>OV725080.1:162337154-162975699 GCA_928085145.1 Nezara viridula
AGCTCCTAAACGAATGTACAGATTTCAACGATACTTCGCTAAAGTCATTTTATCGACGCCCTTTAAATATATCTATATAACATACTTCAACGAAAAGAAGCTGGAAAAAATGTTACGAGGGATGGTAAAATTAAATTACGAATAACTCGAAAAGTTTTTACTTTTTTGTTGATATATCGCGGTTTTTACATATTTTGGTTTATAGTTTTTTAAAAGTTTACGAAATTTCCTAAAAAACAAAAAAAATATCGTTAAAATCGGACAATTAGGAGCAGAGATATGGTCACCGGTTTTTTTTTTTTTTATATGTTCTACCCCAAATGTTATATCCTTGGTTTGGTTTTCAAATTTTGAATGTGTTACTGAACTAATACTATTTTTTTTTTTAGCATATTACATGATGAGATGATTAAAAAATAAAGTTTAATATAATAATTGGAATCACCTTTTATTTATTTTTCTTTGTAACTATCAAGGTAATGTTACTTTACATGTATAATTGTTTGGAAATAATAAACCATTGTGAAATAATTCGGCGTTTTTTTTATTTTTTTTATTGGATTTGATTTGATTACAGCGGTTTTTGAATTGGATCAATTTTAACCATAAGTATCTGTGTCTCCAGCAGACAAAATTGAAATTTTTTAAAATGAGATAAAATACTTTGTAGTGAATTTTAGCAGTTTTAATTATAGATCTTTATGCTAGATAGTTCAAGAGAAACGGTATTTTAAACTTGTTTATTGTTAAGTGAAATATGTTTATTTTTAAGTAAAAACATCAATAGGCGTGCTTTGCACTGTTTTTGTAGAGAGTGAATTATACTAAGACGTCAGATCTCCTATGTGTAACGCAAGGGTAAAGTTTCGAATAATTGAAGTGTTTTTGCTTATTAATTAACATATCACAGAAACTAAAAATAGGATCTGCATGCTGTAAGCGAGGGAGTTGTTAAGCATTTCATCTTCTTTATAATGAGCTATTATTCACAATTGCGTCTTAACCTGACGCCGTGTTAGGAACTCGGAAAGATAAAAAATATTGTTGAGAACCAAATGATAATGAGTTTTATTGAAGATAGGAATTAAAATATCTCAGAAACTAAAAATCGGACCTGCATACTGTAAGCTAGGGAATTGTTAAGCATTTCATCTTCGTTATAATGAGCTATTATTCATAATTTACATTTCATATTATTAATTATCTATCGTGTGTATAAAGCACTTAGTTTTTTGTTTTTTTAAATACAAAAATCACCATTTTAGGATTTAATTTTAACAAATATCATGGAATGAAATTTGTTAAAATGAACTCTGCTATTCGTAAGAGTAGTTCATAACAATCACATTAGTTTCAACAATTCTATAATATTTGCTTAGATAAAATCGCAAAATTTTAATTCCATTTTTTGCTGAGACTTCGTAAATAGCTTTATCTCATCGTAACCTACAAATAATTCATTTACGAAAATTCTTGGCATTGGGGCGTTTTCAATCTGGAGGTCGGCAAATTTAGTCTATTAAATAGGTACTGAAATCTCGTAAATAACCATTTGCTTTCAACTTCAATCGAAATATAACTTGAGAACAAAGTCAATAAAAAAGATGGCCTTCAAAAATTTGAGCCGTTTGGCCTATTTAATCTCGTTATTTTCACAATGTGGGGTTGTAGGTAGTGTTGCCCAAATGCAAGACCGAGACGAGTCTTGGTCTTGCTAACTCAGTCTTGGTCATGGTCTTGGTCTTGCGCAAGATTTTCACAACAGTTTGGCAGTTACTTATTAGCTTATTACTATAGAGATATTACTGTATTTTTTTAGATAGGAGAAACCTAACTAAGCCCGAATGAAAAATTAGAGGAGTTAAATGCAAAAGTATATTGGTCATACCAATTATTAACATATAGTAACTAAGATTCTCAAATATTAGTAGCTGTTTTGCCTTAATTTTTATTTAAAAAATCGATTTTTTTTACCAGTCCTAATCTTGGTCTTGCAACATTTAGGCGGCAAGACCAAGACCGATTTTGGGCAACACTAGTTGTAGGTCACAGTAAACGGCTCATTATTTTTGAAGGTCATCCTTTTACTCGACTTTGTATTCAAGTTATCTTACGATTCAAGTTGAAAGCAAATGGGCATTTATGAGTTTTCAGTACACAATTAAATAAAGAAAGTTTGCCGACCTCCAGATTGAAAACGCCCCAATTTCGAGAATTTTCGTAAATAAAATAATTGTAGGTTACGATGAGATGAAGCTATTTACGAAGTTTCAGGTGGATGTTAATAATTTGATAAAAAGAGACATGTACCACGGACTATTAGTAGTATTGCCTAAATGCGAGACCGAGACGATTCTTGGTCTTGCAAACTCAGTCCCGGTCATAGTCTTGGTCTTGCGCAAAAGTCTGGCAACAGTCTTGCAGCTACTTATTAGCTTATTATTATAGAGATATTACTGTATTTTTTTACATAGGAGGAACCTAACTAAACCCGAAAGAAAAATTAGAGGAGTTAAATGCAAAAGTATATTGGTTATATCAATTATTAATATATAGTATCTAAGATGTTCAAGTATTAGTAACTATTTTGCCTTAATTTTTTTTACCAGGCCTGTTTTTGGTCTTGTAACAGTTAGGTGTCCTTGGTCTTGTTCTTGCAAAGTGGAAGAACAAGACCGATTTTGGGCAACACTAACGATCAGTATGAAAAATCAAAAGGTGAAAAATGTTGCTAAGCAGCTCTGCTCTCCCTTACACAAGTAAGAACTCGGGGATGGAATAGCGACACAACCCTTTGAGGATATCCTACAGGATGATCCTGGGATCCTGAGTAAGGTGATGGATGGACCAGGCTTCAATTACTGACACAATAGCCCTGTTAGGTCCAGGATCACAAAGGCCTTTGTTCGGAATTCTATCCTTAATGTTCCTCCTTCTATGTCTTCTTCCAGGAAGGAATACATCTGTCAGAATATAAAGAGTCTGAGCGATAGTTGAAATTTCCTTACTCGCTTCCTGATCTACTTACTCCAACCATTCGTAAAGGTTATGTAGCGATACCTGGAATTGATTAAGAAACGAATAACAAATAATTTAGTAGAAACAAGCTTATGAATAAACAATGTGGAGCTTTCAGTTGACAGAATGACCAACTCCTATGTCATTTTAGTGATATTTCTAGTTGAATAATTTATAATATCTGTACAAACAATGAGTAAGTTGATTCTTGAGTTGGTGATTGCAGTGTTAAAATATTCTACTGTGAATAAAGGTATGAATTTCCTCACTAGAAATATCACTAAAAAATGTTGAAATTGGAGTTAGTCATTCAGTCAACTGTTGCTTATTAACAAACAGCTGATAAATAAGCCCTTAAGTCTATTTATTTATTTATATAATCAAGATACTGTTTTTTTTATATGATAAAAGAATTATATTGCAACAATATAGAAATACTTTGTTAGTCATATTTTTTTTTTTATAGAATAAACATTTGCATGGTAACTGAAGGTCATCGGTACATTTCATACCCTTAGTACACTATTATGGAAGTTATGGAGTCGCGATGGCCGAAACTTAAACATTATCGAGTATAGCAATGCTTGTTCGAATCCGGCCTGGGTGGGTTAAAATTTATTTCGTGGCGAACCCTCGGAATGAAGCTTGTACATAACAATAAATGTCTAATATTATACAACAGACTATGTTGTCTAATAGATGCACTAGATAACAGATGCAATAGAACTGAATGTAGATAACTGGAAAGAAATGACTCAAGATAGGCAGACATAAAGAAGGTCAAAAAACTTTTAACAATGACATAAATCATTTAATTACAGTAAATATTTGCAAAACAAAATATGAAAACATTAAAAAATAAAACAAGCCTTGAATATAAAAGAAAGATCTACGTTGTGAAAGAAAACGTCAAAATTAATAAACAAAATGAGGACAATAGCAGAATAATATTTTTTTTTTCAATGAAGGTTTAAGCAACGCTCGACTCTATAGCTGATTTCATAGCATGTATAAAGAATCTGTAAACCAGTACTAAAAAAAAAAAAAGTTATGGTGAGTGTTAGTAAAACATTCTAACAAAAAAATGACATTTAAACTTTTTTAAACATGTTTTAGAACCGAGTGTCGCAATTATTCAACATTAATATTTATGAGCTGAATATTGAACGCGTCAGAATCGGACATAAATATGTATAAGAGTGTATAATTATTTTTCATGTATGATGTAATTAAAATTCAGAACAATCTATTTGTAATAATATGTGGGGAAAAAAACATCTTCTGTATCTTTTAAATAATAAATTAGTAAACCGAATACCAAAATGATTGGAAGTTCGTCTATCTAACAAGTACCCAAGATCACTTCGGTCACACTTGCACATGGAGTGCCGGAAATAGCTGTTTCTCGTACATTAAAAAACTTACCCACTTTCAAAATTCTAATCACATATACAAGTAAATAATTTATCAATAGCTACTACTTCCACTAACAATAAGCTGCAAGCAATATTTTTATAACTGAACAGCAAGCATCGGTGGTTCAGTGGTAGAATGCTCGCCTGCCACGCGGGCGGCCCGGGTTCGATTCCCGGCCGATGCATCTTTTTTTTCTACTTATGAATAAAATATTATAATGGCTAACAAACATTCAGGGAGTCGTCATTATAATTTTTTTATTTTAAAATATTATAACAATTTATCATGGGTGATAAATAATCAGGACGCAGTCTTTTTTTTAATTAAAACATTTAATTTTTTATTTATGGCAACGTTTATCTAACATTGCATCCTTACATCCACCAGATAAAATACTATTTCATTTTAAATTATGTGACATCATCTAATCCTTTCAGATATAGTAACTTAAATATTATAATATTATAATATAATACATATTATAATATTATGTCATTATCCTAATATAAACATTTTAGATGATTAAATCTTTTAACATTTCTTACTGATTTACAATTAATTCGTACGCAATTAACTTTCTATAAAACAATATTTATATAAGTTTACCTCAACATTTCAAAATATTACTATATTATTCTGAATAACTGAGATAAACTTACATTGATCCTGTTTCATAGAAATATTTTATTAATGTAAATTCTTTTTTACGTTCATCCCTCAAGAGGCTACAAGTTAGCAATTTATATACATTCTTTTTTTTTAATATATCGTTGTTAATTTTATGTTTTCTGTATATATGGTGTGAATGTGTTCACATCTCACTACAGATCATTATATTTCTAAACAAATAAAAAAAATAAATAAATAAAAATATTGTGTAACTAGTTAACAATTTTAAGTTAAAATATATTTTTTTAAGGTTATGAAAGTTTATAATTTATCTCTAATATTTTAGTTGACCTATCACTACATCCTAACATAGACAAGATAAAATATAGACAAGATAAATTTTAATAAATGTCGATTAGATACATAAGCAGAGTAAAATAAATTTCAGAGATAAAACACAACAAATATACAGAAAAATATCACATTTATGTACTAGAATTCTATGCAAAATATTCAAACACATACCGAAGGAATCGAAGTTTATAAACATAAAATAGGAACGTTATACTAAACAGCTGATTAGAAGGAAAAAAAGTACGCGTTCTAAAAAACTCGAAAAGAAAATTGCATATAAATTTGACAAGTAAAGTACATATATACTTTGAGCTATTTGCTCTTTTATATTAATATTACTTGTGAATCATAAGTGGTTCATATATAACATCAGGACAGTTAATTTTGGATTTATGGATTAGTTTTCTTTTTATTCTCTTTATGTTTGTGTCTATTTAGTTTAACACATATTTATATAATTATATTTTAAAGTTTTTTAGTATGCTTATTGTTTTTCTTCATCTTTCCTTCTGATCAGCTGTTTAAATATAACCTTCCTAAACTCTGTTCAAATAACCTCCAGTTTTCTTCAATATGAATTTGGATTTAATAATATAATGTACAATCTTTAGAAAACATATTTTTATTGCATATTTATATTATTCAATATGATTTTTAATAATATAAATTTATATAATATAACTGTAGCAACAATATAATAATTGCATATATTCGATTTTTTTTTGCTAAGCGAACATTTTTTTATGCACGTTTCGCACGCCATTAACGCTCGGGTAAAGTCGGCAAGAGTCGACTATTGAACTATTTTTAGATATGGATTAAAATATCTCAAAAACTAAAAATCGGGCCTGCATACTATAAGCGAGGAAATTGTTGAGCATTTCATCCTCTCTATAATTCAAAATTGTATCTTCCGCGACGCCGTGTTAGGGAAGCGAAAACGAGATAATAGTGTTAAAAACCAAATGATAAGGTTAGTTGAATATATAGATTGAAATATTCCATATACTAAAAATCGAATCTATATACTGTAAGTGATGGAAATGTTAAGCGTTTCATCTTCCTTCTAATGAGCTATTACTTATAATTTATATTTCATATTATTAATCTCGGCTTGTTGCTGTTTTCACTTCTATTGTGTGATCTAAAGCACATACCTTAGTTTTTTTTAATATCTGAACCATTCTTGGGAGATAAATATCAATGAATGTTTTTTTTTGGTCTCATTAATTTCTTGAAAAACTTTTTTATTGAAATATTAATACTAAGAAAATAGTAGTTATTTGTTTTAAATTAATATAAAATTATTATGTAAGTCAATTTAAAATTCCGGTTGATATTAAAAATAAAATGACGGGTTGGAGTAAAAGTAAGATTTCTACTGATATTTTCCCTTCTGCTATTGCAAAGTGTAAGTGATTAAAAATTCTTCCGAGAGCTTTTTATTCATTATATATTCATCCTTCATTAGGACAGCCCTTTGTTACTCAAAATGTATTTTTTTTTTTTAATCCTGCAAGAGGAATAAATGCTGAGAGCCGCTTATTTCAAGCGTCGCCTCTTAACGTTAAACGTAAAAGAGCATTAATAACTTATTAAGAAAAAGATTTTTACGTTTCGCTTACAGCAACCGGACCCTTCTTAATAATTAAAATTATCAATGATGTTTTTTACGTTAATAATTCATTTACATATATTATTGTATATACTTAAGAGCCAAATTATATTTTTAAATAGCTAATTAATTGGTACTAAAGTATAAAAATTAAATAAAAAATAAAGGAAACGGAGGTTATAAACGTAAAAGAAAAAGGTTATACCAATCAGCTGCTTAGAAGGAAAGAAGAGAAAAAAAATACGCATCATAAAAAAATCGAAAATAAAATTATATATAAATTTGATAAGAAAAAATTGGATTTATTGATTAGTTTTCCATTTTTGTATCCATTCAGTTTAACACATATTTGTATAATTATATTTTCAATTTATTTGATATGCTTATTTTTTTCCTTCTCATTGCTTATGATCAGTAGTTTGAACATAACCTTCCTAAAGTTTCTTCAAATAATCTCCAGTTTTCTGAAGCAGGAGTTTGGATTTAATGGTATAATGTATAATCTTCAGAAGTTTTATGTTTTTTTTTATATCTATGTGCATAACTATGTGATTTTTAATAATATAAATTTATATAATATAACAATATAATAAATGCATATATGCGATTTTTTATTCAAAAATATTTTAAACATTCTTGGGAGATATCAATTAAGATCTACATCAATTAATAATTCTATATTTCATTTTCTTTTTTTTTAGTCTCATCAATTTCTTTAAAAACATTTTTATTGAAATATTAATACTAAGAAAATAGTAGATTTTGTTTTAAATACAGGAAATTTAGAAATACATCAGTTTTAAATTTTTTAGAAAGCTCAAGATAAAAATGGTTTATATTGCATGCAAAATTGGAAAGTTTGGACAACTGCTTAATAACTTGACTTAAACTCTCTTCTAGTGACTAACTATTACAAAAATTCACATGTATATGGTGTCTTCAAAAAATACATAAGCCTTTATACTTTTAAGATTTATTTAACCTTCAACAACGTTTCGAGCTAATTTGCTTGTTATCAAGTCATAAAAAAATTCAACCCAAAAACGTTTATCTATGAAAACATATTTCTACATTATAAATTTATTAATTATTGTTTATGTATTTTTCGGTACACCAAATATAAAAATAGCATTCCTCGTCTCATTTCATGGGCATTTACCGTAATGCTTGTCCATTCCCGAAATTAGGTGCTACGTCCTCCCTCTTTTATTTAACAATGACTGTTAAACAATGTTATATTATAAATATTATAATACATTTTCCAGATGAATCCATCTTCAACGAAGATGGAGTCACCACCCTATTAGGGTACTTAATGGAGACGGAATATTACAATAGAATAAAGAAAACTAGCCGCCAATGACCCTCTAGTGTAGAGGCGATTACAAATAAAAAAAAAAATCGAACTATTTATTTATTCAATAATTTCTATCAATATCCAGGTTAATCATATTGACTCGGAGCCACTGTAGGACAGAACTTAGAAACGAGACAATTGGCCAAAATTAGCAGACAAGGACTAATGAAATGCAGATGATTTGCATCGCAAATGCACATCGCTCGAATAGGTTTGTTTGCTTGAGTTGCTAGAAATAGTTTCGCCGGACAGACAGGCCAAGGCCTGCTTAGTGACACGGAGCTAATCAACAGCAGTTGCTTCGAATCAACAAAACAACAGCAAACGTTTGCACGAGTGCAGCTGAGAAAACAAGAATGCACCGGAGATCTGGCATGGTAATTCTATGCAGAAGGCTGCAGAAGATGTTGCTTGATATATTCAACATTATGAAGGTGTTCTAGTGAAGAATTTTAAATAATAACTTTTTAGCATCTGTAAATTATTTTCAAAATGTATTAGTCAATAGAAGAAGAATTGAGAAAAATAAATTTTATTCTGTGATATTGAATACCCTAAGAATAATTACAATCAAAATGAAAACAATCATTCAATGGAATTATAACAGATTTTTCCGACATTTAGAGCACCTAAAAGTGACAATAAGCGAAGAGAACCCTGTACTAGTTTGTCTCCAAGAAACACACTTACAAGAAACTCAAACAGTGAGATACAAAGATTACGATATATACCGAAAAGCAAAAGATCGTCATGGGAAGACTTCGTCTCTTCATTAAATCAAAGCATTTCAATTAAGGAGCTCTGGAATAAAGTGAAAAGCATTAAGGGGATCTCCAAAACCAAGAAATTGCCTGGTATAAAGACTGGACAAGACTTTATAACTGACCCTGACGAAATCGTTAACGAAAGTGATAAAACTCTACAACAGAGTGCAATGTAAAGGCGTTGCCAATGACCCTACAGGGTAGATGCGACAAAATACCAAATAAATAAATAAATAAATAAAGAATAATTAACAATGAACAACTTGGAGACAATAGTCTGACATAAAAATATGATCAACAATTAATTAAATTGCATGGTTATCGTGCCTTGAGATTAAAATGATATAAATGTACAAATTAGCATTTGAATTGTACACACACACGCATATAGATAGGGTAGATAGTATTAATAGAAAAAGTAGATAATATTGCAATAATAACTATATGTCTTATATAGCTACGTAAAATTTTTGAGGAGCTAAAAATTTCAACGAAAAAAATACTTTTGTCCATTTTGAGATTTTTTTCCTCGAATGAAATCCATATTTTTCAGATAGGTATCATTGCAGTTAATATAATTCAGGTGATTAAATTGCGGCGAATAATATGGGCCTACAAATAGGTTAATATTTGCTATGTCGACTGGTAGAGGGAGGTTTATAAAATGAGATTGGTGGTGTCGGCATCGAACCTTAGGATTCACTAAGCATTTTATTATTATTAAGGAGCATTACAATTTTTTATGAACATTATTATTGAGTGTTCATTATAGTAAAGAATAATAATGTTTAGTAGAATTTAAAAAATTTGTTTTGGGAATACAAACGTCCGAAACGTACAAAAACTAATAGCCGGTGGTACAGATTTATCGAATTATTAACATCCATCTGAAACTTCGTAAATAGTTTCATCTCACCGTAACCTATAACTATTTTATTTACGAAAAATCTTGGAATTGGCGCGTTTTCAATTTGGAGAGGAGCAAACTTTGTCTATTTAATTAGGCACTAAACACTCGTAAATAAAAATGCTTTCTTCTTAAATCGTAAGATAATTTGACCACAAAATAGATAAAAAAGGGGGCTTACAAAAATATTAGGCCGTTCGTCCAATATAACCTCGTTATTTTAAAAATTTGGGAGTGTAGGTCACGCCAAACGGCTCGATATTTTTTAAGGCCACCTTTTTCTCGATTTTGTGATCAAATCATCTTACGATCCAACCAGAAAGCAAATGTGTATTTGCTAGATTTTAGTACCCAATTAAATAAACAAAGTTTGCCCTCCACCACATTGAAAACGTCCCAATTCTAAGAATTTTGTAAATAAAATAGTTGTAGGTAACGATAAGATGAAACTATTTACGAAGTTTCAGGCTGATGTTAATAATTCGATAAATAGGGGTCTGTACCACGCACTATAATAAAATTAGTGTTTTGTTTTTTATACATCGGTTAAGACTACTCTGATTTAAGTCCCTCAAATAGCGAAGAGAGGAAAATGTGAAAACTTCCCAGAACACACCTTAAAAGAGTTTTCACTTTATGTCAACCGAGGAGTCCATTCATACTAAAAATCTACCCACTTCTCATTCTCATTTATTCAAGGAAAAAAAGATATTTTTTTTTCCTAAATTCAAATAAAAATAAGTCTTTCGATAGTAAGAAATAAGACTTAAAAGAATTCCTAAATATTTTCTTGGTATGATATTAAACTGAAGTTCTGAATTGACGAAACATGAATTGATTTTGTGGTATTTGTGAGACTCAAGTATTTGTTTCAAATATTTAAATAATATAATTTAATCAAATAAATTTATTCTTAGGTAACTAAAAGTAATCAATCAGAAAAGTAATTTAATATTCTTACTCATTCCAATAGCTTTAATGCCGTAACGCTGAGATAACATTTCATTACCTGCAACAAAATAATACAAATAATTAATAATTGCATTTTGAACTTTAAGAAGTATGACTAATTTAAATATATTTCTCTATATTGGTTTGACAATGTTCTAACTGACGTAACATCAACTACGAAAAACGAGTTTGATTTTTTTTTTTAATCCATCATATATATCCATCATATTTATACAACAGTATTAAAAAATAAAAATACATCTATTAAATGTAAAAAAATGAATATGATGACATCTAAAACATTCGTTGAGAAATTAACCACGGGTAGCACTCAATTGAAAAGTTTTCATTTCTTATAAAACTTATTAAGTCTTTCTTCATTACTTTAAAAGGTTGTAAATAACCATATAATAAAAAACTTTAACAATGATTTTATGCTTAATTAGCCGCAATGTACTTAGAACTTTGTCGTCGACAAAATGATTGAAAATAAAAGTGACAAAAGTATAAGTCATGATATAACCCTTTCAAACCAAAACATATATTTGATTTGAATATCAATCAGATAAAGTTGTTAATTAATCATTTTAACAGAATGCAGAGCTTACAAAACATTTAGACTATCTTGTGACTTGACAAACAATCTACACTTCATTTTAGAGGACAATACGAATGAAATTGATAAATCATTTTCTTTTCTGAAATGTTCTTAACTTGAAAATACAATCCGATTCTCAATGAAAATAAGGCAATAATGACTCTAGCGGTTGAAGCCTTAATATATATTAAAAAAATAAATCATTAAAAATTTAAGAAATTTTTTTTTTTTTTTGTATACATAATTGAATAAATAAACTTATGGATATCTAGATATCCTAATTACTCACAATTAGTACATATTGGCTTTCACTCAAAATTTTTAGCACATAAGAGTAGGGCACGGATATAGAACGTCCAATATCGATATTGATATCAGCTTATAACTATCGATACCATCACAATATGGGACTTGAAATATCGATAGTTGATATATTAATCGATATAATAAGGATTAACATGAATATCAATATAAATATCGATTCTCTAGCACACACGCATTTCATCAAACCCTCTCCTGGAAACCACATATCTCCCAAATTTCCCGTTGCACTATCTCAAACCTAAACAGTTCAATCGCCTACGTTATCTCCTTCCGTATAAGTGCCGTCAATTCCTAGTTTTCTCTCTTGTTTTCCCTCACTTCGACTATGGCTGTATGGTGTACGGCGGACTCTCGGGAGATTTCGAGGCCAGACTTAAACGCCTAATGAACTGCGCAATATGTTTTGTTTTCGGAATCTCAAGAGATACTCACATTACCCAGTATTACACCGAGTTGAAGTGGCTCTACCCATCCTATCGCCGTCAGTACTTCCTAGCCACCTTTCTGTACCAGATCATTAGAAATCATCGACCCTCCTATATTTTTCACAGCTTACAATTTGAATACTGCATACTGCATCTAATCCCTTCCCACTAGATCTCGTACTTCCGACCTCTATCCCTTACTCACCGAACTGCTGCGTTTGACAAATCCTTTGCAATACAAGCCGCCTCCCTCTGAAATTCCATCCCTGCTGATATTCGTTACACGCAATCAGTTTCCTCTCTCAAACCTCTCCTCTTTAAACACCCACTCCTTTCTAAATCCGACTGATTGCGAAATATACTTAAGAGAGCTATCTAAGTACTCCCATAAAATATTTCTCTTATTTTAATTTTCTTTGTTTGTATTATATATGTACGCTTTTCCTGTTTTTCTCTCTCTCTTCTTCTATATTTTTAATGTAAATAACTAATATTGTAAATATTTAATTTATTTATGACCACACATACACAAATGCTGTACTTATAATTTGTTTTAAAGGGACAACAGTCCCAGAATAATAAAATATATTTTCATTCATCCATTTCATAGGCGCATAAAAAAATATGCTATTTTCCTCTTTTAATTGATGGAAATATCAATACTATTCCTCTCCTTAGTAAAATTAATTTTCTATTTCCTGTCAAACTTAGTCACAGTCCATTCATCAATAGATCAGATTCAGCTAAATGCTACTTTATTTGCATAGTACATAGATTTCTGTGACAATTCGTGATTTCTTAGTTTGAGAAAAAAAATTTGGACAAATTGAGTTTACTGAGTAAAATGAGTCCCAAGCGCGCTATTCAACCCTACTTAGAGATGGGATGGCCATAGATAGTAGATATTATCGAAATATCGATGTTTTCCTCTACTATGCACTAGATTCTGTATGAAACAATCTTGGGTATAAACTTTTTTTCTAATGATTTGATTCATTTAATTTTTATTTTTAAATTGAGATATAGAAGTGACGATATCGATAGACAATAATATCAAATTAGATACTATCGATGGTAAAATATCGAAAATCTAATGGAAACTATCGATTTCGATAATATCGATTATCTATGTACATCCCTACATTAAAGTAATACTCAGGATCATGTGATGCGATAAACGAACATGCGACTTTTAAAACTGTTTTCATTTCTAAAATTTCCACAATTTTTTTTCTAATGAAGAGAAGAATAATTGGGGTGATCAGTCAGATAAGAAGGCAAAAATAAATGATAATATTTATTTTCACATTTGCCGACGTTTCGACCTGATGTTCATGCTTCATTAGGACTGTCTCCAAAGGTGTAAAAACGGAGAAGTATTAATACTGAGTAGTAGAAATGAGCATAGATAGTCGATATTATCGAAATCGATGTTTTCTATCAGATTTTCGATATTTTACACCTTCTCCGTTTTTACACCTTTGGAGACAGCCCTGATGAAGGCCTGAACTTCAGGTCGAAACGTCGGCAAATGTCAAAATAAATATCATCATTTATTTTTGCCTTCTTATTTGACTGATCACCCCAACTATTCTTCTCTTCATTATTCACGACAGTCAGCCATTTACCCATAATTTTTTTCTAAATTTTCGACTACGCTCACAGAACAGACCTCAATTTGCTAGTTGTTGGAACCTCATTCTTACACTTTCTCGAGAGAGGCCCTAAATTAAAAGTGTGGATATGAAAGTCAGTATTAACTAATTTAATTTAGAATTATTGTTATTATTTTCCAAGTTTTATTAATTAATTAATACAAGTTTATTTCCATTCAACAAATTAACTCATGGCCATTACCCTTGTTGTTACGGAAGCAAGTTCATCATATCCTTCGTAGAAGAGAGTCGAGATGAAATATGTAAAGATGCGGTTAGGAAGAGTATGCTGTTGATAATGGCAGGGTTAATCTTTCAGCTTCGTAAAATATAAATGGTTTGATGTATGCCCCTGCCTTAGATTAGACCATATCGCATCCCCTCCTTGTGGTTTGTGCTGGTTATAAACAACACAGCTGAAGTTTACTCTACAGTAGCAACGTAAATCATCCTAACACAACCATCATTATGATTTATTTTGTTTTTTTATTCTTGCTAGTAAATTGAATTTTTGTTAAGAGTATACTTAAAAATATAAAACTAGTAGATTATTCAAATCGAAAAAGATTAAGGGCAGACACCCAATAATTAGTCTAAAAGCAATATGTTGCTCTAGATGTTATATACCTAGATTTATTATAACATGAATTAAAAACTGACAAAGGAGCACATTAGTTTTAAGCCTTGTATCCACAAGATCATTGGGATTGTGGTTCTGAAGATGGGAGTAAATATCCCGAAACGTAAACTTGTAAACATGCAATTTTGATAATACAACAAATATATTCAATTGTTGCTAATTGGAAGTAATCATTGCCAAATAACTAAGAAAAGTATTAAATTTCCAAATAAGTTACGTTTTTCGATTTTTACTATTCGATCGGTTTTTCAATAATTATCAATTTGGCTTCAGAAAACAATACACAAATAACATCGAATGGTACATTTTACATTTCCAGTCCTACAGAGCCAAAGGAATATTGTCCTTGATGTCAGCCAAACCTTTCCTTGTAGTCTCGAAGCCGTAGCAAAAAATATGTCATATTCCATACTAATATTTGTCCTCATAAACTGACCATATCCACAGGCCTGAAGAGAAAAATGCACGTCTGCCAGCGTATAGCCGCTGGAATACAAAATGGCGGGCAGCTGAAGATAGATAAAGTCCCTATCTAGGTAGTCAACTTATTATTATTATTAACGTATATATATATATATACATTGTAAAATTTTATATAAAATATTGCAATTTTTTTTTTTATAATTATGAATATGAATTATAGTCTGATAATAGACCATGAAATTTTCCTAAACCTTACAGAAAAAACATACCACAAAACATACAGAATATTTTAGCCTTAGGACCTAAATTTAATTACGAAGTAAACAATAAAAATATCTTGAGTACATTAACACATCTCCTGCCTGATGTCGAATATATGATACAGACAGTAGAAAAAGAAGATTTATTTAAAAAAATTTCATGAGGGGGGGGGCTTATAGATATAGAAAGCTCCGAACCCTTTCAATTCATAGTGTTTATTGTTTCAAGACATGGAATAATAGTCAGTTACCCCATACACGTGGATTTCAGGTAGAAAATTGAATTTAGGAATCAGAAAATTTACTTTTTTTCGCTTATATCAGTGAAACTATGCATTAAATCGATAATAATGTTATGTGCGAAATTAAAGCTGATAAAATTAAAACTTTATTCTTTAGTCTCCATGAGAGGCCCATTTTAGTCCCTTAAACTTATTATTCTTTTTTATTTATTTATTTAGAAATATAATAATCTGTCACGTGGACAATAATTATAGTGAGGTATGAGCACATTCAACACCATACATTCAGAAAATATAAAATTAATAAAAGTTTTTTTTTTAATTTCTTTATGACATTTACAACTTTATTACATAAATACATCAAGTAAATTTTGACATAATTGATATAATGACATGAATACACTTGCTGAGTAATTATCCAATGGTAGCACTCTAATGATATGACTACATTAGGAGATCACGGGGCCATCTTCTTTTCAGACGCCTCGGAGGGTTATCAGGAATTGAAGAGGAAGCAAGGTTAGAAACGAGAGGGTTGGGATGATTCTGAAGTTAAATATGGAAGGACAGGTATCTGGATTGAGCTAAATCGGAAACATATGGTACATTAAGGTCATTATGGATGATTTTATTTGTGACAAAGTAGGGAGCATTAAGGATTTTACGAAGGATTTTGGATTGTAGGGATTGGATACGAGAGGAATTTGATGGTTTAGTAGAGCCCCATAGCTCAACTCCGTAAGTCCAAATAGGTCTTATTATAGTAATATATATGAGTCTTTTGTAAATAGTTGGCAGTTTAGAGCGTTTGTCTAGTAAGTGCTGGAGTAGTCGGAAACGTCGGGCGGTTTCTACTCGTTTCAGTCCGGTATGGGATTAATAAAAGTAAAATAATAACTAAATAATAATCAAAAACTATGTACGATAAAAAAAATAAAATAAAATAACCTAAAGATAAGTAAATTAAAAACATAAAAACACAGTCATATCTATATACAGTAAGACAGGGAACCCCAAGCTAGGCTTCTCCCTCCAACTATACAAGGAAAAGCAGGTATCCAAATGATCCCTACGCTACACTCTCAACCGCGCCACTGGTGCTGAACCCAGTGGAGATTGAGCAAGAGCGTTTTAGCCACAAACACTCATGTCTTGAGGGGAGAATCTGGCCATTGCCACAACTCCATGATACATACTACAAAAGATCTCTGGGCCACTGCCGCTTCAACCTTCGAGGAGGATTGTAGGGATGAGTGAAACTAGATAGGAATTGTGCTAGGGGGTTTGGATGATTTGTAAAGTTCTGATGGAATTTGGAAATTTTATCAGAGATAAAGTCGAGGACAATGAGGATATTAAGGTCATGATGTATGGTTTTGTTAGTTTATTATTTAATATTACTTTTTTACTCAGTGCCAAGACAATTACTCGCGTCGCCCCACCCTAAAGCACTGAGTGTGTGTAAACAAAAAAGGATTCATTAAATGCACCTAGGACTCCACCTGGACAAACATCTAACTTGGAATCCTCATACCCGACTGAAACGACAAGAAACAGCTCGACGTTTCCGACTACTTCAACACTTACTAGACAAACGTTCTAAACTTCCAATTAATTACAAAAGACTCATTTACATGACTATAATAAGGCCTATTTGGACTTACGGAGCTGAGCTATGGGGCTCCACCAAACCTTCAAATTCCTCTCGCATCCAATCTTTACAATCCAAAATTCTTCGTAAAATCCTCAATGCTTAAAATAATCCATAAAGACCTCAATGTTCCATATGTATCAGATTTGGCCCAAACCATATATTATGTCCTTCCATAATAAACTTCATAACCATCCCAACCCTCTTGCTTCCTATTCAATTCGTGATAACCCTCCGAGGCGTCTGAAAAGAAGATGGTCACGTGATCTCCTAATATAGACATATTATTAGAGTGCTACCAATGGGTAGTTTCTCAACATGTGTTTCATGTCATTACATCCCTGTGCGAATTTACTAGATATATTTTTTTTGTATACAGTTGTAAATATCATATAAATAAATAAAAAAAATAAAAATTAAATGCTCTTAGTGAATTTGAGTGAATGACTTAACAGTTGAAAATTGAAAATCATTGGGTTAGTAATTTTTTAAATATAAATATTCCTCCGAGTGACTGATTCATCACAATAATTGTTTTTAAAGGAAGGAGAACGTCCGTGGTGGCAGTCATAAATAGGCTAAATAGAGGTAAAACTATTTTATTAAAAGCCAACGTTTCGACCCGACTTTGCAGGTCTTCATCAGGGCAACAATTAAATATCCACACATATATTATTACAATTAGGCTCGAAATCGGTTTTTTCCAAATATAAGCTCCTGCCATGCTTAAATACCTATGGGGTACTGTTGGATTCAGAATTTCACGGGAGGTTAGCGAATCGTATTCTCCACTTTTGTTTTTCTTTCTAAAATAAATAAAGTCGATACAAACATTTTGCTTGGCTTCAATACAGGAACGGTGGCAGGTCTGTAGATCGATGCGGGACAAATTGGATCTTGAAGATTTTCATGCGTACAGCAAGACCCGGATTGTTCCTCCGGAACTATCAGATCCTGCGTTTTTAAGCCACGGAATGTACTATTTTCGAGATAACGCAAGGCATAGAGTTCGCATCTACACAACCTTACATTAATTGTAGTACTGTCATTGAATACATGTCTCATTTCGTCGACTTGAGATCCCTATGATCGAGAGAGGAGGAGTTTATATTATTTATCGACGGTCTTTTTGATCGGCAAGCCATATCATCGTTAATTCTTCACCAAATCTCAAGATTGAGCCACCAATTTCGAAGGCTTCCTTCTCCTTCAGGCGGGCAAAATAGTCCAATCAACCTGAAAATTCAGGCAAACAAGTTATGAAAGAAAACACACTTTATTTGCGAAAAACTAAAAAATTACACACTTTTACCTATACTTATATAAAACATTATTAAATTCCCTACAAAAGGAAAAAAAAGTCATCGAAATCGGACAATTTTTAGCAAAGATACAGCTTATTGAAATTTGTAAACATGTTGTTACCAAACGTTAATGGAGATTTAAAATAATTTTTGTTTTCTTTGTCGTTTATATTTATCGATAAAGTAACAATTGATTTTCTTATCTTTTGATATGTGCCATTATTCTTTATTCTTAATAATTAGGCATTTGAAAACAATATGCTGTGCAAATTTTTCGCACCGGCCTACTAGTTCAATAATTGTTTTTATAATAATCCAAGGAAATTTTAAAAGAGATCTTTGCAATTCAATTTACTTTGATATTTCAATTATGAAAGCTATTGATCTTTTGTATACCAAAAACTGAAGTAAGGAACAATTAATTGTGAAATTGGCAATTTCATGAGGTTTCGTTATTAGGTTAGCCATATCATTTTTGCATAATTGTCCACAATGGATGCTAATGCATTCAGAAGCAGAGAGGAGCATCGTGCACACCAATACAACACAAGCTGCCTCTACGATAATAATCGAACCAATCAAACCGCCATTATGTCAGCACTGACCCGGAGTATAGGAGAGGTGGGTCGGTAACAAGCCAACTGGATCTTGTCGCCACAGCTGACTGCTCTACGATAGCCTTAATGAATATGGCACTGGCTATGCTATCACAGCCACCATAATTTATCTCTTCAATATTCTCGCTGCAGCTCACACTTACTGGTTTTATTTCTTTCCGCCACAAATTCTGGATAGTTGATCCTCCAAACTCTAAGTGTTCTCCAAAATCTATTCAATAACATTACCTTGCATTGTTTCAATTTTTATTGTGATTTTTATGTGATCCTAGAAAATCTCATGTGATCTGCGAACCTTTTTTACTTTCCTACCTATACCAGGTAAGGAAAGTATTGCAATCGGATCAAATTTCCGACATGCGGTTTTCGACGGATGTTTCACAGCCCCCTGAGTCCGAAAAACATATTTTTAGCCATTGGTCTGTCTGTCTGTCTGTGTGTGCCAAGATTTTTTCGGGAAATAATGAACCGATGAAAGAAATACGGTGCTCCATGCGCAATAGCTTGCGCGCAATAAATGAAAAACATGTTTTCTATAGACTGTAGCGCAAAAACCGCTCTAACGATTTTGATGAAACTTTCCTATAATGTTCTAATCATGGTCCTTTCAATTTTCGTATATAATTCCCAAAAAAATTCAAAAAAAAAATTTATAAAGAAAAGAAAAATGTTATGGGGCCTAAGTATATATTGGAAGGACGTGTTCTGAAATCTTCTCTCAGTTGTTGCCTATTTTTCAGCGGAATCTCTTTGATTATTTACTGAATATAGTTGAACTGTACACCAGAGCAGTTGTTATTTACAGTTTGCTACATATTTTATTTTTTTTTTTTTTTTTTTTTTTATTTTTTTTTTTTTTTCTTCTCTTATGATATGCGGCATTGTCAGCCAGTGATGTCCAGTAAGGTGCCCACTAAGAGGACTCGGTCAGACGGAGTTAGTACCCCTCGTGATTCACCAGTGAAACAAAGAACTCGTCGCTGCCTGCGAGAAATAGCTCCAATAACCACAGTGAAAACTTCAGATACAGAACCTCAGCCTCAACCAGGTACCTCTTCGCAAGAAATGGTTGAAGAATCTCCTTTCTTCACTCCAAACCCGTTCCAAGTGCTTCATAATGACAGAGAAGTAATGGAGTCAGCAGCAGTACCCAGGGAACCAAGGCCTCCTCCGATATTTATTAAAAACATCAAAAATTTTCAACTACTGTGTACACAGCTAAACGAAATCTGCTCCGGCAGTTATTCTTGCCTCAACAGGACTAACGACACAAAAATAACACCTGATACTGCAGAAGCCTACCGAAAAATTGTGAAGTACCTGTCAGAAACTAATGCAAATTTCCACACGTACCAGCTGAAACAGGAGAGATCGCTACGAGTGGTGGTTAGAAATTTACACTCCTCAACCCCAACTGAAGTGATAAAAGAAGAACTAGCGACGCTTGGTTTCAAAGTGCGTCAGGTAACCAACGTTCTGAAGGAGAATAAGGAGCAGCCAGGAGTGAGTAATAAAGTTCCACTACCTTTATTTTTCGTGGATCTAGAGCCATCACCTGGCATTGAAAAAATATATGATATCAAGAGATTGTACTACACTATCGTGAAGATAGAGAAGCCATACCCCAAGAAGGAAATTGTGCAGTGCCACAATTGCCAGGCGTATGGCCACACGAAAACTTATTGTCACCATCTGCCGCGTTGCGTGAAATGCGGTGAACAGCACAAATCTGTGGAGTGCACCAAACCAATACAAGATCCTGCAGTGTGTGCACTATGCCAGGAGGGACACCCGGCCAACTACAAAGGCTGCCAAACCTATAAGAGCCTCAAATCCAGATACCAGAAGAACCGGATTCAAGATGAGACAACCAGACCAAGAAGAGAACCTTCTAGAATTGTTAACAATAATTTATCATACTCCGAACTACTTGGAGGTAAGAACCCCAATAATACATGTGAAGCCCTGCCGCAGCAACTACCTCAGCCCCAATCTCAATATTCTGTTCATCCTAACACACATAATCATCAACAACCTCAAATTCCTCATATTCCTCCTCCTTCAAATGCAACAGATCTCACTAGTTTGTTAGCATCTTTCCTAACCGATTTCAAATCCCTAGTCACTCCACTCATATCACTCCTTACAAATCTCGTATCTCACCTCATCCCTCCTTTGAAAAATCCTTAATGACCCACATACCAAAACCCATGTCCATTCTCCTTTGGAATGCGAATTGTGTTAGAAATCACGTTGACGAACTAACAGCTTTACTACAAGACAAGAACATTGACGTAGCCCTAATTACAGAAACTCGACTGACCATAAAACAGCATTTAAAAATCCCACAGTATTTAACATACCGTACTGACCACCCTGATGGCAGAGCACATGCCGGCACTGCTGTCATCGTACACCAATCCCTCTCCCATCACTTACTCCCATTACCTACTCAAGATTTCCTACAGTCAACCGCTATTGTAATCAAAGCCTTCTCCTTTCCAGTCACCCTTGCATTAGCATATTGCCCTCCTAACAGATCCATATCCAAAGTCCAGTTCAGTTCTCTCCTCAACTCCTTAGGTCATCATTTCATCCTGGGTGCAGACTCAAATGCCAAGCATCAAGTTTGGGGTTCAAGAACCACGAATTCTCGTGGCAGAACATTTCTGTCTGCACTCAATACCCAACGTTTCAGTCTCCTTCCACCCAACTCACCTACCTACTGGCCCACAGATCCTAACCGCAATCCCGATATCCTTGATTTTTTCATCCACAGTGGCTTAGGTCCCCTCAATCATTCCCTTACCCCTCTTGGCGAACTATTCTCAGATCATAGTCCATTATTACTCCAATTATCTCTAGCTCCTATTCCTAAGTCTTCTCCACCGTCCTTCATCAGAGGCCCAGTTAACTGGAAACTCTTTCACCAAATCCTTACCGATAAAATTGACCTCAGAATGACCCTGAAAACCCCAGATGACCTTGACAATACCGTACACTTTTTTACCACCACTATCCAACAAGCAATCTGGACTGCTTCCTTTCCAAACCACTCCTCAAGAACTCCTAAGAAAAATAAGTTACCTCAACACCTCATAGACCTAATCCATACCAAACGCCGTGCCAGATTATTATGGCAACGTACTAGACACCCCACCGATCGCCAATCCTATAATTATTTTTGCAAAAAACTAAAGATAGAATTGGCCACCTTCAGATCCCAATCCTTCAACTCCTACCTCACTTCCCTCTCTTCTCATGACAATTCCCTATGGAAGACCACCAAACATATCCTAAAACCCCATCACATATCACATCCTCTCCGTCGAGGTGATGGCTCTTGGGCAGCATCTGACGAAGATAGAGCCGAAGAATTCGCTAAAAACCTTTCCCTTACATTCACCTCTCATCCAGAATCCAATCCCACCCACACGTCAGCAGTAAAGGAATTCCTTAATTCACCCAACCCACTCTCCTTACCGCCTAAAGCAGTTAATCCTTCTGAGGTCAAATTCCTTTTACAAAAACTACCTACCCGTAAATCACCTGGATACGACCTGCTTACTTCTAAGATCCTTAGACAACTCCCTACTAAAGCTGTCATATTCCTTACATACATATACAATAGCATCCTACGAACCACCCACTTTCCTCTTTTGTGGAAACATTCCACTATTATCCTGTTTCCGAAACCAGGCAAACCTCCCAACACCTCAACGTCCTACAGACCAATTAGCCTTCTTCCTATTCTCTCAAAAATCTTTGAAAAGATCCTCCTAAAACGCATCCTACCCTTTATAGAATCCCAAACTCTTCCTTCCCATCAGTTCGGATTTCGTTCACAACACTCTACAGTCCAACAAGGACTCCGAGTGGTTGATCATATTTCCGCAGCATTGGAAAGCAAGCAATATTGCTCGGGTGCATTTCTGGACATAGCTCAAGCTTTCGACCGGGTATGGCACGCCGGGCTTCTTTCCAAGCTGAAAAACTATCTTCCTCAGTCCTTGTACCTTGTTCTCCGTTCCTACCTCTCAGATCGTACCTTCCGAGTTCGTTGCGGTACTGAATTTTCGCATTGCTATCCAATTGAGGCAGGTGTTCCTCAAGGTAGCGTATTGGGTCCCGTCCTTTACATCCTCTTTACCGCCGATATCCCTGTCCATCCCGATACCTTCCTGGCAACTTTTGCTGATGACACCGCTATTCTATCATCCGACTCAGATCCCAACATAGCATCCTTAAATCTCCAAAACCACCTCACCTTGATTGAGCACTGGTGTAATAACTGGCGCATTAAAGTTAATGAATCTAAATGCCAACACATTACCTTTACACTCCGACGCAGTTCCTGTCCACCAGTACACTTTAATTCCATCCAGCTTCCTTACTCAGACACAGTCCGGTATCTTGGCTTTCATTTAGACCGAAGACTAACGTGGAACCCACATACTAGACTCAAAAGACAAGAACTCAACCGACAATACGACCAGCTATACAGACTACTAAACAGAAAATCCAAACTTTCTATTGAAAACAAATTACTTATCTACAAGACAATACTGAAACCTATATGGACATACGGACTTGAACTGTGGGGTACAGCAAAAGCTTCTAACATCAAACGTATTCAATCCTTTCAATCTAAAGTCCTTCGAACAATAGTTGATGCTCCGTTCTATGTAAATAACAAAATCCTACACCATGACCTTAATATCCCATTTGTCCTAGACCTTATTCCAGAAAAATTCTCCAAATTTCACCAGAACCTTACCTATCATCCAAATCCCCTTGCACAATCTCTATCCAGCACCACCCATCCTTACAATCCTCCTCGAAGGTTGAAGCGGCAGTGGCCCAGAGACCTTTTGTAAATAAGCATCTATTGGAGTTTTGGCAATGGCCAGATCCTCCACTCAAGCCCGAGTGTGTATGATTAGGTCAGTTCTTTTGTTTATATACATTTATTTTATTTTATTGTATTTATTTTTATTTTATTTATTGTATTTATTATTATTAAGTTTCTGTATTATTTTATTATTATTTTTTTTTTTATTGTAAATAGAGTGTGAGTGTGCTTTCTCTGAACACTATTATAAATGTCCTTGATGGACAGAATGTAATATTTCTAAATAAACAAATAAAAAAAAAAAAAAAAAAAAAAAAGTATATATTATACGGTAAAATTTACAGTAAAACTTTTGAAGGGTAATTAAAGTACCAACAAAACAAAAATAAAGTCATCGGAATAAAAAACAAAACAAATTAAACACGGATTTTAAAGTAAATTCAAGTATGGATTGGAAAGCTAAACTTTTTTTTATATATACTGTTTCTTCCTTTGTTGCACTAAATTCATTTGTCTTCTAACATTTTCCTATGTTTTGCCAAACACACCTTCCAAAATGGTAACACTATCATATATTCAACTCAAGGTCTTTGGGATATCCTTTATCTTGTAATTCCAAACAACTAGTCTCTCTGCCAAATAACAACTCCCAAGATGGTAATACTATTACTGGGTTTTAACCACTGGAGCCTGGATCCTTTCTCCAATACTCTTTTCAGCCCAACCAAACACCAACTGTTTGGCGGATCTATACGTTTCAGAACCCCCTGACTCCAAAACACACCGTTTGAAAGGTAATGAAATTCCCTACAAAGCCATATAAAAATCTTTCATTTTGGACAACTATTATCGAAGTTTCAGCTATTCAATTTCCAATGTAAGATTACGGTTTCATATCCTGGTGTCAGAAAAGGGTGAATGAGAGAATAAAGATGACTAAGTGAAAGTAAGAAAATCTGTTGCCCGCATCACACAATCTTCAATATTTCCTCTACTTTTTACAGAAATTATTGTTTGACAATACTAAGTTATGCCAAAAAGTTTTTGGTCAGCAATATTAGGAAGTATTGAAATTTTTACACTGATCTACCTTAAGCAGGTTTACAATGCTTTAGTTTATCAAATAAATCGTACTTTGATCAATATTTAGGAAAATGTATCCAGTTCAATTCTTTTTTGTTTCTTCATGAACATATGTAAAGATATAAAAACTTTTCTGAAATAGGTAGGAAAGTCGTGTGAGTGGACACACCAGAAATTTTTTTCCTGTTGACTTTGACTTATAATTCTTGAGTTTTCTTCCGCAGATTGGGTTGTTATAGGCGACAGTAGTGATCGTTTGGTTCTCTCGTCTTCATAAAAGTAAAAAAGTGGCCTACAAATATATTGCCTTGTTATTTTGACATTTAGTTTGTGGAGGTCACGCCAAACGGCCCAATATTTTTGCATTTTGTGATCAAATTATTTTAGGATTCAAGTGGAAAGCAAATGGGTATTAATGAATTTTTAGTACCAAATTAAATAGAAAAAGTTTGCCTGTTTCCAGAATGAAATGCTCTAATTCCGAGAATTTTCACAAATAAGATACTTGTAGGTTATGATGAGTTGAAGCTATTATGAAGTTTCGGGCGCATTTTTATAATTTGTTTAAAAAGAGGTCTGTACCACTATCCTGAATAGCATTCGTCAATTTTTCATGAAATTTCATTTCGTTTATAACGCTCGAATCTCCCAAAAGCGTCACTGGTATTGAAAGCCAGTAAGACCACTTAAACATTATCTCATATACTTATCTTATTTTTCTTCTAGAGTAATTATCGTTGTATATAAAATAAAAAAATTAATCATAAATTTAAATAAAAATTGAACAAAGTAGATTAAATCACACCATGATGTGTTATTGTTAAGAATAGTCAAAGACTATAGACGAGGAAGCTCCACTGCCTTCGGTAAGTCTTCTGCCTAACGATGCTTGAAGCGACGCGCTCCGCTACTTCTGTGACCAGCGACCCCTCAACGCTAGTGAACACGAGTTATTATCGTTGGGAAGGCAGCTATTGAATGAACAACAGAAAATAACAAAAGATGTACATTTGAAGTTAAGCTATGCATAAAGTTGTATAGTGTCAAATGCGAGACCGAGACGAGTTTTGCAGTGACTTATTAGCTTATTACTACATAGATATTACTGTAATTTTTTTAGATACGAGAAACCTAACTAAGCCCGAATGAAAAACTAGATGAGTTAAATGCAAAAGTATATTGGTTATACCAATAATTAGCATATAGTAATTAAGATTGGCAAGTATTAGTAACTATTTTGCCTTAATTTTTATTTTAAAAAATAGATTTTTTTTTTAACCAATCCTGTTCTTCGTCTTGCAACAGTTAATCGGTCTTGGTCTTGGTCAACACTAATGTTGCAATAGGAAAAGTCGAAACAACAAAGTTTCGAGTCTCCAACATGCAAGTGACTTGACAACGTTTCAGCCAATTCAGGAATGAACAGGGCAGATAAAACAAGATCACATATTTCCAAAAAGAAAAATGAAAAGAAGAAAGGAAAGGTAATAGATGTTATATATTCCTTCCAGCCTTGTAGTTTTTTGTTTTTTTTTAATTTGTTTTATTTATAAATTATATATATATATATATATATATATATATATATATATATATATATATATATATATATATATATACATTTTAATTTAGCACGTTTCTATTATTGTATTTTAGGTATACCTATTTCCCTCTTATATTACATCAAGTCAGCTATTCAATATTAACTTCCTTAGCTGTTGTTAATAGAACCTTCTGTTTGCTTCAATATGTGTTTGGATGGCCTGGTGAGATATTTACTGCATTCATTTTTTTTTTGTTTTCTTTTCTTTTTAAATGAGAGTGAAATAAATTGAGCCGTCAGATCCCTGATGCGTAACGCTTGGGTAACGTCGGAGACGACTAATATAAGTATTTTTACATTTGGACTAAAATATCTCAAAAACTAAAGAACCTGTATATTGTTGGCGAGAGAAATGTTCATCATTTCATCTTCTTCGTAATCAGCTATCATTCAAAATTGTATCTAAATGCGACGCCGTCTTAGAGAGGTAAAATGGGAAAAGATAGTGTCGAAAAGCAAATGATAAAGAGTTATATAGAATATGCGGATTAAAATATCTCAGAAACTAAATATCGGACCTGCATACTGTAAGCGAGGGATATGTGGGAAAAAATTTCATCCTCATTGTTATTCAAAGAGAAGCTATTATGTAATTCAAAAACAGCTATCATTCAAAATTGTATCTAAATGCGACGCCGTCTTAGAGAGGTAAAATGGGAAAAGATAGTGTCGAAAAGCAAATGATAAAGAGTTATATAGAATATGCGGATTAAAATATCTCAGAAACTAAATATCGGACCTGCATACTGTAAGCGAGGGATATGTGGGAAAAAATTTCATCCTCATTGTTATTCAAAGAGAAGCTATTATGTTATTCAAAAACAGCTATCATTCAAAATTGTATCTAAATGCGACGCCGTCTTAGAGAGGTAAAATGGGAAAAGATAGTGTCGAAAAGCAAATGATAAAGAGTTATATAGAATATGCGGATTAAAATATCTCAGAAACTAAATATCGGACCTGCATACTGTAAGCGAGGGATATGTGGGAAAAAATTTCATCCTCATTGTTATTCAAAGAGAAGCTATTATGTTATTCAAAAACAGCTATTATTCAACATTGCACCTTTACGCATAACCAAAAAAAAAATGAAAAACCAAATGATAACAAGTTTAATGGAAGGTTTGGAATAAAATATCTCAGAAACTAACTATCGGACTTGCATACTGTAAGCGAGGGATATGTTCAGCTTTTCATTCTCTTTATAATGATGCATTATTTATAATTTATATTTCATATTATTAATCTCTCCTTGTTGATGTTTTCACTTCTATCGTGTGGTCTAAAGCCTCAGTTTTTTTTTTTTTTTTTTGTTTTATTCTTAAAGAACATATTTAAAGATATAAAAACTTTTTACTAAAATCGGTAGGAAAGTCGTATGAGTAGACATAAAACAGTTTTTTCATTATAGAATATAACAAAGTGTCGAAATTTCGCTAAAATGTGTTCGTATTTTTTATTAAGACAGAACCTTATGCTTCTTAGAAAAAAGTGATATGTGTGTGGATAGATGCATAGATGCATACACCATTTAAGTCTAATTGAATACGACTTGACGTGCCGGAAGATGAATCAAAACACATCCATTTAACGGTCGAGTGGTGACTAAACTGGCGTGAAATTAGATTCCCTTCCGGTTAATAACTTTTTTGTTTTTAATTTCCGTGAATAGCAATTCATGCAGTTTAAAAGCTTATAGTTCTGCATCAATATTCTAAATATAAAATAATTTGTTGTATGTTTGAATAATATGCTTCTCAAAAAAAAAATGTCTTTTGAATTATCACAACTAAATAATTAAAACAGCTACTTATGGTGAATTAAAATTGTGGTGAAATAGTTTAAAAAATATATAATAAATTAGGAGAGTTTGGATAAAAGTGACAGATGAGTTAAATAAAACTTATATGACAGATGATAGAAATTATCAGTTTGAAGATCAATATATAGAAGAAATAATTAAAGAAAAACTTACTGCTGCATCACACTGCCTAAAAAAAACAATTACAAAAAAACAGAAACATCAACATTTGAAAGAATACTAGCGAACTTATCAGAAAATAGACAAGAACTAAGAGAAACTAATTTATAACACACTTCAGACAGGATTGGAATCGAAAAATTTCGAAAGAAATACCACTGGTTTTAAATGGCCTAAAAGAAAGTCTGAATCAAAGATTACTAAACAAAATCAGATACAAAACTAATGGAGAATAAAATAATAATGTCTGAACAACAACAGTTCAAGAATGAGTGAATAAATAAAATAATACTAACGATCCAGTCACTGGGTTTACACTAAATATAATTTGTGTGCTACAGATGGTAAAATGTTACCGTATGAAATAAAACTGAAAAAAATAAATAGTGACTGAATTACAGGCAGAAAAACAGCACTTAATACCACCAAATCGCATGACTACGACAAAACAGTATTCGAAAATACTATGCATTTAATACAGGATATATTCTGTTTGTGGAAAATTAGTAAATCAGCAAAACAGGAGGTAACCAGACAAACTAAAAATTGTACCATATAAGATTGTTGAAAAAATGTTAAACTCAATATACCAAATAAGAACAGGTCAGAAAACAAAAATAGAATTGAATATGCCATATAATATACAGTAAAAAACCCTTAAATATGCAGCTAAGTATGCAGTAAAAAAACATGAAAAATACAGTAACTGGTATCTATATATACTAAACTTACAAATTACACGATTACTAATAAGGCAATAAGTATTTAAATATAATGACGTGCCTACAAAAAGTTTTTAAAAGGAAAGAAATTATAGAGGGATTGAAAGTCACAAATATTTCTTTTTTTTTATTTTTTTTTTTTATTTGGGTTTTATACAACTTAAGGAGTCATATCCCCAACACCCAAAAGCCACTGCTCCCTGTCCATCCAATCTCCTTCACGAAGCCCTCTGGCTGCCATGCTTTCCTCCACGTCCTCTGTCCATTTCTTCTTTGGCCTTCCACGCTTCCTTCTTTCAGGTGGCATATAGTTATAAATTTTCTTTGGCCAGCGGTTCTCATCCATCCGCATTAAGTGGCCATACCACTTTAACCGTTTGGTCCCGATCAGGTGAAGGATGTTCTTTTGACACCCGACCTTGTCTCTAATAGCTGCGTTTGGGATCCGCTCGATTCTGGATATGCCACAGCTTCTTCTCCAGAAATCCATTTCCATGGAAAGCAACTTATTTTCCATCTTTTTTATCAGTGTCCAGACTTCTGATCCGCAAGTGGCTACGCTTTCTACAAAGGAGTGGTATATCTTCTTTTTAGTTTCTAATCTTAGTTCTTTCCTCCATAGGGTTGAATTTATCGAGCTTATTATTCTTTTCCCATTATTTATTTTATGTTCGATATCAACCTCACCACCACCCTTTGAAGATAACCAGTATCCGAGGTACTTGAACTGCTGGCTGACATTTAGCGTCCAGTCATCAATTTCAAGGGGCAAATTTGGAGCGTTGAAAACCATATACTCTGTTTTACTTTCACTGATTTTCAGACCCCATCTGGAATACGTGTCTAGCAACTTCCTCATCATATAGCTAACATCATCCGGATCCGATGCGATTATGACTTGATCATCGGCATACTGCAAATTGTAGATGACATCATTCCCGATTTGAACACCCATTCCACAGCACGATTCCATTTTTTTTAAATATTTAAATTAAAGAAAGAAAATAACTAAACACATACGCCTAATAAGGTTATAATATAAATATATGAATGGATGAAGTGAGAAATACGACCATCACAGAAAAGATGGAGGCTAAAAGAATCATTCTGGAAGGGATTGAGAAAAAACACTTGAAGTGGTATGGACATTTGAAAAGAATGCCCGAAGGAAGACTACCCAAAGAAGTCTACTTATGGAAAACCAGGGAAATAAGAAGACGAGGAAAATCAAGGAAGACCTGGGATAACGAAGTGGAGGAATACATGATGAGTCGTGGTCTACGGGAAGAATGGACCTTAGATAGGACATTATGGAAAAAAGCCATCCAAGTACTTTAGGTTAAAGAAACACAATATTAGTGGAAAAGCCTTAAAAAAAGACTTGAATATTTTATAGAAACTTCTTGAATTTTTCATTTAAAGTTTCTCCCACTTGGCCTGGCACCAATGGTTTTCATCAGTTGTAAAAACCATTTCATGTCAGTTGTTTTAAGGTTCAATCCAAGATTTCAACATTGATGAATATTTTTTAACATCGATAGATACTTTTTGGCATTTTAAATGAACAGAAATCTCTTGCTAAGAATGCAACCAAAAAATTAAAATAGAAATTTAGTATGATGTTCACGAGGGACAAGAAGAAGATATAGATTTATAGGAATTGGAGAACATCCATAAAGATAATTATCAAAGGGTATAGCGGATGGTAGGTGTACATTCTATAAATGTGGTAGATTTTGTTCATTGAAAATAAACTTACGATTGTAATCTGGAATAGCATCTTCAATACTGCATTTTAATTTGTAAATACAAAAAAAATCAATTGAATATTTAATGGTTGACCGTTGCATTATAAAGGAAGGAGATGGTCCGGGGTTGGGGTCATAAATAGACTAAATAGTGGTAAAACTATTTTATTGAAAGCCAACGTTTCGACCCGACTTTGCAGGTCTTCATCAGGGAGGTGTGTTCATCTAGGAGTTTCACTTAGAACTCAGAGTTCTAAGTGAAGACCTCCCTGATGAGGACCTGCAAAGTTGGGTCGAAACGTTGGCTTTCAATAAAATAGTTTTACCACTATTTAGCCTTTTTATGACCGCAACCCCGGACCATCTCCTTCCTTTAAAAGAAATAAATATTCATTTACATATATATATTTTGTTTATTTCATTAAATTAATCAAAATATGCAATTATATGCATTTATCCTCAAATATACAAAATAAAATTTGGCTAATCGCATCACAGTGTACTAATTCGTATAGATATTTGATCAGCGGTTAAAAAAAATAATGCAAACAAAATATGCAGTTGCATAAAATCCTGGAATTGCATATAACTAATGAAAGAAGAATGTAGAGGATTGCTAAAACATTAGAATAGAATACTAATGTCTCTTTCTCCAGTTTTGATAGTTAAGTGAAATAATTACTAAACAAATTGATTTATAAACAGATATTTTAAATGCAACGATATAATCCTATGTTACATAACTAATTTGTGAGTATAATTTATAAATATATATAAAGCCTCACACACTATATATATATATATATATATATATATATATATATATATATATATATATATATATATATATATATATATATATATATATATATATATATAAAGCCTTAGACAATAGACTAGATATTGATCTTTAGGATCCTCATCCTTTTTTGCTTAGTCCACTCCTCGGAATGAGAAATGGCCCAGACAGGCTCTAGATTAATTAAGCTCCTAGAGAGGGTCCTTCAATAGAATTTTTTTCTTTCCATTTTTCTTCTCCAGAGAACTTTAGAACCACCCGCCCTCTGCTATACAAGTTTTATTAAATTACTGGAAACATTTACCTAAAAAACTGCTCGTTCGTTATAAAAGAAAATGCTTTGCCCCTCTCCCCCCATAGGATTAAAGCTAAATGCTTTCATCTTTTATGTAGAATATTGAATATCACTAGCCTATCTAGGTTATAGTAATTGTTTTACAGCTTCCAGCTGCGAAATACAAATCTCTACTTTGTTTCTCTTTAAAAAATATATTTTAACATACTTTATCTTTCGGCTGGTACGAATTATTTCAAATTTCAAAATAATCAAGGGAACAATCAACAAAAAATGTATACATTTTAAGTTATTCGCAAATAAAATTTCTTTTCATTCATAACGCTTTTTATGTGAAATCTTCTTTAAGCGCTTTTTGTGTAGAGCGGATTAGATTGAGCCATCAGATCATCAGATGTGTAACGCTCGGGTAAAGTCGACTGGAGTCGACTAATTGAAGTATTTTTGTATATGTATTAAAATATCTCAAAAATAAAAATCGGATCTGCATATTGTTAGCAGACCATTCTCTTTATAATGAGCCATTATTCAAAATTGCATCTTTACGCGACGTCATGTTGATGATTACGAGTATTATTGAAGACATTTTTGTATATCATTATCATTATTTTATTTATATTTTATGTAATTTGAACCTGCGCGGCTGCCCATCTAGCAAATTTTTTGTGTTTGTATTGTCTTTGTGTATTTGCTTGATATGGTTTTATTGGTTTAGTAGGTCTCTTGACCATTTTCTTTTTAATCTGCGTTGTTCAGGTAACAGGGAACAGGAGATAGAAAGAACCAGAGGATTGGAGTGATTTTGGGTTGAAGAATGAAATGTAGTGTATTTGTCGTGGATGTAAGATTTTACTGTTGGGGTGTTTAAGTCGTTATGTATAGTAGTATTTGAAATGTACCAAGGTGCGTTAACAATTTTTCGTAAAAATTTTTATTATGCTGTTTGTATTTTGTATATGTGTGTTTGTTTTGCTGAACCCTAAAGTTCTGTTCTCAGTAAGGTGTTGTAGATCAGTCGCTTGTTTCGTAAGTTAAGTGAAGATCTGTAGTCCAGAAGATGTGAAAGTTGGCTATATCTAGTAAGTTCTTGTCTTTTGTATATAGATTAAAGTGAGGAATGTACAACGTTATTCTGTCGATAATATGTAAAAATAGATGGATAGTGCTGTGTTGAGCAGCTTCTATAGTAACCATATCCGTTTACATTAGAATTTTATTTCCTGTCGTTCACTAAGACAACCATTACTCCTCAAGATTTTCTCCTAACTCAATATTATTATATCTTTTGAAATCTAAATCGTTTCTTAGTTGATAAATAATCAGGAAGCGGTTGAAAAATAATTTTAAGATTTTTATTTTGCTGACGTTTCAACCCAATCATGTGGGCATACCATCAGTATTGAAGCTGATCAAGTACTACAGTAAACTTGGGTTGAAACGTCAGCAACAATAAAAATCTTAAAATGACTGCCTCCTGATTATTTATCAACTATGATTTGTAGAACAGTCGACTAACCTTCTTTAATAATTGTGAATTATTTCTCTTCAAAACCATATTTTTTAAAATTTATTTATTTATTGAGTAATACAACAATCTGTCACTTGGACATTAGTTATAGTGAGGTAGGATAACATTCAAGCTGTATTAACAAAAAATATAAAATAAATAGAAGCAAATTAAATCATAATCAAAAAGCATATACGATAAATAAATAAAATCACCTAAAAATAAGAAAATTAAAACTAAGCAAAAAACACATGCATACACTATTTACAATCAGGCGAGGGAACTCCATGAGAACCCTGCGGAGATTGATCGAGGGCACTTTAGCCACATACACTCATGTCTTCAGTAGAAAATCTGGCCATTGACAAAACTCCAATATATACAATCTACGAAAGATCGCGAGGCCACTGCCGTTTCAACATTCTTGGAGGATTATAGGGATGGGTGGTGTTTGATAGGGATTGTGCAACAGTATTTGGATGATACGTAAGGTTCTGGTGTTATTTGGAGAATTTTTCTGGGATAAGATCAAGGACAAATGGGATGTTGAGGTCATGATGTAGGGTTTTGTTGGTTACATAGAAAGGAGCATCGACTATTGTTCGATGGACTTTAGACTGGAAGGATTGAATGCGTTTGATGTTAGAAAATTTTGCTGTTCCCCAAACTTCTAGTCCGTAAGTCCAAATAGTTTTGAGTATTGTCTTGTAGATCAGTAGCTTGTTTTCAATGGAACGTTTAGATTTTCTTTTTAGTAGTCGGTATAGTTGTCCGTATTAGATCCTGTCTTTTAAGTATAATATGAGGGTTCCATGTTAGTCGTCGGTCAAAGAGAAAGTCAAGGTACCGGACTGTATCTGAGAAAGGAAGCTGGATGGTGTTAAAATAAACTGGTGGGCAGGATTTACGACAAAGGGTGAAGGTTATGTGTTTGCATTTTGATTCGTTTGTCTTAATGCGCCATTTCTTACACCAGTGTTCAAACAGGGAGAGGTACATTTGTAGGTTTAATGACGCTGTTTTAGGATCTGAGGTGGTTGAAAGGATAGCGATATCATCAGCGAATGTTGCCAGGTGGGTATCAGGATGGGCGGGATCAAAACCATATAAATAACTTTTTGATTCCATACCTCTATTAGACATAAATAAAAATTCTTCGAAAGTTTTTATTCTATATCTCCACTTCTAATATATTTTCTGTCGTCTAGTTTGTGTCATTTCGTATTCTTTATGTGGACCGAAATTTCTGCTGATTTTCGAAGTTTCATGGTGGAATTCTATGTAAAAATTGATAAATAATTCTGAGTAGTTGTTTGTTTTCTTCCATTTAATAAAACCTGAACTTATACTCATTTATTTTACACTCATCCCAAGTTGTAATTTTAAAAGCTCTCCTAACACTTTTTATTATATCTGCGATAACTTTGTGATTAAAAATCATTAGTGATAAAAAATAAATAAAATAATAACAAATATGTTTTCGGAACCTTAAAATACGTTGTCCTGTGTAGTTAATTCCATGTATAATAATTGGCTTTGAAGAGCATGATTGAATCGACAACAGTCGGATTGGAAGACAAATAAACACACAAATAGAATTTATATTGTGACAGGGCAGTAAGGATACGATAGCTAATGGGACCATTCCCAAATCCCAACGTGCCCAATCCCACCTGAACAAACGTCGGTACCCCGTCCCGATGGGAATATTAACAGTTCCAGCGGGAGTTCTGATTAATTGTCGAAACTGTGAGGGGGGGCGCAGGAGCAAATTATTGAAAGGTCCCGCGACCATCGCTCATTTCAATGACATTAATCTGCCGCTCTACAGCAATCGATAGTGAGCAACACAGGGAATCGATTATCCCAAGAGCACATACATCACTGCCAATTGTTTGTTACCATTATTATGACAAACAAGAAAGATATATGTTTTTGGTTTTTTTAGCCTATCTTGAGTTATTTCTTTATAGTTATCTGCTAATTTATTGCATATGTGTTGATTAGTTGTATCGTTTTTTTTTGGGCAATTTCATGTTTGTCGAAAGAATTCATCTTGCATATTAATGAGCAATTCTTTGTTATCCCAACTACCAAAATGGTATCTAAATGATTGACAGTTGTCTTGATCAAGATATGCGGTGTTTAAAATATATACCGAATGATATCTTTAATACATCAAAAGGACGTTTTATGTGCCGGCTTTAGATCTCTTTAAGATGACTAGAAAAAAGGTGCAAAAATATCTCTACGAGTAATCCAAAATTGGTCTAAAAGATATTAATGAATTTGGAAATAATAATCTTAAAATATTACCACATATATATGTTATCATTTTCTTCGTGTTTATGTGTTTTGAAACCTTTCAGGAGTGTTAAGCTTACACTGAAATTCATCAGATAGTTCCGAAATCCAGCATCAATATTTTTCTTCTTTTTTTACTGTGTAATTATGTAAATTGACTCAAAAATTTTTAGGTAACAGAAATCATTTTTTTTTTATTATTGTTATTATTTATATCAATTTTTCTTTAGTAAGAGATTTCGTCAAACTATTAGAGATAAATTAATTTTTAAGAAATTTCAAATCAAGGGTACGATTTTATGATCAATACGATGACAGGAACGATCTGGGATCAGGATAATAAAGCATGAAGGAGATGGGACAATAATGAGTGATTAATAGAAATTGATTATTGATCTATGATAATTAAATTGATTTATATATTGATTAATAAAATCAACGAATTTAGCGCTAAAAATTTTTTTTTTACCCTACTTTTTGATCGACCAAGTGTTCTCTTTCCAACTATTGAGGCATCCTTAGTAGATGCTTCCTAATGAATCCGAGCTACATGCTCGGCCTATCTAAACCTCATTGCCTTCATATATACAGATAAAGATAAATCAGTTTCTGTAAACCACTCTTTATTGGTCTATCTCCTCCATGTGATAGTACCCTGATCCTATATCGCTCATGTCATCGTGTTGATCATAAAATAGTACGCCATTGATTTGAAAAATACTTTAAAAATTAGTGGTATTTCAATATCTTTAAAACAGAGAAGAAAATTCTATTATAGGCTCCTAGATGGACTGCTTAAATCTACACATCCGGCCCATCTTAACCACCTTGCTCTAACATGATAAGAGGAGATGCAGAGCAACCACGGGACGTGTTTATTTGGACTCAAGTGATCTCAAAACGCGCATTTCCTTAGAAAACACCGTTATGAAAATTTTCATGATCGTAATACTTTTTATTACGGTCATAGATATTTAGCGTTGCCTAAATGCGAGACCGAGACGAGTCTTGGTCTTGCAAACTCAGCCTTGGTCGTGGTCTTGGTCTTGCGCAAGAGTCTCGCTACAGTCCTGCAGTTACTTATTAGCTTATTAATGTAATTTTTAGATAGGATAAACCTAACTAAGCCCGAATGAAAAATTAGAGGGGTTAAATGCAAAATATTGATTATATCAATTATTTACATATAGTAACTAAAATTGTCAAGTATAAGTAACTATTTTGCCTTAATTTTTATTCAAAAAATCGATATTTTTTACCAGTCTGGTAACTGATTTTCGGATAAACTATAGCATATAGATAGCACTATAGCAAACATCCCCCAGTAAAATTTTTATTTTATCTACCAGATTATTACTATAAGATATCCGGATATTTCTTTGTCAGTTATGAAGCGATATTCTAAAACCAATGTAACAATTAAGCGGTCAAATTTATTAGCAAATTACTGTAGAGATATTTCTGTAATTTTTTAGATAAGATAAACCTAACTAAGCCCGAATGAAAAATTAGAGGGGTTAAATGCAAAAGTATATTGATTAAATCAATTATTTATGAACACGGATCGTATTTATTTGGACTCAAGGGACCTCAAAACGCGTATTTCCTTAGGAAACACCGTTCATCATTCTCCCTGCAACACTTAGGGAAACAGCCCTGGTGAAGGCCTGAACTTCAGGTCGAAACGTCGGCATATGTAAAAATAAATATTATTATTTATTTTTGACTGACCACCCCAACTATTCTTCTCTTCATTATCCACGACAGTCAACCAATTATCAAATATGAATCAATTATTTACATATAGTAACTAAAATTGTCAAGCGTAAGTAACTATTTTGCATTAATTTTAATTCAAAAAATCGATTTTTTTTACCAGTCTGGTAACTGATTTTTGGATAAACGATAGATATTGCATCCCCCAGTAAAAATTTTATTTTATTTACCAGATTACTACTATAAGATCTCAAGATATTTCTTTGTCAGTTATGAAATGATATTCTAAAACCATTAAGCGGTCAATTTTTTTTTTCTCTTATCAGGTTCTTTCTTTCGCTACAGGATTTTTTTTTTCTTTTTCAAAATTATGACTACCATTGATTGTTGATACCCTATTCTCGTTACTATTCCCTATGGAAATTCTTTTACTTCATGTAACTTCACAATTTCAATGTTTTTTGAATAGGACAAGTCATAATATCAGTTTTTATCCTGGCAATACTTAAAGCTGAACTGAGAAATATTCTTTAAGTTTTCATGTAATCTTGTAACATTTAAATGGAATCAAAGTTATCAACATAAGAATCAAAAGAAATAACAGATGTAATTTCTATGAACGCGATTGTACTTCAAGTTTAGGTAATAATAATAATAATAATAAGGCTTAGCGAACCCGCAGGTTCGATACCGACACCACCAATCGCTTGTTACACTCCTCCCTCCACCGTTCGCCGTCCAAACCCAGTCCCTTCAGATCGGCTTTAATGCAATCTTCCCATCTTCGCTTCGGTCTACCCCTCGGACGCTTACCATTCGGCACAGCAAATATTAACCTTTTAGGAATTCTCTCGTTACTAAGCCCAACAACTTTACAAGCCCATTTGATTCGCCGCGATGAAATTACCTCAATTATATTACCCGGATACAGCTCACGCAATTCGGCGTTGTGTAACCGTCTGAACTCTCCGGTTAACTCATCCTTCTTCGGTCCGAATATTCTACGCAATACTTTATTTTCAAAAACCTTAAGACGCTGCTCATCCCTTAATGTAAGTGGCCAAGTTTCGCATCCATAAAGAACTGTAGGCAAGATAATTGTTTTATAGATTCTAATTTTTAAGTTTCGGGACAAGAGGCGCGAACTAAGTAGTTTTGTCACAGAAAAATAACAAGCATTCCCCGCCTTCAGTCTAACCTTAATCTCTTCTTCAATTTCGTTTTAATTTCAATTCGTCAAATTTAGATAAGTGTGACTAAAAAGAAATTACTTTTTACAGAGGGTATCGAACCTGCACTCATGAGATAAAAGCTCAATTACTTTTTCCTCTGAACTATCACCATTCATTATCATGATACATAAGAAGGAATTTTTTTTTTTATTTATTTATTTATTGTTACTAAATGTATTTATTATTGTAACCAAGATTAAGAAAGCACTGAAAAAGGAATGTAACTCTTCTCTCTTTTGTTTTCTTTGACTAATTATTAATTCCTATTTTAGCCTGTGCATGTGCTCTTATATCTTGACTATCGTTTCTTGATGTTTATATGTGGCATGCCATACTACTGCATATAGAATAAGTATCTTTTTTTGTTATTTGTATTATCTTACTATTTATCTTTAATTATATATAGTAATTATGTATAAATTCTTTCTTTTTCCTTTTATTTTTTTTCCTTTGCTTGTACATTGTATTAATTCTATAAATAGATCTGTTAACCTTTTTTTTTTTTGCTGCTTTATAAAAATATCCAACCTAACCCCTTCTCACCTGAGCTAGCATGGTAGAATAAATATTTAATAATGACCAAATAATGGGTAGGTACCTAAGATTTTCTAGATTTATCTCTTTAGAGATGAAAGGCTGGTAAAGCCATGCGCCCAACAAGTAAAAATTCCGATAGAAAATCACATTTACTAAAACTTATTTTATTATCGTTTTATTGATTCTTTTTTTTTTTAAATATTACTTATATAACTTTTTGACTAGACTATAATAAAGGATCTTCCAACTTCGTTACTTCCCTGGATCGACACGTTTCCCGAAAAAGACTTGTACCGGTAAATAGCCTACACGATTGTTAGCAGCTAACAAAAACCGCCTTTTGTATTTTAGTTTGTTGAACCTTTTACGCACACAAAGAAATGTTATTTTTTTTCCACGGCCAAGGCAATCGTGGGACGAAAGAGGAACAACAAAAGCCTGAAAAGGCTGTGAGTATTTGGTGCCGCCAATACAAATGAGTATTTTACTAAGGATGAATATTACCTTTAAGTTTATTTATGTCTTGTTATTTTTAGGAGCGGTAAATTAAAAATAAGCAAGAAGTATGGATTCACATAAAATATATTTAAAAAAAACTAAAGTATGTGCTGTAGACCACACGATAGAAGTGAAAAAATCAACAAGGCGAGATTAATAATATGAAATATAAATTATAAATAAGAGCTCATTATAAAGAGGATGAAATGCTGAACATTTTTTTTAGTTACAGTATGCAGGTCCGATTTTTAGTTTTTGAGATATTTTAACATAAATCTTCCATTAAATTAGTTATCATTTGGTTTTCTACAATATGTTTTTCCTTTTTGTCTCTCTATTACGGCTTGGCTCAAAGGTACAATTTTGAATAATAGCTCATTACAAAGAGGATGAAATGATGAACATTTTCCTCGCTAACAATATCCAGGTCCGATTTTTGGTTTTTAAGATAATTTAAACCATATACAAATTAGCTCTCTACTGATATCCATAAAAATTCCATCCATAAAAATATCACTTAATATACATTTCAAAAGTGTCATATATATGTATATGTGTATATGTGCTGTGTGTGTCTATGAGCCTTTCAGTTGACTGAATGACTTACACCAATCTCAACATATTTGATTATTAATCTTAGTGATATTTCAAGTGAAAAATGTATACGTCAATTCACAGTTTTGTATTTTATCATTGCAATCACCTACTCTGGTATCAACTTACCCACTATCTGTACAGATATAAATTTTTCCATCAGAGGATTGGAATAGGAGTTAGACATTCTGTCAACTGACAGGCTCATTAATAATTACTTAATTATATTAAGTCATTTTCTGTCTTTATGTATATTTATTTTTCATTATTATTGTTCTCTTTTATAGTTTGTTTTCAACCGAGCGAGAGCGAGACAAATATTCAAATAGTAATATTAATTTATTATATCGGGAGCTGATGACATGGATATTTTGCACCTAAAGCTACAATCTAATTAAGTGTAAAAGAGGTAGAGACCATTGTTTTGGTATTTTTCGTAGATCTTTAAAATGCCTTAACAATACATCTGTACAATTTAAACACAATTAAATAATTTAAACAAGACAATGGCGAGACGGTAATATTAATTGCGATGACAATAGCCCAGAGGGAGAAAAGGTAGCCATTTCGTTAATCCGCGGCTTTAGAAGACTAGGCCATTGATCTGAATAGGAGAGCAGCTTTCAATAGTCGTTGCCAGAGCGCGCTCCAATCTGCGGAATGGCTTCCTTTTCACACGGGCCACTTCAACAATTTAATTCCCCACCGGCCTCGTACAATAATCGCACCCCCCCCCCCAAAGAGAATTCCGCTGCTGTCTGAATATTGTCGCCTCAATCTTAAGGATACAGCTGGCAGTGGCTGTTATTGTACGGATGTCAGTTCGTTATGCTCAAGCAGTTACATTTAATAACAACAAATTACGCAATAATTTAACTAATTAAAATAACGGATCGATGACTGCTTTCTGTTGGAATTACTGACCTTATAGAAGTTTTGCCGCCTTAATCAGTTTTCTTCATCTTTCTTTATCTTGGGTTACTGCTTTCCAGTTATCAGTACGCAGCTCTTTTCCATCTTTGTTTATTCTATCTATCTGGTCCTCCACGCGGTCTTTTGCCTTCTGTTGTGGCATTCATTGTCCTGTAGGGGCTTCCAGATGGATTGCTACGAGCTAAATACTCATTACATCTATACCCTCTTGCCTTCATACCATGAGATATTGGTTGAACAGTTTCTATAAGGAACCCTTTATTAATATTTCTCCTTCATGCGTTGGTACACTAATCCCAGATCGCTCTGGTTATCATGCAGAATATTTTTCTAACAAATCTTTAAATAATTCTTTCCAGGTCTCACAGCCATATATTATAACTGGCTTTATCATAGCATTTTACATCCTTAATTGGAGATTTCTTGAGATTTTTCGAGATATCAATATCTTTGAATGGGAGAAGAAAGCGAGGTTATGGTGGATCCGAGGTATTTGAATTTGTCTACTCTCGCGAAACATTTTCCTTCTACGCTAACTCTATTATTGGAATTAGATTTTCGGCTTATTTTAATCTATACCCTCTTGCCTTCATACCATGATATATTGATTGTACAGTTTCTATAAGGAACCTTTTATTAATATTTGTCCTTCATGCGTTGGTACACTAATCCCAGATCGCTCTGGTTATCATGCGGAATATTTTTCTAACAAATCTTTAAATAATTCTTTCAAATGTACTGGTCAAATGTACTGGCATACTAGTTTTGTCTACATTTACTTGTAGGCCTATTTGTGCTGATTCTTTCATCAGAGTCTTCTCGACATTCTCTTCATTGCTTCCAAGGACAGCTATATCATATCCAAGGATTTTAAGATTCATTTCGACGTGGCATCTCCATGTTCGCTTAATATTTTTATCATCTTCTGTAGGGCTAGGTTTGGCAACAGTTTGAGTCCATCTCCTTGCAGTTCGAATTATAGACAAATCGCTATCTATAAGTACTAAATGTAAGAGCCCTTGTCGATATTGCCGTAGGCGCTATATGAATTGTATATCGGAAAGTAAGGTAGGAGATGAAATAGCATCTTACACCAAAATTCCCTACCTTGTATAATTTCAGTTAAAAAAAAAAAAGTTTTATTAAATCATTCTTAAACAAAATCTTGACTCTGACACAGTAAATACCTATACAGCCAATCTACCAGAGATAGCATATTTCTCTTCAGCACCTTAAGAAACAAAAAAAAAGATTGACAATTCATTATTCAGATAAATGATCCTGTTCTATCAGAGCATTATATACCCTTAATTTGATGTTATAGATTTTTCAGGATTTAAATATCTTTGAAAGGAAGAACAAAGAGCTGTTTGCTAATTGTTCAATCACTTAAGTCAATTGATATTTAATTATTTGATGATAATACATTAATTTAAATATATTGCGTTCTATAAACATTCTTATTAATTGTGTAGTTGCTTTGAATTTAAATTGCAATCTATTTCTAGAGCTCTCAGTATATTTTCATAAGAGATCCAGGTTTGTATATCTTCAGCTTCAAATGCCCCACGAGAAATAAAATAAACTTCTTCTAAAAACGAGGATTATTTTCGTACTGAGTAGAAGATTTATTTTAATACAGCAACTATGTTAAAAGTCCTTTCCAAAATGAACTGGCGCTTCAAATATACCAAGCCAAATACAAATTCTCTGAGACTCGTTGAGGAGGATGGTTTTCCATTTTAATTTTTCTCCGTGAACCACTTTGAATAAGTATGCGTGTTATATTAAATATCTAATACTTTCTTTTGTGTATCAAATATCTATTATTTTGTTAACATTGTTTGAAAATATTAAAGCCATGTTAATAAAATAATTATTGAATTATTATGAGATTAATTATTGAAGAGTATGTGTTTATTTGAAATAATTTAATTTATTTCCACTTTTTTTTTATCTTCAAATCTCCATCCGCGAATGTCATGATAGTGACAATTGGAAAATTTGTTATGTTAGAATATGGCATTTTAGGCATGAGAAGAACAGTACCCAGCAGCACTTCTTCCCTGGTCAGTTTACTTCCTGAAATCAGGAAAGGAGATCTCTCATCCAGCTCCTTTTTAGTCGCCTCCTGATGAGTATTTCAGCCATGACCATATCGTTTAAAAGTTTATTGTTGTGTCCGTGTAGTTTAATATGAAACCTGAGGAAAAGCCTACGTCTGTATTGTTCGATATTTGGTTGTCATAAATTGGTACACAAAGTTTTGTTATTTCCATCTAATAATTAATATCAATATGATTTTTAAAGACATGATGCCTCCGAAATGAGGCGGGAATCAATAATAAGTTTTTTTTTATTAGTTTTCCAGGTAATTTTAAACTGTTTTATATATTAGATCAGGATATTTGTATAACAATGACAATTTCTATATTTATTTAAAAATTACTTAATTTCTAGAGAAGCTTTCGTCGACCCGCAATATATTCATCTCTATAATATAACACGTTTCAATCAATAATAATTTAAACACTTAATAGTACATCATGTTACATATTTTTTTTTTTAAATTATATTTTATTAGAGTGCTACCAGTGGGTAGTTTCTCAACAAGCGTATTTCATGTGATAATATTTCTCTGTACACATTTACTTGATGCATTCATACTAATACAGTCGTAAATATCATAATAAAAGATTTAAAAAAAAAATTATATTTGTCATGAAATTGTTTTCATTCTCACGCTGTACCTTATTCTCTTATTTTATTATTTAAAAATATTGTAGATTGGAACAGAGTTTGTTCTTCGTCTCATATTTTGTCTAAACAAATTTTTAAGATAAGTCATGACGTAAAATGAAAATAATTTTATGACAAATATATTTTTTTTTAAAAGTATGTAACATCATGGACTGATTTAATTGTTAAAATTATTACTGATCGAAATGTGTTACATTATAGAGACGAATATGGTACAGGTCACTTTATTACTCTAGAAATAAAGTAATTTTTAAATAAATATAGAAACTCTCATTGGTAAGCGAAAAATATCCTGGATCTACTAAAATAATTCCAAATACCGCGATTCATCTGGGTTTTTTTATTATATATTCTACTCATATTGTACATAAAATATGATATTCGTATTTTTTATGCAGATAAGTTATTTAAAAAATGTTAAATAAACAAAACTACTCAATCACATTAAATATTGACTGAACCTCAGTTTAACATCGGACCGAGAAATATTTTAGGAATGCTTTCAAGTCTTAGAATTCCCTCTTCTTTGATTCGACGATCTTTTTTTTTTTTTTGTTTCTCTCTTTTGAAAAGACTTTTCTTTTTTATAAAACCTTTTTTATTCTGAATAAATGAGAGTGAGAAGTGGGTAGATTTTTAGTATGAATGGACTCCTCGCCTCACATAAGGTGAAAACTCTTTTAAGGTGTGTTCTGGGAAGTTTACACATTTTCCTCTTTTCCCTATCTGAGGAGTTTATGTCAAAATGGTCTGTGCCAATTAATCTTTATTTCGATATGGATAAAACATTTATTAATAAAATTTTAGTGATGATCTAAGCTTGAATTTTGGGAGTAAGCAATTTAGTATTGCTAAAAAGATTATTCAAACAGAAAAAGAAATCCTTTAAACAAATACCAAATGTTCTACACTAATTTTTTTTTTTTCAAAACCCGAAACCAAAATAAAAACATATTATTCTATATTGGTATACGTTTGTTTAAGACGACTTACTTTATTTCTAATCAAATTTAATTTTCTATATCTGTTGTTCTCTTATTTATTCATTTTCATTTATTTTTTTAATAAATTTGTTTATTTGTTTTTTTTTTATTTTTGTATCAATTTTTACTCATCACAAATATTATTATTTTAATTTTAAGCTTCTTTTATTTTTGTATAAATTATTTAGAACTTTATTCGATTCCTTGCCAATTTTTATCAATTTATCTAGACCATGAAGAAATTTATATTTTCTTATGTTATAAATTAATTTTAACTGAATATTTATTTCGAAACACCGAAAATATATTTTTATCATCTCAAAGTTTATTTTATGTAAGCATTGTTTTTTTTATATTTATAAACTTGACATTTTGCTTAAAAATGCTATATCCTATCCTCCATCCTTGATCATTTTTTTCCAAAATCCTACTTCCCAACCCTCCAGTCATGACTAATATCCTGAATTCCTGTCACATCAATGCACAATCTCTTACAGCATACTAGAATGAATTTCAGGAACATTTCCTTGATTTTTATTTCATGTTTATTTTCAATTTTTTGTTTTTTATTTTTAACTGACCTAAATTAGTAAGTAACTTATAATTTTTTATATTATTTTTTTTATTTAGACTATTTAATTACTGTATATTTTTGTTTATGTATCTCTAAGGCTCCTTAGCCCATATTATTGTCTTTTTATATTATTCTAAAGGGACTCGTCCCAGAATAAATAAATCATTATTATTATTATTATGAAGTATATACTGTTTCCTTGAATCTAGTTATTATTTATATATATTTTTTATTATCCTTTTTATCATTACTATTATTTCATTTTTTGATTAATTTTGTGAAAATGAAGTGCTCCTCTCTATTGGGACAATCCACTTGAAATGACCTAATTTGAATTAATTTTCAACCAACCCCGTCAGATCAGCCACAATTCATTAATAAAAATTAATAAGCAGCATGAATGAACCTAACTTAATGAAACTGAAATCGATTAAGAACAGTCGATTATTTGGCCGGACTAATAGGTATGTAACTATTTTATTGATACTTAAATGTTACTATTATTTAAATTGTCATTTATATTCAAAGATAATAATACATATCTACATATTCTAGGATTTGATGATTCAATTACCACTCAATTTTATTCTTATCACATTTTCTGAGACGAACTGTGAAAAACATATTTTTATTTGAAGTTGTACAAACTAAGAAATAAAAGATTTTTTTTTTTTATGTTATTCATGTTTAGCTAAAAATGTTCTAGAAATGTAGCAATGTAATAAAGGCTGTCCCCCCTCTCCTCTGTGTTTAATCTAAACAAATATTTTATATATTATATTGTATTTTTACTTTCCTATCTATGCTAGGTAAGGAAAGTATTGCAATCGGGTCAAATTTCCAACATGCGGTTTTCGACGGATCTATACGTTTCACAGCACCCTGAATCCGAAAAACACATTTTTAGCCTTTGGTCTGTCTGTCTGTGCTAAGATTTTCTCGGGAACTACTGAACCGATTTTGTTGCTTCTTTTTTTATTTCGTAGGATTTTGACAACCGATGTCTGTGACAGAAATTCGAATTCTGTTCAAAAAACGGCTCTAACGATTTTGATTAAACTTTCCTATAATGTTCTAATCATTGTCCTTTCAATTTTCGCATATAGACTAAATTCCCGAAATAACACAACCGTTTAACCTTTCGTTTGAAAGGTAATGAAATTCCCTACAAAGCCATATAAAGATCGTTCATTTTGGACAACTATAAACGAAGTTACGACTATTCAATTTCCAATGTAAGATTACGGTTTCATATCCTGGTGTCAGAAAAGGGTGAATGAGAGAATAAAGATGACTAAGTGAATGTAAGAAAATCTGTTGCCCGCATCACACAATCTTCACTATTTCCTCTACATTTAACAGAAATTATTTACTTACTACTTTAAGCCGGTTTACATTGCTTTAGTTTATCAAATAAATAGTACTCAAATCTTATGTTTGAATCAATTTTCAGGAAAATTTATCAAGTTCAATTCTTTTTTGTTTCTTCATGAACATATGTAAATATATAAAATTTTCTGAAATAGGTAGGAAAGTCATGTGAGTGGACACACCAGATTTTTTTTAGATATTTTCTAGTTTGTATAATAATTAAACCAAAAAATATTTACAACTATAGAACTATACAAACATATAAACAATTTAATTTTAAATATTATATTGATTCGTTTTACAATGACTTTTTTAATTTTTACACATAATAAAAATGCCCAGCCTTATTCATTTTTTTTTTTTTTTTTTGATCCATCGCCAACCTCACCAATCGTAAGTACTGTGCACATGATAATAATAATAATAACTAAATACTTTTTGCTCTGGTGTGATCTATATAACCGATTTTACACATTTTTACATTTTTTTTTAAAACGGCTCTAATTATTTTGATTAAACTTTTTATATCAATGTATGATATAATCATATGACATTTAACAACAGTTAGGTCTTATCCTCATTGATGTTATCAAACTGGACTTAAATGTCGGATTTCCAAAATTTCTTCCTCTAAAGTACCTTTGATTTTGTTTATTTCAAATAATTAGCTATTCCACTTTGTAACTAAAAATAAAAATTGAAAAATATAAACTACGAAAACTTTTGATAATTAACTAAAGCCGAACCTATATAACTAAGGAAACTTGCACATTTCATAGACTGCATTATATTATTTATACTGAATTAACATATTTCATAATATTATATATAATATATTGTATAATATTGTTGTAAACAGCTGGATGATGATGATGATGAACAACAAGAACAGATGACAAGTTGATGAAGCGAACTTTTAATTGAGCGGCAGATGTGCTCCAATGAGGATCTATTGGACATTAAATTGTTCCATTCCATTTCAATAGCGGCTGGTATAATTGATTGTATAAACGGTTTGCTCTTTGTTTGTCCACAATAATAGAATTTACAATTCAATAATTACGTTTCATAATCAATTAAATTAACACTGGTCCTAGTTCTATATATGTAAACAGCAACTTCCACTTCACTGGCGAAATACAATTTAAATTATTATTTTTCAAATGAATATAGTGTAAGCAAAACTGCATACTGTAAGCAAGAGAAATGTTAAACATTTCATCCTATTTGTAATGAGATATAGTTCAAACTTTTATTCTGATGTGACGCTGATTTAGAGAGTGTTAAATGAAAAAAATAAAATGTCAAAAACCAAATGATAACGAGTTTTGTTGAACATATGGATTAAAATATCTCAAGAACTGAAATTCGGACCTGCATTGTTTAAAAGAGATAAATTTTCAGCATTTCATCTTTTTGTAATTGAGCTATAGTTCAACATTGTATTCTAATCTATCGCTTATTTAGAGGGTGTGAGAAAGAACACTTTCAAACCTACATACAATAGTTACAATCAGGCGAGGGAACTCCGAGATAGGCTTTTCCCTACAAATATGGAGGGAAAAGCAGGATTCCTGGAGATCCTGACGCAACTCTCTCAACCGCTTCTCTGGGGCTAAACCCAGTGGAGATTGAGCGAGGGCGCTTTAAAAGGGCCACTGTCCTTCTAACCTGCTTGGAGAATTATAGAGAGGGTAGTGATAGATAGGGCATTTTCAAGGGAATTAGGTTGATTTATGAGGTTTTGGTGAAATTTGGAGAATTTTTCCAGGACTAATGGGATGTTGAGGTCATGGTGTAGGGTTTTGCTGTTTATATAGAACGGAGCATTGACTATTGTTTGATGGACTTTATGCAACTATGAATAAAGGTATACAATTTCCCAATAGAAATAACACTAAAATTAATAATAAAAATCGGACGCGGTGCGCGCATCACACAACTTCACTTACCACCCTCTTCTTAGTAGAAATAAGTATTTTCAGACAAAGGGGAAGTGAATGTAAAAATTATAGACGCTATATTTCTTTATATTTCATTGTGGGTATTTTAATTGGTATAAGTACCTTTATATAGACAAACATTAAAAAATACCAACGATAGCATTCGTGAAAACCGCATATGTATATGAGCATAATATTGTCGGAATCCCTCTTATATGAAACTCATGTTACGTCTGGAAGCTTGTTGTAATCTTTCGGGCGAATTCGGACAAGCTCGTATTCCTTTGATTCATCTATTACAACTATTATCCGTTACGATCTCTTATTTCTCCTTTAATTAATTAACAAAGTCTTTCATGTGTTATATTTAACTATTTTTTATATCAAAGATAAATGTGAAATGATCAATTGTTTCAAATAAAAAAAAATAAAGGTACTTTAGAGGAAGCCAATATTTAAAATTAGCCATTTAAGCCCTGTTAGAGAATATCAATCAGAATAAAACCTACATTTTATTTAAAACTGCTTAATTGTACACTGATATAATTAATTTAATCAAAATCGTTAGAGCCGTTTTCGAGAAAATCGTAAAAATGTGTTAAATCGATCATTTTAAGTACCACTTCCGGTTAGCCGATTTTTACGAAAATGTTGCTGTAAAAATCGAAAGCTTATAAAAACCTTAAATATGCAATTTCACTTTCGTACGACTTTTTGTTTTTGAGCTTGACCGTTAACACAGACAGACCATTTTGCATGACTTGGTTATTTGAACTCAGGGTACCCCAAAAGATGTACTTCCGTTGAAAACTCAGATTAAAAATTTTTAAAAAGTAAAAATGTTGAAATTGGAGATAGTCATTCTGTTAACTGAAAGACACTTAGAATATGTGTATGCACTTATTTCATTAGATGTTTATAAGAAATGGATGTATTATTTTTGAGATTCAGTCTTCTGAAATATGTACATGAAATCCTACAAGTTTATAATAGGGAATTTCCTTTAAAGAAAAAGAAAAAGGAAGAAAGAAAAAAGAATCTTTTGCATGAGAAGGAAACAATTTTAAAGGATCCCTCGGCCGGGCAAATAAAGAGGTGGTTGCCAATTACCGACTGACAAAAGACTCATTAAAAGCCGAGCCTAAACTTTGTTATTAAACTAAAAGACAATAACGAAAAGTATTTTCTTTAGCTCCTCCCACCACCGACCACCCCACCACTCCACTTCTATAACAAGGGCACTATAGAGGGAGATGAGGATGGTAATTGGTCGAGATGTCGCTTTGATAACTTTTCATCAAAACTTTGTTTCATCGCTTCCAAATATTATTTAGCCTCTTTTACTTTGGTGAGCCTCCTCAACATTGAGGTCAACCGCTTCTTCTTCAGGACCTAGCTGTCATCAATGTTTAATAGGAAGGGGGGGGGGCATTATTTCTTTCATTTATGTATCAGTAATAATAATGATGGATATATTGTTTCGGTTGGTTTTATTTATTTCAAAGGCTATTGTTTTTCTTTTTCTGGAGCATCTTTGTTGATTCGATCTATTTCCTATTATTGTTTTATTTATTTATTATATATATGCCGAACTATATGCCCAGCCCATCTTAGCCTCCTTGCTTTAACATCTTTATACACTGACTGACCAGTACATTTTTCTAACTCTTCCGTACAATATTATCTAGATCACAGATAGCTCCGGTTATCGTGCGGAGGATTTCCATCTGAAATCTCTGATAATCTTAGGATGCTGATTAGAATTGAGGTATTTCAGCCGTACATCAGAACTGCTTATATCATAGCATTGTTCAACGTCTTGATATATTGACGAGGAGGTAAGGAATAGAATGGGAGCTGCTGAAAGAATGTTCGGCTTAGTTAGGAAAGGCTTCCTGAACCGAAAAGAGGTGACCAAGGAAACGAAGATGACGGTCTACAGATCAGTATTCCTTCCTATACTGACGTATTCTTTCAAGTTCTGGACACTTACTTCGAAACACAGGAGCCAAATCCTGGCTCTAGAGATGCTATACCTGCGAAAAGTGGAGGAAAAGACTAGACGAGACAGAATTCGCAACACTACAATCCGGGCCAATCTCGACGCCAAAGCGGTCGAAACCATTATAGAAGAACACAAGTTGAGATGGTTTGGGCACCTTCTCCGTATCGGAACAGAGTCGCAAGGAAGACGTATGAGACTCGCGTGCAGGGTAGGAGACCAAGAGGAAGACCCAGAATCTCCTGGGAAGAAGGGGAGATGCATTCCAGAAGCGAGGTTTGGAATGGAACAGGAGAAGAGAGCTGGTACTGGAAAGGTTCACCTGGTCCAAGCTCTACAGGAAGCAACCTCACACTGCATAGGCGGTAAAGAGGAATAGGATTATGATGATGATGATTCTTCACCATCAATTTGCAATTGCAAACGACTTTTGGATATTTTAGTATATTTGGGCTTAAAAAGCTCTGTTAGTGTACACTGGTCTTATTTCGATTGGCATTTGAATCACTCTATTCTCGAAAACGATTTCCCTTCAAGACAGATAGTGTTGTTGGGATAATATTTTGTGACCAACTGTCATATGTTTTATTTTACTGTCGTAATGGAATATACATGTATGGTACAATTGGAAGATCCAACCACAAATAATTGAGTCTTTAAAACTACAGTGAACAAAAAATTAGGAAACGTTTCGCTAATTTAAGCACCATTAGGTGAGTTGAAAGACCTCGGCACTTGCCATACACAAAATATAAAATTTTCTTCTGTTCATTTATCCTAATTTTGGTGTCTTGAGGTTTTATATTTATATATATTAGGCCAATGATCACCAAACATTTTATTGATACGCTATTTAATTCGAGGTTTCGACCATACTAAGGGTCATCTTCAAGTCCTTGATGAGTCCTCCGTTATATATTCATCATTAATGTCACAAATAATATGTTCAGTGAACATTAAATTGTCATGGTCTGTAGGAGTTTCGCCTACGTCATTTCTGGAGGGACTAAGGAGGGATATTAAATAGCGTATCAATAAAATTTTTGGTGATAATTGGCCTAGTTTATATAAAAATACAGATTTTTTTCTGTCTCAACCAAACATGTAAACGAAATAAAATCTATTTCCTACTAAGAAAAAAAAATTAACTTAAAAAAAATTACTCCAAAACACCTCAGTACATAAATCGATATTATCATCCTTTAACTATCGATACCATGAAAATATTGACCTTAAAATATCGATAGTCAATATTTTCATCGATATTATAAACAGTTTTGAAATATGAACATCAATATAGGTAAAAATATTGATTCTGTAACACATAGACGCATCAAAAAACATGCTATTTTCCTCTTAATTACTGGAAATATCAATTCTTTTATCCTCCTAAGTAAAATTTAGTTTCTACTTCCTGTCCATTTTCCTCATACTCAGCATTTCCCAGAAATTTCCATTCAACCAATTACGCCTTCCATTCACCCACAGAACGAAATCAGCGAAATGCTAATTTATTTGCATCCTACAGATATTTATTTTACGATTCGTGACCTTAGTTTGAGAAGGTTCTAACTAACAAATTTAAGAAAATTGAACTTAGTGAGTGAGAAGGTACTCACGCACACTATTCTATTCTACTTAGGGATGGTTATCGATGTTATCAATACTATTGAAATATCGATATTTTCTTCTACTACGTACTACATTCTATGTAAAACATGCAAGATCAGTTTTAATTTTCGGTTTATTATTTTCAATAATCAACTATTGTGATCGACCAAAAAATTCAAAAACTTAAGCTCTCTCAAAATTTGAGATTTCACGTTTCAAGATGCGTAGAATTCGGAAAACAAATACAATTTTTTTTGTCCACCCGCCGTCCGCGCATTTTCTCCTTAATTAATGGAACGATTTTTTTTTCAAATTTTGACATAAAATCAGTGGTCGCCCGAGGATGATCCTCCTTCATCGACATTACTATCCGCCTTTTACTATCAAAATGGCGGCCGAAAAAACTGCATTGCTATAGACTGCAGCTCCTAAACGAATGTACCGTTCAATGAAACTTTCAATTAACAGTAAATTTCAATGAAACTTCGCCAAAGTCATTTTTCCCTTTAAATTTATCTATATAACATACTTCAACGAAAAGAAGCTGGAAAAAAAAAGTTACGAGGGATGGTAAAATTAAATTCCGAATAACTCGAAAAGTTTACACTTTTTTGTCGATATTGCGATAAGATGTTTCAAAGGTATTAAAATTTCCTAAAAAATTAAGGAAGTTTCATCGAAATCAAAGCAGTATTAGTATATTGATTTTTAAAAGTTTACGAAATTTCCTAAAAAACAAAAAAAAAACAACGTTAAAATCGGACAATTAGGAGCAAAGATATGGTCTTCAGTTCTTTTATATATGTTCTACTCCAAATGCTGTATCTTTTGTTTGGTTTTTAAATTTTGACAGTGAAATACTGAAGTTTTTTTTTTTTTTTTTTAGCATATTACTAATGTTTAAAAAAAATAGTTTAGTCCTGTAATTGGAATCATCTTTTATTTATTTTTCTTTGTCAATAGGAAGGTAATTTTACTATCGATGTATAATTGTTTGGAAATATTAAACCATTGTGAAATAATTTGCAGCGTTTTTTAATGATAAGAATCACATATAATTCCTAGCGGTTTCTGAAAACGATAGTTTAATTTTTATTTTAAAATTAAAATATCGAAGGTAAGATATCGATAATCGATAATATAGACTATCGATGGCCATTATTATCTTGGATCGATTTCTTAAGAGTCCAGGTGTCAGTTTTTCAACTTCTATTTGCGATCCATTTGTCAATTTTTACCAAGAAGTTACTTTACTGTCATAGACTTATACTAATATTAAATACTATTTTCAGTTAGTATTTCTGTTGGAAATTCTTCATGACCGCAATACTTTCCCTGACTATATATTTCATATATGAGTATGCAAAAGTAATAAATAATGCTATTTAAATTACTTTTAACGTATACAATCTGCTTGATTACACTCTGGAGGCCTACTTCAGAATAAATTTCAGAAGCTAAAACAATTGTTTTCGACTCGATTCATCAAATCCTAAGAAAAGAACTTCAATAAAACTTCTTGAGAAAATACCTCGGAGTTGATTTCCCTCGAGAGAGTGGACACCCAGAAGGAGATCTGGACTTTTGATGAATTTTGGTCTCAATTTCTGTCATTGAGAAGTACATAGATAAACATTTTTGCAATTTGTTCAGGCTTTAACAATACCATAACTATAATACAATATATCGTTGTTTTAACTATCAAGATATTTAACTAGCAATTTAAATTATATTGTATATTTAGACAATGTTTGAGGTTCGTTCGGGCTTAAAACAGGGGGATTCTCTTTCGCCTGTCCTGTTCAATTTGGCATTAGAACATGCCATTAGGGAGGTAATGCGAACCGAGAAAGGGTTGGATCTGGGCGGGAAAACATCCGTGCTGGGCTATGCTGATGATCTGGTACTGTTAAGCGAAGACGTTGAAACTATAAAACTAAATACGACAACGTTAATGAAAGCCGGTAAAGAACTAGGACTCGAAATAAACGTGGATAAAACAAAATATATGGTTAGCTGCAAAAATGGCGATACTACTGGTGATATCGATATAGATGGAAATATGTTTGAACAGGTAGATAAATTTAGGTATCTAGGTTCTACAATAACTAGAAAAAACGAAATTGAAGAAGAGATTAAGGTTACACTGAAGGCGGGGAATGCTTGTTATTTTTCTGTGACAAAACTACTTAGTTCGCGCCTCTTGTCCCGGAACTTAAAAATTAGAATCTATAAAACAATTATCTTGCCTACAGTTCTTTATGGATGCGAAACTTGGCCGCTTACATTAAGGGATGAGCAGCGTCTTAAGGTTTTTGAAAATAAAGTATTGCGTAGAATATTCGGACCGAAGAATGATGAGTTAACCGGAGAGTTCAGACGGTTACACAACGACGAATTGCGTGAGCTGTATCCGGGTAATATAATTGAGGTAATTTCATTGCGGCGAATCAAATGGGCTTGTAAAGTTGTTGGGCTTAGTAACGAGAAAATTCTTAAAAGGTTAATATTTGCTGTGCCGAATGGTAAGCGTCCGAGGGGTAGACCGAAGCGAAGGTGGGAAGATTGCATTAAAGCCGATCTGAAGGGACTGGGTTTGGACGGCGAACGGTGGAGGGAGGTGTGTAACAAGCGATTGGTGGTGTCGGCATCGAACCTTCGGGTTCGTTAAGCATTATTATTATTATTATTATTTAGACAATGCAGCACAAATTATATTGTAAAGTAGAAAAAAGTTTGTTTTAGGAAAAAAGTGATTCATTGAAGTTCAACGATAAAACATACTTTCATGAGGTCTAATACGGCCACTTTACTGCTGCGGTTATAGTAACCATGTATTAGGTCTCCCGAAAGTCCCTTTTACCATTTACTCCAAGAATGTATTAAATGCCTTTATTGGGTTTCTATAATTTATCTCTAACGAAAATTAAAATTGGATATAAAATTTTTTTCCGGTGAAATTATTATTAAAAATCAACATAAAAACGTATACTATTTGCTAAACTTCACTGGGATTAAAATCGGCTATGTCATCCTTCTGAAAAAATTATTAATGAAAAGCTTCGACATTTCGGTTAATAAATATATCCATGAAAATCGGACGTCCTCGTGATCTCTGCAGCAAAACCACATATAAAGTGATTATTAAAATCTTCCGGATAAACGTCTGGTGAATTTTTTTTTTGGCACGTTTTGCACTTTTTTATTATCTATTTATAATTCTAAAATGTTTGTGAAGTCTGTGTTAGTTAATACTAAGCTTTATTTGAAAAAATACTTTACTTTCAGAATCTTCTTTTTATATCCAAAAATATATTTTAGTTTATTTTCTGAACTTATGCTCTTTTTTTATAACACAAAAACATGTAAAAGCTATGGTATGTGTTTTAGACCATACGATAAAAGTGAAAACATCAAAACACTTTGAATCACTGCAAACCATGATAGGTCTTGGGTTCGGTGCTATTTAGGGGGGGGGGTGCTAAGTACTGCTTCTTAGTCAACGGTTGTGCAAGGAAGTGATTTAACGGAGATCACGCTCAACCGCCAGGTTTCTTCTCTTAATTAATTATTTATTTAAGGGTCCTCACTTTATAAATGGTGGGTGTGCCCCAGGAAGGTTTCCCTGCCCAGGGTCGGCCCAAGGCTAATGAAAGAGAATAAATAATTTTTCTCCCACGAGTCGTGATTCGAACCTGAGACCTTTAGTATTGGAAGCTTGGTACCCTACCACTGAGCTACCCTACTCTCCATAGCTTTTGGATATATAAGATGATGATATGCTAAACAATTCCCTCCCTTGTAGTATGCAGGTCTGATATTTAGTTTCTGAGATATTTTAATCCATATCTTCAATAAAACTCGTATGTCTTACCGAACCCTTCGTTTGAGCAACTCTGATGAAGGTCTGAACTTCGGGTCGAAACACTGACAAAAATGAAAATAAATATTTTTTGATTATTATTTACATGATATTTACAAATGTATAAAAAAATAAATACATCTAGTAAATTCGTACATGGATATAATGACATGAAACACATGTTGAGAAACTACCCATTGGTAGCACTCTAATAATATGTATATATTAGGAGATCACGGGGCCATCTTCTTTTCAGACGCCTCGGAGGGTTATCAGGAATTGAATAGGAAGCAAGAATAGAAACAAAAGGGTTGGGATAGTTATGAAGTTTATTATCAAGGGATAGATTATGGATTGGGACAAATATGATTCATAAGGAACATTAAGGTCATTGTGGATGATTTTATTTACAACAAAGTAAGGACCATGGTGGAACTCCACTCCATAGCTCAACTCCGTAAGTCCAAATAGACCTTATTATAGTCATGCAAACGAGTCTTTAGTAATTAATTGGAAGTTTAGAGCGTTTGTCTAGTAAGTGCTGAAGGAATCGGAAACGTCGAACGGTTTCGTGTCGTTTCAATCTGGTATGAGGATTCCAAGTTAGACGTTTGTCCTAGTGGAGTCCTAGGTAATGGATTTGATCAACAGGAATAAGTGAGGTGTTGTTAAAGGATACTGAAGGAAAGAAAGTCATTGATCTACGATTTAAAAAAAAAATAAATATAATTATTTATTTTTACAATTTTTTGACTGATCAACCATCCTTCTCTTCAAAAACGCGTTATCTCATTTGATTTTCGACACTATTTTTTTCCTTTTTGTCTCTCTATCATGTCATTGCGTTAAGATACGTTATTTCCCTTGCTAACAATATGCAAGTATGATTTTTAGTTTCTAAGATATTTTAATCCAGGCGTATTACACATCGGAAATCTGACGGCTCAATATAATTCACTCTCAACAAAAAAAAAGTGTGAAAACCACCTAAAAAAGTTTGCCCTTCAAGAATATTTAAAATAAATATCCTTGTAGCCCTTACCAACTCCTCCTAGCCAAGAACCACCGCCATGAAGAGACCACAGCAGACTCTGGAGTTCCGGAAGTGACACCTGATACATTATTGAGCGGCTCTTGGACCAACTCTCTGGAGGCGGTGCCAACTTAAGTTGTGGAGGACAATATAGCTAATTAGGGGGAGCCGGGGGCCCTGTTTTTGGAACTTCGAGCCACGCCCCCCCGCAGAGGCAACTTATCTCAGGGTTATCAGCTGAATTGTTTAACTACGGCGTTGGGAACTTGTGAATAATGAGAACTGCTTTGTGGGTGGGAGAGGATAGAAGATACTGCTCTGGGGGTGGGGTGAGCGTCAATATGTGATCATTATGCGATTTATAACATCAAGAGTAGTATCTGTTCAACAACTAGAAGAGTTCCTTGGAAGTAGAGTCAGATTTCATTTGTAATAGGCATTAAGATGCTAAAAATAAAAAGAATGACTATGTATTTTCAATTGCTTTTTCGTGTATTATTAGGGTATACAAAAAAAAAATGACCGTCTTATCAAATTCAAGATTTCAAAGGACTGTAAATATCTTAATACTTATTAGTACTTATATCCCCTTTATAGCATTCTCTAAACTAGTTTAATCTCATTCGACTTCTTCAAAAAATGAATAATCTTAGTTATTTGTTTCAAACATGACAGTGTCCTGCGAAATTCTTTTAAATGGGTTTACTTGAAAAAAAAAAATTACAACCGCTGATGCAACTCGCGAAATTATTAAAAATGAGAAGTAAGGTGTCCTTGACCAGCGCACTGCGTAGCGTTGGAAAGGTAGAAAGGTTCCGGGCGACAATTAATGGATATTGATCAGGTTTTGCAGAAAGCTGTTCAGTCAAATCCGTTTATGAGTACTTACGAACTTGCCAAGGAGTTTGTTGTGTCGAAAGATTCTGTTAGTCGCCATCTAATCTCTATGGGGAAGGAGAAAAAGAGCAGTAGACTGGTCATTCACGAACTTATTCCTCAGCAATCAGCTAAGAGATTAGAAATTTGTGAAAATTTATTAAAAAAACCCTTCTGATATGAGACTCCGGCCTCATCCACCATATAGTAAAAACCTCGCACCATCGGATTACTTCTTGTTTAGATCCTTCAAGCGAAAAAAATTGATAATTTTGCGGAAATTGAAAAAGCGGTCTCAGAGTTCTTTTACATCCATCCCAAAGAATGGTATCAGAAAAAATGCCTAGCAGATGGCGTTAGAAAACAATGAACAATACGTAAAGTATTAATTGTATTTTATATCAAAGAAATAATAATACAAATATTTGATTGAAACAGTCATTTTTTTATACACCCTATTATTTTACATATTTAACTACTAAAATTGAACAAGAAAAAAAAATGGTAGAAAAGTTAACCGCTCATAAAATGTCCATTTTACGTTCATACGTAGACTCTGAAAATTCAATAATGAAAAAAAATGTCTTACCGCTGCTCTCATCTGAAACTACTGAACCAATCGTTTTGAGATTGTGTATCAATGTTAGAAGTAACCCGAGGATGATCCTCTCAATTTGAGATAACCGATCGGCCATTTCGTTTCAAAATGACGGCCTAAAAACATTTGGTGCAATAGATGTAGCTCTATAAATTTATGTATACATCATACTTCTCCGAAAATAGGCTCGAAAAAAAGTTCCAATGCATGTAGTTTTTTTTGTGAATTACCTTACAAAACAAAAAAAAAATACGTCTAAATCGTTCTTCTTGGTACAGAGATATTGTGGGTTCAACTTGTTTTCATATATTTTAATTCAAAGTCGATTTATTCAATAAATCGAAAATTTTATTTCCACGAAATGATTTTTCCTCTTTGTTTTGGTGATGAAAAGCTGTGTAATTTGAATTTTTCCAACTATAACCTAATATTGAGTTTTTTAATTATTACATCGATTGATAATAAAGTAACTTCTCTATATTTTTTTTTATGATATCAAATACTGAGATAAAGGGCCAATCACCTTCAAAGACGTCACTTTTTACGCGGGACTTCCTGCATCGACCAGCCTTCTCCATTTTACTGCTTCTTGGGAACAACTTTACGAGCCGAGACACAGTGGGGTCAACCATCTTGAAACGTGGCCGAAATAAGAAAAATTCAAATACGAATATTGAATATGAATTAAGCTGTTTTCATTCATATAAATTAATCCGAATATGATATATTCTGCCGTAAAAAATTTTGATTTAAATCCGATAACTTTGACAAAGTTCTAACTTATCCTCACAACAGACTGAAACGACAAGAAACAGCTCGCTGTTTCCGACTACTCCAGCACTTACTAGACAAACGCTCTAAGCTCCCAGTCAATTACAAAAGACTCATATACATGACTGTAATAAGACCTATTTGGACTTACGGAGTTGAGCTATGCGGCTCCACTAAACCATCGAATTCCTCTCGAATCCAATCCTTACAATCCAAAATCTTTCCTAAAATCCTCAATGCTCCTTACTTTGTCATTATTAAAATCATCGATAAAGAACTTAATGTTCCTTATGTTTCCGATTTGGCCCTATCCAGATACCTATCCTTCCATAATAAACTTCAGAACCATCCGAACCGTCTCGTTTCTAACCTTGCTTCCAATTCGATCCCTCATAACCATCCGAAGCGTCTGAAAAGAAGATGGCCTCGAGATCTATTGTAAATACATTTTTTTTTTAGAGTGTTACCAGTGAGTAGTTTCTCAACAAGTATTTTCATGTTTTTTTCTGTTATCATATTTACTTAATGTATTCTTTCTAAATACAGTTGTAAATATCATAAATAAAAAAAAAAATCTAAGCCAAATTACTGTTAAAATTTAACGTATTTTTGTTTAAGGTCTTAAATAAATAAAAGTTAAAGTTCCTTAGACCTTTTTTTTGAGAACTTTTTTTCTAAAAAGTTTCATCGGAAACGTAAAAATGTAACTTTTAAAATAAGTTTCACCCCTTTCTTTCTCTTTGTTTTCTTAAAGATTAAATTTTTCGCTTAGATGCATCGTTCATGGGTTTTAAGTAAAATAAAAAAAAAAAAAGGTCCTTCCAAAAGTAAGTTTTTGACTGTAAAATGTTCTTCTGAGGAGACCCGTGTTAACATTTTCGTTTATACATGTTTTCAACCATATATATACAATTTAAAAAAAAAAAGTCAACCAAATATTTCGCAATATTACCTGTCTCCTCCAATATTTCAGGAATGACACACAATATTTATTTTACTTAAAATAACACATACTGTCGTAACTCGTTTAAATCTTCGCTTGTTAAATATTCTGTTTAAAGGCCTTGACTCCATATTTTTAAGACCTGTTTTAAAGAAGTTTAAATAAAGATCGTGGTGTCATATTAAATTTGCTTAAAGAAATCTAAAGCATACATCGTGCGTTTTTTACATCATTATTCATCCTTACAAGACATGAGGTTATAGCGCCTCTGCTCAGCCTCCACTGCTTTAATATCAGTAATGCAGCTTAGGAAGAAGCTCTGGGATCACCTAGAGTCCTAACTTCCCTTCCATGAGTGGAGAGAAAGCTTTGGCTCGGAGTTTTCTTGAGTGAATAAATTATTTAATTAGATAAATAGATAGATATAAAATGACTTTATTCTGGGACACAGCCTCTGGAGAATATCAAAATAGGACAAAATTAAAAGATTACATCTGGCCAAAATAAAATCAATAGAAAAAAGAAGTAATGTAAACAAAATATAAAGTAAACATTCTATATACAAAACAAACGGAACTATATACAAAACAATTCCTTACAGTGGGTAGTTTCTCAACAAGTTTACGTTATTATTTTCTTCTATCAACTTTACTAAATGTATTTTATTTCTTAATGCAATTGTAAATATCAGAAATATATAAATTAAAAAAATTATGATTTAAATTTTTTTTAATCACATAGTACGAATTTATAAAACCAGCTTATTGTAGGATGAATTACAAATAAAAATGTCAGTTTCATAGGCTATGATAATTTTGTGATACCGTGGTCAGTGAGCTAATCGCATTTTTGTTTACATATATATATAATATAATATAATATATTAGAACTCGATACTAACCAGCCATATATCTACCAAAATATTTCATATCTTTTCCAGGTCATTTTCGGAACAATATCAAGTCACCGATATAAACGTAACAGGATATGAAAAATATAATTAAATTATTATTACTGCTTCTCAGAAAAAGGTGCAATTGCGCCATCTAACTTTTAAAAAGAGGCACATTTTAACATTGTTGAGAATTTTTGAAGAGTTATATTTCTGTTCAGTTTCAATTCAGCAAGAACTTTCAAAAATAAAAATAAAACATAGAGTTGATCACAGAAAGTGTAATTTCAGATATTTTTTATAATTTTAATTTAATTGTTTTTTAAAAGAATAAAGAAATAAAATTTTGTGGGAGGAGGGTGCACCCCCTATATGCCACTAACAAAGGCAATTTACATACAATAGTTTATAATTTACTGTTAATGAATATCATTTAATCTCTTCATATGTACACTTTTTAATTGTTAACTACCGATCTTTATTATTTACAGTAAAAAACAAAACAAGCTCAATTGAGCAATGGAAGCAATTTGAAGTTCCTTTTTTAGGGAAATTCCAAGGTTGAGGGGGAAAAAATGGAAATATTTTTTATCAATTAAAGTCTAATCTAATTACACTTATATATATACATATACATACATATAATTATATATATATATATATATATATATATATATATATATATATATATACATATATTATTATATTGTATTTGCTCCTATTGAAATAATTAACATTAAGCATATAAGCATGAGATACAGTACATAGTAGCGACGTTGTACAAGGGACATATTGTCGCTAGAGACCAGCTGTGCTCCTCAACACGGATCATTAGACCTCTGTTGCGAATCTACTCAACAGTACATCGCATTATCAACAGTTCAACATTCAACACAGAGCAGCTCTTGTGTTCCAGAAGAGCAAACAACCAACTACAACCATTTGTTTCATACGATATCTAACCATTTTTAGTAGTGAAGGAACGATGAGTTGAGCGATGCTAAATAAAATATTTATTAATTAAAAATAGAAATATTGAATATTTAATAGTTGACCGTTGCATTATAAAGGAAGATGGTCCGGGGTGGCGGTTATAAATAGGCTAAATAGTGGCAAAACTATTTTATTAAAAGCCAACGTTTCAACCCGATTTTGCAGGTCTTCTTCAGGGCTAAAACGGACAAGATACAAAAGATAGAGAATTATGAAATTTACATAATATTATGACAAAAAATTATAAACCACGTGAATAAGCTTATTAAGTGCAGTAAAATATAAACAGAGTAAGCTACGTAACAAGATCCTAAACTGAAGTAAATAAATGGTAATAATTGTTGTAGTGTAATATATAATACATGCGAATGGGAATATGTGAACAGGAGAGGTTGAAAGAAAAGGAAAACGGATATAATATGAAATAATAGACATAAAGAAATTCGGAGAAAGAATAAAGAATTAAATAAAATTAGGAGAATAAAAAGAGAGACTTACAGGTGTGTTCAGCTGGGAGTTTCAATTAGAACTGGAAAATCAGTGTAAGGGCAGGTATTGGGGAATTTGCTGACTTGTTGTATTTATGACCGCCACCCCTGACCATCTCTTTTTTTTAAAAATAGAAATGTTCAAAAATGCATTTAAACATTTCACAAACTATAGGAAACACAACTATCTAACAGTTGTATCATTGCTAAACCAAACTGTTTATTTTATTTCTCTTGATACCGACAGCAGAACGAAAATATTAAAAACAAGGAACGAAAATACTAGTACATAGCACAGTTCCCTTTTTATCAAATTATTAACATCCGTCTGAAACACCTTGAAAACCTTCATCTCATCGTAACCTACAAGTATTTTATTTACGAAAACTCATTGAATTGATGCGTTTTCAATCTGGAGGTGAGACGACAAACTTTGTCTATTTAATCAGGTACTAAAAGCTCGTAAATACCCAAGTGCTTTCCATTTGGATCGTAAGATAATTTGATCACAAAATCGAGAAAAAAGGTGACTCTCAAAAATATTGAGGTGTTTGCGTAACCTACAACACAAAATTTTCAAAATGTGCTAAGGAGACAGCACAAATTTTGAATGAATGGTAAATAAACTATCTGTGCTGAAGTGCTAAAGTGTTAATAGTTATAATTAAGAGAAGAATAGTTGGGGTGCTCAGTCAAAAAAGGAAGGCAAAAAATAAATTATAATATTTATTTTTTACATATGCCGACGTTTCGACCTGAAGTTCAGGCCTTCATCAGGGCTTTCCCCTTAAGTGTCAAGGGGAGAATCTTAATAGTTAATAGTTAATAGTTATAGTAAGATTATAGTCTGTACTGTAAACAAAGTTTGTGAGTTCTTAATTGATCTTCTAACGTTTTGATTTTTTTTTTTTAAAGGCAAAACAAAGTGAAAAGACTGAGTTTCTGGGATATTTAGTTGAAGTCTTTATAAGAAAGCATGTATGAAGATTGAGATGGCAAAGGGCTTGATGAATACATATATCAAATCCTATCTGCCTTTACATACCATTTCTGTGAATATTGTACACAACCAAAGATCAAAAACATCAAAACCTCACATAACATTCTCCGTGCGTTTACGAAGTTAGCAACACAACACACCATAGGGCTCAGGGTTTGTTAAATCGAGAGTGCTAGCACCCATATTTAAAAAATATTTCGGAAATAATTTTCTCGATTTTACACATATAGTTTACATTGCTTAGCTCTGATTACATGAATTTCTCTATAATAAAATTTTTAACTGGAAGTATCACTAAAATGACTTGATGAAGTATCAAAAATGTTGGCATTGGAATTAGTAATTCTGTCAAATGAAAGGCTCACATTATTTATTTAATGGTTACTGACATAAAATGTAGAAAATAATTTTTTTTTTATAACTTTGTTTAGTTAATTAGGTACTAAAAACTAGTAAATACCCATCTCCTTTCCATTTGGATCGTAAGATAATTTGAAACCCAAATCGAGAAAAAAGGTGATCTGTAAAAATATTCGGCCGTTTGGCCTGTAAAACCTCGTTATTTTGACATTTTTGGTGTGTAGATGTCAACAAACAGCTCAATATTTTATATTAATGCACCATTTTTTCTTGATTTTATGCTCAAATTATCTTAAGATACAAGTGGAAAGCAGATGGATATTTACGAGTTTTTAGTATCTTATTACATAAACAAAGTTTGCCGATCTCCAAATTGAAAACGTAACAATTCTGAGAATTTTCGTTTAAAAAAATGTTGTAGTTTTCGATGAGAAGCTATTTAGTAAGTTTTGGATGGATGTTAATAATTTGATGAAAGAGATCTGTACCATGGACTATATACTAGAATAGTGAAATAATCATTTATATATTTCATTGTCCCGTAGTTTGTAGTGTTGCCCAAATGCGAGACCAAGACGCGTCTTGAACATTGGTCTGGCAAATTCAGTCTTGGTCTTGCGCAATACTCTTGTAACAGTCTTGCAATTACCTATTAGCTTATTACTACAGAGATATTACTATAATTTTTTAGATATGAAAAACCTAAATAAGTTTGAATTAAAAATTAGAAGAGTTAAATGCAAAAGTATAGGTAACTATTTTGCCTACATTTTTATTCAAAAAATTGATATTTTTTTACCAGTCTTGATCTTGGTCTTGCAACAGATAGGCGGTGTTGGTCTTGGTCTTGCTAAGTGAAAGACCAAGACCAATTATGGGCAACACTAGCAGTTTGCGAAATATCTAAACGCACCTTAGGAGTCCTTTACTACGTTCTCTAAATCAAACCATTAAGTAACCTATAAAATAAAGCAATGCCATATGAATATAAAACATTTTTTTTTCTAAATTTCACAGTCACGTAGTTGCGTATAAACATCCTATTGTATACAGATCCTATTGTATACAGATAAAATTCTCTTTTTTGCAAAAATATCATAATTCGAAATTCATTGTTTTTACAAAAAGGTATTTGAAATTTGAAATATATATATATGGTGATAAATATTCAGGTCGCAGTATTTTAAAAAAAAAAATTATTTTTGCCAACGTTTCAACCAAACATGTGGGTCATCTTAAGGGCGTGGTTTGAGAACTGAGGGTGTTCAAGTACTCGACGAATATATAATATATACAAATTTTTGAAGTGAAAATTTTTTTGACGCGTTTTATATATATATATATTTTTTTTTTGGAGAGTGAATTAGATTTAGCCGTCAGATCTCAGATGTGTAACGCTCAAGGAAAGTCGGCTGCAGTCGACTAATAGTAGAGTTTTTGTATATGATTAAAAATATCTCAGAAACTAAAAATAGGATCTGCATAATGTAAGCGAGAAAATCATTCATTATTTCATCCTGCCTGGAATGGGCTATTATTCAAAATTGTATCTTAACGCGACGCTGTGTTAGAGAGGCAAAAGAAAAAAACAGTGACGAAAAACAAACGACAATAAATTTTATTGAAGATATGGATTAAAATATCTCAGAAACTAAAAACCTGCATACTGTTTTTTTTTTTTACTTTCCTACCTATACACTAGGTAAGGAAAGTATTTCAATCGGGTCAAATTTCCGACAGGCGGTTTTCGACGGATCTATACGTTTCACAGTCGACTGAGTCCGAAAAACACATTTTTAGCCATTGGTCTGTTTGTCTGTCTGTCTGTGCCAAGATTTTCTCGGGAACTACTGAACCGATTTTGTTGCTTCTTTTTTTATTTTGTAGGGTTTCGACTACTGATGGCTGTGACAAAAATTAATTTGAAAGGTAATTAAATTCCCTACAAGGCCATATAAAAATCGTTCATTTTGGACCATTATAAACGAAGTTACTGCGATTCAATTCCCAATGAAAGATTACGAGTTCATTTCCTTGCGTCAGAAAGGGGTGAATAAGAGAATAAGGATGACTATGTGAAATTAAGAAATTCTGTTGCCCGCATCACACAATCTTCACTATTTCCTCTACTTTTAACAGAAATTATTGTGTGACAATGCTAAGCTATGCCAAAAAGTTTTTGGTCAGCAATATCAGTGAGTACTGAAATTTTTACACTGATCTACCTTAAGCTGGTTTCATTGCCTTAATTTATCAAATAAATCGTAGTCAAATCTTTTGTTTGTTTAATTTTCAGGAAAATAAATTTAGTTCAATTCTTTTTTGTTTCTTCATGAACATATGTAAAGATATAAAAACTTTTCTGAAATAGGTAGGAAAGTCGTGTGAGTGGACACACCAGATGTTTTCCGTTTGCATTACAGACTTCATAGATTTTATGCCGCATTAACAAGCCTATTCCATTTTCACTTATCTTGGGACATTTCTCTCCAAGTTTTCTGCATGTAATTTTGATTCGAGCTATCCATCTGTTATTTGGCCTGTCATTTGGTCTTTTGCCTTATATTGAGGCATTCATAGTTGTGTAGAGGCTTCCAGATGGATTGCTCCGAGCTAACTGACCCGTCCATCTTAACCTCCGTGCCTTCATATCCTGATATATTGATTGACCACTTTCTGTAAGTAGCTCTTTACTGGCCTTTCTTCTCCATGTGTTAGTACACTAATCCCAGATTGTGATATATCATGCAGAGGATTAAATCTTTCAATACTTCTTTCTATGGCGCTGGTTAGTGTCCAAGTCTCACAGCCATAAGAGAGTTATATTTCAGTTGAGTTTCAATTCAGCAAGAATTTTCAAAAATAAAATAAAAGTATAACATAGAGTTGATCACAGAAAGTGTAATATCAGACATTTTTTATAATTTTAATTTAATTGTTTTTTTTTAGAATAAAGAAATAAAATTTTGTGGGAGGAGGGTGCACCCCCTATATGCCGCTGACAAAGGCAATTGCATACAATAGTTTGCAATTTATTGTTAATGATTATAATTTACTCTCTTCATATGAAGAATATTAAAAGTAAAAAAATAAAATAAGCTTAATGAAGTACTGGGAGCAGGTTGAAGAACTTTTGTGAAAAGGGACATTTTAAGGTTGAGAGGAGAAAAAAGGGAAATCATTTTTATCAATGAAAACCTAATCTAATCGCATTTTAAAATACAAACACACACACACACATGGATATATATTTATTTAAAATAATATAAGCAAAATAAATAGGTACACACGATATGACGTATTAATTTGTATATATTTAGGCAAAAGGGATTTTTAAGTTTGTTGTGAGGGAAAAAAGGAGAAATCTGGCTGAAAAAAGAGAAATTAAAAAAAAATATATAGTGAGAACACTGACTGCAAGTTTTGTTTCTTGTTCAACAGTTGTGTAGAGTGGGGTAGCCGAGATGGATAACTCGTCTGTAAAACACGCGTTGTCCGGTAACCTGATAAAACAAAGTTTATATGATACAATAATTGAGTTCCCGTTCAAGTGACATGGGGGCTTTTAACGCTGGTATTTAATACCCTTCTACCTTGGCCCGGAAAAACCTCGTAGGGGTGGACACAAAAACACAAAACAAAAATAGTTTCTGTCATCCAAATGCTGCACCAAGTTTAAATATTTTTAGACGACAATATGCCTAACACCACCTCTAACTATCTATGAATTGAGCCTTCAAAATAAATATTTTTATATATATATATATATATATATATATATATATATATATATATATATATATGTACTCAAAATAAATAAATATATATACAAAATAAATAAATTACCTTGACATTATTGTCCACTTCCTCCAGTATCGGAGTGGACATGGTTCTGCCTGTGATTCTCATTTCCTCTGAAAATAAAAAAAATACATAAAATTTAATGTATCATATATCACATAAATAATGCTAAATGTTTTAAAACCATAAGCATATATAAAATTATACAAATCCCCAAGAAGTATGAAAAAACATACTTTATTTCCTCATTATTCAGAAAGTATACATTTTATTAATGGTGTAGAGATGGTTGACCGTGATATAATATGAGGAGTTGGTCGGAGGGTGCGGTCAAATAAATACTAAATTTTTAAAATAGTATTTTAATCGTTATGCCGACGTTTCGAACCTGTAGAAAGAAAATAAATAAGCAACTGTATTTATCTTTATTAAAATTGAATAATTTATAAAAAAAAAAAGTATACAATTTATAGTTTCTAAATTTCCTACATAACGAAAAAAAAAGTTTAGGTTTCTTATTTGCAATTATTCTTTATAATCGACCAAAAGAAAATTATATATTTATTATAATTATAGCCAAATGTCAAAATAAATATTATTATTTATTGCTGCCTTCTTACTGATTACCTCAACCATCCTTCACGTCATTATTCACGACAGTCAACCATTAACCCAAAATTAAAAAAGCAAATTATTTATATTAATTAATTAATTATATAATAACTATGTTTGTATGTTTCTACATTAAATTGCTACTTGCTCAATGACTAATATACTACGCCAATTATTCACAGGGGCCAACTAGCAATATTATTTTAAATATCTCATCAGAAATGTAATGTGACATGACAAATTCCTATTCCATATCTGCCACGAGTCGCATGACTGGCTCCTTTTATTGCCGCTCGCCCTAGTTCTCCTAACACAATTGGACGAAAATAGCACTTTATTACTTTATTAAGAGCAATCTAATAAATTAATATGACTTGAAGACCCCATTAGTAGCATTAGGATACATTAAAAAAAATACATTCAACAGAATAGTTCCTCCAGCAGTAGGATATAAATTAAAAACAATATATTCAACAGAATAGTTCCTTCAAAAATCATTAGAGAATTGGGGTGCCTCATATAGATGTTATCTACATCTATAATAATTCCATAATTCCACGACTGAAATAACCGAAAATTAATTTAATATTACATATATATATATATATATATATATATATATATATATATATATTATATATATATATATATATATATATATATATATATATATATATATATATATATATATATATACAATCAGGCGGGGAACCCAAATCCCTGCGCTACTCTCTCGCTCAAACTCCACCGGCTTAAGCACCGTTGTGGCGGTTGAGAGAGTAGCGCAGGGATTTGGGTTCCCCGCCTGATTGTATGTATTGTTTATAAGTGTGACTGTATCTTTATGTTTTTAGTTTACTTATATTTAGGTTATTTTATTTTTTTTTATTGTATATAGTTTTTATTTATTATTATTTAGTTATTATTTTACTTTTGTTAATTTTATTTCTTTTTTCTATATACGGTGTGAATGTGTTCATTTATCAATATAATTATTGTCCCTGTGACAGAATATTATATGTCTAATAAATAAACAAGAAAAAATATATATATATATATATATATTTCCGCCCTTCCTAAGTAACCCTTTGGAAAGACCGTTTATATGTTAGTGCATTCGATTCTATTCCATACAAATATTTTATGTAAAATTATATAGTTTTATCGATTAACATAAATAAAATAAACATAATTAAAACTAAAATTATAAGATACAATTAACACAGCTTCTTAAAATTTCCATAAGTTATAATGGAAATAAGAACACATTTTCCATATAAGCTTAATACATTAATATATTGTACAGGGATATGGGAGATCTTGTCTGTCATGCTTTTTATTTCCTCATTTCTATGTAATTTGGTCATAATCTACACTATTGATACATTTTCTGAAGTCTTGTCAAAAGTTTTTGGACAAGTAGAATTCTGAAAATACCCAGTTTTTTCAGTTTGTTAACTATTGTCAAAATCAATTTTATATATATATATATATATATATATATATATATATATATATATATATATATATATACAGTTAATCGACGACTGAAATAACCATAATTAATTATATGTATATATATAAAATTAATATATAATATAATAATTTAAACATAGAGTGCGAATGTGATCTCTGAAAACTGAACACTATTATAAATGTTCTTTTGAGACAAATTGAAATATTTCTCAATAAACAAGTTCTGAAGTAATTATAGAATCTAATTATTTATACACACACACACACACACATATATATATATATATATATATATATATATATATATATATATATATATATATATATATATATATATATAAGATAAAGACTGGAGACTGGCGATATCAGCCTTAATACCATCTTGTAATGTAAATAAACATAGCAATTGTATATAAGGCAGATTATTGAACGAATAAAGCAGTGTTTATTCAGAAGCCGTGAGTATTGTTTCTCGTTCCTCTTTCCTTCTTTTTTTTTATTTACAAAGCCCGGAGACGCTTAACTGGTGCCGAAACCCGGGAGAACGTCAGGAGAACACGGAAGTAAAATTTTTTTTTCCTTTCTTTATTTTAATTTTTTTTTCTCTCTTCTCCTAGTCATAAGGAAAAGACGAGATGCCGACAGAGGGCATAATTCGACCAGGAGTGTTGAACGCACCTGAAATGCCGCAACCTCAGGAAATGCCGATAGCGCAGATTCCTCAGATCGCCCCTCAGGTTCCGCAGATTCCGCAGATACCTCAGATACCTCAAGTACCGCAGATACAAGAGATCCCTCCCTTACCTAGGGACACATTGGCAGAGGCGCACGCCAATGCATTGGAGTGGATGAAGATAAGGGCAGCGACCACGCAGGATCTACGGAGAGCAATCGCAGACCTGGAGCGATTCGGGGGCGAGATAGGTGAACTTAATCACTTCCTGAAAGGTGGAGACCGCCTCATATCAAGAATCGAAGCAAAGGTGGCGGAGGACCTCGTGAACCTGGGAGACGCAGAAGCACTGAAGGCAGCTCTCGTGTGCCGAGTGAGGAGGAACATCCTCAACCAAATCCAAGCGGACGAGGAGACACCATGGCCAGTGATTAAGGAGCGTTTGAAGAAGGCTTTCGGAGGGGGCCGATGGACGCCGGAAGAAGATATTTTCCAAATGTTTAGGGAGTGTCGGTCCCAACGCCAAACAAGAGGACAGTATGCGGGGGTACTAGTGGCGAAGTACAACCGCATAACTGAGAAAATGCGTGAAACCATGAGTGTGGGAGAGGTCGAAGCTAGGATGGAATTCCTTTCGACAATACTCAAGGTTCAGTTGGCTAAGGAGACTGGGAGAAGGGACGGACTGCCTAGAGAGCGATCGTTCCTCGAGTGTGCCCAAGAAATGATAGATCTGAGTGCAAGAGAGGAAGAGACGCGGATGGAAGTAGAAGAACCAGGGTGGACCCGGGTGAGTGACAGACGACCCCGGACAGCCCAGATCGGGTGGAGGAAGAGGGAAATGAAACACCCGAACGGAGAAAAAGCCACGACGGGCGAGAGAAGATCCGGACAGTCCAGGCCTAGGAATGGCGGTGCCACGGGACGTTAAAGGGATTCGTAGGCTTCTCGGGACGCTGAATTATTATAGAAGATTCGTACCTGAGATGGCAGAATACTTGGTACCTATCAATAACTTGCTGAAGAAAGGCGCGAGGATCGTGGTGACACCGGAAATGGAAAATAATATTCGGAAATGCATGGATAGGTTGCAGGCAGAACCCGTATTGGCGTTCCCGGATTTTGAGAAGCAGTTCAACGTCACCACCGATGCGAGCGAATACGCGTTGGGGGCCGTTTTATCCCAGGGCAGAAGTGAGGGTGAACGTCCGATAGCATACGCGAGCCGACGACTTACGAGCGCGGAATCACGGTACAGCGCGTTAGAGAGGGAGCTACTCGCGATAGTGTGGGCCATCGACCATTTCAGGCCATATATATTTGGGAGGAAGTTTCGAGTCCACACCGATTACAAACCCCTTCAGTGGGTAGGAAAACTTAAGGAAACCTCTGCGAGGGTCACGAGATGGAAAGAATTCCTTAGTCAGTACAACATGGAGGTGGTGTATAAGCCGGGAAAGGAAAACGTGGTGGCAGACTGGCTCTCTAGGGCCATCATGATCAACGCGGTAGAAGAGGACGGGGGAGGTCCATCGCGGGACGTGCGCCAATTCTTGAGGGAATGGACTCCTGAGGGTGAAGGGGCAGATGATACCGTCAGTATAGAGGACAGGGAGGGGTCCCCGGAAGAAGTTAGCTCAGCGGAGGAAAGACCAGTGGCGATGGAGGAAATAGACGAAATCATCAACGACAAGCATAGACAGGTAATCTGGAAAACCAGGACAACAGGGATCATGAAAATAGATTACCGAAGATACGGGAAAAGTAGGATTCGCGTCATTTGGTCGCAACCCGGGGTGAGCGAGGAGCAAATCCGTACGGCACTGAAGGACGCCACGGAACCGGGAAAGACACACCATCTCTATGTTGGGAACAACACGGTATGGGAGAAAATAAAGCGGATGTGGAGATCCGAGCGAATAGGCATGGATAGAACGATCATCCGGTGCAAGTATGCAGTGGAAACCGTACAGGATGAGGAGCAGCAACAAGCAATTACATTGGCATACCACCAGGGGAAGACCAACCACCGAGGCGTCAACGAGACGTTGCAGGCATTACGGCGAAAGTATTTCTGGTGGGGAATGAAAAAATCTATCCAAGGAATCATCGGGAAATGCGAGGTATGTATGCGCACAAAGTATGATCGACACCCCCCCAGAGGAGTTCAGGAAGAGACACCTACAGGGAATATGCCGCTACAAGACCTCCAGATCGATACATTCACCTGGAAAGGGTTCAAGTGGGTCACGATCATCGACACCTTTAGTAAAGTAGCTATGGCACATCAGGTCATGGACAAGTCTGCCAATGCAGTTGCGGAAGCCCTACAAATCTGGATACAGTTTTACGGAGTTCCCGAGAGGATCACATCAGACGGTGGCAGAGAATTCGACAACACCGCGATTAGGGAGGAGGTGAAAAGGTTAGAGGTTGTGTGGCATTATAACACACCGGGACACCCTAAGAGTAGAGGAGGAATCGAACGTTTGCACAGCACGTTGAGTGACCACATCCGTGTATATCAGGGAGAGAAAGGGTTGGAGCCGGATGTTGCGATGAAGAAAGCCGTAACAGCTTACAACCATTCGATCCACTCCGTAACGGGGTTTTCACCTGTGGAAATACTATTCGGGATGCGCAGGCCAAGGAGAGATTGGGGGGAAACAACGACCGATGAACATCTCGTAGAGCAAATCCAGAGTACTAGGGTAGAGGTAGGAAAGACGTGGGGAAAGGTAGCGGGGAGAATTCAGCGGGAAAAGGAGAAGCGGGTAGCGCGGCAGAATGTGCAGGTACGTGACCGAATGGGAGAATTAAAAATCGGAACAATAGTGTATCGTAGAATTGGAACCAACAGAGGGAAACAATTGTTACGGTACGAGGGCCCATTCAGAGTGGTTGCTATTAGGGAGCATAATCTGGTAACCATTGAAAGCATTAACGAACCTAAGAAGAGGAGAACTGTTCATATTGAACAATTGAAGCTCCCAATGTTAGAACCGGTACAGAAACCAACTGATTCGTAGTACCCTTATCGCGTATTATAAAAAAATATGTTTTTTTATTATTATTACTGTTGATGATGTCATTTTTTTTATTATTTTTGTTGTTTTTGTAAATAAAGATATGGCAGCATAATAGAGGTGATTGTAATTTTTATAGGATTAAGAGTTCTGTTCCATTGTTAATAAGACGTTGTGTGTTTACTTTCTGTGGTTTATTTCTTTTTTTATTTCTAGTTCCAGCGGAGTGGAAGTGAGGTTTGGTGTACTTTAAGTTTATACTGGTACGAATAATTGTAAAAGGTTAAGGCTGATACCGGTGGCTCCGATCTAGGAATTTATAAGTTTCCGAAAATCCTATTCGTAAACTGGTGGGGGGGAGATAAAGACCGGAGACTGGCGATATCAGCCTTAATACCATCTTGTAATGTAAATAAACATAGCAATTGTATATAAGGCAGATTATTGAACGAATAAAGCAGTGTTTATTCAGAAGCCGTGAGTATTGTTTCTCGTTCCTCTTTCCTTCTTTTTTTTTATTTACAAAGCCCGGAGACGCTTAACTTATATATATATAAACATCACATCATAATAATTTTACATGTTTGTGGTTGCAATAACATTACACGTATTATATTAATGGTTTTGTTTCTATTAAATATCTTAAATTAACTAGATCAGTATACAGAGAAAACCATAAATAATTATACAAAAAGGAGAAAAAACTAAAAGTATACACTGGCATACAGTAAGTTTCTTTAAAAACGCTTAAAACGTACATAATCACTTTTTTATAAAGTAGGTATTTTATATTTCCTCATAAATTTTATTTAACTAAACACACATTCGTTCAAAAGCCAAATTAAGAAAAATCGTCATTTGCATAAACTTGAAGGTCATCAACCTCTGTAAATTACTTCGGTTTATCTCTGACTTAAAGTTAATTAATTATAGTCCTACTAATTATAGTTAAACTTTAATTTTTACGAAACAGATACCGGTATTATGTGAATAATGGTGGAAATCATTACCGGAGGAATATGTATTAAGTGCTATATGGTTAAGTAGACTCATATGAGCATGTATAAATCTTATAAAATAGTAAATACTCAAATAATATAAGTGCAATTAATTATGTTCATTACAAACAAAAATAAATATTTAAATAATAACATAACATTTTCTTGCTTGGGCAAAAACCAGAAAAATATCTCCTTGATTTAATTATTCCCATAAAACCAGAAATGATTACGTTAAAAGGTGTCTAATGGGCGCCAATCAGAGGCCAGACCTTCATCTCCGGTCGACTGCTCCACCAATCGCATTAAGTTTTATTCCGCCGAGCGTGATGATTGGTCGGAGAGATCGAATCCACAAGCTTGCGGAAATTTCGTCGGTTTGTCCGAATTTCGCTGATGATGAAGAGATAACTCAGGGGCAGGTTCTGGGAAACGATATCGAGCAAACACTCTCCTTGATGATTTGGGTCCATCAACTTTCCGTCTTGTATTAATCATTCATTCAACAATGGATCATATGGGTTATGAAATGGATGATGATTGTTCTTTGTCAATGATAATATGAGTTATCACCAAACATTGTTATTACTCATCAGTTAATCACAATAGGCGCAGATTTTCGAATTTCTTGGGTGGCGACGAACAAAAAAAAAAAAAAATTAGATGGCTGGAGTTTATGCCATGTGTAAAAATTCAACATAATTATTATGAAAAGAACAAATATAGTATTGAATATTTAAAATATTTATATATACTTGAAAATATTAAGAATTTGTTGGTTGGTTGTATAGTAAAGGCGTAAAATCTGTTGGTCATCAACGCCATTAATTACAATTTTATATTATTATATCTTTTGGTTAGAATACTAAAATTAGACAAAATTAAAAAAATATAAAATGCACATTAAGGTTAAAAGTTGTTTATGGTTATTTAAGTTTAGTTGTTTAAAGTTCACACGTTAGGTAAAAAAAAAGTAAAATAAATAATAAATAAAATAAAACAAAAAATGGTAAAAGGAAAAATAGAGATGAGGAGTGCTGAATGAGAGGTTCAGAGATTTTTTAAGATTCCTTCTTCACAGAGAAACCGTATGATTTTGCCTTGCGAGCTAGTCGACTTTTCTAAACCGATTTTATTCCCACATTTTCTTCATTCATGTAGCTTATTTTTTTATTGATTTTAATTTTTTTAAAACACATTATTGGGGGGTGAACGATATTACCGCCGCCTCAAAATTGTTATTTTATTATATAGACACTTTGGGTAAAGGTCTGGTCTCGGAGCTCCCTCGGCTGATTGTAAATGTTGTAATTAAGTGTGACTGTTAGTTTTGTTTTAGTTTGTATGTTTTATCGATTTATTAATTTCTAATAATTTATTATCATTAATATTTTTATTCTTAGGAATTTCTGTATTATTTTATTTCACTTCAAATTATATTTCTTTGTTTTTATTACTGTGTCTACCGTTGTTATATATATATATATATTTATTGTATTATATTTATTATGATTTGAATCTGCCTTGCAGCTCTAATACTCAGTGCCCTCAAATCTGGTAAAATGTATTATAATAATAATAATAATAATAAGGCTTAGCGAACCCGAAGGTTCGATGCCGACACCACCAATCGCTTGTTACACACCTCCCTCCACCGTTCGCCGTCCAAACCCAGTCCCTTCAGATCAGCTTTAATGCAATCTTCCCACCTTCGCTTCGGTCTACCCCTCCGACGCTTACCATTCGGCACAGCAAATATTAACCTTTTAGGAATTCTCTCGTTACTAAGACCAACAACTTTACAAGCCCATTTGATTCGCCGCGATGAAATTACCTCAATTATATTACCCGGATATAGCTCACGCAATTCGGCGTTGTGTAACCGTCTGAACTCTCCGGTTAACTCATCCTTCTTCGGTCCGAATATTCTACGCAATACTTTATTCTCAAAAACCTTAAGACGCTGCTCATCCCTTAATGTAAGCGGCCAAGTTTCGCATCCATAAAGAACTGTAGGCAAGATAATTGTTTTATAGATCCTAATTTTTAAGTTTCGGGACAAGAGGCGCGAACTGAGTAGTTTTGTCACAGAAAAATAACAAGCATTCCCCGCCTTCAGTCTAACTTTAATCTCTTCTTCAATTTCGTTTTTTCTAGTTATCGTAGAACCTAGATACCTAAATTTATCTACCTGTTCAAACATATTACCATCTATATCGATATCACCAGTAGTATCGCCATTTTTGCAGCTAACCATATATTTTGTTTTATCCACGTTTATTTCGAGTCCTAGTTCTTTACCGGCTTTCATTAACGTTGTCGTATTTAGTTTTATAGTTTCAACGTCTTCGCTTAACAGTACCAGATCATCAGCATAGTCCAGCACGGATGTTGTCCCGCCCAGATCCAACCCTTTCTCGGTTCGCATTACTTCCCTAATGGCATGTTCTAATGCCAAATTGAACAGGACAGGCGAAAGAGAATCCCCCTGTTTTAAGCCCGAACGAACCTCAAATTTTTTGGACAAATTATTACCGATTCTAACTTTATTGAGTGTCTCCGTCAAGCACATCCTGACTAGATTTACTAGTTTTTTTGGAATTCCCTGCTCGATTAGAATATTATACAGTTTCTGGCGGTCAATAGAATCGTAAGCCTTTTTAAAATCTATATACAGCTGGTGAACAATACCGTTATACTCCAATTTTTTCTCTAATATTTGCCGTAAAGAAAATATTTGATCAATAGTCGAACGATTCCGTCTAAATCCGCATTGGTAGTCTCCGATAATTTCCTCGGCGTATTCCGTGATTCGACTGGTTAAGATTACAGTGAATATTTTATAACATACCGGAAGGAGTGAAATTCCTCGATAGTTATTACAATCCGTCCTCGGACCCTTTTTATGAATCGGAATAAGAATAGATTCTTTCCATTCTTCAGGTAATTTCTCGTTCACCCAGATCTTTTCAACCAACCGATGTATTTTAGAAACTCCAGCTTCCCCGCATGCCTTAATTAGTTCAGTAGGAATATTATCGATTCCCGCTGCTTTATATGATTTTAATTTACCGATAGCTACTTCAACTTCCTCTTTACTTGGTCCTTCTATTAACGGTTCAGCACTATGGTACTCAGAAGGAGGACACAGATCATAATTTCCCGTATTTAAAATATTGTCAAAGTGGTCCTTAAACTTATTCAATATGTCAACCGGATCGGTCAGAATATTGTTATTATCATCCCTAATTCCAGACGTTACGGGCCCTACATATTTACGTGATCTGTTTATACCTTTATACATGTCTCTTACGTTATTTTCGATTCTATTAGTTTCTATTTCAATTATTTTATTTTTAAGATACTCCCTTTTTTTATTTTTGAGCAATTTTGTCGTTTCGTTCTTTGAGATTCGGAAGTATTCCAGATTGTCTTCGCTAGGATTATTTAGAGATTTTAATTTAGCGGCTTTCCTTTTTTCGCACATGTTTAAGCAATCTTCATCAAACCACGGTTTGTTATTCTTATTTTCCTTTTTTCCTAGACACGAGTTACCGACCGCTTTAATATTATCCCTGATCTCTACCCATAACTTGTCAATATCCTCGTGGTCCTCGTCAGGAAGCTCTAAAGCTTCAAACCTATTCTTAACATCTAGCTCGAATTGGTTTCTAATTGATGGATTTTTTAATTTTTCCAAATTAAAATTCTCAAAATCGAAACGGTTTTCTTTTCTCTTTTTTATATTAAGTTTTTGTCGAAGTTTCGCGATTACTAATTCATGATCCGACCCACATTCTGCTCCGCGATAAGACCGTACATTGATTATACTGCTTTGCCAGCTGTGTTGTATCAAGACATGATCGATTTGATTTCGTGTTTGCGAATCCGGCGATGTCCAAGTATATTTATGAATATCCTTACGTTTAAACGTCGTACTTTTAATTACCAGGTTTTTCGAGATGGCAAAGTTTATCAGACGGATCCCATTATCATTACTATATTCGTGCAAACTTTCTTTACCAATCGTCTGAATATAAACTTCTTCCCTTCCTACCTTTGCGTTCGCGTCACCTACAATTATTTTCATGTAGTTTCGCGGTAGTTTATCATAAACCCATTCGAGTTTATCGTAAAATTCACTTTTGACTTCATCGTCACTGTCTTCGGTCGGACAATGTATGTTTATTAATGCGATTTTAAACCAACGTCCCTGAAATGTAGCTACCGAAATTCTATCACTAAAGAATTGTACGTCCCTCAAAGCGGATAGTAATCTACTCCTAATTAGAAACCCGGTACCTAAACAATGATTCCCGCTTCCTCCGTACCAAATAGTGTACTTTCCTTCCCTCATCGAGCCCTCCCCTGGCCAGCGAACCTCTTGCAGAGCCACGACATCCAAATTGTACCCATTTACCTCATTCGCGACCGATTTTAGCCCCCCTGCTGTGTTTAAACTCCTTACGTTCCACGTACCAATATTTAAATCCCTATATTTCAACTTGCGGCATGAATCCCCTAAAGCAGTCCCCACCCGGAGACCCGAACGGGGGACTAGTTTACCTCCGGATAATGAGCGTTTTACCTTAGGGAGATCCATGACTTTTTGTGGTGTTTGGTGAACTAAAGATATGTGAGTAGGGTATGTAATGTACATACCCTACATACATACATAAAATACATACATACATAAAATAACATACATAAAATGTATTATACTTAAAAAAAAAAAGATTTTTTTAAAAACAAAAAATATAACCTACTAAAAATATTTGTTGATCCTGTTTGACAATTTTAAATTTAAATATCAAAATAATTAGATCACTCTCTTTCAGAACGACACAATGCTACCATTCGGCAGTTGGAAGGAATCCTATATTAATCTAACAAATGAAAATCAGTCGCAAATAGCAGGACGTACTGATGTCCTCTGGACTACGTCACATGTTGCTAATTCTGATAAATCGTCGTTGCTAACTCATTTACTCGATATTTCTTCGTTCTTGTTTATTTCGACAATCGATTCTGTTTATTTCAGTCACAAATGAGTCATTCATATTTCTCCGTTTCCATAAAATATTATGTCATTGTTTTTTTTTTATAGTTCATATCTTCAGGATGTCACGTATCCATTCTATTAAGGCGTAATTGCTTTTAGAATATTTTACTACAAGTGAAGTTTTAATCATATGAAGTTTTGATATCTCCAACATCAATTCTGTCATAATTTTAATAGATATATGCAGAGGAATTTAAAATTAATGTAGGTAAATTGATTAGGATCAAGACATTTTCAAAAATACGAGTTAATTTGAATTTTACGTTTTATTTTTATTTATTTTAGAAATATAATAATCTGTCACATGAACAATAATTATAGTGAGATATGAACACATTCAGACAATATATTCAGAAAACATGAAATTAGCAAAAGTAAAACAATAAATAAATAATAATCAATAACTATATAATACAAAAATAAAATAAACTAAAGACAAGTAAATTAAAAACATAAAAACTCAGTCATACAATATATGAAATCAGGAAGGGAACCCCAAGCCAGGCTTTTCCCTACAACTATAGAGGGAAATGGAGGACTCCAAGAGATCCCTGCGCTACTCTCTCAACAGCGTCACTGGTCCTAAAACTAGTGGAGATTGAGGTAGAGCCCTTTAGCCTTAAACTCTTTGTATTGGCTATAAAGGTATCTTATTTCATACTAAGGTTTGCACTTATTATAATTGACCACTTATTAAAATTCCTCAGGTCTGGTGAGAAAAATACTCTTTTGCCCCGTATAGCCGCTGGAATACAAAATGGCGACCAAATGAAGATCAATAGAGACCCTATATAGGTAGAAAACATAAATATAGAGAGGGCTTATAGATGGATTTCAAGTCGAAAATTTGAACATATACAAATTGACATTGTCTTATATATTGTAGATACATATATTCAGTTATATAATGATTAAGAGCTATTTAATAACGAAAATTATGAAATTTTACTTTTTTGTATTGAAAGAAAGAAAAATCGTCTTTATTCTGGGACAAGGTCCCTTTAGTATAACAGTATTGTTCATATAAATTAACCATAAATCTGGCCCAAAAGACTTATTACAATGAATAATAACAAAATACTAGTAATAAATTAAGTATTAATTAAGCTCTTAGAATAAATTAACGAGAACATTGTAGCGGAGTTTAAAGATCGACCAAGCTTTTGTATGGTTGAAGATCGATAGTAAAGTAATATATATTTCTACAGAAAATTTAATGTTAAACAACTTTCTTCCACATGACTTTTTCGTCAAATGGAAAGAAAAAGAGTTAGCGAGTCAAATAATTATAAATATGGAAGAAAAAATTAATAGTTTTCCGAAGTTAGTGAAACATTGGGACGGATATCTTGGAAGCTACAGAAAATAGCAAACAAATCAATTTATATTTATATATTTTCTGACAAAAGTTTACTTGGAACATTATCAATAGAACGCATAGTTTCACTGATATATGCGAAAACCCGAAAAATGTGAACTATTTTGTAAAATCAAATTTTTGACCAATTAAAAATTAATTTATATTCATTATTTTTCTTCTTAGGAATTTACTTTCCAATTTAATATTTTATCATAAAATATACACTTTTTCCTTCACTTACCTATATATGAAATGTTGCGTGAAAGTAAAATAAAGGAAAGTATTGCGATCGTGAAAAATTTTGAGTCTCAGTTTTCAACGGAAATACATATTTTAAGATCCCCTGAGTCCAAATAACCAAGTCCTGAAAAATGGTCTCTATGTGTGAATGTCTTTGTGTGTGTGTGTGTGTGTGTGTGTGTGTGTGTGTGTTAACAGTCTACCTCAAAAACTAAAAATCGTACGAAAGTGAAATTGCATATTTAAAGCTTTTATATGCTAGAGACGCTATAGAAACTTTTTCGTCAAAATTGGCTAAGCGGAAGTGACACTTTATATAATGGACTAAACACATTTTTACGATTTTCTCGATTACGAAAACGTCTCTAACGATATTGATTAAATTCATCATATCAGGGTTAAATTAAGCAGTTTTAAATAAAATGCAGTTTTTGTTCTGATTGATGTTCTCTAACAGGGTTTGAATTACTAACTATTGAATGTCTTGAATGATATTGAATGACTAACTTTCAATATTAGCTTACCCTAAAGTAACTTTATTATTTTTTTTTTTCGAAACAATTGATCATTTCACATTAATTTATAATGTTAAAGATAGTTAAATATAAAATATGAAATAATTTAATTATTAAGTAAAGGAGAAATCGTAAAGAGATCGTAACGGAGAACAGTTGTACTTATTCCAAACGTAACATGAACTTAATATATACGGACCCCGACAATATTATGTAATTATACATATGCAGTTTTTATAAATGTTATTATTATTATTTAATATTTAATTGTATAGATAGCAGCGATATAAATATTAAAATTTGTTTATATAAGGGTACTTATAAAAATACAAATGCTCACAATGCAATATAAATAAATATAGGGTCTGTAATTTTTACTAATATAGGGTCTGTAATTTTCACTTCCCCTTTGTCTGGAAATACCCTTTTCTGCTAGAAAGAGGGTGGTAAGTGAAAGTTGTGTGATGCGCACACCGCACCAGATTTTTTTTACGTAACAGCAATCTCCACCTCTGCCTATCTTGGGTTATTTCATTCCATTTATCTACATGTAGCTCTATTACATCTTTGTTAATTCGATCTATCCATATCTTTTTTGGTCTTCAACATGGTCTCTTCATTGTCGTGTAGAGGCTTCTACGTGGATTGCTAAAAGTTTCTGCAAGCAGTTCTTTATTGGTTATAGCTCATTGCTCAGTTCTCTGTTACCATATATTAAAGAAGGGTAATCATAAAAACACATAAAATATGTGTATTCATGATTATTTATGTGATTAGAGATGGCGATAGAATCTAATAGTGAAGAGTTTTTAACTTAATACAATTATAAAAAAACCTGGTGTGTCCACTCACACGACTTTCCTACCTATTTCAGAAAAGTTTTTATATCTTTACATATGTTCATGAAGAAACAAATAAGGATTGAACTAGATAAATATTCCTGAAAATTGGTCTAACATAAGATTTGAGTAGCATTTATTTGATAAGCTAAAGCAATGTAAACCAGCTTAAGGTAGTTAATTTCTGTTAAATATAGAGGAAATAGTGAAGATTGTGTGAGGCGAGCAACAGATTTTCTTACTTTCAATTAGTCATCTTTATTTTCTCATTCACCCCTTTCTGACACCAGGATATGAAAACGTAATCTTACATTGGAAATTGAATGACTCAGGGGCTCTGAAACGTATAGATCCGTCGAAAACCGCATGTCGGAAATTTGACCCGATTGCAATACTTTCCTTACCTAGTATAGGTAAGTTAAAAAAATGTGTAAAAAATAGAATAAGCTGTCTCATAGCTAATACTAGTTCGATTCCGATGATGTTTTTTTTTTCTTTTGTTGGAAATTTAATTACCTTCAAAAGTTTTATTTATTATAACTTAGGGAGTTAGACCCCATAACATTTTTCTTTTCTTTATAACTTTTTTTCCGGATTTTTTCGGGAATTTAGTCTATGTACGAAAATTGAAAGAACAATACTTAAAACACTATAGGAAACTTTCATCAAAATTGTTAAAGCCGTTTTTCCGCTACAGTCTACAGAAAAACATGTTTTTCATTTATTGCGCGCAAGCTATTGTGCATGGAGCACCGAATTTCCGTCACAGGCATCGGTAGTCAAAACCCTACAAAATAAAAAAAGAAGCCACAAAATCGGGTCAGTAGTTCCCGAGAAAATCTTGGCACAGACAGACAGACCAATGGCTAAAAATGTGTTTTTTGGACTCAGGGGGCTCTGAAACGTAGATCCGTCGAAAACCGCATGTCGGAAATTTGACCCGATTGCAATACTTTCCTTACCTAGTATAGATAGGTAGGAAAGTAAAAAAGCTACTTTATTCTCGACCTAGATTCGAAAAGGGCATTTCGAAACATTATCATCATACTTCTAAGTAAACAGCCTCCTTATCTATAATCCCAACAGCCCTACTTAGCAATAATAGAAACCAGTGCTATCTCTAAGTACTGACCATACTCAACAACGCCCCAGTGAGTGAATTATAGCGCCATTTCCTAACGCCATCAAGAACCTCTTCTCCTTTCATTAGCAGTATCTCTAAGAATTTTATAAATATTTCTAGGAAAGAGAGTTTCATCTTTTTGTGGAAGAATCGGTTTTATCTCTATGTATTTGAGTGTCATGATTCATAATATTTTACTTATAATATATAATAAATAAATAAATTTATTTTATTATGAATAAAAAATTTTCAATAGTAAAATTTTTATAACTACTTTTCTCTGCAGATCATACACCATTTTTTCTTCCAAAATAAGCCCCAATAAACCTTTTTTTGTTTCTTTCCAAAAGGGACCATATTTATGTTTCAATATTTTTTAATTATTACTGGAGTAATCAGTGATTTTCGAAAATATGTTAACAAGAAATAATTTATAAATTTATTTTTTAAAATACATTAGTTTCGATATTACAAATGGTATAGAAAATATAGTTTTTCGTGCTTCCTGAAAAAATTTTAATAATAATTAGAATTTATTTGGAAATAAACTACTAATGTAATAGAAACGCGCACGTAAAGACACACATATTACAAATTAAATTAATTACAGTTTGTCTCGAAATTTAAAAAAAATATTTAAAGAGGTGATAGAAAGCCGCAAGAGCTAACAAAATGTCTACATAATTTGATTCTGAGCAGAAAAACAATAAATTTAAGATTCGTGTTTTTTTAAATAAATCATAATTTTCCTCAGGAATAGAAAGCTATAACTAAAAACATAGTAGTTAGACATAAGTTATGTTATCATAATAGTGATAATGGTGAGCTGGACAAAATTTTCTTCCCATGAAAGAGAAAACTCCTTTATTTTTATGTTTTTAATTTACTTATATTTAGATAGAAAAATAACTTTACTCTGGGACACAGTCCCTTGAGAATAACAAAATAGAACAAAATTAAAATATTACATCTGGCCAAAATAAAATCAATCGAAAAAAAGAAATAATGTAAAAAAAATATAAGGTAAAAATTCAATATACAAAACAAACTAAACTATATACAAAACCATTAATACTATGACAAAACACTTAAAGCTATTTGCTCTTATAGACCAGTATACACTTTTCCGAAAAAAATAAAGAATTAAAAAATAAAAATGTATCCAATTCTCTATTAAAATCCGCTCGAATGGTTAGCAAGTATCTGACTGTTTTTGTGATAGGAATTGGAATAGGAGGGATTTGAATGTGCATATGGAGGGGGAATGTCGAATTTTGATAGGGAGGGAATTCAAGAAATTGACAGAGCGAACAATAAAGGAATTTTGGAATGAGGCAGATCTGTGAGAAGGCATGTAAAGGTCAGAAGGTCGAGATCTTGTGGACAGAGAATGGACTGAGGATTTGAACTGGAGAAGGTTGTAGGCGTAAGAAGGACGATTGTTGTTGATGATTTGGTAGAGGAACGTACCTAGAAAATATTGTCTTCTAAAGGAGGGGAAGAGCCACCTTAACTCAGTGTAGTGGTGAGAGACATGGGAGTACATCGGGGCACCAATAACAAATCTTACGAAGCTATTCATTAATCTTTTCAGTCTATCACGGAGCTCCACCGAGAGGCCATCATACACCACACAGCTGTAGTCAAAGTGGGGGAAGATGAGAGAGGAAATTAGGAGTCTACGGATATGTTGAGCGGCAGTGGCCACGAGACCTTTTGTAAATATGGATATTTTGGAGTTCTAGCAATGGCCAGATTCTCCACTCAAGTCATGAGTGTCTGTGGCTGTAGCGCTCTTACTCATCCTCCGCTGGTTTAAAATACCAGTGAAGTGGCTGAGGGAGAAGCGTAGGGATCTCCTAGGCCTCCCTTTTCCCTCCACATGTGGAGGGGACAGGATTGGTTCGGAGATCACCTGGCAAATTGTAAATAATGTATGTTTTATATAAGGTGTTTGTTTTACTTTTATTTCTATTTTTATTTACTTATGTGTATATATATTATTTTTTTTCTTTACTCTTTTGTTCTTTCTTCTTATTCTTTTGTTATTACTTTATTTATTTATATTTTTGTATATACGGTATGAATGCAATCTCTGAACTCTATTATAAGTGTCCTTAACTGTGACAAATTGTAATATTTCTGAATAAAGTGTTTTAATAATAATAAACGGATATGTTGAGGTAGGAGATGTTTAGGATGGATATATTTAGGTTATTTTATATATATATATATATATATATATATATATATATATATATATATATATATATATATATATATACATAATTTCTAATCGTAGAAACTGAATCACACCCTATCAAAAAGCAAAGCCAATCAACTGGTCAGTGAGATTAGGTTAATTTATTTTTATAATAAAATAGTTAGGGCAGTCCATCTGAAAATGGTTTTAAACCAGTCTCTTGATCCATTCAAAAAGTTTTAAAATTTAGTTAATGTTGGGGTAACTAACTACTTCGGCCCTCTTCACTTTCACATTAAATCTTCTCCAGAGTATGGATTAGCGGTTCCAGGGATCTGTCAGGATTGTTCCCTTGCTGGAGGCTAAAGCAACTGGTATCTTCCAACTTCTAATTGCCACCCTGACTGCTTTCCTAGCTTTCGGAGAATATCAGAGGCGAACAAAATAACATAGCTGTAAGTTGATAATTCAGTAAATCTCGATAAAATATATTATATCATATTAACACAAAGGTAAAACTATTCTATTAAGGGTCTACCAACATCTACTGACTTCGACAATATTTTAAATAAAGTATTTTAAAATAACAAATAAAATACAAAAAAAAATATTTATTTTCTATTTGCAGGATATTATAATTGAGAAAAATGCATTTAATTTTGTATTTTAATTACACGAAACAAATTACCAAATAGAGTAGGTTCCCTGAATTATATGGGCCTTTCAGTTGACAGAATGACTACAATTTCAACATTTTTGAGTAAATTTTAGTAATATTTCTAGTTAGAAATTATTTTAATATATGTACAGAAAGTGAGTAAGTTGATTCAAGAGTATATATTAAGTTAAGTAAGTTAAGCGTTAAAATAGAGAACTGTGAATTAAGGTATACAATTGCCCAATAATATTCAATACATTTTTTTTTTTAATTCTTAATGCTATTTTCAACTGTATTAAAGAAATACATTTCGTAAATTTGAACATGTGGATATAATGAAGTGATTACACTTGCTGAGTAACTACCCAATAGTAGCACTCTAATGATATGTCTACATTAGGAGATCACTGGACCATCTTTTTTTCAGACGTCTCGGAGGGTTATCAGGAATTGAAGAGGAAGCAAGGTTACGAGAGGGTTGGAATGATTCTGAAGTTTATTATGGAAGGATAGGTATCTAGATTTGGCCAGATCTGAACCAAACGAAACATTAAGGTCATTATAGATGGTTTTATTTGTAGCAAAGTAAGGAACATTGAGGATTTTACGAAGGATTTTGGATTGTAAGGATTGGATAAGAGAGGAATTCGATGTTTTAGTGGGGTCCCATAGCTCAAGTCCAAATAGACCACTAAAATTAATAATAAAAAATGTTGAAATTGGAGCTAGTCAATCTGTCAACTGAAAGGTTCATATGGTGATCGTAAAACAAAAAGAATTTTGTATTTGTACTCAGTTTTACGTAATTAAAATATAAAATAATTGAATCGAGTTCTTTTCTCTCAAATACAGTTTTATTTTTTCTTCCTCTTTTATATTGACAGAGAGAATCGGACCTGAACTCTCTTTCTCCGTAATTGCTTAAAGTTCTTATCCCCTTGGAGCCAGCTGTTCACACACACGAAATCAGACACCACCCCCCGGCTCCCGACGCCCCCTCTGGTAAATGAAGACAGAACTAGGCCAATCTTCAATCGATAGTCCCAGTTTCAGCACCAGCTAGATCTTAATAATATCCTGCCTATCTAAAACATTAATTTCGGTGTTTATTAATGCAGTTATCTCTTTATATGTTTTTTATTTATTTATATGATATATACAACTGTATACAAAAAAAACATCTGGTAAATTCGCACATGGATATAATGACATGGTACTCATGTTGAGAAACTACCCATTGGTAGCTCTCTAATAATATGTCTATATTAGGAGATCACGTGGCCATCTTCTTTTCAGACGCCTCGGAGGGTTATCAGGAATTGAATAGGAAGCAAGGTTAGAAACAAAAAGGTTGGGATGGTTATGATGTTTATTATTGAAGGACAGATATCTGGATTGGGCCAAATCTGATACATAAGGAACATTAAGGTCATTATGGATAATTTTATTTGTAACAAAGTAAGGAGCATTGAGGATTTTACGAAGGATTTTGGATTGTAACGATTGGATGCGAGAGGAATTTGAAGGTTTGGTGGAGCCCCATAGCTCATCTTTATATGTAAATTATTATTCATATAGTCTGTAGTACAGAACTCCTCTTATCAAATTATTAACATCAATCTAAAAATTCGTAAATAGCTTCTACTCATCGTAAACCACAACTATTTTATTTAGGAAAATTCTTGGAAATGGGGCATTTTCAATCAGGAGGAAGGCAGAATATGTCTATTTGATTAGGTACTAAAAACTCGTAAATACCCATTTCCTTTCCACTATAATCGTAAGATCACTTGGACACAAAGTCGAGAAAAAGGTGGCCTTCAAAAATATTCAACCTTTGTTATATTGACAACTTGAGGGTGTAGATCATGTCAAACGGCTCAATATTTTTTAATGCCACCTTTTTTCTCGACTTTGTGCACAAATTATCTTACGATTAAAGTGGAAAGAAAATGGGTATTTACGAGTTTTTAGTAACTAATTAAACAGACATAGTTCGCCGACCTTCAGATTGAAAACGTCCCAATACCCAAAATATTCGTAAATAAAACATTTGTAGGTTACGATGAGATGAAGCTATTTACGAAGTTTCAGGTGGATGTTCATAATTGGATAAAAAGGGGTCTGTACCACAGACTATTTTATTTACGAAAATTTTCAATATGGAGATCGGAAAAACTTCGTCTATTTAATTAGTTACCAAAAACCCATTAACACCCATTTATTGTAGTTTTCACTCGTGAAATAATTTGATCACAAAATCGAGAAAAAACGTAGTCTAGAAAAATGTCAGACAGTTTGGTAAGACTTCCAACCTCCTCCACATATCAAAATAACGAGGTAATAAAGGCCAAAAGTCCAATATTTTCTAATTTGTGATTATATTATGATCAAGTGGAAAATAAATGAGTTTTTATTAACTCATTAAACTAATCAACTAAATGAGAAAATGCCTCATTTCTGGGAATTTTTGTAGATTACGATAACATGACGCCATCAATAATTTTTAGGCAAAAGCTCATAATTTAATAAACGGTGTCAGTACAACGGATTAATATTTTATAATATGTAGTTGTTAATTGTTCATGTTCCACTACAACATAGAATTAGCAACTACAATACACTTCAACTTGTCTGGATTATAATAATAGCCGTTATTTATGCGATAACAATATATACTAGGATATAAATAAAAATTCCAAACTTAAAGCCTTGAGTCTCCTAACAAACATGTATACAGTTAACTTTTCACCTGATAACATGCATAGACAAAGATGAGGAAAGTTATCAGCTGATTAGATGAATTGAACTAATAAAAAAAATAACGCGCATACAAAACAAACCCAAAATTATGAGAAAAGATTAATATAAAAAGATTTATCTATATACATCAGTGGCTACTTAAAACATAGGCTTCAAATGAAAACAAAATATTGAGTAGAAATCACAATATCTGAAACGCGTTGTCGCTTAAAACACATTTTCAACTAAGTCCAATCTTCTCGTTCAAGATGTCTGTCATTCGATTCAACTTCCCGAGTCTAACAAATGTTGTCGTATACATTTTTAGGATTAACCAAACGGATTAGCAGGAAATCTGAAAAAAATTTCCACACCGCCCGCCACAATATTCAGATCAAGTTCTAATTTTACACGGATGCAGGTGACTCAATGTCCGATGTTATTTTGGTTATTTTGCCAGCTATAAGCTGAGGAGAGTTTAAAGAAGTGGAGAGACTACAACTCTTTTTGATTATTTCAATCGACTCCACAATCTCCTCGCTTCATCATAAATGAAACTTCCATAAGCCCCGCCATAAAAAAATTCAAAATATCAATGTTTATCATTGTTACATTGTAAACCAAAATTGTATACACCTATATGACTCGCCACGGTATTAATTATGAAAAAATTATGACGATTTAAAAGTACTACAAACAATGTAGAATTTGTAAAGAAGTATTCCATTTAAATACTTTTTACATTTTGATTTATAATACCATACAGATAAATAAAACATATTCATCATATATAGTTACAATAATGAAATGTATTAAAGTAAACTACCTAATTAAAAAGTATTTATTGTGTTATTAGAGAACATTAATTATAGCTCATTATTAAACGGTTTGAGTCCGAGGCTGTGGGAAATGAACTTTTTACACAGCTCACGAACTTGGACTAATTAAGCATGAGAAGTTTACTCTCCACAATACACATGTTAATTCCCGCCATATCCCCTCATCTCCCGCCGTTCGGATTCTCATGAATCTCCTAAGGCCTCCTAGATTGTTCTGCCTTCGCGATATGTAAATGCTATGAATCTCTTTCTTCCGGAAGGGAAGCTTTAAATTATTCAGATCCTCAGCCCCTAGGTCCTTCTATTCCGAGTAAACATTCTTGTTTTCCTTCCTTCACGTTTAGAAAATAATAAATAAATAATAATAATAAATAATAATAAGGCTTAGCGAACCCGAAGGTTCGATGCCGACACCACCAATCGCTTGTTACACACCTCCCTCCACCGTTCGCCGTCCAAACCCAGTCCCTTCAGATCGGCTTTAATGCAATCCTCCCATCTTCGCTTCGGTCTACCCCTCGGACGCTTACCATTCGGTACAGCAAATATTAACCTTTTAGGAATTCTCTCGTTACCAAGCCCAACAATTTTACAAGCCCATTTGATTCGCCGCGATGAAATTACCTCAATTATATTACCCGGATACATCTCACGCAATTCGGCGTTGTGTAACCGTCTGAACTCTCCGGTTAACTCATCCTTTTTCGGTCCGAATATTCTACGCAATACTTTATTTTCAAAAACCTTAAGACGCTGCTCATCCCTTAATGTAAGCGGCCAAGTTTCGCATCCATAAAGAACTGTAGGTAAGATAATTGTTTTATAGATTCTAATTTTTAAGTTTCGGGACAAGAGGCGCGAACTAAGTAGTTTTGTCACAGAAAAATAACAAGCATTCCCCGCCTTCAGTCTAACCTTAATCTCTTCTTCAATTTCGTTTTTTCTAGTTATCGTAGAACCTAGATACCTAAATTTATCTACCTGTTCAAACATATTACCATCTATATCGATATCACCAGTAGTATCGCCATTTTTGCAGCTAACCATATATTTTGTTTTATCCACGTTTATTTCGAGTCCTAGTTCTTTCCCGGCTTTCATTAACGTTGTCGTATTTAGTTTTATAGTTTCAACGTCTTCGCTTAACAGTACCAGATCATCAGCATAGCCCAGCACGGATGTTGTCCCACCCAGATCCAACCCTTTCTCGGTTCGCATTCACGTTTAGAAAAACAACTGAAATATATTAGTTCTTACGTTGTTTCCACGGTATCGTACCATCTTAGTAATATCATCAGCATTGGCAAATGGCACTGTTGTTTCTTCCCTACTTGCAAATCCCTAGCGTATAACAAGTATACAATGATAACCAGTACGCTACCTCGTTGAACACTCGTATATAACTTCGGCTAGAGTTCTTCTAGAACATTTAGAACATTCTACAACATTTTAACTTGCTTGAACTGTTAGGCAATGTAAAAAAACCCATGGCCACTTAGGAACAGAAAAGAAATATGATGGTGGAAACTGAATTAATATTAAGGTGGTGAGGCGCACTCAGTCTCTTTAAGCTGGATACCTATAGATATTAGGCAAAATATATACCTTATGGTCAATGTTACCGGCAGATTAGAGGTTTGAGTGTTATTCTATATATTTTTTATATTGCTGGATTTTTTATGTTATTTAGGAACAAAGTTATTTCGGAAATAATTATTTCATGTTTTTTTTTTTTTTTTAAATAATTCATTTATGAAATAAGCAAATCTAAAACAATAATTATTTCTGAAATAACTCATTTCGAAATTAATTACTTTATTCCAATGAATGTTAAAATATTATCGGATTAAATTATTTCATAAATAAATTTAGTAGTTATTTCGTTGACAATTTGAAACACTATTTCATAAATAACCATTATTTCGGAAATAATTCATTAATGAAACAAATATATAAATTATTTAATGATTTACCAGGTCTACTATAAAGACCTTTTTTGTACTGAATAATATTTTTATAATTGTTTTGTTTTAAAATATATACATTAAAGAATGGAGTTTGAATTCCAGGTCTTCGACACCACATTTTATCGAATGCTTGCTTAATTTTATAGAGTTTATATATTTTTTTTATTATATTTTTAAAGTACTGTAGAATTTTATTTAGGTACAAAAAAAAAACAGTATTAACGCCCGAATCTACGTATTTTATTTTTCTTTTCTTTTTTTTTATTTCATTTTCTCACACCATTTACATCTTCCAGGATGTTAATTGAATAAATGTTATAATAACTTCATCCCCTTCATTTCAACATCCTCGTTTTTTTTTTTACTCATTATTCTCAGCCTTTGAGACAACTCTCTGGGAAAAGATTTGTGTTTCAATTATGAAATACTCCAGGCCCCAACAAACAGTTCTAAGAAAGAACTTCAAAATAAAACAAAAATAGTATTTAAAATCCTAGGACTCCATCTGGACAAACGTCTAACTTGGAATCCTCATACCAGACTGAAACGACAAGAAACAGCTCGACGTTTCCGACTACTTCAACACTTACTAGACAAACGCTCTAACCTTCCAATTAACTATAAAAGACTAATTTAAATGATTATAATAAGGCCTATTTGGACTTACGGAGTTGAGCTATGGGGCTCCACCAAATCTTCAAATTCCTCTCGCATCCAATCCTTACAATCCAAAATCCTTACTTTGTTACAAATAAAATCATCCATAATGACCTTAATGTTCCTTATGTATCAGATTTGGCCCAATCCAGATATCTGTCCTTTCATAATAAACTTCATAACCATCCCAACCCTCTAGTTTCTAATCTTGCTTCCTATTCAATTCCTGATAACCCTCCGAGGCGTCTGAAAAGAAGATGGCCCCGTGATCTCCTAATATAGACATATTGTTAGAGTGATACCGATGGGTAGTTTCTCAACATGTGTTTCATGTCTTTATATCCATGTGTGAATTAACCAGATGTATTTTTTGTATACAGTTGTAAATATCATATAAATAAATAAAATAAAATAAAGTATTTAAAATAAATTAAAGCATATGCAGAAATCGAAGAAGTATAAGCTCAAATGACCCAGTAAGTAAAAGAGTAGAGTTAATCTCGTTGAGTGCTTGTTCTCTGAGGCAGATAAGCAAGAACCTTAATATTGAGGAACATTTTCTCTTTTCAAGGATCATTGCATGGTTTTTCCGAATTCTAATTTGGCTTAAAATAAGAATTTTTACAAACCATGTTCAATAGGCGAATTTTCTTAAACAACTAAAGATTATATTGTTTCAAAATTTAATAAGGCAGGATAAGTATCTCGATTGAATCCAATCTGAAACATATAGAACATTAAGGTCATTCTATATGATTGTATTAGGGACAAAGAAAGAAGCAGTTAGGAGTTTACGAAGGATTATAGATATAAGAAATTCGAGATTCATAAGAAATAATTATTGTCCGTCCGCTCTCTGCGCATTTTCTCTGAGACTACTGGACCAATTTTTCAAATTTGGAATCCAAGTCAGAGTTCACCCAAGGATGATAATCGTACCTCTACATCACCATTCCCCCTTTTCTTCCAAGATTACGGCTGAAAAACATGTGTTGGTATAGATTGTAGCGTCTGAACGGACGTGCTGATTTTAATGAAACTTGGCTAAAGTCTTCTAATCGATGCCTTTTTAAATATATGTATAGAACTTACTTCATCCGGAGGAAAGTTGCTAGAAAAAAAAGTTTCGAGTGATGGTAAAATTAGATTTCTTAATAACTATTTTTTTTATTATTATTTTAATGGAATTTACAACTGTATTACCTAGAGAATACAATAAGTAAATGAGAAATTGGTAACATGGCATGTACAACATGAAGAGAAACTACCCATTGGTAGAACTCAAATTAAAGTTCTATATTAGAATATCCCGAGACCATCTTCTTTTCAGACGCCTCGGAGGATTATCAGGGATCGAGGAGGAAGCAAGGTTTGAAACGAGAGGATTCGGATGGTTCTGCAGTTTGTTATGGAAGGAAAGGTATCTGGATTGGGCCAGATCGGAAACATATGGAACATTAAGGTCTTTATGGATGATTTTATTTGTGACAAAGTAAGGAGCGTTGAGGATTTTACGAAGGATTTTGGATTGTAAGGATTGGATACGAGAGGAATTCGATGGTTTAGTGGAGCCCCAAAGCTCAATTCCGTAAGTCCAAATAGGTCTTATTATTGTCATATATACGAGTCGTTTATAATTGATTGAAAGCTTAGATCGTTTGTCTAGTAAGTGCTGCAGTAGTCGAAAACGTCGGGCGGTTTCTAGTCGTTTCAGTCTGGTATGGGAGTTCCAAGTGAGTCGTTTGTCAAGGTGGAGTCCTAAGTAGCGGATTTGCTCAACAGGAATAAGTGGAGTATTATTGAAGGATACTGTGGGACAAGAGGTCATAGGTTTACGACGGAGGGTAAAGGTGATTTGATGGGATTTGTTGGAATTTATTTTTATTCTCCAATTTTTACACCATTCTTCAAGGCTTGTGATATGTGATTGAAGAGTTTGGGATGCAATTGTTGGATCGTTATTAACTGATAGGATACTCGTGTCATCGGCATAGGTGGAGATGACAGTGTTGGATTGGGTTGGGATGTCAGCTGTATTCTTAATAACTAAAAGCTAAAATAAATTTTTGGTTTAATTAATATTAATAAATTTTATTCATTAAATTTAGACGATTTGGTGCAAAAATGCGTTGTTTTAAATATTTTGTACTGCAAAGCCGATATGCTCTGGTCTCTGATTTTTGGAAATTGTTGTATCAACTGAAGAAAATGAGCGAGATTGTTGTCTATATTTCTTAGAAAATTACTAATAATAATAATAATAAGGCTTAGCGAACCCGAAGGTTCGATGACGACACCACCAATCGCTTGTTACACACCTCCCTCCACCGTTCGCCGTCCAAACCCAGTCCCTTCAGATCGGCTTTAATGCAATCTTCCCACCTTCGCTTCGGTCTACCCCTCGGACGCTTTCCATTCGGCACAGCAAATATTAACCTTTTAGGAATTCTCTCGTTACTAAGCCCAGCAACTTTACAAGCCCATTTGATTCGCCGCGATGAAATTACCTCAATTATATTACCCGGATACAGCTCACGCAATTCGGCGTTGTGTAACCGTCTGAATAGTCTTCGGTCCGAATATTCTACGCAATACTTTATTTTCAAAAACCTTAAGACGCTGCTCATCCCTTAATGTAAGCGGCCAAGTTTCGCATCCATAAAGGACTGTAGGCAAGATAATTGTTTTATAGATTCTAATTTTTAAGTTTCGGGGCAAGAGGCGCGAACTAAGTAGTTTTGTCACAGAAAAATAACAAGCATTCCCCGCCTTCAGTCTAACCTTAATCTCTTCTTCAATTTCGTTTTTTCTAGTTAACCTAGATACCTAAATTTATCTACCTGTTCAAACATATTAGAAAATTACTAATGATGAAAAAATAATATTATTTAAGACAATGTCAGGCATCGTTTATGTATTTTCCTTAATGTGTTAAGGACAGTTAGAAATTTGATATATAACTAAAGAAGAGAAGAATAGTTGGGGTGCTCAGTCAAAAAGGAAGGCAAAAAATAAATTATAATATTTATTTTTTACATATGCCGACGTTTCGACCTGAAGTTCACGCCTTCATCAGGGCTAAGGAAATAACCAGATAACAAGGTATGAGAAAGATAAGTAATGATGGTAAAAAAGATAATAAAAAATGAGAAAAAAAAATAAATAAAAAATTATTAGAATTTTGATATATAACTATTTGAAAACAATAAACCATTGTGTAATTATTTGCATAGTTTTTTATTTTTAAAAAACATAACCTATTAATTAATAAAATATAAACGTTATAAATCCAGTTTACATCAAACTTGATCATAGACCGGAGACTGTGAAGATGAACGTTCGGGCTATCAGAATGAGTGCTGAGGTCTTTGTGGTCAGCGTTTCAAAGTATTCAGTTTCTGAAGAATTCATCACTTAGTAGATTACTAAGCTCTTTAATATCCTTCCTCGAGGTTTATGAGCCATTTTGGGATTTTTCGGCAGTCTCTTTAAACTTCTATATTAGAGCGATTCATCTCACAATTTTCACTCAGCGTCCTTCTTGGTGCTTATTAATTTATTATATTAATTAATTTATCGAAAAACTTATTAATCTTTAACAATATAATGGATGATAAATATTCAGAATGCAGTCATTAGAAAGTTTTTTGTTGGTGACGACGTTTCAACCCAAACATGTGGGTCATCATCAGGGCGTGTTTCGAGCACTGATGAGGACCCACATGTTTGGAATGAAACGTCGGCACTAATAAAAACTTTTTAATGACTGCGTTCTGAATATTTATCACACATGATATGTAGAAGATTCGACCAACTTCCTTCAATAATTTTGAAACAATATTACTTTAGTAATAAAAATAAGACCGTTTATATAAATGATGACGATTCAGTGCTTTACACATAGTTTGCGGTACGAAATCCTTTTTTATAAAATTATTAAAATTATTATTTTTTTTTTTTCTATTAAATATGTATTTGCGCCTGTCAACAATAAGTTGACAATCAGCAAATGTGATGGCGATAATGATAAAGTGACATGACAGGCATGAGGAAGGAAAGTACTCAGCAGTACCTCTTCCCTAACTTGTTCCAATTACTTAGGTTGTCTAAGGAAGGAGATCCCTCATCCAACGCCTTTTTAGTCTCCTGCTCATGTTCTGAGGTATGTCAGCTGTGGACATGTCTCTTATAAGTCTGTTATTATGTCCATTCAAATTTGTGTAAAATCGTTGATATAGGGTCGTTATATGTTGCTCAACTGTTGGAAAGTGGAGGTCAGTATGTAGAGTTTTGTTAGTCACGTACCAAGGTGCTTTTGTTATGAGTCGCAATAAGTTTGATTGGAACGTTTGAAGTTTTTGTAGGTGGATCTTTTTAGCGATGCCGTATATTTGTGATGAGTATGTCCATAAGGGCTTAAGTAAGTATGCATATGTATTCAGTTTCTGTTTTAGTTTTAGTTTTGAAGATTTGGCAAAAAGAGAGTAAAGTAGTTTGAGTCGTTTGTTAAGTGTCATTTTAAAAATTAATTTAAATTTGCTGTTCACGAAGATTTGTCATAACCTACAGTTTTATTTATCTACGAAAATTCTCAAAAATTAATTAATTAAATGAGGTAATAAAAAGTAGCCGCTTTCCACGATTCCACATGAATCGTAAGATAATTTGATCGCATAATCCACAAAAACGGTGGCCTACAAAAATATTGGGCTGTTTGGCCTGTATAACATCGTTAGTTTGACATATTGGGAGAGGAGGGGAGTAAAAGCATATCAAATATCTTACGATGAAAGTGAAAACGAGTTATTAGTATCTCGTTAAATCGAAAAAGTTCTCGAAAAAGATCTCGAGATTGAAAACTCCCTTTTCACAAAAATGTAGGTTTCAATTTTACTAATTTAGTAAAAGGCGAAAGATTTATTCGTTTTGAAGGGATACCAGACAAGGGAGACAATTTTTTGTATTATTTATTTTTATTTATTGTAAATGGAGTGTGAATGTGTTCTTTGAACACTACTATAAATGCCCTTAATTGTGAGAGATTGTACTATCTCTCAATAAATATGTTTAAAAAAACCGATCTGGTAACCTTGCAACCCAAACTATTCTTGAAATAATTGTAACGTTGAGCGAAATCGATATTATAAAGTACCATTTCCGGGTACTCGATTTTTATGAAAAAATGTCTATATCATACCAGATGTATATCTATCATAAATACGTAATGTTACTTTCACATGGATTCTCGTTTTCAAACTAGACTGTTCACATACATAGTATCGATCTTATAAGTCTTGGTTATTTGGACTCAGACTTGACACATTTCCGCTGAAAACTCAAGATTAGAAATCCTTCACGATCGCAATAATTTTCTTTATATGTTTTAAATAAGGAAAAGATAAAGTAATAACATGACATCTTATTAAAGATCTTAAACCAAAGCAATGAAATACGGATGTCCAAGGATATAATTGTATGCTATTATCAGGATGTTTTATTCTAAGAATAGAACTAACTCAGAAAAATAATTCTGAGCGACAATTCTGTTAGAATAAACATATATGTAAAAAAAAAAAGAATAGGTTATTTAATGCAACTTATAAAGTTTTGTAATATTTTATAGATTATAGAAAAGAAATTTGACCCGTGCCCATTATATATCAGTGAACAAATGGTGGTCTAATATGGACACAAATAAAATCTATGTATTATGGAAGGGTGGAATTCATTTTCTTTGGTCGATTAAAATCGATCATTTACAACGACACCATAAATATAATTATAAAAACATATTTTGAGAAATAATAAAAACATGCATAACTAAAGAACGCAAATAATAAAAATGTTAAGTGAAAATGTATTGGACTAACTTGGTAATTTAAACTATGGTTTTGGAAATAGAAAATTATATTCAATTGAATAACTGTTACTGATAGAGGCTTATTATACAGGAGTTCCACAGAATTTGAATCTTAATTCCGGAGATGAAACAAGGCAGAAATGAATTTACATTAAGAGGGAAAAAGTTTGAGGGAGAGAATTCAAATGTGGCCGTTGGTTATGGAAAATTCTGTCTGCCTGTTGAATATTCCGAGGCATAAAGAAAACATTATTTTTTCTGCTTTAGTTGCCGTTCGTTATCGACTCCATGTGTCCACGTATCAAGGTCTTAAGTATATTTAGTGCCACACTTAATGCAATCTGAAACAACTTAACGCTACCGTCATGAAATCTCTATAAAAAAACAAACGAGACATTAAAGATAGGGAAAACATAAAATTAAAAATTTCAAACGCTCATTATGTGTACATCTAACTCAATAAAATATATTTTATTGATAAACCTCGTAGAAAATGGAATATAGAATTGAGAATAAAGGTATAAATTTAGGTACTTATTTCTTATGAAAAATGTTCTTAGGAAAGATACTTTATTAAATATCTGTAGAAAAAAGGTTTTTTTAGTCTCAACAAATAAAAAGGTATATTTTAAATTTATCCAAATTTTCGCCTCTTCAGGGAAAAAAAAACTAGAGACCATATCTTTCTTCCAAGTTGTCCGATCTTAACGATTTTTTTTTTTTGTTTTTTTGTGAAATTCCATAAACTTTAAAAAAAAACCATACAATATCCCCATAGCAAAAATGTTTTAAAATCGCGATATCTTTACTAATAGTGCTTTGATTTCGATGAAACTACCTTAATTTTTTAGGAAATTTAAATATCTTTGAAACATCTTATCAGAATATCGACAAAAAAGTGTATACTTTTTGAGTTATTCGGAATTTAATTTTACCAAGCCTCGTAACTTTTTTTCCAGCTTCTTTTCGTTGAAGTATGTAGATAGATAAATTTAAAGGCTGTCGAGAAAATGACATTAGCGAAGTTTCATTGAAATCGGTACATTCGTTTAGGCCCTACAGTCTATAGCAACTCAGGTTTTTCTGCATTTTTATTTTCTTTCTCCTTTATTAACATATCAAATTCTTTCAAAAGTTATATTTAGCATTTTTTCGTAACTCTGACTAATACGAAATGGTTAACTTTTTAAAATTAACCATATAAAAGGTACTTTAGAGAAAGACGTATATTGGGCATTTAAGCCATGTAAAGTGACATCAATGGGGATAAGACCTAATTGATATTAAAGACCACTAAATTATACAATGATACACCGAGTTTAATCAAAATCGTTAGAGCTGTTTTTGAGAAATTTGTGAAAATGTGTTTCAGCGTTGATATAAAGTGGCACTTCCGGTTAGCCGATTTTAAGGAAAAAGTTGCCGTCACAACTAAGGCATATACCTATTTTAAATACGTAATATCAGTTTCGTAGGACTTTTCGTTTTTGAGCTAGACTGCTAACATACAAACACACAGACCATTTTTCGAGACTTGGTCATTTCGACACAGGGTAACTCGAAACGTCTTTTTACGTTGAAAACTCAGATTCAAAAATTTTCTCTATCGCAATATTTACCCTTACTATATATTACATATATACGTAAGTGAAAGTAAAAATATTTCAATGGTTACAGTAAACAAATAAAACCAGAAATTCTTTAACAGATTTATTTATAATCTCATATTAAATATGTACAAACACAATAAAATTAAAATATTCAACTGTGATTATTTAAAAAAATCAATAAAAAACAACTGGATGATTTATCTCACAGTAAAAATAGATACACTTCATTTCTTTTTAAATTTTAAATATTATTAATTTAGTTCAATGCCTTGCAGGCAAGCCATTATTTTCTACCACTTCTTTCAGTCTGTCAATAATGGAGTCGAACAGTTTTTTTTGTGAATTCTGGACTTAAATATATATTCACTCTTCGAAAAAGATATTTTTAAAGTCTTCTTTGCTAGAAATTTAGTGATGATTTCTACGTCCAATTTTGCCCACAGGTGTTCTATCACATTAAGACCTGATGACTGTAGTTGTGTCTTTATAACTTAGGGGCAGTTCTAAAGTAGATCCCTTAACTAATATGACAGAGTGTGTTCATTATCCTGATAAAAACTAAATTTATTTTCTAGCTCAGATTTTCCGCAATTTCTTCCAAGTTTCTTCTCAAAATGTCTATGTAAATATGTTTATTCATTATACAATGTGAATATTTCCACTATAAAGTGACAATTTCCTTCACCAGAGGCCGCCATACATCCCCACACCAAGAAACATAACATAAGAAAATAACACTTTACTAGGATGTTTTTTTATTACAAGAAATTATTGTATTTAATGTAATATAAATTGAACTATTTATTAATTCAATAATTTCTATCAATATCCAGGTGTATCATTTTCACTGTGAGCCACTGTATGTTATTGCTTAAGCCTTAAATAGAAAGTCTAGTTCAGATGGCCAATAAAATACAGTCTCTAGTACCAATCAAAAAGAAAATTTTAATATCTTTACATTATTATAAATTAATCATAAAATGAGGAGAATATGGAAGCAAAGTACCTTAGTGAGTAAGGAGCTGAGCTAATATTTTCGAAGGCTTGAGTTTATGTCCGGTTAAGAGAGATAATAATGCTAATAATTGCACTGAGGGCCTAACGGGTGAGGGAGACCAGGCTAAAGGTTTCTCTAAGCAGATAATAGAGCAGAATTACCTAAAGTTCAAGAACTTTTTAGTGGAAGAAAATTGTGAGATCGATCCATTTCTTCTTCGATAGGAGAGGATATCAGGAAGACAACATGAATTTATTGAAGAATGAACGCTGGCAGGTTGTGTACACAGCTAGTAATCAAAATGATAACAGATTCACTTGCAACGGTGTCTAGGGATGCTTATCGTCTCACTGCTGAAAACGCCTAAGGTGGTAAATAATATAAAATAGAAGAAAAAAAAAAGTAAGTTTTACTATGGATATTTAGTTCATTAAGAATAATTATAATGAACGAAAAGATAAAATTTGTCTAGCATTATAAAAAAATAATTAGTTAACATAACAGAATAACTTAACTTAAAATAAAAATAAATTAAGTACAAGTAAACATATTAATTAATAATAATAATAATAACAATAAAAGGCTTAGCGAACCCGGACCACCATTCGCCACCACCATACGGTTCACCATTCGGAACAGCAAATATCAACCTTTTAGGAATTCATTCGTTATTAAACCCAACTATTTTACAAGCCCATTTGATTCTCCGCGAATCATATTAACTAGATACAGTTCACGCAAACTCGGCGCTGTGCAACCTTCTTAACTCTCCGATTAACTCAACTTTCTTCGATCCGAATATTCTACGCAATACTTTATTTTCAAAAACCTTAAGACATTGCTCATCCCTTAATGTAAGCAGCCACGTTTCGCATCCCTGTAGGTAGGATAATAGTTTTATAGATTCTAGTCTTTAAATTTTATATTCCTCTGTACACATTTACTAGATGTATTTATACTAATACAGTTGTAAATATCATAATAAAAGTTAAAAAAAAAAAAAAATTCGAGACAAGATGAGCGAGCTAAGTGGTTTTGTCACAGAAAAATAACAAGCATTTCCCGCCTTCAGCTTAACCTTAATCTCTTAGATTTCATTTTTTCTAGTTTTCTATACCCTAGATACTTAAACTTCTCTACCTTTTATATCGATATCACCAGCAATATCGCCATTTTTGCAGCTGACCATATATTTTGTCTTCCATGTTTGGTTCGAGCCCTAGTTCTTTACCAGGTTTCATAAACGCTGTCGTATTTAGAATTATAGTTTCCGTGTATTCGCTTAACAGGAAGATATTAAAAAAAATATCTTAAAAAACATATTAGTTAGTTTACAATTTTGTATTGATTTATATTGATAAATATAACAATAAGTTAACAGTCACATGAAGGTAACAGCTCTTAAATACAAAATTTTATTCTTAAATGTATTCGGAAGATTGATTGGTGAGGATGTGGAAGAATAAATGTTTAAATAAAGTAAAGGAAGAGGATTTGCGTATAGAGGTAGATAAGGAATTTCATAAAAAAAGGCAGCAGGCATGACAAAGAATTTTTTCAAGGAAACGGTTCTATGTCTTTCGGTTTTAAGTCCTTTTTATCATTGACCTCAGTAAATTTAATCACTGTTAAAAAAAAAAAAAATTGTCTACTTTAAGATGAATTTATCTATTTTTTGGGCTGTTCCTTGACAGTTTTTGAAAAAAAAAAAACAAAACACAAAAATGGACTTAACTCTTTTTTTCCATTCGTAATCAGATTATGCATCAGATAAACTTTTTTGTTGTAAATTTGGTCGAGAATCTCCCCTCCCCCCCCCCTCCATTCCCATAGTTAGGTCATCCCATTACATTGGATGGCCAGGATTATAAGACAGAATTGTTTCCGTCATTTGTTTCTACAGAAGTATTGAAAGTTTACCCCAGGCGTTATGGCGAAAAAATGAGTAAAAAATAATAAGTACTATTGCAGACTAGATCTGAAAGATAGGATCTAAAAATAATATGATCACTTTAAAAAATATATATATATTATTACTAAATATTATTTCTTTCATTCACATTAATAGAAAGATATTTTAGTTAATTATAGTCATATGGTTATTTACTCGTTATCGCATTCATTGATAGTGATGAAAAAAATGAATGAAAAAAGGAAGTCATTGAGGATTATGGTTGATTCATCTTCGCAGCTTACACAAATAGGTCACCCGCTTGGTCGATACTCACCCCAAAATTATTGGGACCGGGAAGGGGCCATGCAAATGGTATTACCAAATATAAAAACTTTTATTTAGCTTATGAATCCATAGAAAAAGTAATATATCAACTATATATCCTATACATTATTTCTAAAAGGTGTTTTTTTGTCGGTATGCCATAACTTCGTCAATTCTTCATCAAATCCAATGATTGACCACTCATTTTGAAGATATTCTTCTCCTTCTCCTTCTATTCTTATCCCCCGAAATTTCTAGAAAAAAAAAGTTATGAAGGAAAAGAAACATTATTTGCGAATAACTCAAAAAGAATTCTTTTTGTTTCTTGATTGTACCCATGATAATTAGAAAGATTACTAAATTACCTACAAAACAAAAAAAAAATCGTAAAAATCGATTAGAAATATGTATAATTTAAACAATTTGTATTGACGGAAGGAGTAAAGTGTGTTGAAATATTTTTTTAAGGAGAAACAAAGTTAAGATTTGTATTTCGCAGTTCAAAGGACCATCGAATACGAATTTTCATTGCGATCGAAAAATTTTTTTTTTTTCTACAAATTTGAGCCCATGATAATCAGAAAAATTACTAAATTACCTACAAAATAAAAAAAAATCGTAAAAATCGGACAATTATTAACAAAGATACAGTCCATTAGATTTGGTATACTTAATGAAGTCTACCTGTTTAAAGATGTTGCATTTAGGAGTAGAATAGTCTACTACACTTTTTTCCTGGCCGAAATATTAACTTTATTATTTGGTTGTTCTTATATCTTATTTTTTTACAAATAATTTAGAAAATCCCATGATCGGGGCACTATTTTGTATTTATTACTTTTATTATCTTTCCAGTCAGCGTTTGAAAATAGATCCTAGCAAAACAATTTGTACAACTATTTTTGTATATTATGTTTAATGGAATTTTGTAATCGACCGAGGAAAAAATATTAATTCCTTCCTTATATAATACATAGGATTTACTTATTTCCATATTGTTTTGCTATTTCTTCACTAAACAAAATTTTCTGATAATTATTCACACCGGCCAACTAGTTACTATTTATCAAGATTAAAAACATACTTTATAAAATTTCGCATAGGGTAGAAAATAGGATTAAGATCGTCCACTAGCGGATTCAGGATTTAATTTTGGGGGAGGGCTTCAGCCCGAAAGATTTTTTTTCGTCATATACATATAACGATAATTAATTTGAAAAAAAAAAGAAAGAAATTAACTACGTATATGAAATGGTGTTTAAATGGTTCCTGAAGTCCTATTAAATGTAATTACACGAACAAGAATACTTTAAGAGATAGTTTTTAATATTTTTTTCCGTAAAACATGGTTATATTTTACCATTTTGGGGGAGGCTTCAGCCCGAAAGTCTCCCCCCCCCCCCCCGCGTAGATCCGCCTGAGAGACTGAACTGTTATTAGCTCCCAACTACATGACTATAAAAAATATATTCTAGTTTGCACTTTTTCTTAATTATCTTTTTAATACTATCAATCTTTCTTTAAAATTTGAATCGCAAATTATAATTATTTTACTAAACACAAAAAAAAAAAAAAAATCCATAGCATAGTTTTCTAAATGCAATATATTTTTGCTTTAAGCAAACCTGTACTCATGCCCGTGTAGAGAAAGAGGCAGAATAAGAGGTACAAGTTTCTATGAATTTAGAGGCTATAGAGGATTCAAATTTGAAAATATCTTAATTTATATTTTTATATTAATTAATATATTAATTTATATAGGCTATTGTACTAATACTCAGATGTTAGTTTGAAAACGGTTGCTACATTCGTAAAGGAGATTAAATAACTCTTATGATCATAAAGAATTTTACTTCATAAGTCTATATTTTAAAAACTTATTATCTAGTTTAAAGTAAATTCAGTGTACAAATTGGTAGGTATCGATATCATCAATTTCTATTCAAAATTAATATTAAGGTTATTGCTAAGTATACAATTGATGTAAAATATGATAAGCAGTATCTGCATGGCGGTGGGAGGCTCGAATTAGTTTTTAAACTTAATATGATTTTGGTTTATTATTTTCAATAAATATACTATACAATTATTTTAATTATGATCGACCGAAAAATTCAAAAACTTAACCCCCTCTCAAAATTTGAGGTTTTACGTTCCAGCATAGGTAGGATTCGAAAAACGAATAAAAGTTTTTTTGTCCGTCCACCGTCCATGCATTTTCTCCGAAATTACTGGACTGATTTTTTTTTCAAATTTGAATATAAAATCAGAGGTCACCCGAGGATGATCCTCTTTCATCGACATTACTATCCGCGTTTTACTTTCAAAATGGCAGCCGAAAAACTTGAAAGAAAGCGTTGCTATAGACTGTAGCGCCTAAACAAATGTACTGATTTCAATTAAACTTCGCTAAAATCTTTTTCTCGGCGCCATTTAAATTTATCTATGTAACATACTTCAACGAAAAGAATCTGGAAAAAAAGTTACGACGGGTGATAAAATTAAATTCCCAATAACTCAAAAAGTATACACTTTTTTGTCGATATTCTAATAAGTTGTTTCAAAGATATTTAAATTTCCTAAAAAATGAAGGTAGTTTCATCGAAATCAAAGCACTATTAGTAAAGATGTCGCGATATTAAAATATTTTTTTTTTTTTGTTTATTATTTTCAATAATGAACCGTTGCAGTCGACCAAGAAATTCAAAAACTTAAGCCCCTCTCAAAATTTGAGGTTTCAGGATACGTAGAATTCGAAAAACGAATAAAAATGTTTTTGGCCATGAGCCGTCCACGCATTTTCTCCTCATGATTTTTAAAAAGTTTACGGGATTTCCTTTTAAAAAAAACGGACAATTAGGAGCAAAGATATGGCCTCTGTGTTTTTAATATGTTCTACTGCAAATGTTATATCCTTTGTTTTGCTTTTTGAATTTTGAATGTGTTACTGAAGTAAAGCTATTTTTTTTTAGCATAATATTAATGATTAAAAACAAATTTTAGTCCAATAATTGGAATCACCTTTTATTTATTTTTTTTAACTAGGAAGGTAGGATTACTTTAGATGCATAATTGTTTGGAAATAATAAACCATTGTGAAATAATTTTCAGCGTTTTTTTTTTTTTTAATATTCTATTCACTTTTCAGAGTTTCATTTTCTTTTAATTAATGTGATTAATATCGACTAGGTGACAGGTAACTGTAACGATATTGCGTAACATGTTAGTTACATTAAAACGTGACAGTGCGTGAATGCGACTGACACATCTGTAGCAGGCAGTTGGGTAATCCACCCACGACGCACCTGGTTATCTTAGCCTTCAACATTCTCAGTCGCTAAGGATCAAAAATAAATAAATTTAAAATATAGTTAATTAAGGTTATCAACTGTAATAAGAAAATAAGATGGGTGAGAGACCTTTATTCCTGAATAAAAGGACTGGATGAAGATAGAATAGAGGTATTGCTGGGTATAACTGTGGTTATTGTGTTATCGAATGAGTTCCGATGTTCCTTATCGATATCGATATTAATTTTTTAGGAATTCTTCAGTTACTAACCTGTACTGATACAACACATGGAGGGTCTTCGGTTCAGTACTATCGGAAGTATTTTTACTGGGCCAACCGTTGTGCAAGGAAGTGATTTGGACGATATCACGCTCAAACACCAGATTTCCTCACTTAATTAATTATTTAATTAAGAGTACCCACTTTATAAAGGGTGGGTGTGCTCCAGAATGGTTTCCTGACCCCAGGGTCGATCCTCGGCTGATGAAAAAATACTAATCATGAGTCGGACTCAAACCTTTGAGTTCTGTAAGTCAGTGCTCACCCACTGAGCTACCCCGCTCCTGTCTTCAGTTACTAAAATCAATAATTTTACAAAAAGCCCATGTAATGTAATGAATTCAATAATATTTATTGTGTACAGTTTTCGCAATTCAGCATTGTGTGGCCATCTAAAGTTCCCTTCATCCTACTCCTGTCCAAATATTTTATGCAATAATTTATTTTCAAAAACCTTGAGATATTCCTCATCCCTTAATGTAACAGGCCACGTTTCGGATCCATAAAGAAACGTAGAAGGACAATAGTTTGTCAAAGTATATTTTTTAAGGAACCAGAGCTAAGTAGTTTTGCAACGTAAAAGTTTTTTTTTTTTTTTTTTTATTGAATAGTAATACAATCAGCCACTGTTGAAGCGCTATAAGTATTAAGGCTAGAAGTTCTCATTCATACAGTATATACAAGTAATACAGAAGTAACTATAAATATAAAAAGTGAATAAATAATACTTATAAAAAAATGTAAATCAATAGGAAAAAAAAATAAAATAAAAAATAAATAAGCAAACAAAATAAAATAAAAACTTCTAAACACATTCAGACCTATATACAATATATACATTCGCCCAGAAATCTCCGAGCCAGGCTTTTATCCCCACATGTGGAAAGCAAAGCAGGACCCCAGAGATCCCAGTGCCACTTTTCCAGTCGCATCACTAGTATTAAAAGCCAGTGGAGGCTGAAGGAGGGCACTAGAGCCACAGATGCTCAGGACTTGAGTGGAGAAGCTGGCCATTGCCAGAAGCATATTTACAATAGATCTCGCGGCCACTGCCGTTTTAACCTTCGAGGGGGATTGTAGGGATGGTGGGAGCTGGATAGGGATTGAGCTAGATGATTTGGATGATGGATAAGGTTCTGGTGAAAGTTTGAGAATCTGGATGGGATGATGTCGAGGACAAATGGGATGTTAAGGTCATGGTGTAGGGTCTTATTTGTGACATAATATGGGGCATTGGCTATTGTTCTAAGTACTTTGGACTGGAAGGATTGGATGCGTTTGATATTCGAATGTTTAGCAGTTCCCCACAGTTCAAGTCCGTAGGTCCAGATAGGTTTCAGTATTGTCTTGTAGATTAAAAGTTTATTTTCAATCGAAAGATGAGATGTCCTGCTTAGTAGTCTATATAGCTGGCCATATCGTTGGTTAAGTTCTTGCCTTTTAAGTCTCGTATGTGGGTTCCAAGTTAAACAACGTAAAACTAACATGTAAGTTCTGCCTTTTACGAAGAATGGATTTCCTCTTTAATTTTTTTTTTTTTTTTATTCTAACCTATAAGTTGTCGTTTTATTTTAAAAAGTCCATTAAACGATATTTCATAACGTTAAGTTATTGATGATTTCCAACTTTATGAAATTAGAAAATCGTGTACTTGATGTAACTATATTTGAAAAATCCGCAAAAACTGTATTAAAGGTTCGAATCCATCAAAATTGAACTTAATGGCTTCATACAATAAATCGATGATATATATAACCAAACTCTCTATATTATACTTTTAAGAATATTATAACAAGCAAATAGCATAGTTTGCAAATATTGCTAATGATGTTGTTGCGAAGGGAATTGGGCCGTTGACCTGGCACCCTTATTATCACCAATTACCGCAGAGCGAACGGTAAACAATGCGTCAATTACAAAAGACAATTAAAGGCGTCAGTTCAATTAACATCGTCGATCGGGAACGATTCACAGCCGATGGCGACTTCCTAAAGTGCTCTTTGTCTTTTCCCAAAATAACATTGCTCAACGCCGCTCCTTAATTACACAATGGTCAAAATTGGAAGCGCTGAAACAATTTCAATAAGTTTTTGACAGTTTCTTTTAATTCTTATGATTTATAAATAATTATTGTTAATAATATATGCCCATCAATAGGAGACTAAAAAGCGCTGGACGGGAGATCTCTTTCATTAACAAACCATGATAATCTAATCAAGCCAGGGAAGAGTACTGCTGGATATATATCACATGTCATTTCCATTATTTTTATCGGGCCATCTAATTGTTGACGTATGCTGATAAATATTTATTTTATAAAAATAATAATAATATATATATGAATTATTGATGACAATTTAAAATACTTACTCATTTAAAGAATTATGAAAACATTTTTTTTTTTTAAACTCTCATCTGTTGGGAATACCAACAACCAGCGAATGTGCTATCGAGAAGAGGGCAGTCAAGACTAGTGTTGCCGAAATGCGAGACCGAGACGAGTCTTGGTCTTTCCAAATTAAGTCTTGCTCGTGGTCTTGGTCTTGCACAAGAGTCTCGCAACAGTCTTGCAGTTACTTATTAGCTTATTACTATAGAGATATTACTGTCATTTTTTAGATAGGAGAAACCTAATTAAGCCATAAAGAAAAGTTAGAAAAATTAAATGCAAAATTATATTGGTTATACCAATTATTAATATATAGTAACTAAAATTGTCGAGTATTAGTAACTATTTTGCCTTAATTTTTATTCAAAAAATCGATTTTTTTTAACAGTCCTGGTCTTGGTCTTGCAACAGTTAAGCGACCGAATTCGGGCAACACTAGTCAAGACGTTGGTAGGGGTGATAGAAAGGAGTGCCCCGTAGCGTCCCTTCTTAACTTGATTTTATGTTTATAGCCAATGGATCTCCCATCCAGCTTCTTGCCTACGGATCATATTAGTTGTGGCCATGCCTCGAATCAGTGAATTGGTAGGTCCGTGTAAGTTATTGTGAAATCTTTTGTAAGAATCTTATGATCGTTAACTGCACCTTTAGGTCTTTTATGTAAATAATTAAGTAATAAGTAAGTGTATGTATTCAATTTCTGGCTAAGTTTTAATTTCGAATGTCTTGAAATGAGTGAATATAGCAGTCTTAGTCTTTGGTTTAGTGCTTTTGTTCAGTTCATGATATGTGGGCCCCATGTCATTCTCCTATCGAATGTCAGTCCAAGATATTAAGTCTTATCTGTCTGAGGAATTTGGACATTGACGAGATAAATAGAACGTCGAAGATTTTTTTTTTTTTTTATTAACGAAATTTACAACTGTAATTAATAATAAATACAACAAGTAAATATGAACAAGTAATATGACATGTACAACATGAGGAGAAACTACCCATTGGTAGCACTCCAATTATATTTCTATATTAGAAGGTCCCGAGGCCATCTTCTTTTTAGACGCCTCGGAGGGTTATCAGAAATAGAAGAGGAAGCAAGGTTGGAAACGAGAGGGTTCGGATGATTCAGAAGTTTATTATGAAAGGACAGGTATCTGGATTGGGCCAGATCTGAAACAAATGAAACATTAAGGTCATTATGGATGTTTTTATTTGTAACAAATTAGAGAGCATTGAGGATTTTACGAAGGATTTTGGATAGTTGGAATTAATAACAAAAAATAATATAATAATTAGATAAAACTAAATTATCAAAAATAAATATGTTATTGTATCTCTTTTATTAAATGTACGCTAGTAAGGAAATATATTTCTTTATCTGATCTACTTTTGTTGTTTCCTAAATGTATCGATCTGTTTTGTAATATCCCTAATTAATATCATTATCCCTAAGTAATATCCCCTAGCATGAATTCACTTGTTGAGAAACTACCCACTGGTAGCACTCTAAAAATGTATTTACAAATGGAGATCTCGAGGCCATCTTCTTTTCAGACGCCTCGGAGGGTTGTCAGGGATCTAAAAGGAAGCAAGGTTAGAAACGAGAAAGTAAGAATGGCTCTGAAGTTTGTTATGGAAGGATAGGTATCTGGATTGGGCCAGGTCAGAAACATAAGGAATATTAAGGTCGTTATGGATGATTTTGTTTGTAACAAAGTAGGGAGCATTAAGGATTTTACGAAGGATTTTGGATTTCAGGGATTGGATACGAGAGGAATTTGATGGTTTAGTAGAGCCCCAAAGCTCGATCTCGTAAGTCCAAATAGGCCTTATTATAGTAATATATATGAGTCTTTTGTAAATATTTGGCAGTTTAGAGCGTTTGTCTTGTAAGTGCTGGAGTATTCGGAAACGTCGGGCGGTTTCTAGTCGTTTCAGTCTGGTATGGGGGTACGTCGAAGATTAAAGTAATATTTTGTGATTTGTCTTGGTTGAGTCTAATTTTTCCAGAGTTTACACTAGTCATGAAATTTAATTAGGTGATATTGTAGAGTCTGTGAGGCGTGTACTGAATTTTGATGTCTTGTTAAGATTATCGTATCGTCTGAGTAAGTCGCGGTCAGAGTGTCGAAACTATATGGAATAATATGGTCGTAAATATACCAGCGGAGCGAGTACTGGATCTTGAGGTACTCCTGCTAAGACTGGTTGTAGCTGAAAACTTAAAAAATAAAAATCTATTTTTAAATTTAACATTTTCTTTCAAATTGAAGACATAATAAAACAATTTTATCAACATTGGAGGTGTTCGTAAATTTCAAATATATTAGAAATTTTAAATTTATTTTTATCGCAATTGAACTTTTCAAATATTAAATATTTGCATAATCATTTAATCACAACACTGTTTCATTTAATATAATTCTGAACCTCAGAGCAAGAGGTCAATCCATTTTAAATCACCCAATTTAAATTAATCTTGTAACGGGACTTATTATAATTTCTTTTTAACATTTATTCAATGTTGAATGATGAGTTGGAAACAATAGTTTATTTTTTTTAAAGTACTCTTTTTTCTTGACTCTTTGAATAGGCTTTTTGACTGTTACACCTACTATACATACGGTATCCCATTGATTTTATTTTGGCTAGATGTAATATTTTAATTTTGTTATATTTTGTTATTCTCAAGGGACTATGTCCCAGAATAAAGTTATTTTCTATCTGTATATCTATCTATCTATCTTCATGTTTAAACTTCATTTACTAGCAAGTGGAGACCAAAACGAGGGGTCATCAATTTCAATGGAACTTATTTTGGTGATACTAAGTCGGAAAATATTAGACTCATGTTCGAGGATTGTAAAATATATGAAATTTTCCTTTTTTTTTTTTTTGTAATATGGTTTTCTGACATTGATCTTCATGGATTTTTATGTCATCATGCATCAATCTATTTGCTTTTTGGTGCAAAAATAAACATATTGCTAATTGTATTAAAAAAATTCTTATATATAATAAATTACGAAACCAAAATTTTAAGTTTAAGTTCAGGAGTTAAGTTTTTAATTTTTTTGTTCGATAACAAGGTTTCGATAAAAATTATTTATTTATTTTTAATTATCACGGCGCTACAACTCGGTGACGAGTCTTGGCCTCCTCTACCAGCTTCCTCCAGCCATCTTTGTTCAGTGCGGCCATCATCCAGCTCCTAGCTCCAAGGAGATCTCGTTTCATCCTTTGAATCTCTTGCCACACCGTCTGACCATCTTAGTTTTGGTCTCCTTCTTCTTCTTGTGCCGTAGAGAGGCTCTATCAGGATCATCCTAGGGATTCCTTCATTCTCCATCCTTGCCACATGGCCAGCCCATCTCAATCTTCCAAGCTTCATCCTCAGAACGACATTCTGATCATTAAAAGTTGAGCAAATCTCGGCATTTGTCTGTCTTGTCCAATTTCCATCAGTCTGCACTCTTCCAAATATTCTTCGAAGAATTTTCCTCTCAAAGATTAGGAGGTCTTGCTCATTTTTTTTAGTCGTCGTCCATGTTTCTGAAGCATAGAGCAGGACTGGGCGGATTAGTGTTTTTATTGAAATTATGAATGAAACTTTAGTATTGAAAATAATGAACCAAAAGAAGAGACTCTTTTGAACAATCATAAAATTGTTAAACGATTCATCAATACACCCCTAGTGTGCTGGAGTCGCAATTAGGAGTTGTCAATTGAGAGCATTTATCAAGTGTGATAAAGAAATGGCCGAGAGAACGCGCATGTGGGCTGTCAAAAATAATTGGATGCGGGCGTTGGGGATAGCGAAGTTCGCACTGAGCAGTCTTTCGAAAAAAATCGTTTATGTAGAGCACGATAACTTCTAAATAACGGACACACCTAATGGCGTGGTTCTTATTACGGTAAGGATTTTGCCCTGAAATATTACGAATAAATCGCAGTAATTCTCTAGGATTTAATAATATTGCCACAAGACTTTCAAAGATGTTCAAATTAAACATCAACTCTTTTTTTTTTTTTTTTATCTCTCCACTTTTCCAATAAATGCTACTTTAATTAGTTCCGTACATACTCTGGTACTCAGAACTTGGCTAAAAACAACTGAAGATACTGAGTCAAATTTCAAAATGCTTTAAAAATATAATTAAAAATCAATTACGTATATCTAAATCTTTAAAACTAAAACTGAATACATATACATACTTACTTAAACCCATATGGTCGTATTCATCACAAATATACGGTATCGCAAAAAAGACCCACCTACAAAAACTTCAAACGTTCCAATCAAAATTATTGCGACTCATAACAAAAGCACCTTGGTACGTGACTAACATAACTCTACATACTGACCTCCACTTTCCAACAGTTGACCAACATATAACGACCCTATATCAACGATTTTACACAAATTTAAATGGACATAATAACAGACTTATAAGAGACATGGCCACAGCTGACATACCTCCGAACATGAGCAGGAGACTAAAAAGGCGTTGGATGAGAGATCTCCTTCCTTACACAACCTAAGTAATTGGAACAAGTTAGGGAAGAGGTACTGCTGAGTACTTTCCTTCCCCATGCCTGTCATGTCATTATATCATTATCGCCATCACATTTGCTGATGTCAACAATAAGTTCACGGGCGCAAATATATTTTTTGATAGACAAAAAAAAAATTACATATTAAGGTGGTTGGTCTCAATATATAGTCATAAAACAGAAAACATGAAGATTTAAAGAATTAAAAACATATGTATTCATTTCAATTAAAATAATATTTTTGAAAATGCTTTTATCCGAATTAATTTACCAATATCTATTTTAAATTATTCAATGTACTTCCCGATACATTTTATATTTATATTAAAATTATAACTAAGTATGACAAAATTGCTTTAAATTAATTTAGTCTGTGTTAATAATTAATATGAAAAAAAAAAGAATTAACTTTAAATGAAAAATTCCAAAAGTGATAACAGTTTAAAAAGACATGTACGTGACATCCTGAAGATATGAACAACAAAAAAAAAAAAACAATGACATAATATTTTATGGAAACGGAGAAATATGTATGACTCACTTGTGACTGAAATAAACAGAATCGATTCTCGAAATGAACAAGAACGAAGAAATATCGAGTAAATGAGTTAGCAACGACGATTTATCAGAATTAGCAACATGTGACGTAGTCCAGAGGACATCAGCACGTTCCGCTATTTGCGACTGATTGTCATTTGTTAGATTAATATAGGATTCCTTCCAACTGCCGAATGGTAGCATTGTGTCGTTCTGGAGGAGAGTGATCTAATTATTTTAATAATTATTTTAATATCTAAATTTGAAATTAAGAAAAAAATCAGACTAAGGAACAAAAATTACTTTGTCGGATCAGTAATAAAACAATTTGGTGATAACTCGTATTTTCATTATCAAAGTATAATTAAGAAACTGAAAAAGATTATTGATGTCATATACTTTTCCTTATAGGAATGAATAACTCATAGCCTACCTCCATAGCCAACCATTTTGAAATCTTACTGATCAAACTGGATCTGTGGATTATGGTTGCACATAGTCAGCAGGAGTACGAGGTGACATCTCTAATTTCACTTTCACTTGCCTATATATGTAATATATAGTATTGCGATCGTAAAAATTTTCTAATCTGAGTTTTCATTAACAAACTATGGTAATTGATTCATGCCAGATAAGAGGTACTGCTGGGTGTTATTCTTCCCCATGCCTGACATGTCTGTTTCGTTACTTTAATCAGACCATCTGCTGATTATTAACAGTATTCGAAAGATGAATATAAATATTTGAAATTACAAAAAAAAAAAAACGGCTTATTTGAGCGACCTGCTTTGGTACTCTTGTCTTGGTCGAAATCACATCTTGATATTTCGTTCGTTTGCCATATAATAGTATTTCAACGTTGTAGCAAAATATCAAATTTTAACGATGACCGACGAAAGACCAGGAGAATCAGTAATATCATTTTTACAAATTTAATGCTGTGTTAGACATCGTCGGCATCATGTTAAATTAACGAATCTGCAACATTAAACAAGCTTATATTCGTTACTTTAACATGGTCCAGAAGATGTGTGTAACTGGTAATTAGCAAACTTGTGGCTCTGTTTATAATAATAATAATAATAATAAAAGGCTTAGCGAACCCGAATGTTCGATACCGACACCACCAATCGCTTATTAAACACCTCCCTCCACTGTTCGCCGTCCAAACCCAGTCTCTTCAATTTTCCTTTAATGCCCCAAGGTTTTAATGCAATCTTCCCAACTTCGCTTCGGTCTACCCACCCTTACCATTCGGTACAGCAAATATTAACCTTTTAGGAATTCTCTCGTTACTAGCCCAACAATTTTACAAGTTCATTTGATTCGCCGCGATAAAATTATCTCAATTATATTACCCGGATACAGTTCACGAAATTCGGCGTTGTATAACCGTCTGAACTCTCCTGTTTACTCATCCTTCTTCGATCCGAATATCCTACGCAATACTTTATTTTCAAAAACCTTAAGACGCTCCTCATCCCTTAATGTAAGCGGCCACGTTTCGCATCCATAATGAACTGTAGGTAACATAATGGTTTTACAGACTTAATTTAATAAGTTGCGGGACAAGAGGCGCGAGCTAAGTAGTTTTGTCACAGAAAAATAACATGAATTTGCCGTCTTCAGTCTAATCATTTTATTATATTATCTCATATCTTAATAATAATTTAAAAAATTAAGAGCTATATGTGGTACTTCTAACAATCATATCGTCAGTACTATATTAAATTAACGAATGGTCAACCTTAAACTGGCTCACATTCATTACTTTAACACGGTGCCAACGATATTAAGTCCAAACAGTTAAAATAAGCTTTTGGGATCAGCTGTACAAAAACAAAACAATCTACATTATAAATCAGACTGCATAGCAACAGATAGAGCATTAACCAAATGCACTCCATTAACCCAGGCCCCCTTTTCCAGATTGAACCATCGGATTGGAGGGGGGGCGGTCAATATTTATTAAGTATGTTTACCCTTCGGATGTGGAGGGGGGCCTTCACATTTATTTATCGAAGCCAAAGCCAAAGCGAGGGTAAACAGCTTTATTTCGCTTCCAGTCCGCCCACGACTCCCCACTTCCCGAAAAGGGTCGAGCTGCGATGGAGTCCAAGAACCGGCTAATAAACCTTGATTAACCTACAGGTTGTTATTTTAGCTGATAGAGTTTTAACAAAGTGCAATGAGTTTTGCATTGGACATTATGAGCTAGAATAAGCATCCGTCAGCTATTAAAAAAAAAAACCACTATATTTAAGAAAACAACATAAGTATAAAAATCTGGTGTGTCCACTCACACGACTTTCCTACCTATTTCAGGAAAGTTTTTATATCTTTCATTGAAGGAACAAAAAATAATTGAACTAAATTTATTTTCCTGAAAATTTGTCAAACAAAAGATTTGAGTACGATTTATTTGATAACCTAAAGTAATGAAACCGACTTAAGGTAGATCAGTGTAAAAATTTCAATACTCACTAATATTGCTGATCAAAAACTTTTTGCCATATCTTAGTGTTGTCAAGCAATAATTTCTGTTAAAAACTCAGGGGGCTGTGAAACGTATAGATCCGTCGAAAGCCGCATTTCGGAAATTTATCGCGATTGCAATACTTTCCTTACCTAGTATAGGTAGAGAAGTAATAAGTTTAAAAAAATGTGTGAAAAATAGAATAAGCTGTATCATCGCTAATACTGGTTCGATTCCGATGATTTTATGTTTTTTTTTTGTTGGTAATTCAAATACCTTTCAAAAGTGTTATTATAAATTTTACCGTATAATATATACTTAGGGAGTTAGGCCCCATAACATTTTTCTTTTCTTTATAACTTTTTTTCCTTCATTTTTTTCGGGAATTTAGTCTATATACGAAAATGAAAGGACAATGATTAGAACCTCATAGAAAAGTTTCATCAAAATCTTTAGAGCCATTTTCGCGCTACAGTCTATAGAAAAACATGTTTTTCATTTATTGCGCGCAAGCTATTGCGCATGGAGCAACGAATTTCTGTCACAGGCATCAGTAGTCAAAATCCTACAAAATAAAAAAAGAAGAAACAAAATCGGTTCAGTAGTTCCCGAGAAAATCTTGGAGCAGACAGACAGACAGACCAATGGCTAAAAATGTGTTTTTCGGACTCAGGGGTCTGTGAAACGGATAGATCCGTCGAAAGCCGCATTTCGGAAATTTGACCCGACTGCAATACTTTCCTTACCTATTATAGGTAGGAAAGTAAAAATAATCCTAATATTGAAATTTCATAATATTTTGTTTCACCTACAACTGTTACAAGTACACGAGCATGCACCATTATTTGCAGTTAATTCCATTTTTTAAAATTTTTGTGATTGTGATAAAACCACGGTTTGAAATCGATAATTAAAAAAATAAATATCAAATCAAATCCTACTAAAATTTATATCTGATTTTTTTTTTTCTCTCTTCATATTTTTATCCACACCTGTCATAGTGTTGCCAATAAGCTGATGTGATGTTAAAGTACTTCTTCCAGGTCTTGGTTTACTAATTACTTAATTCAGAAAAGGAGGTCTCTCATCCAGCTCCTCTTTAGTCGTCTCCTGATCGGCATGTCAGCTGTGGACATGTCGTTAATAAGTTCGTTGTGATGTCCGTTTAATTTAAGGTGAAATCGGGAGTAGAGAGTACGTATGTGTTGCTCGATAGCTGTCGTAAATCTGTATGTAAGGTTTTGTTGTTTACGTACCAAGGTGCTGATGTTATTAGTCTTAAAATTTTGGATTGAAATTATTGTACTTTTTGTAATAAGTGCTTCTTTTTAGTCATTATTATTTATGTAACACTGTATCACTCATTGAGTGACCATTTATTTTAATCGAATAAATATACAACAGTACGTACATACAAAGTACAGAACCTAAGATCCTTAATGTGCTGAAGAGCTGAGGATTTTTTTTCATAAAAAGTTACACATAAACTGTTAAAATCAGACTTCTTCAAATGTTCCAATCCCTGGTATAATTCCAATTCCTTATTTTATATCTACTTATATTAATTTATTTTATTTTCACCATGTACCTTTTATATTTTTATATATTTAATACTATATATAGTACATAGTATTGAACCTATATACTATATGTACTCCTTTTTGCCATCAGATATCTTTTATTATATAATTAAAATGTCTCTATAATTTATCTTCTTTACGTACATTTGCTATATATTATATTATTTACATTGAATATATACATATATATATATATATATATATATATATATATATATATATATATATATATATATATATATATATATATATATATTGTTAATAGCTGTACACCTGGAATTAGGGCAGCCTACACGAGCTTAGTGTTATAGCCAGTCAATAGAGTTAGTAGTTTATTAGGAGGCTAAGCTACAGCTGTGGGCGACGGGCTCATCAATTCCCCGCTAATCCCTGCCACGGCTCCTCCGGGTCATTATCTTTAACGAGTGGGCGTGATCTCCAGCGGAGGGATAAAACTGGAGTTCTGGAGGGGTGTGAGCCATCAGGGGCGAAGGATTAATACCTATCCCAGTGCCTGTATGAGTCTTCAATGGTAGGGAATACAGGATGGAACTAACATTCTGGACGGTAATATACATTAAAAAGGAGGGATGATTCGTTAAAATGGGGTAGCTCAATGTGTAAGTCAATGAATTCCAATGCTCTAGGTTATCGGTTCAAATCTGACTGATGGCAGATAATTATTTATGATGAAGAGATGGTTGACAGAGATATAATATGAGAAGGAGTTGAACGGGGGGTGCGGTCAAATAAATATTAAATTATAGAAATAGTATTATTTAATTTTTTGCCGACGTTTCGACCCACTTTGTAAGTCTTCATCATAGCTACAAAAGATAAAAAATATAAAAGGTACTTGGTGAAAATAAAATAAATTAATATAAGTAAATATAAAATAAGAAGAGGTTGTCTGATAAAGAAATAAAAATGTTGGTAATCCTAATTTTCACATGCAAGCAAAAATATATGCAGAATTAAAAAAAAAAAAAAATTATCTGATATTTACAATCTTAATCACCTTGTCCATTTACATTTGTGCTGGACTATCCATTCCATCGTGAACTCAAGAATTGACGATTATTAGATATAGTTATTATCTATGAAGATTTAATTATTTTATTATTATTATGTTTCCCTTTCATGTGACAGAATGTATTAATAATCAATAAAGAAAGAAAGTAAAAAAAAAAAAAGATTATCTATGAAGATTTAGTTCTTTTAGATCATATAATAATTAATCAGAATCAATTCTTTGTCCCTGACTGCTAACACCACTATCCAACAAACGTCGCGAAAAACTTTTGTCTTATTCTCTACTATTATTAGTTCCAAAAGAATCTTTTCTTTTTTCTCTCCATTTTTCTACATAAACCTATATATATATATATATATATATATATTATATATATATATATATATATATATATATATATATATATATATATATATATAGGGAAGGATAATTAGGTAATTATTACTAGATAGCAGTACCTCTTCCAGGTCTTGATTAAGTGCCTTGATTTATGAATTATAAAGATCTCTCTTCCAGCTCCTTTTTAGCCACTCTCTAATGGGCCATGTCAGGCGCAGCCATATCGTAAATCAGTCTGATATTATGCCCGTGAGGTTTATTATAAAAACTTATGTGTTGGTCGATAACTAGATGCTTTAAGTCAGTATGTAGAGGTCTGTTATTTACGTACCGCTATATATCGAGGATGCTAATGTGTAAATTAAAACATACTAACCTTCTCAAATACGACCAAAATTTTTATTGAAAATTTGAGGAAAACCCGCACGACTTTGCATGTTCCCAAAATTTTCCCTGCTATCTTACAATCGTACATATAATTGTATATATACTTACAATACCAAACTGTGCCGTACCATTTGTGTACTATTTTCGTTAAATTACATAAGAATAAAAGTATAAATTAAAAAGAGAAGACATTAGCCAAGTATTATTAAAATCGTTACAGCCTTATTGCCGCTATAGTCTATAATGTCTTAACCTTTAGTCCCGTTATCTGTTTACCTAGTGTTATCAAATGTAACCTCCACTAGCTTGTTATCCACTGATATCTTATTATTATGTTATCTTATTCTTATTTTAACTTTACTATATCTATACTTATTCAATTTTCAATCTCTTTATACATTAACATTAATTTTCTTTTCTGTTAACTTACAGTTATCAACTGTAACCTTTATTAGTTTTTTATACACTCATTCCTTATCTTTTATCACAATCTGTTTACTTTTAACTTACATGTTATATTCTTCTTAGTTTTCTATTTGTATTCATACTTATTTTCCATTTTTGTTTTTATCTTCTATATAAATATATAATACTTGATATTTTAACTAAGTTTTCACCCACTATATCTCTGATGTCATCTTTTTATTTCTTTATCAGACACCTTCTTCTTATTTTATATCTACTTACTTCTTCTTATTTTATATCTACTTACATTCATTTATTTTATTTTCACTTCTTTTGTAGCCCTGATGAAGACCTACAGAGTGGGTCGAAACGTCGGCATAATAATTAAATAATACTATTTGTATAATTTAGTATTTATTTGACCACATCCCCCGATCAACTACTTCTCATATAGTGTTTTATAGTAAAAACACTCCTGAATTTTATTACAACGTTTTATCAAAATTTCAAAATAATCAGTGAAGTACTATTGCAGAGGATGTCACTGTTCATATATTTTCAAAAATATCTCAAAACATATAAAACAATCCTACAAATGCCACATAAATAAATATATTTTTAATTTTTTTTGTTAAAATAAAACCCTTAAACAAATTGCAAAGTCTGTGCAAATGCACATAACTTAAGTTAAATTTGAAAGCATCAACTGTAAAATTCTACGTCCACGACAAATACACTACATTTCACTGTTCAACACAAAATCACCTCAATTTTATTTATTTCAATTTCTCCTGTTACTTGCTTGGCGTATATTAAAAAAGAAACTGAACCAGAGACTTACTACTCTATCAAATCATTATCAACCAAATACGTAGATAATAATCAGTACCACAAATCTACTACTGCGCAAGTGGAAATGAAATAGAATATTAAAATAAATTTTTTATTTTTTTATATATACATACATGTTTTGGGTTCTTCAACTACCTGGGTCATTTTCGTCCTGTATTACAATTGGATCAACTACTACATAGTCATACATAACAAAACTACAGCTAACAAATACAATTTAAAGTTTAGAAAGTTAAAAATAGTTTCAGGTGAATATGTTAATTTGAAAGTTAAAGATTAAAAGGAGATAAGCTAACAAAGACAATTAAAACAAAGGTTAATGATTTAAAAACCAAAGCTAAAAAAACGTTGTTGTTTTTTTTTAAATAAAAATTAATATTAATAGAAGAAAAGTTAAAGAGTACAGTTTTAGTTTTTTACCATTTATTCAAGATATTTACAACTTTATTACAATATAAATACATGAAGTAAATATGCACACAAGAATATAATCACTTGAAAACACTTATTGAGAAACTACCCAAAGGTAGCACTGTAATAATATGTCTACATAAGGAGAACACAGGGCCATCTTCTTTTCAGACGCCTCGGAGGGTTATCAGGAATCGAAGAGGAAGCAAGGTTAGAAATGAGAAGATTCGGATGGTTCTGCAGTTTGTTATGGAAGGATAGGTATCTGGATTGGGCCAAATCGGAAACATATGGAACATTAAGGTCATTATGGATTATTTTATTTGTGACAAAGTAAGGAGCAAGGATTTGATATGAGAGGAATTCGATGGTTTAGTGGAGCCCCTTAGCTCAACTTCGTAAGTCCAAATAGGTCGTAAGAATGATAGTCATTATATTATTTTTTTGTAATTAATTGCAAGTTTAGAGCGTTTGTCAAGTAAGTGTTGGAGTATGCGGAAACGTCGAGCAGTTTCTTATCGTTTCAGTTACAGTTTAAATATTAAAAAATACGATACGAAAAGTTGACAAAAATCATTAAAATTAAATACTAAAGATTAGAAAAAGATAAGTTAACAAAGGCATTTAAATAAAAGGTTAATGATTTCAGAAATATAACATAAAACATGGTTTAAAAAATAAAATTAATATTAAAAGAGGAAAAGTTAAAAAGTACAATTCAAATATTAAAAATTACAAGAAAAAAATTTGAAAAACTATTATAATTAATAATTAAGATTAAAAGAAGAAAAAATAACAGGTATATTTACACTTTGGAGAGGAACCTACAAACTTAAAAAACTTAACAGGCACCTATGTTTCTAATTACAAGATGTGACTTACGGTTTACTTAAGGAACGATATTTAATTATAAAATTAATAAACAATATGATCCTTGGATTATAACATAAGTTACTTATTCTTCTGCAAATCATATAATGGGATCATTATTTAAAGAAACGATATTTCAAGTTCAGTTGACTTGAGCTAAAGCTCTTTGAAAAGAACGCTCATTAGTGACTAGCTCTAATGGCCGCCGAAAGTTAGCAGTGGCCTGGTAAATATTGTTAGCAATCCACGGCCAACACAATAGCAGCTTTGGCTAAAGTAGTTAAGGGTTCTTTCAATTTGGAAATTCCATTAAGAGTACATACAAAAAATATCTGGTGTGTCCACTCACACGACTTTCCTACCAATTTCAGAAAAGTTTTTATATCTTTACATATGTTCATGAAGAAACAAAAAAAAAAAAAAAAAAAAAAAAAAAAAAATGGAATTAGGTTTATTTTCCTGAAAATTGAACAAACATAAGATTTGAGTACGATTTATTTGATAAACTAAAGCAATGTAAACCGGCTTAAGATAGATCAGTGTACAAATTTCAATACTTCCTAATATTGCTGATCAAAAACTTTTTGCCATAGCTTAGTATTGTCAAACAATAATTTCTGTTAAAAATAGTACAAATATTGAAGATTGTGTGATGCGGGCAACAGATTTTCTTACTTTCACTTAGTCAACTTTATTCTCTCATTCACTCCTTTCTAACACCAGGATATGAAACCGTAATCTTACATTGGAAATTGAATAGCTGTAACTTCGTTAATAGTTGTCCAAAATGAACGATTTTTATATGTCTTTGTAGGAAATTTCATTTTTCATTTTTCAAAATTTTACCGTAAATTATATACTTAAGGAGTTAGGCCCCATAAAATTTTTCTTTTCTTTATAACTTTTTTTCCTGATTTTTTTCGGGAATTTAGTCTATATACGAAAATTGAAAGAACAATGATTAGAACATTACAGGAAAGTTTCATCAAAATTGTCAGAGCCATTTTTGTGCTGCAGTTTATAAAGAAACATGTTTTTCATTTATTGCGAGCAAGCTATTGCGCATGGAGCAATGAATTTCTGTCAAAGGCATCAGTAGTCCAAACCCTACAAAATAAAAAAAAGCAATAAAATCGGTAGTTATCGAGAAAATCTTGGCACAGACAGACAGACAGACAAACCAATGGCTAAAAATGTGTTTCTCGGACTCAAGGGGCTCTGAAACGTATAGATCCGTCTAAAACCGCATATCGGAAATTTGACCCGATTGCAATACTTTCCTTACTTAGTATAGGTAGATAGGAACATTTCCCTATCTTTTAGTATGCAGGTCCGATTTTTAGTTTGAGATATTTTAATCCGTATCTTCAATATTACTCATTACCATTTGGTTTTCGACACTACATTAAAAAAAAACTAAGATATATGCTTCAGACCAACCGATAGAAATGAAGACATTAACAAGGTGAGATTAATAATAATAATAATAAAAGGCTAAGCGAACCCAAAGGTTCGATGCCAATAGCACCAATCGCTTATTACACATCTCCCTCAGTGGAAACCGCCTTATAGCCTTAAAGTCGAGGAAGGGGAGTAAAAAAAAAAAAAAAATATATATATATATATATATATATATATATATATATATATATAAAATTTAAAGTTAACATGAAATGAGACGTTCGCTTTTTAAATAAAACGTGGTCTTATATTAATATAAATATGGGAAAATTAGCTAAATTCATGTTCTGAACATTTTTGAAACGACATAAAACTGCGCAAAAGAACGTAGAACTTTCGGCGAAAATCATATTCATATACATTATATCATATCATATACATTATAAATCTAAGGACTCTCTCGAGTAACTCTTTCTCGTTTATGTTCTTTACCAATCTTTTATCAGTTGTCAATCTGCTACGTAATCTATAAAATAGATAAATGAATCTTTTTTATTTTAGTTTAGATTACCAACATATCTCCGGTAAAGCGAACGCTTGACATTGTTGGCCGAAATGAAAACCGGAGATAAAGGAGCGAATAATAAAGGGGCGCAGATTATGACGGAACAAAGGGCAGGTGATGAACGAGCCAATAATAATCACCTTTGTGATCTTCCGCGTCATCGCGTCGTCCTAACTGGAAAACTGGAGAGGGAGGAGGGAGGAAGCAGTGTACCTACCGCACAAAGGTAATTCGGTTAAATAGATCGCTTAGCTTATTAATACATTAAACCAGGTGCTTACTAAGTATTGTAAACGAGCCAATCGTGGTACCCAAGAACGTGTCTGTTAAATATAATATTTATTTTATTTTTCAGTTAAAAAGATACAGGTGTTGGGGCCGGGGGTATTTCAAAATTAAAACACAAACCCTTCCCCGGTGAGGTTCTTCAAAGGTGATAAAATTAGAGAAAAATTAAAAGTTGCGAAAGAAGGAAAAAATAAAAGGAGTGAAAATAAGACCTGTAAAACATAAAAAACGTGCATGCACAAGAAAATATTAAAAAAATAAAAATATTTCAATGAAAAAAAAGATAAATAAAAAATCTCCTTTTGAACGTTTACAATTTATTGAATAAAAAAAAAGATCTAATTATGTACAAAAGTTAAGATCAAATCAAGAGTGGTATGAAGTTCACTGAAATGAATAAAACACAAAATATAATACTCAGTGAACATAAACCCAAATTAAAAATTATTAATAAAGCAAAAAAAAATCAATTTCTAAAATTATAAACAAAACAAGAGAGAAAATTTATTGTCCAAAAGAATAAAACTAATTTATAGGTGAAACGAAAATTAGAAAAAAAAAACGAGTCAAGTTGGAGGTTCTGCTTCCAGCCTGTTACCTTCCGATATCTAGCTGTCAAGTAATCGAAGGTGGGCTGGTATCGATCTCGATCGATTACTCAGCTGCGCCCAACAGCTGATCTTCGAAAATGGCGCTAGACTGGTGAGTCGAGGTGAACCTGGAGCAGAAGGTGGGGGTAGCCGTCCACTACGTGGATCCAGTGTCATCAAAGTTCAGCTCCAGACAGAAGACCTGGCAGTATTATCGCAGTATTTTGGTGTGTTAACCCCTAAGACAAGGTATTACTGCCGGGCTGGAGCGTATATACAAACGCGATAACACATTGTAAACGAAGCCAGATATACAAATAATATAAACATAAATATATTTCTGAGACAATTGTCCCTCAGTTTTCTCCAAAAAAATAAATAAACATTTTCTTCATTAACATTTAAAATAGTAAATATTGTGAGAGAATAAATATAAGACCTGAACGTATGCGGCGTTAACATATCATGGGTGATAAATAATTAGGACGCAGTTATTATACACATATTTTTATTTGTCCCAACGTTTCAACCCAAACATGTGGGTCATCTTCAGGACGTGGTTCGAGCACTGAAGATGACCCATCTGTTTGGGTTGAAACGTTGGCGCAAATAAAAATATTTGTATAATGACTGCGTCCTGAATATTTATCACCCATGATATGTAGAACAGTCGATTAGCTTCCAATGATTCATTAAAAAGATATATAGTCAAATCGTAGCATACATAGTGGATTGATAGAATACATAATGTATTATATAAATCATCAACTTATTATTTGTGCAATATATTTAAAAAATTGATGAGTTATTTTTAAGTAAATAATGGAGGGGCTAGAGGTGTGCTAGCACCCATCTTAAAATATTGGGGAGGGAGGCAGAATCTTCCACCTATCTTTTATGATTTAAATAGTATAATTGAAGAGGAGTTGGTTGGGAAGTTCAATAAAAATAAATGAATATCACTTCTTCTTTTTTATAATTTTTTTTATTGAACATCCCAACGAATTTCTCTTCAATTATTCACTACAGTCAACCATCATTTACATGATTCCGTTCGCAGTTAAGGCTAAAAATTTTGTAAAAAAAAGGCAGTAGAAATTTTGTGAAAATGGTATATTTTTTAAATTTATGATTATTCTTTTAAAAAAATTATTATTTACTATGTTTTTGTGTCGTGAATGTTTCATTTTTTTCTACACATATATGTTATTAATAAAGTAATTTTAGAAGAATGATAATGGAACACAAAAATAACGATTTAAAATGTCACAATATTGGGAGTAATAAAACAGAGTTCCTGATACGGGTCCTGAAAATATGTTACCAAAAAATATAAAATAATTACCATAGGAGAAAAAATAAAACAATGCCAGTATAAAAATAAATTATATCGATCTTTCCTATATAGAATAATATATATCTAATTTTTTTTTGTATGATATTCTATATTGAACGGGCTTGGTCAGTAAAAGGGGCCGAATAGGCTCTTTCATTTTAGCGAATTAATTGAAGGCAATTAAGCAATTCCAAACGACATAGTCTGTAATTTTCACTGCTCTAGCCTTTATTGTTCTGAAAATTTGCGAGAAATTTTCCGATATTTTAAAAAAAAATTATAACTAAATTACGGAAAAATCGATTTCCTGGACAAATAAAAAAATGTGAGATGGAGTACTTTACCTCCGGAATACAGATTTAGTAACTAAGAAACACATTTTAATAGCTCGAGGCTTTTACCTCCGAGGTACATACTAGTCAATGTGTATATGTACTATATTAAGTCTTTATTTAAATATATTAAAATAATAAAAGTTTTAACGAACCCGAAGGTTCGATGCCGACACTATCATTCACTTATTTCACAGCTCCCTCCACCGTTCGCCGTCCAAACCCAGTCCCTTCAGATCAGCTTTAACGCAATCTTCCCACCATCATTTCGGTCTACCCCTCGGACGTTTACCATTCGGTACAGCAAATATTAACGTTTTAGAAATTCTTTCGTTATAAGTTTACAAGCCCATTTGATCCAATATAATCACCTCAATTGTATTAACTCGATACAGTTCAGGCAATTCGGCGTTGTGTAACCGTCTGAACTCTCCGGTTAACTCATCCTTCTTCAGTCCGAATATTTTAAGCAATACTTTTTAAAAACCTTAAGACGTTGCTCATCCCTTAATGCACGCGGTCACGTTTCGCATCCATAAAGAACTGTAGGTAAGATAATGGTTTTATAGATTCTAATTTTTAAGTTACGGGACAAGAGGCGCGAGCTAAGTAGTTTTGTCCCAGAAAAATAACAAGCATTTCCCGCCTTCAGTCTAACCTTAATCTCTTCTTCAATATATTTTGTCTAGTTACCGTAGACTCTAGATACCTAAACCCCTCTACGTTTTTAAACACATAACCTTCTAAATCGATATCACCGACAATACCACCATTTTTGGAGCTAACCATATATTTTGTCATATCCGTGTTTATTTCGAACCCTAGTTCTTTAGCGGCTTTCATTAACGTTGCCGTATTCAGTTTTGTAGTTTTCATGTGTTCGAACATATCCAACACTTTTTCGGCACGCATCACCTCCCTAATGGCATATTCTATAGGACAGGTGAAAGGTAATATTGTTTTAAACCCGAACTAACCTCAAACTTTTTAGATGAATACTTACTTTAATGACTTTAACTTGATTGAGTATTACCGTCAAACAGATCCTAACTAGATTTACTAATTTATTATTTCATTACTGTTATAATATGCTTTAGGTAAACTCCTCCGTTCTTACAATACTGATTATAAAACTCTGAGAGCAGTCCCGTTCCCAATTACTTCGCTAAACAAGCCCGACGATCGGGAACCTAATACTATTTCTGTTGACGTGGCAGCCTCTCATTCGATTTCAAATATTAGCTCGACTGATTGATCGTGGTGGGGCCATTTCCCCGCCTTCTGGACGGCGGCCTTAAGAAGATGATGGAGTCCGACTCCCGAGTCGATAAGTTAAGATTCTCCTCCGACCTCCGATCCCTCGTGCCGACTGAACAGTTGGAATGTAATAGATTCAACTCCTTCTTCGTGAACAGAAAACCCATAAAGTTCAGCTGCAATAGAATTCATGTTATAAAGTGACCGCGGTGGTCGAGCAGTAAATGGGGCTGCAAAAATATTATATCAAGTGTACAAATCCCGCTCACGGGATATAAGTAAATACAATAAAGATGAAAAGTAGGCCATATCCACATAAGCCGCTTCGGCCTACCCATACGATGCTTGCCAGTTGGCACGGCGCATATTAACTTTTACGAATTCTCCTGTAACTTATTTCAGCGATTTTACACGCCCATTTTATTCCTCTCAACGTAATCATCTCAATTATCTTAAACCTGGATACAGTTTACACAATTTAGCGTTGCTTAACCGGCTCAATTCTTCGGTAAATTTATCATTGTTTCAAATATACTATGCAATATTTTATTTCCAAAAATCTTAAGAAGTTTATTTTTTAATGAAAGTGGCCACATTTGGCATCAATGAAGAACTGTAGGAAGAATAATGGTTTTGTGAATTCTAATTTTTAATTTCGGGACAAAAGCAGCGAGTTAAGTAGTTTCACAACTGAAAAATAGCAAGCATTCCTCGCCTTAATCCTTAACATAGCCTTAACTTCCTCTTCAATATCGTTTCTTCTTGTTATCGTAAATAAACGCAGAAACTCCCTCCTCCCTCTAAAGAAATTTTATTTATCTCTACTTCTAAAGAAAAACAGTGCACATGAAAATATAATTAGAAAAATCGTATATCATATATAAGTACACTTCCTGTGGTCTGGCCTATGGTTTTCTCTTGTTCCCCGGTTTGAAACTTTTTACTTCGAATTTTCATAATCCCATCAAAATGTGCCCCATCAAAATTTTGTCAAAATGTGCCCCCTCAAATTTTGAAATAATAAAACCACCTTTTATTCATCCCTGATCGTAAACGATATATATGTAAATTTCTGTACGTGTTCGAATGTATTTCTTTCAATATTTATAACACCGATATTGTCGCCATTTTTGCATATTTTTTTCATATCCGTATTTATTTCTATCCCCAGTTCCTCATCGCTACCCTATTATATATAGTGTAGATTATGCAATAGTATTTTTAAAAAGATAGTTGATTGTATTTTAGGAAAAAATTGATTTAAAGTATCCTTTAAATATTTTGTACAGCACTAAATATTATAAATCTTTATAGGAGAGAAGGATGGTTGAAGTGATCAGTCAAAATACAAAATAGTAAAATTAAATAATTATATTTATTTTTATATTTGCCAACGTTTCGACCTGAAGTTCAGGCCTTCATCAGGGCTAAGAAAAAAAACAGATAACAGTAGGTATGAGCAACTATAAACATTGAACAATGAAGAATTAAAAGAATCCACTTTAATTTTAATTCTTTATTAATCAATGTTTATACTTTCTCATACCTATTTTATCTGTTTTTTCCTAGCTCTGATGAAGGCCTGAACTTCGGGCCGAAATGTCGAAAAATATAAAAATAAATCACCCCTACCATCCTTCTCTTCATTATTCACGACAGTATATATATATATATTGATTATATATGGTTTATTCATGTGCACCCTTCTATTTTTGCATAAAGATTTTATCACATTTCCCGCAGCAAATTTGAAGCATCCGAGAATTATGAGTTTATCCAACTGCCTTAGGTCTTTATGTAAAAATTAAAAATATATATGTTCAAATGCTTGTTAATATATTTTAAAATATATCCCTTGGTAGAAAAGAACCAAAAGTTTTATACATAATATAGATTCCCCTCCTAACACAAACTGGGTGCTCTCTACGTAATAAGAGAAGAACATGTTTTTCTATAGACTGTAGTGCTAAAACGGCTATAACGATTTTGATGAAACTGTCCTCCTATTTTCTTTTTATTATCGTTTCAATGTTCGTACATGCAGTAAATTCCCAAGAAAATTTTAAAAAAATATATAAAGAAAATAAATTGTTTATGGGCCTAACGAAAGTATACTACGTTATAAATTATCAATGAAATAGTTGAGGAATCACTTAACCCAGACCAACTTATAGGCTGACATTTTTATATTTTTTTAAATTTTGAAGACCTGTTTCTTAAAAATAATTAATAATAAATCAAAATTAATAAGTCCAGACCCTACTTTTGACTGATCACCCCAACCACCCTTTTATTCAATTATGCACTAGAGTCAACCATCACCATTATAAATTTTTACAATATTTTATGTAGTACATATTTTATGTTTTCTTATTTTGCCAAGCGGTATTATTACATCAAGGAGTAACATCTCTGTATATGAGTAAACCTTTTAAAACCCTCTTCATACCTTTAAGGTACGTTGTGAAAGCGTGTCTTCACAAAACAGTTTTAGCCCTCGCGTAAGAGTTTCGGAGGTATATTGAATCAAGGGCCTCCGAGAGGTTGATAAAGGTAAGTAGGTGAGGGGGGGGCGAGAATTTACCTGAGGACGAAGGCCTCCTCTTGAATTAGGAAGCGGTTGATAACACTCCGCCCGGGCGGCCCCCCTCTATAAAATATTTATGGAACAGAGAATATTTACGGTGATCGCTACGGAGTGGGGAAGGGTTTGCTACATCACATCGCCTCATCCAGTCTCAAAGGTAGACAAATTGTTATTTCTTTAATTAAATTAAAATTATAAAATTAAACCGTAAGATACAAAATCAGAAAATTATGTACAGAACCAAAGTTCAGGACATCATCAATAGTCTAAACGATTTTTTCGACTCAATTTGTAGGTTTTCATATTGGCTAAAAAGAGATAACAAGGTGAATTGAAAGTAATTTTTTTATATATTTATTGAGAAATATAACAATCTGTCACGTGTACAATAATTATAATAATAATAATAATAAAAGGCTTAGTGCACCCGAAGGTTCGATGCCGACACCACCAATCTCTTATTACACACCTCCCTCCACCGTTCGCCGTCCAAACCCAGTTCCTTCAGATCGGCTTTAATGCAATCTTCCCACCTTCGCTTCGGTCTACCCCTCGGACGCTTACCATTCGGCACAGCAAATATTAACCTTTTAGGAATTCTCTCGTTACTAAGCCCAACAACTTTACAAGCCCATTTGATTCGCCGCGACGAAATTACCTCAATTATATTACCAGGATACAGTTCACGTGATTCGGAGTTGTGTAACCGTCTGAACTCTCCGGTTAACTCATCCTTCTTCGGTCCGAATATTCTACGCAATATTTTATTTTCAAAAACCTTAAGACGCTGCTCATCCCTTAATGTAAGCGGCCAAGTTTCGCATCCATAAAGAACTGTAGGCAAGATAATTGTTTTATAGATTCTAATTTTTAAGTTCCGGGACAAGAGGCGCGAACTGAGTAGTTTTGTCACAGAAAAATAACAAGCATTTCCCGCCTTCAGTCTAACCTTAATCTCTTCTTCAATTTCGTTTTTTCTAGTAATCGTAGAATCTAGATAACTAAATTTATCTACCTGTTCAAACATATTACCATCTACATCGATATCACCAGTAGTATCACCATTTTTGCAGCTAACCATATATTTTGTTTTATCCACGTTTATTCCGAGTCCTAGTTTTTTACCGGCTTTCATTAACGTTGTCCTATTTAGTTTTATAGTTTCAACGTACAATAATTATAAAGTAAATTATGCAATAATTTATTTTTAGTTCTAATGAAGTTCAAGCAATCGTGGTATCAATTTCTTACTAAAATATCAAAGTTGTGTGAACCTCACGCAAATATTTATATTTCAGCCTAATTGAGTGGAAACATCCATATTAAGTATATTTCATAATTGTGGGTTCATGGTTGAATGTCGTGAATAATGAAGAAAAGGATGGTTGGGGTGATCAGTCCGAAATAAAAAGGCAAAAATAAATAGTTAAAATAAATATTGTTATTTACTTTTGCCATTTTATTTCTGACTGATCACCCAACCATCCTTCTCTTCATTAAGTATATTTCACTACTATTAGGGCACAAGTTCGTGGTTGTAAATTTTCAATTTTTGTTCTATTTGTACCATATTGACTATTGGCCCACTTCCACCTTCTCCCTAAGGTCGCACCACTTAGATATCAGTATTGCAATAGTGTCTTGTCCATAACTCACATTTTCAAAGATTGTCCGTTTTATAGACGTAAATAAAATGACTTATATGGCAAAATATATCACTAGCCTTAGGAAACGACAGACATAATAATAACATTTCTAACAAGAGTAAATTTAATGAAAGAGCTATAATAATGATTTCTATTTATCTTTTTCTTTTATTTACTTTATTTTCCTTTATATTTTTGTTTACCTTTTTCTCCCCTTTTTTTTTATTATTATTACTCTTTTATTTAGTTTTTACTATTTTTTTTATATGTATATATTTTTTATCGATTATTTTTACTTATTTATTTATTTTTTTATATATATATACATATATATTTTTCCATTAAACCTACCAGCTAAATACTGTAATAACAATATTTTATGGATAAGGCGCAGATGATCTAGATTTGTACTTAAGGTGACATTTTGTAGTCTGCAATCTATATAAGTAGTCTGCTATTATATAAAGAGTTCTGCATTTTAGTATTCGCTGATGGACAAAACTTGTGGATATCAGACTCGTTGAGGGATTACTGAATTTCCGAAAACGGTTTCTCCCACAGATTTTATTCTCATACGAAAATATTTAGACCTTGTAATATCGATTTTTTTTTTTTTCTAAAGGAAGGAGATGGTCCGGGATGGCGGTCATAAATAGGCTAAATAATAGTAAAACTATTTTATTAAAAGCCAACGTTTCGACCCGACTTTGCAGGTTTTCTTCAGGACTAGAACGGACAAGATACAAAAAGATAGAGAATTGTGGAAGTTACATAATATTTGGACAAAAAATTATAAACAATGCGAATAAGCTTATTAAAATTAAAAACCGTAAGTACATTAAAATATAAACAGAGTAAGCTAAATAACAAGATCCTAAACTGAAGTAAATAGATGGTAACAATTGTTGTAGTGCTATATATTATATATGCAAATGTGAATATACTTCTACAGATTTACAGGAGGGATTGAAAGAAAAGGAAAAAGGATATAATATGAAATAATAGACATAAAGGAATGTGGAGAAAAAAAAAAAAACTAAAACATTACATGAATAAGTAAATAAAATTAGAGACTTACAGGTGTACTCAGCTAGGAGTTTCACTTAGAACTGGAAAACCAGGAAAAGTGCAGGTATTGGGGAATTTTCTGACTTGTTTGGGTAATGGGAGAAAGCCTAGAAATTTACAGTATCACGATATTGTTTAATACTGGATAAGCTTTTGATAAAATAGTTTTGCCACTATTTAGCCTATTTACGATCGCCACCCCGGACCATCTCCTTCCTTTATAATGCAACGATCAACTATTAAATATTCAACATTTTTTTGGCAGTTGTTTTTATAATCTACTCAACAAGAACAAATTGGAAAATATTTTTCAATTAGATTTATTGAACCCAGACGACCCCTTCGATAACTCTCGGGGTGTTGATAGCTAGGATCTATTCCTGACCGTCTAAAAAAAAATCCCTTTTCCTATTTCTCAGTTAGGAAAAAATAACAAGGGAAGGGCCATGTAAGCTATAAATATGCTCCCAGCCCTACCGAGCACTAAGGGACTGCTCTCCCTATCTCTACAAAAAATAACACATAAATAATATAAACTTGGCAAAGGAAGAAAAATTAAATTAAATATATATTTCTTCTGAAACTATTTGTACCATCTCCAACATTTTATTTTTTTTCTTTATATATTAAATATGGAGCAGAACTTTAGGGTATAGTTGACAATGGTTCGATAGTTCTCTAATATCGATGGTTACATTATCGACTGTCAGCTATCCACAATAACCTTTCGATAAGTATCGAATTAGTAGACCAGGAGGTATCGATCATTTCATTAAACGGAAGGATTTAAAGCTAGTAACCATTTTAAATTCTAGATAAAGCTTATCAGAACAAATACTTCGGTCAGTCGGTTGAAAGCCGTTTTCTACACGAATATTTAAATTAAAGAGACGAAATTTGACGGTTCATTTAAGGGATGAAATTTTGATATGATTTCAAGAACCGGTCCCTAAAAAAAATCACCTTGACTTACCATGTTCTCCGTTGCATTTTGAAAACTGAAGCGTCTAAGTCATCAAATTAGCCCAGTTGGAAGGTAGTTGGATGTAGGTATATAAATAGTAGGTTTCTCTTCAGTTTTTAATGATCTTTGGGATATTGAATTTGAATTTGATGTTACCGAAAGAAATTTCTCATTGTGTTTCGAGATATAGACAAAACAAGCGAAATTTCCGAACTCTTTTTGTTTTTTGGACACGACGCCGAATCTATGTATTTTATCGAAATGACTATTATATACAAAGTTAAAGTAGATAAAATTTACTATACATTTTATTTTATTATTTTTATCGCTTTTTGGTGTAGGCCCAACGAGTGACGAGTTAGAAATTTGAGTTTACGTTTCAAGATACGTAAAACTCGAATCGAATAAATTTTGTCCGTCCGCCGTCCGCGGCAGAAGAAATATTAAAACAGATTTCTACTTAACATTCTTGTCAGGTATACCTGATGGTATCTTCTCTCTTCTTTTCTCCATTCATCACCATCAGGTAAAATGCATTCACATCCGTCGTTCGTCAATAATATTTATGAATGGACAGACTATCAATTATGAATGAAGAGCCTCTTGAATCGACACAATATCCTTTATTATTTTCAAGGTCTCAAAGAATTGAATTGACGTCAAACTGAGAGAATGTAATGAAATAACGTCGTTATTTCAAATAAGGAGTCAGTATTGATCTTTGACTTACTCAAACCAACACTCAGAAAATTTCCAGGCTCTGTCGTGGAGAGGATAATTAGTCCAAAACGTAAGAATGTTTTTACGACGTGGCACCAGATTTCATCAAATGCCTGTGTAACATCCTTTACTCTATATGCAATGTTCATTACATACCTAGTAATTCCGAAACAGCAATTTTAACAAAACAACATACCCTCCAAACCTGCCTTTTATTACATATATGCCTATCACTATTTAATAAATTCACAAAATGAAAGACTTAATGAGAAGGAGTTGATCGGGGACTGCGGCCAAATAAAAGCTAAATTATAGAAATAGTATTATTTAATTAATATGCCGACGTTTCGACCCACCTTGGAGGTCTTCATCAGGGCTACAAAAGATGCAAAATATAAAAGGTACATGGTGAAAATAAAATAAATGAATATAAGTAGAAATAAAATAAGAAGAAATTGTCTGATAAAGAAATAAAGATTGTAAAGATGATATCAGAGATATACTGGGTGACAATGTATTTAAAATATCAAGTATTTTATACATATATATATATATAAAGAAGATACAAACAAAAATAGAAAATAAGTATTAATACAAATAGAAAACAAAGGAGAATATTAATTTCTATTTTCATTCATGCTTATTTTCTATTTTTGTATGTATCTTCTTTATATATATAATAATTCATATTTTAACTACATTGTCACCTATTATATCTCTCATATCATCTTATTATTTCTCTATCAGACAACTTTTTCTTATTTAATATCTACTTTTTTTTTTAAATTATTTTAATGGAATTTACAACTGCATTACATAGAGAATACAATAAGTAAATGAGAAATTTGTAACATGGCATGTACAACATGAAGAGAAACTACCCATTGGTAGAACTCAATTATATCTACTTTTAATTCATTTATTTTATTTTCACCATGTACCTTGTATATATATTGTTTTTTGCAGCCCTGATGAAGATCAAGGTGGGTCGAAATGTCGGCAAAAATTAAATAATACTATTTGTTTAATTTAATATTCATTTGACCGCACCCACCTCCTCCCCCCTCCCCCCGATCAACTCCTTCTCATATTATATCAATGTCAAACATCTCTAAATCAAAAGACTTAATATTTTTATGTCAACGAGACAGGTTCCCATCGTTTATTGTAACGAAATTCCTCAAACGTCTACCGTGCCTTTGACTAATATTAGACAGAGGCCTTAGAACTAAGGAAGGCCATTGACAGTCGAAATTTTAGAAATATCGATATTTCCTTCCGTTATTCGATATTTTACCATCGATAGTATCTTCTATCGACATCATCCTTTTGATATCTTAATTTTTTTAAAAAACTATCGATTACAAAAGTGCTAGAAATTATAAATGAATCTGATCGCTAGGAAAAAAAAAATACTCATCTTGCCTGTTTCATATAGTATGTATGTAGTAGAGGAAAATATCGATATTTCGATAATATTGATTATCAATGGCTATTCCTTAACAGAGTTGAATAGCGCAGGTGGAAACTTTCTCACTCAGTAAACTCAATTTGCCCAAATTTGATAGTTAGAGATTTCTAAAATCAAGGCCACGAATTGTCAAAGAAATTTTTGTAGAATGCAAATTATTAGGATATTGCTTAATCCGATCTATGGGTGAATGGAAGACATAATTGGTTGAATGAAAATTTCTGAAAAAAGTTGAGAATGACGGTATTAGACGGAGTATTAGACGGTAACAAGAAAATTAATTTTAGAAAAGGATAGAAGAATTGATATTTCCATTCATCAATTTAAAGAGGAAAATGAGATATATTTTTTATGGGCCTACGTGTAGAGAATCTATATTTATATTCATATTCATGTTTCATATTTTAATAGTATCGATAATTATAGAGAATTCCTAAAAGGTTAATATTCGCTGTTCCGAATGGTAAACGTCCGAGGAATAGACCGAAGCGAAGGTGGGAAGATTGCATTAAAGCCGATCTGAAGGATTTGGACGGCGAACGGTGGAGGGAGGTGTGTATAGGTAATAAGCGATTGGTGGTGTCGGCATTGAACCTTCGGGTTCGCTAAGCCTTTTATTATTATAATTGATAATTATAGGCCGATATTATAGCCAATGACAATACCGATATTGGTCCTTCGATATCCGATCCCTACTTGGGTCTACCAGACAAAATCAGACTTTAAACTACAATACTACTCACTTTTCTCCAAATCAAAATTGAATCGATAAGAATACCTACTTAAGCCCATATAGGCATTCGTATCACAGAAAGTAAAGAGGCACTTAAAAAAATGCGATCTTTTTAATCCCCAAAAAATACTAATTACAGCAACTAAGTGGCACGTAAACAACAAAACTTTACAAATCAACTTAAGACAACAATCTATCCACCAACATCTGAATATTATTTACTCTCGGTTCTACAATAAACATGAACTTATAAACATGAATGAAAAGGATTAGGCTGAGATATCTCTTTTTGATTTTATAAAGAAAACAAAGACCAGGAAGAGGTGCTGCTATTACCATATACCCTTCTCCTAAAATGTCATTACCGAAGTCAACAACACATCTGTATATTGTCACATTCATGGCAAGTGATAAAGATTTATAGCAAAAAAAAAAATTAAAATAATAAACAAAAACTCTCTGAACATGAAGGGCCTTGCGTTCATTCCTTTGCAAGGAAGTATAGTTTCGAGGCCAATGGTTGTACAAGGAGGTGATCGGTTCGAGATCACGCTCAACCACATGGATTCCTTGCCGTAATTAAATTAGTGTCAATTTAATATAGGCTGGGTGTGCCCCAGGAAGGTCTTCCGACTTTATGATGGATCCACGGCTGATGAAATAGAATAAATAAATACCTGTCACCGGATTCGAACCTTGAATATTCGAAGTCAGTGCCTTACACACTGAACCAAAAGACTACCATAAATTAAAAATACACAAGTATAAGGTATTAAAGAGAAGAGGAAGAAAGGAATGTTACGGTGGTCCGAACAGCTATTGACCAGAATGTCACGCTTGCAAGGGAATGGTTTTGTACTCCTCAGACCACACACCTGACTTACGTAGTCCGCAGTCTCTACTGCTGCTTTGCACAACACAATGGCGTTGATATGTAATACCTAATAAATATGTAATACCTTTATAGCTACATAATCATTACATACAGCTATCCGGTGAAACGACTAACAATTTTTGAAAAAAATGCTTTATCGCGTCTTAAAGTCAACTTAACTTAATAAGTTGACTTAATATTAACTTGTCATAAAGCTAATCAAGCCAACGTCATAGCACAATATATGCGAAATTTGGATGTAAATAAGAATTTTTGTACAGGCCCGATCAATTTTAAATAATATGATACATTTATAAGTAACTTTTTACTTTCACTTGATCCACAGGCAGATCTACAGGGGGAGAGGAGGCTTTCGTGATGAAGCTCCCCCCAAAAATAGTAAAATATAACCAAGTTTTATAGAAAAAAAATATTAGGTTATTATAGACTGTTTTTATGTTGTTATAAGTTCAGGATTTTTTTCCATTGACAGTCTGTTTAATGTATATATGCTTTTATAAATATGTATTCTAGAAATAAAGTTTTAAAACAAAAAAGAGACTGTCAATGATAAAAAATCCTGAACTTATAGAAAAAAATAATAAAACCTATCTCTTAAAGTATTATTGTTCGTGTAAGGACTTCAAGATCCACTAGTTTCAAACTAATTATAGTTTTATACATATATATATATATATATCTTTCGGGCGGGCTGAAGCCACCCAAATATTAAATCCTGGGTCCGCTATTAACTTGACCATATATGAAATATACTCGTACAACAAGGAAAATATTACGATCGTGAAAATTTTCAAATCGAGTTTTCAACAAAAACACATGTTTCGAAGTCCATTAGTCAAAACAACCAAGTCTAAAAAAAAGTTCTGTGAACCGCCAAGCTCGAACACGCAAACTCTTACAAAAATGAAATTACGAATTAAGAAAGATAATGAAAAATTGTGATATTTATGTGGTGAAGGGCGTCGGATGATTTAATTTGTTTCAAAATTATCTTTTACCATCTCTCTTTGATTTTAAATTGGAAAAAAATGTTTATAATACTTACAATAAGTTACAAGTGAAGTTGGATTTTCCACTTACCTGTAACAATAAGAACACAATATTAATATTTTAATAATGGAGATTAATCAATATATTATGAAAATATTAGTATATATATATATATATATATATATATATATATATATATATATATATATATATATATATATATATATATATATATATATATATATATATATATATATTCGAGGTTGAGAAGGGTCTCAACCTCAGGAGCTATCCACAGCTGATGAAACTGAATAAATAAAATTATCTACTATTGCCAGACTCGAACTCCTATCCACGTACATATATATATACATAATAAGGCTCTATTGAATTCTAATATAAAAAAAAAATACCATGAATTTTATGTAAAATTTAACATGGTGAACATTATGAAATGTTATTTACAAATTACTAAGTAACATTATTAAACTGAAATTCTTGACATTTGTAAGAATTTCAAACTTTAAAATAAATAATTGTTACATTATAATACAAATCATCGTTATTGTTAGTGCAAAAGCTCGTATGTAAAAATTGTACTTTTTTTATACAGAAGAGCATTTCAGCAGTTTTTTTTTTACATAAAATCTGATTATTTCTTCATGATTTATGAGTATTATTTTATATTTTATTTTCCTTAGCTATTTTCAATAGTAGCAGATTACTTATAGCAGTTGCTGACTACAAAATATTACCTTCAGCATAAATAGAATAAACGTGGAAAGTTTTTGACAAACGATCTTATGAACTAACAGTAGTGATATATACTTAACAGGTATAATTCAAAAAAGTTAAAATAATATCTTTCCTTGAGAGAAACTCCCTCTGGATTTGCCAATGCACTTCAGATATTCAATTGAAAGGTAAGTAAATTGTCTACATAGTAACATAACATAAACATTAAAAAAAAATAATTGCAATACTAAAACAATATAATTAAAGATAAGGACTTAAAATAAATGTCTTTAATCCGGTGGAGCAATGACACGACTATAAAATATCGATTTTTTTTAATAAATTGTGCAAAAAATATTTTTACTTTAATCGATGTCATACTAGAATTCAAGCAAAATTTGCATGTATATAAGAATTTTACACTGGTATAATAAATTAAAAAATATAAGGTTTATTTAATAATTATTATAATCATGAGTGTATGTGGCTCTTACTCATCCTCAGCTGGTTTTAAATACCAGTGAAGTGGCTGAGGAAGAAGCGCTGGGATCTCCTAAGCCTCGCTTTTCCCTCCACATGGGGAGGGACAAGATTGGTTCGGAGATTACCTTGCTGATTGTAAATAGTGTATATAGGTATGCTTATATCTAAGCTGTTTGTTTTATTTTTATTTCTATTTTTACATACTTATGTGTATATATATATTTTTTCTTTTGTTCCTTTTTTCTTATTCTTTTGTTATTACTTTATTTATTTATATTACTGTATATACCGTATGAATGTACTCTCTGAACTCTATTATAAGTGTCCTTAACTGAGACAGATTGTAATATTTCTCAATAAAATGTTAAAAGATCAAAAAAAAATAAATAAATAATAATTATAATTATTTAGCCTCTCATATAAAATTGTATTATTAGCTGTTACTTCATTGTTCCACCAGCGATATATTGGAGTTTTGCAATAAACAAAGCAGTTAGATTGAAATCACCAGATATTTAAGATATTAAGTTCTGTAAGGAAAGAAAAAAAGTTGAGATTGCGCTTGGGTGAGCAATTACTAGGATTTGAGCGGAAGTGCTGAAGTAAGGCGAGCACAAAGAGATTTAAGATAAGCTTCGATTGGCTTAGCCAGAGCTGGTCGAGCACCGCCGGAAGGACCATCTGGATTACAACTTTAACTTCCTCCATAATGGAGACCGGAAAGCTTTCCTGGCAAAGAGACTTTCCAGTCGGAGTCAACACGGACTAGGAGCTAGCGTCCATTTCATTTAACGGAAGGACTTACAGCTGGAAGCCATTTTAAATATTTAACTCCAACAATATGAACTTAGTTAATGAATATAGTTAATATCAGTGAAGGATGACATTAAGATAAAGGTAGATGTCAGTACAACATTATAAGTCTATACAGAGTTCATTATTTTATTTATTTATTTATTGTTACCTTCCAAATCTACCCGAGCGGGTTATAAATGAAATTAAATTAGGTTTACTAATTTAATGTCTTTTATAAAATCAAATACTTTTTATTTCTTTTCTTCGTCATCTGAAAGTGCGTCAGATATGTTGGAAGGTATATTATGTTTTGTTCTGGTGTCAGAGTATAGTCTGCAAGTTGTTACAATGTGTTTCATTTTAAGTGATGTGTTCTATGTTTTACAAAATGGTGTTTCCAGGCCTCTTATCAGGCAGCCATGGGTAAAAGCTGCATGTCCAATTTAAAATTATTTCCTCTGTTCGGTTCTTTCTTTCTGAAAGAGGTCGTCCATGGTTGGATATATTTTTTAATTTCTTGCAATTTATTTGTAGATTGGTTCCACTTAAATTTCCATTGCTCATTTAGCTTTTTTTTTATTCCAATCTCCAGTCAGCAGTGGTCGTCAAATTGATCATTGTGGTTCCATTAGTTTTTCTTCTTGCGAGATTCGCAGCTCTGTCTGCAGCTTCGTTTCCAGATATGCCACAAGATCTGCAGAGTTTAGATTTAATTCTATATTGTATAAGATTTGTCAAGTTCATAACCTCTGAGCTGTTATCATTGATGACATCATAAATCCAACTTATCTGATCCAAACGGAAATCGTTCCTAAACTCATCGATGAAAACATTTTTTTTTTTCATTCAACTCAGGAATCTCCAAACTTTTTGGCCGTACAAAATTCAAGACTAATATTGCTAATGAAAAACTTCTCAAGGGCTATGAAACGTAGAGATCCGTCGAAAACAGAGGGTTAAATAACTATAATTATTTTATTTATTTTATTTTTGATTTGGAAATTAATACATTCTGCCGCATTGGAGGGTATTAATATTAGGGCTACATTAAACATTCACACAATATATACATACAAATGATAACTAAAATAGAGATAAAAGAAAAAGAGTTTAACATACATGGGTAAAAAAAACAATAAAAAAAAACAAGAGGAAATAAATATAAAAAAAAATATAGAGAGAAGCTAAAAGAAATTAAAATATATAAAACACATTCATACCTATATACAATAAGGATAATTATTATTACTATTTTTTGTTATTATTTATATTTCTGATACTGTTAATTCCTTTGTTTCAGAGAGGTTTCCGGCCATTATTATTTAAACAATTAATTAAACAATTGAGGACGTAGCGAGGTTGGCTGAAAATATAATCCTCGACTCCTTGGGAATCATTCACCACCACGTGCATGGCTAACCTGAGAGTTTTAATGTACGTATTCATTTATTTATTTAATGAAAAATTGAAAACAATGGTGATAAAGAGAGAGAAGTGAGAGAAAGGGAAACTAAATGTTAAAAAAAAAAGCATGAACAATGAAAGGAAAAAAAAAATGTATATATATAATTTTTTTTTTTTATTTTAACACTTATGTATATTTATATATAAGTTCATTTATTGTCCTAATTATTAAAGAGTATGGTGTGTATATAGCAACCCAATATAATTGGGCAGCAATCATTTATATTTTATATTTTTATGAAAATAAAGTGTTTCTCTCTTGTCAATGTCAACTAAGAATACATTAATTTGGGACGACTGGTCACATCGGTTAGCAATAAATTACCCGACTGACCAGGCTTGTCGGATTAAACAGCCCTGATGAAGGTCTGAATTCGGGCCGAAACGTCGGCAAAAATGTAAAACTAATATTATAATTTATTTTTATTTTGACTGATCACCCCAACCACCCTTTTCTAAAATTGTATTTCTATTATTTGGCAGTCAAATGTTATTCAGGGGGACGGATTGAATAGTAATGATGAAGGCCTGAACTTTTAGCCGAAACGTCGGCAAATGTAAAAATACATATTATTATTTATTTTTGCTATTTTTATCCTATATATTATTTCTAAAAGCTGTGTTTTCTTGTTGGTACGCCATAACTTCGTCAATTCTTCACCAATTCCAATGATTGAATACTCATTTTGAAGATATTCTTCTCCTTCACATGCGAAAAATAGTGCCATCCCCCGAAATGTCAGGAAGAAAAGAAACTTTATTTGCGAATAACTCAAAAAGTATGCATTTTTCTTGATTGTACCTATGATAATTAGAAAGATTACTAAATTACCTACAAAACAAAAAAAAAAATTGTAAAAATCGGGCAATTATTAACAAAGATACAGTCCATTAGTTTTAGGAGTAGAATAGTCTCCTACATTTTTTTTTTCCTGGCTGATATATTAACTTTATTATTTCTTAAAGAAATTTGTTTGTTCTTACATTTTATTTTATTTTTTAATAATTTAGAATATCCTATGAACGGTAGATTATTTGGTCTTTATTGCTTTTATTATCTTTCCAGTCAGCGTTTAAAAATAGGTCCTATCAAAGTAATTTGTACAAATATTTTGGTTTATTATGTTTAATGGAATATTGTAATTAACCAAGGAAAAAAATATTAATTCCTTCCCTACATAATACATAGGAACTACTTATTTCCATATTGTTTTGCTATTTCTTCACTGAACAAAATTTTCTGCAAATTTTTCGCAGTGACTTATTAATCATTTCTTCTATTTGACTCCCTTATCTTCAATTATTCTCTATAGTCAACCATCAACTCACAATTAAGAAAAAATTTACTTTTTTATTTAACTCTCCTTTTTAGAGAATTCCACACCTTTAACAGAGATTCATCAGTCAATATGTGCTAATTAATAGACTAAAGAAGAAGACGGATATGTATGAAGGAATATATTTAAAAGTAATGTTAAGTTCACAGAACATTTTATAGCAATAAGTAATTTTTTTTTTATAACTGTGTCTTAAATTCGAGCTGATTAGATTAAGCGCCGCCTGGAATATGAAATGAGGGAGTGAATAATTTCAGGGTTGGCGGCCGACATGAGATGTACCGCAGCGGGAGGCCATAACCTGATGCTGTCGCTTTAAACTTGTACGAAAGGTCCTGGCTCAGATGCCGAGGTATTAATCTTTCACAGGATTCTGGTTCATCCTTCGCGGTACATCGAGCCGTGCCTCCTGTCTATTAACTTACTCTTGATTGTGTGCGTACAAATGACGTATCTCGGCTGGAACATCTAGAATCTTTGCCAAGGAGAGAATAAAGTTGATTTAACTGACCTTAGTATAATTCATGTTCAATAAAAGTAAACTGTTTTTTAATAGTATTTTATGTGATTTATAGGTATATAATGCTATGATAAAGCCAGTTCTAATATATGGCTGTGAGACCTGGGCAATGGCCTGCGCCCTGGAAAAAAGTGTTGAATGATTTGAGAGAAAAATACTCCGCACGATAACCGGAGTGATCTGAGATCAGAGTACTATTGACTGATGAATCTCTGTACTGTTAAAGGTATGGAATTCTCTAAAAGGGAGAGTTAAATACAGAAGTAAAATTGTACTTAACTGTGGGTTGATGGTTGACTGTAGAGGATAATTGGAGAGAAGGGTGTCAAATAGAAGAAATGGGTAATAAGTCAAAACTGGTAGGCCCGTGCGAAAAATTCGCAGAGAATTTTGTTTAGTGAAGAAATAGCAAAACAATATGGAAATAAGTAGTTCCTATGTATTATGTAGGGAAGGAAATATTTTTTCCTTGGTTAATTACAATATTTCATTAAACATAATACACCAAAATATTTGTACAAATTGCTTTGATAAGACCTATTTTTAAACGCTGAATGGAAATATAATAAAAGCAATAAAGACCAAATAATCTACCGTTCATAGGATATTATAAAATATAAAAAAAAAAATTAAATGTAAGAACAAACAAATGTCATTAAAAAATTGCACCTGTAGTGTTTTATCTGAAGTAACATGTTTAATAAATAGCAATAAGCTAATAGGTAATGGCAAGACTCTTGCGTGAGACCATGGCCAAAATTTAGACCAAGACTTGTCTTGATCTCGGATTTGGGCAACCCATGGATAGTCTAGCTCAAAAACGAAAATTTGTACGAAATGGAAATTGTCATATTAGTCAGTAAGATTTTCATATACCTGGAATATTACAGATACATTTTCGTCAAAATCGACAAATCGGAAGCTCCACCAATATCATAAATTTAACACATATTTTCGTATTTGTTTAAATAATCCTCATCAAAACAGGATTTATTCTTTCTAATTACCAACCTACTTAATATTATTCGTTATGCCTAACATTGATATTAATAACTTGTCTATATTATCACGATCGTTATCAGAAGATTCTAAAGGTCCAAATCAATTCCTAACTATAACGTTTAATTGATCTCTAATTATTAAATGAAATATTGTATGAAAGTCTGCCTGTATTCAAGTTGTTATTTTATTAGCTTAATTTCTTTTTTATAATATATATTTACTTTTAATACTATTTACTGCTTAATTTATTTATATTTATTGTACATAGAGTGTGAATGAGCTATTCTATGACTATTACTAATGTAATTGAATGTGACAAAATGTAATATCACTCATGAAGAAATGTGTTGTCTCTTTAAATTAATGAATGGAGATTGTGGAGATGAACAACGCCTAAGGATTTTTGAAAATAAAGTATTAAAGCCAACCGGAATTCACATTTTCGTTATAGACTAAAAAATAACTCGTTGGCACTAGCCACGATGAAGTAAAACCATGTTGTCTTTAGCATATTCTCTCGACGAAATAAAATAAATACGAAGGAAGGCAGTTTTATTATTTGCTTTACGGTCTGGAGCCGAGCAGTGAGGAAATTGAAATGCGGAGGAAGAGGAAATTCAAGGAGCAAGGGAAGAGGAAAAAAAAATGTATCGCCTTATGACTCGAAAAGATCTTGAATTATAAAAATGTGAGGGGGGCTCCGAGGAAAAAATCTGAATAAAAATTCTTTTCAACGCCTTTTAAAGACCAGGAAGGTAGAGTAGAATCCGCTCTTTAATATTCAGAAAGAAGAGCTCCCTCCTCGTCCTTAAGGAATGGCCAGCAAGTCCAGCAGGCTTCCAAAGCAACGTAATATTTTAGATGCGCTTTGATCCTTACTTACTGATGGTATTTTGACACAAATAATAATAATATAATTTGGCATATGTGGCAAACCAACAAGAAAATTCAATATTAAAATTAAAAATTCAATTCTTTATACCGAAAATCTCCAACAGAATATCCAGAAAAGAAGAGACTGTCTTCTGTCGGTTAGTGATGGGGCAGTGATACTAAGAGGACTTGAATCTCCAACATGCGTAAGCCAGGATTTTCCAGAAGGGAGTTTCACAGCGCAAGGGCCATAACAAATTTTGAAGGGGTAATATTTTGGCGGGTTTTTAAATTTTTAAAGGGGCAAGTTTCAACGGGTTTATGAATTTCGAAAATTTATAAATTTCGCCCCAATTCAAAGAGTTTTCTTAAATAAAATAGTTGCAGGTTAAGATGATCTAAAACTATTTACGAAGTTTCAGACGGATGTTAATGATTCGATAAAAAAGGGTTCTGTGCCACGCACTATATAATTATCCTTTGAAATATGCATAAGAAAAATTCAGATTTTTTTTTTCATTTTTATTGTTATAATCTTTACTGTAAAACACAAACACATTTTAGTAGCTGAAAAAAGGTTATAACAAGTAAATATATTTATTTTAGAAAAAAATAAAATTTGTATGAAATTTATTGTTTGGGGACCTAAGTGGATTTATTTGGCTTAATTAAGCATTTACAAAAAGTGCATGGATTACCCTAATATCTATATAGGAGTGATTAAGTTGATTCCGAAGCAGGTGATTGCAGTGTTGAAATATGGAACTGTGAATAAAGCTATAAATTTTCCCACTGGAAATATCATTAAAATTAATAATAAAAAAATGTTGAAATTGAAGTTAGCCATTCTGTCAATTGAAAGGCTCATATGATTAAATTAAACTGGATTTTTAAACACAATTCCTGAAAAGCACCATGGCAGTATCCGATCTGATTATGCAGATGTAAAACCGAGGTCATCTGGAGCGATATTCGCAGAGGAAGAAATAACAACTTCCTTTGTCCTCAATAAATTAAACTTTAACGATTTATCGAGATAGTTATCTTGTTATTGTCCTTCACAAGTTAAACCATTTATCGTTCTCTTGTGCAATCATTTAAGCACTGATTATGTATTTAAAAAAAAAAAAAAATGTAACAGCTAACATTATAGATATATTTAATAGTCGTTAGGAAATATTTAATAAAAAGTGGACAAGAGCGAAAAAGAACGTTTTATTACACACACTGCCTGAAGGTAATACCTAAAGAGCCTAGCTAATGACTCGGAAGTTATCTCCCAGATAGCGCCAGCTCAGACTCACTTTAAAGTCATTAAAATTGCTATTCATGAGATAAAAGGAACAAAGCTTCGGTAGTGAGGAAGCAAGGCGAAAAAAAATATTACCAGCAGAGTCACTAAAGTCGTGTTTTACTTAGGAGTGGAGCAAAAGTCCCCAAGCGATAAATTTCAAGAGATATTTTATATTAAGCTAAAATAAACATATTTCTTTGTTATAACCTTCTTTCAGCTACTAAAATGAGTTTCGCAGTAAAGATTATTTTATAAAAATAAAAATGAAAAAAAATTTGCATTTTTGTTATGCATATTTGCAAGGGTAATTATATATTCCGTAGTACAGAACCATTTTTTATCGAATTAGTAACATCCACCTGAAACTTCTTAAATAGTTTCAGCTCATCGTAACCTACAACTATTATATTTACGAAAACTCTTTGAATTGGGGCGTTTTCAATCTGAACGGGGCAAACTTTGTCTATTAAATAAGGTACTAAAAAATCGTAAATACCCATTTGCTTTTTCCTTGGATCAAAAGATAATTTGATCATAAAATCGATAAAAAATGTGGCCTACAAAAATATTGGGTCGTTTGTCTAATATGACCTCGTTATTAAAATTTTGCGGTGTAGTTCACACCAAACGGCTCAATATTTTTGAAGGTCACCTTTTTTTCTCGATTTTTTGATCAAATTATCTTACGATCAGAGTAGAAAGCAAATGGGCATTTACGAGTTTTTAGTAACTAATTAAATACAAAAAGTTTGCCTTCTTCCCTCCAGATTGAAAATGCCCTAGTTCAAAGAGTTTTCAGAAATAAAATAGTTGTAGGTTACGATGAGATGAAACTATTTACAAAATTTCAGGCGGATGTTAATTATTCGATAAAAAGGGATTCGTACCGAGTACTGATAAATAGATAGAAAATAACTTTATTCTGGGGTAAACATTCCGTATACAAAACAAGAGAAACTATATACAAAACAATTATAGTCCGAGAGTCAATGAAAAAAAATCTATATAATTTCATGAAAACTTTAGTCGAGTCTTACTACCTCTAAAAATGGCGACTGATTTAGAATATTAGACTAGTAACTTGAGAATCGAAACAGAAAATTCATAGTGAAAAATGTGGAAAAAGTTTTAATGTTTTAAACATGTATATATTGGTTTAGACATGTAATCAACAAAATTACTAAGGCCAAGGGAAAACATGTTATAGCTAATTTTTTGCAGAATTTGTAGATATTTTAAACACTCTCTTCAAGAAATTAAAGAACGTTAAGTTGTGCCTCCAACGAGTAACTAAACCTAATAACTTGGTGAAGCGGTATGGTTGATGACAGTCAACGAACGCTGATTTTTGCAAAATTCGAAAAAAAATTGAGACAAATTATTACAAATGGTCCTGCAGCATGGAAATGAGTTTTATAAGAGAAAAAAAAACTCATAGAATAAAACTTGTAGAGCATTAGATTTCGCGTCCACTAAGTACCAATAGTTACAGGCGAATGAAGGGGGAAAAGAGGGGAACTTTCGGGCTGAAGGCCTCTCCAAAATGTTAAAATTTAACCATGTTTTATCAAGAAAAAAAAATTAAAAAATAATCTCTTTAAGTATTACTGTTCGTGTTATTTATTACATTTAATAGGACTTCAAGTATAACTTTAACATCATTTCATATAGGTTGTTAGTATCTTTCTTTTTTTCCAAAGTAATTATCGTTGTATATGTTACCACAATCCTCTTGTGACGTCATGATGCCTTCAGTAATCAGTGCTGCAAACAGTTTTACTTCCCCCGACCTCTTTGGAGATCGATCATACAGGCTCGATACAAAATATCGATTGAGTTGTAAAAAATAGATGAAAAAAAGAAGAGACAGTTTAGTGTGTTTTTGTCACTAACGTGAGAAATGTATAATTTTTAACCTAGAGGCATAACAATTGTCTGGGCCCATCGCTGTATTATATTATCTGTACTGGAGTTGCAACTCTTTTTAGTATTTGTTAATTTAGCAACCATAATTCTATTTTTTCTTCATAAAACTTTACCTTTTTTTACTTTGCTACCTATACTAGGTAAGGAAAGTATTGCAATCGGGTCAAATTTTCGACATGCGGTTTTCGACGGATCTATACGTTTCAAAGTCAAAAGTCCGTTTGAAAGGTGATGAAATTCCCTACAAAGCCATATAAAAATCGTTCATTTTGGACAACTATTAACGAAGTTGCAGCTATTCAATTTCCAATGTAAGATTACGAGTTTACTGTTGCCCGCATCACACAATCTTCACTATTTCCTCTACTTTAAACATAAATTATTGTTTGACAATACTAAGCTATAGCAAAAAGTTTTTGATCAGCAATATTAGTGAGTATTGAAATTTTTACACTGATCTGCTTTAAGCCGGTTACATTGCTTAAGTTTATTTAATAAATTGTACTCAAATCCTTTGTTTGATCAAATTTCAGGAAAATAAATCTAGTTCAATTCTTTTTTGTTCCTTCATGAACATATGTAAAGATATAAAAACTTTTCTGAAATAGGTAGGAAAGTCGTGTGAGTGGGCACGCCAGATTTTTTCCCTTTATTCTGTAATTAATTTTTCTGCAGCTGAATTTTCTCATTTTGGTATAGCGTTATTTTTCTTTAAACTTTATTATTACTCATATCTTTTGTATTTTATCCCAAAAAATTAAAGTGTATATATGAATTGTTAACGGTGTATTTATTGAGTGAACCTACCAGTTTTCCCTTAAAATCCCTAAAATATATATGAAAAAAAAAATTGAGCTCTGTCACCAGAACTATAATTTTTCAACCTGATAACTAATTTTGAAGGGCTTTAGAGGCACTTGCGAAAAACAAAATACAAAATCTAGAGATACAACTAACTGTAAGGCAGAAAAAAGTAAAGAAGGTAGAATTGGAAGAGGGAGAGATGTGGAGCTACTATAAGACTGTCAGTGACTGAACAGGAGGGAGCAATCCCTGGAGTGCTCCAGGATTCCAGGGTACCTCTCCAATCCCGATCCTGTCTGCGGCACCTCCGAGGATTAGGGCTTACATCTCTGACGGCTAGTCCAGAAATCCCATCTCAAAAAGATAAAAATAACAAAACATGATTTATTTTATATATATAAAGGTAGAATACAACTATATACAATGGTAAGCAATATTTTCATACATGGAATGATAGAAAGTAAAAAATATTATAGAAAAGAATAGTTGTTGGGGTGATCAGTAAAAAAAAAAAAAAAAAAAAAAGGAAAAATAAGTAATTATATATTTTTTATTGATGTAGAGATGATATAGTATGAGAAGGTATTGGTCGGGAGGTGCGGTCAAATAAATACTAATTTTTTAAGAAATAGTATTTTTAATTAGACCGACGTTTCGACCCACCGTGCAGGTCTTCACCAGGGCTACAAACGATACAAAATATAAAAGGTACATCGAAATATCGATATCTTCCTCTACTACGCAGTAAATTATATATGAAACAGGCAAGATGAATATTTTTTTTCCTTAGTGATCAGATTCATTTATAATTCCTTGAACTTTTGTAATCCATAGTTTTTTTTTTTTTTTAAATTAAGATATCAAAGGGATGATGTCGATAGAAGATACTATCGATGGTAAAATATCGAATAACGGAAGGAAATATCGATATTTCTAAAATTTCGACTATCAATGGCCGTCCTTAGATCTAAGCCTTCTGTCGAATATTAGTCCAAGGCACGGTAGACGTTTGAGGAATTTCGTTATAAAAAACGATGGGCACCTGTCTCGTTGACATAAAAATATTAAGTCTTTTGATTTAGAGATGGTTGACCGTGATATAATATGAGAAGGAGTTGATCGGGGGGGTGCGGTGAAATGAATACTAAATTATAGAAATAGTATTATTTAATTTTTGCCGACGTTTCGACCCACTTTGCAGGTCTTTATCAGGGCTAAAAAAGATACAAAATATAAAAAGTACATGGTGAAAATAAAATAAATGAATTATAAGTAGATATGAAATAAGAAACTGTTGTCTGATAAAGAAATAATAAGTTGATATCAGAGATATTTTGGGAGACAATGTAGTTAAAATATCAAGTATTATATATATAGAAGATACAAACAAACATAAAAAATAAGTATGAATAAAAATAGAAAACAAAGGAGAATATAGCGTGTAAGTTAAAAGTAAACAGATTGTGATAAAAGATAAGAAATGTGTGTATAACAAACTGGTAAAGATTACGTTTGATAACTGTAGATTAACAGATCAAGAAAATGAGTGTTGAAGAATAAAGAAATTCAATTTATTTTTATTTTTGCCGACCATTCGGCCCAAAGTTCAGGCTTTTATCAAGGCTAGGAAAAAAATAGATAACAATAGATATGAGAAACAATGAAATAAAATAATGTAGAAAGAGGGAACATTAAAGTAAAATAAAATATGTAGAATAATAACAGTAACAGAGAACTAAGAAATAAATAATAAAGGCAACAAAGTAGGGACTAATCAAATAAAGATAATGAAAATAAATGTAACATAAGAAATGAAAAATGAACGAACAACGAAAAGTAGTTTAATATATAAGATAATAAAAGTAAGAGTAGACGAAAAAATAATTGGAGTAACATAGTTGCTAAAATATTAAGTAAAAGAAAGTGAGATAATCATAGAATAAAATGTAAAACAGAGAAAAGGAATATGAAGTTAAATAAGGAAATAATAGATATAAATAAAAAATTGGGATATTGTAAAATCTATCAAAATATACTGACTACGTATAAGAGAATAAAAAGTTAAAATAACTTAAAAAAGATAAATGAGCAAATGTATCAATTAGTGTTGCCCAAATGCTAGACCGACACGAGTCTTGGTCTTGCAAACTCAGTCTAGGCCATGGTCTTGGTCTTGCGCAAGAGTCTCTTAGCAATCTTGCAGTTACTTATTAGCTTATTACTATAATATACTTAGAGATATTACTGTAATTTTATAGATAGGAGAAATCTTACTAATCCCGAATTCAAAATTAGAGGAGTTAAATGCAAAAGTATATTGGTTATACCAATTATTAACATACAGTAACTAAGATTGTCAAGTATCAGTAACTATTTTGTCTTAATTTTTATTTTTAAAAATCTTTTTTTTGTTCGAGTTCTGGTCTTGGTCTTGCAACAGTTAGGCGGCCTTGGTCTTGGTCTTGCAAAGTGCAAGATCAAGACCGATTTTGGGCAACACTAGTATCAATATACACAAAATACAACCACCCTTCTCTTCAATTATTCGCTACAGTCAACCATCGATCCACAGTTAAAAAATATTATAAAAACAATTAATGTCATTTTTATTTAAACGACAACTTATAACGTCAATACCACTGTTATAAATTTTCTCAAAATTTATTGCCTAACAATTTTTTTTTTTTTTTAATGGTTTTACTGAATATTAATACACTGAAGGACATTGGTAATAAGGCTATGTGCATAAGAAAGAAAAATAAATATAAATAATTTGCAATTTGCAAGATAAATAAAATAACAGATTAAGGCCGAATGATAATAAAATAAATAAAACACATTCACTATTATGTACAATATTTACGTCGGCCCAGGAGACTCTGAATTAAGTTTTGCCTTTCAAGTGTGGAAGCCAAAGCAGGACAAAGGAGATCCCAGTGCTTCTCTCCCAGCCGCGTCACTGGTATTGGAAGGCAATGGAGACTGATGTAGGGCACTAGAGCAACAGGCGCTCAGAGACTTGAGTGAAGAATCTGACCAGTGCCAGTACTCCAATATGTACATATTTACATAAGGTCTCGGGGCCACTGCCGTTTTAACCTCCGAGGATAATTGTAGGGATGGCTGGAGCTAGATAGGGATTGTGCTACAGGATTAGGATGATGGATGGAATTTGGAAAATTTGTCTAGGATTAGGTCGAGTAAAAAAGAGGTATTAAGGTCATTGTGTTGGGTTTTATTGGTTACATAAAAGGGAGCATCGACTATTGTATGAATATATAAATACAAATTAAAGAATATAAAATAAGAATTTTAATGTAACAAGAGTTTTCGTACACTTGGAATCGGGATATTGGTTTACATCGATAGAGAAATGGAGAAGAATATATTTAGAGTAATTAAAAATAAATTTAAGGGCTGATAATGACAAAAATGGAAATAAAACAAACATTAAAATTTAACCAGGACAGTGACACTTAGTCCCAAGCTATATATTTATCCTCTCCAGTCAAAATAAAAATAAAAATAGAAAATATAGTAAATGAATCTGACTATATGTAGAGTGGAGAGAGGCGATTGGACATGAAACAGAATGGAATTCCAACGGCTCCACTACCATTATAGAATATCTGGGACGAGCCATTGTCAGGCAACTGCATTCAGTTCTGGGCAGCCTCCTTTCTGCTAGCTCTCCCGATCAGCGGGGCGCGGTATGCATTCCAATCGCGACGACAGGAACTGGAGCTGGAATATCTTATCCACGATATCCTATAATCTTATATGCTTGAAGTAACTGAGGATTTATTATATTGTGTTTTGAATTATAGTCCAGTAAAATTAGGAATTGAACCCAACATTAAAAAAAAATTTATTTATTTAATGAAATTTACAACTGTATAAACAAAACATTTAGTAAAAATGCACACATTAGAAAAACTGACATGAACAGACTTGAAGAGATCCCAGTGGTAGTGAAATCCCTATTTAATTCTAATTTAAGATCACGAGGCCATCTTCTTTTCAGACGCCGATGAGGAATATCAAGAATCGAGGAAGAAGCAAGGCTGGAAATAAGTGGATTCGGATAGGAATGGACTTTATCATGAAAGGATAGATAGCTGGCTCGGGCTAAATCAGCGACATATGGAACATTAAGGTCTTTATGGATGGTTTTATTTGTGACCAAATATGGAGCATTAAGGATTCTACGAAGGATTTTGGATTGTAAGGATTGGATAGAATATAGATATAGATATACGGATATAGATAGAAAAAAAACTTTATTCTGGGACTAAATCCCTTTAGAATAACAATATTGTACAAAAGAATAGAATATTACTGGCCTAAAAGTTTGAAACAAAAAAAAAATTGATAAAATAAAATAAAAAGTAAAGAAAACCTTAGGTGCACAAACTTTATACAATACAGATAAAACTATGTACAGAGCATTTAAAACTATGAACAAAACAATTAAAACTATGAACGAATCACTTGAACTATGAACAAAACTATATATAAGGGTTGAACAACATAAACATACACTTTGAGAAATGAAGAACGAAAAAGAGATAGAATGAGTTCATTTCATAAAAAAAACTTTACTTGAATATATATATATATATATATATATATATAGTATTGTAATTTCTACGTCGATAGTAGGAAATAGGATAGTAGGATACGATAGTAATTCGATGGTTTGGTAGAACCCCAAAGCTCAACTCCGCATGTCCATATAGGTCTTATTATGATTAAGTAGATGAGTCTTTAGTAATTAATTGAACGTTCAGAGCGTTTGTCTAGTAAGTGTTGGAGTAGTCGGAAACGTCGAGCAGTTTCTTGCCGTTTCAGTCTGGTATGAGGATTCCAAGTTAGACGTTTATCCAAGTGGAGTCCTAGGTAGCGCATTTTTTCAACAGGAACAAGTGGAATACCATTGAAGGATATTGTAGGACAAGAAGTTGTGGGTTCACGACGAAGGGTAAAGGTAATTTGAAGAGATTTATTGGAATTTATTTTTATTCTCCAGTCATGACAACATTCTAAAGGTTTGTGATGCAATTAAAGGGTCATTATTAACAGATAGGATACAAGTGTCATCTGCATAGGTAGTGATGACAGTTTTGGGATGGGCTAAAAAAAAATAATAATAAAAAAAAATAGTAATAAAAAAAAAGTTTATTATCCTCGTGGACTGAAGATACCACACTTCCAGAAAAAGTTCCTTGTTTGATGATCTTTAAATCCGTATTAATTAAGATGAGATAACATTTTCTTTAATTGAGTAAAAATATTATTAGTTCATTAAAATTAGGGATAGACCCCAATATTTTTACATCTTTCAACTCAATTAGGGATGAATCTCAACATACTCTGTAACAAACTACAACTTAATGAATATTAACTTAAAGATCACCAAACAAGCAAGTTTTTTTCTGAAAGAGTGGTATTTTCAGGCCAACTTTATTTTCAACCTCGTAATAACATTAAGATTCAAGTGAAAAGCCAATAGGTATCCATGATTTGTTAGTACATAGTGAAATAGACAAAGTTTCCTCCCCTCCAGATTGAAAACGCCCCAATTCCAAGAGTTTTCGTAAGTAAAATAGTTGTAGGTTACGATGAGTTGAAACAACTTACGATCTTTCGGGGGGATATTAATAATTTGATAAAAAGATGTCTGTACCACCGACTATTATGATAATATCCTAATTTCAATATGTTTTGAAATACAAAAATGTTCGTACATTTATCTACTCGTAATGTTTTAAATTAGTTTTAGAATCAATCCAACACTGTCATCACCACCTATGCCGATGACACGTGTATCCTATCAGTTAATAACGATCCATCTATTGCATTCCGAACTCTTCAATCACACATCACAAGTCTTGAAAAATGGAGTCAAAACTGGAGGATTAAAATAAATTCCAATAAATCCCATCAAATTACCTTCACTCTTCGCCGTAAACCTATGACTTCCTGTCCTACAGTATCCTTCAATAATAGCCCTCTTATCCCTGTCGAACAAATCCGATACCTAGGACTCCACCTTGACAAACGACTCACTTGGAACCCAAATACCAGACTGAAACGACTAGAAACCGTCCGACGTTATCGACTACTGCAGCACTAGTAGTGTTGCCCAAATGCGAGACCGAGACGAGTCTTGGTCTTCCAAACTCAGTCTTGGTCATGGTCTTGGTCTTGCGCAAGAGTCTCGCAAAAGTCTTGCAGTTACTTATTACTATAGAGATAACACTGTAATTTTTTAAATAGGAGAAACCTAACTAAGCCCGAATGAAAAATTAGAGGAGTTAAATGCAAAAGTATATTGGCTATACCAATTATTAATAACATATAGTAATAAAAATGTCAAGCAAAAGTAACTATTTTGCCTTAATTTTTATTTTAAAAATCGATTTCTTTTACTAGTTTTGGTCTTGGTCTTGCAAAGTGCAAGACCAAAAACAATTTTGGGCAACACTACTTACTAGACAAACGCTCTAAGCTCACAATCAATTACAAACGACTCATATATATGACAATAACAAGACCTATTTGGACTTACGGTATTGGGCTTTGGGGCTCCACTAAACCATTGAATTCCTCTCGCATCCAATCCTTACAATCCAAAATCCTTCGTAAAATCCTCAACGCTCCTTACTTTGTCACGAATAAAATCATCCATAAAGACCTTAATGTTTCATATGTTTCCGATTTGGCCCAATCCAGATACCTATCCTTCCATAACAAACTGCAGAACCATCCGAATCCTCTCGTTTCAAATCTTGCTTCCTCCTCGATTCCTGATAACCCTCCGAGGCATCTGAAAAGAAGATGGCCTCGGGACCTTCTAATATAGGACTTTAATTTGAGTTCTACCAATGGGTAGTTTCTCTTCATGTTGTACATGTCATGTTACCAATGTCACATTTACTTATTGTATTTTCCATATAATACAGTTGTAAATTTCAATAAAAAAAAAGTTTTAGAATGATGAGAGTGAATTTCTAACTTTGAGTACGAGTGCGTCAGATAATTATATATTAGCTGTAGGTGTACCCTCAGCTCAGGAGACTTTCTCGGGTATCACCTAGTCTCTATGAAGTGGTTATACTCTATACTCTATTAGAGGAAAACCAAATGGGTGAGCGTGATTCTGGCCTAATCAGCTTTTTGATAAATATTCTATCATATCATTTATAAATATTGATTTCCTTTGTCGTATAAGCTTCCCTTACAGCATCACATGGTGTCGCCATTCAAGTAGAACATTCTAGAACCGGAACCAGTTCTATACCTCATACAGAACCCTATCGCTAACAGAAAGCAATTTAGATTTAATTAAAATTCCGCCCAGGTATGGGACGGGGGGGGGCGCCATTTAGTTATAATTACTCTGTTCAGCTACAGGTCTCCTTTCCAAAAGAACTGTATTCCGAGACTTTAAATACCAAAGTCTACAATATATTTCGGGTACTCACGCGACTTTTGATTAATGCGCAATGTGTTACTGTGCTTAACGGTTAGCATCTTGTGCGAATGACCCTTCTGTGATAACCTGCTGAAGTTTAGCAGTGGCGTAAATATGGCATGTGGTGTGTCCTGAATGCCATTCTTGAGGTGCGCGAAATTCGCAAAGTATTAACCGACTAAACCAATCTCAGTCCAGTAAAATTAGGGATCTAACTCAACATTTTTTTATTTTATTTTATTGAAATTTACAACTGTATTACATGGAAAATACAATAAGTAAATGTTACATTGATAACATGACATGTAAAACATGTAGAGAAACTACCCAGTGGTAGAACTCAAATTAAAGTTCTATATTAGAAGGTCCCGAGGCCATCTTCTTTTCAGACGCCTCGGAGGGTTATCAGCGATCGAGGAGGAAGCAAGGTTTGAACGAGAGGATTCAGATGGTTCTGCAGTTTGTTATGGAAGGATAGATATCTGGATTGGGCCAAATCGGAAACATATGGAACATTAAGGTCTTTATGGATGATTTTAGTTGTGATAAAGTAAGGAGCGTTGAGGATTTTACGAAGGATTTTGGATTGTAAGGATTGGATACGAGAGGAATTCGGTGGTTTAGAGGAGCCACAAAGCTCAATACCGTAAGTCCAAATAGGTCTTATTATTGTCATATATATGTGTCGTTTGTAATCGATTGTGAGCTTAGAGCGTTTGTTTGGAAGTGCTGCAGTAGTCGAAAACGTCGGGCGGTTTCTAGTCGTTTCAGTCTGGTATGGGGGTAACTCAGCATTTAAAAAAATAAAGGTGAAATTGTCCGAAATTGCTCATTATCCTCCCCATAATAACTGGTAAAAGAATCCGGCATCGGGTTTTGATAGGGAGGAGGAGAATTAGGACAGAGAAATGACATTTTTTTCAGTTCTTTAAGAATATCTAAAAAATTATTAATTTTTCTCCAAGATTGTTTAGTATAATATTAAAGTACTTTACAATTTTTATAAAAATGATCTTATGCAATTTATTTTTTTATAAAATCAATTGTTGCGGAGATATTTATGAAATTATATTAATTTTAAAGAGGACTTTTAAGCAATTAAACTAAGTTAAGTTCGGTTTTTCACAAAATCAAGGATCCTTCTTGACTTTTACTTTCACTTACCTATATATGAAATATATAGTAAAGAAAATTTTCGGATCTCAGATTTCCATAGAAATACAGGTTTTCAGAGTACAAATAACCCTCGCAAAGTGGTCTGTGTGTGTGTGTTAACAGTCTAGCTCAAAAACGAAAAGTCGTACAATGGTGAAATTGAATATTTAAGATTTGTATATACTAGGGACATTACAGCAACATTTTATTCAAAATCGGCTAACCGAAAGTGGCAGTTTATATAATGGACTAAACACAACCTAAAGATTTTTATTAAATTCATCATATCAGTGTATAATTAAGTATTTTTAAATAAAATATAGTTTTTATTCTGATTGATATTCTCTAACAGGCTTAAATGGCTAATTTTCCACATTAGTTTTCTCTAAAGTAGCTCATATTTTTTGGTTTTAAAAATTTATCATTTCACATTCATATGTAATATAAAAGATATTTAAATATAAAATATCAAAGGTTGTAATAGTTGTAATTGAGGAACCAATACAAATACGAGTGCACCCGAGCTCACTGGAAAGATTATAACACGCTTCCATACGTATCATGACATAAATATAAAACGGACTCCGACAATATTATGTAAATATACATATGTGATTTTTATAAATGCTATTGTTGGTATTACTTATTATATTCAATTATATAGAGTACAGCGATATAAATATTAAAATGTGTATATATATAAGGGTATTTATATACTTTGGGTAAAAAAAATGAAGAACCCAAATTAGATATAAATAAATATAGCGTCTACATTTTTTACTTTCACTTCCCCTTTGTTTGAAAATACCTTTTTCTGCAACGAAGAGAATGGTAAGTGAAAGTTGTGTGTCACAGATTTTTTTTTAACTTCTGTAATTTTTACTGCACTTCACTTTCTCAGAAAATATTTACTTCTAATAGAAAAAAAAGAAGGTAGTAAATGAAGGTTGAATGATGCGTGCACCGCACCAGATTTCTTTTATATGAAAACAATTTATAAAGGGGTGTAAACTTTGAAAACATTACTTTAAAAAAAATTGTAAAGCCGTATTTTACGCATACTCTGGTGGTTTATATTTCATAAAAATCCGAAATCTACTTAGAATACATTGATTTTAAAGTAAAGCGGCAAAGTAAGTTAGGTTCGTGGCAAACCTAGTGGGAAAATTTATTAACTATAACTTCTAACTTCCGGGTACTGTTGTTCAAGAAACATGAACCTGAAAACAACTCTATTAAATCTATTCTATCTCCTATGTTGATTGAAGACAAGGTAACTACAATATCAAAGTCAAGAAACTTGACCGTGTAAATAGTCCTTAACGCAAACATCATTTTTTTTCACATCGGACTTGTATTTCTGATATTGACATGATCAAACAAACTCATCGTTTATATGTTGATATATAATATATACAAGCGATCCACTTTACGAAACATAGCAATAGAGAGCAGCTCTAGAGCTTTCGTTTCCTCGTGTAACTAATCATTTATTCCTTAACAGATCGAGAAAGGGTAGAAGATTGCTCGGATCTCGGCTCTGAAATTTCCCTTAATTGTCCATTCTCAACTGTAATGGCAGTTCGTGCCGTGTAAAGGCAAAGATTAAAGAGTATTTATGTAAAGAAGGCCGTTGCCTTTTCGAGATTTATTAAAACCTTTTTCATAATTTTTCAAAGGAAAAATGTACAGTTTTACTCCTTAATTATTATAATACTCTTTATAGAACAAAATATCAGAAATTTGCACAAGATAAACAAAATTTAAAATACCAATGACACATCACTGTAAAGTTTCTAAAAAAGATGCTATTTTTTTTAAAAAACTAAGGTGTATGCTACACATCACACGATAGAGTTGAAAACATCAAAAATTTGGTGTGTCCACTCACACCTACCTAACTACCCAACCTATTTCAGAAAATTTTTTTATTCTTCACATACGTCCATCAAGAAACAAAAAAAAATGTTAAATTACATTTATTTTTCCTGAAAATTGATCTAAGAAAGATTTGAGTATGATTTATTCGATAAACTAAAGCAATGTAAACCAGCTTAAGGTAGATCAGTGTAAAAATTTCAATACTCTCTAATATTGCTGATCAAAAACTTGTTGCCATAAATTTGTCAAACAGTAATTTCTGTTAAAAGTATAGTAAATAGTGAAGCTTGTGTGATGCGGGCAACAGATTTTCTTACTTTCACTTTGTCATTTTTTTCACTCATTCTCTCCTTTATGACACCAGGATATGAACCCGTAATCTTGTATTGGAAATTGAACAGCTGTAACTTCGTTAATAGTTGTCTAAAATGGACGATTTTTACACAGTTTTGTGAGAAATCTCATTACCTTTCAAAAAGACTCAGGGAGCTCTGAAACGTATAGATCCGTCGAAAACCGCATATCGGAAATTTGACCCGATCGCAATACTTTCCTTACCTAGTATAGGTAGGAAAGTAACTAGGCGAGATTAATAATATGAAATATAAATTATAAATAATAGCTCATTATAAAGAGGATGAAATCCTGAACATTTCCATAGCTTACAGTATGCACGTCTGATTTTTAATTTCTGATATATTTTAATCCATACCTTCAATAAAACACGTTATCATTTAGTTTTCGACTTTATTTTATCCATTTTTTCCTCTATAATACGGCGTCACTTCAATATAAAATTTTGAATAATAAATAGGATGAAATAATACAGAAATATAGCAATAACAAAGAAAATGAAATGCTGAACATTTCCCTCTCTTACAGTTTACAGTTCCGCTTTTTTAGTTTCTGAGATATTTTAATCCATATGCAAAAACACTTCAATTAGTCGACTCCAGCCGAATTTACCCAAATGTTACACTCGATCCATGCATTTGTTGGCCTTTCACATGGCCTTAAGCCTCTTATTGGGCATTTATTGTTAGGAAAAGTGTTAACAGTGTTAAGAAAATCCTAAAAGTGTTAGGATTGAATGATCTTAACCTCCTTGCCATCATATCTTGATATATTGATTGACAAGTTTCTGTAAGCAGTTCTTCACTGGTCCTTACCCTCCTTGTATTAGTACTGTGATCTCAGAATGGTTCCATTATCTTCTGGAAGATTTTTCTACCGAATTTTTCGATACTTCTTCTCATAACACTGTTAACCTTTAGTTTAATTTTTTTTTAATAACTTTGAAGGAGAGAGAAAATCTCAGTTTGTGCTTCTTATACGCTGGTGTATATCTGGGCTTTTGAAAAATTATTATCATGAACAATATCACTATAAAGTCATCGAATGATGTTATCTTAAAAGATTTTGGTAATTATTTAAGAAATAACCTTACTCAGAAAACATTTCAAGTACCTACGAATATTTAATATTCGTATAATGAGATTTTTTTTTTAAATATGTCTATAAAGGCTTTGAGATTAAATCTAAAAATAGGTCAAGGAAAGTTAAATTTTAATCAGAACTGTCAAAAACAAAGATGTTTTTTAACGAGAAATAAACCATCTCGAAAAATCAATCGACAACTTCATTACTAGGAAATTCATAAATTGCATATTATTTTTTTATCTCAAGGATATAGAAAATATTCTAAAAAATATTAATTTAAATCGATAATTTAGATTGCTTATATACGACCCATTTGATATTTTCACGAAAATCTAAATCTTAAAAAAAATTTTTATTTACTAAAATCTTGAGAGATGACAATCTATGTATCGCTCATTTTCCACTCAACCACTAAAAGGTACCTGAAACAGCGATGAACACAAAAATGGTAAAAATAACAAATGTTTCAATTAAAAAACGTCAACTTGACGTGGGTGGAAAATCGAGAATCATTCATAGCTCCACCATGAAATTTGGAGGAAAAAATCTAAAAAGCACATTTTTATCTTATAAATTAAATAATACTTGTTTTATCCAATAACACAATCCATTATTATTATTCTGATAGAATAATATCAACATATAAGTTTTAATAAATATTATATAACTTTAAACAATTTTAAAATAAAAAATAATTAATTAATAAAAATTACTGTGTCAACTCCGGATGAAAGTTTAGTAAATAATTAGTTTGATAGTTCATTTGAACTATATACAAGATTAATGAGCAATAAATTTGAAATTTGAAACTGAATAAATGAGAGTTATAAATACCTTGACCTCATGACCCCGGCAACTTCATTGCATGGCAGCTAATACGAAATATTTGATTCGTCAAAATTTTAAAGTTAAATATTAAGTAATAACAATATTAATTTAAAAACTAATTACCCGATAAATTACTTAGTCATAAATGTTTTGAACTAAAATTCATCATTTTCCGTATAATACAATCAAATGCTTTTGTTTTGTTTTTAAAATTGAGAAATCATTTTTTTAAAACTTCAAATTTTTTCTTCAACACTTTAACGAACAAGCCATTCCAGTAAAACTTTCTCCGTGGGACAAATTGTATTTTTATCTCAAAAGTTGTAATATATTGTTAAAAAAAAAGTAGCAAGCATTTTTTCTTTAGTTTTAAAAATAATTTAATGTTTGTTCATATCTCACTATAATTATTGTCCATGTGACAGATTACTATATTTATAAATAAATAAAAATACAATCATAGAATCACAAAAAAAATAAATAAAACAATCATATAACTGATAAGGGCAGGTTCAGGACGTGAGAACATGGATTTTAATGAAATATTTTTTAAGTGATACTAGGTTGAAAAATTTACCACCTATGTCTGACGTTTCTTGCCAATGGGTCCTAGGAGCCAAATATATATATATATATATATATATATATATACATATATATATATATATATATATATAATTATAGTTAAAAAATATTAATGTTTCGATTCCTATGAAAATTCGAAATTTTTTAACGTTTTCAGATGCAAAAAACGAATACCATCTCCGTTTTTTTTTTCTCAAAAAATATATTTGACATTACAATGTCAGTTTGTCAAATTTATTCTCTAACCTACTTTTTTTTAAACTGACCCGGTGATCAAATTAGAAAATTTTTCTAGAATTATTTTACAGAGTTTGGACATTAAGAACTAAGAAAACCTGCTATATATAAAATAAATTAAATGCTTGTTCCTCTTCTGTTGTCAACTATGATAATATAACACTCAATTTACTCTTAAACATCTTAATTCGATGTTAATCATTCACTTCACTAATCGACCATTTGGTACAAGAGGATATGAGATGGGAACAGTGATATAATTGTGTAACACTAGTTATCACAGCGAGCTGATAGTAGAGCCGATAATGCAAGATAGATTAACAATATCCTAGTTCATATTGTCAAGGCCACTTATTTAGTGATAATTGCTTGATTCAGTACATGTTTATTGATTTGCTATTTCCTTCTGAAAATGGAGAACGCTGTTCATATCAATTAGGGTGAACACAGCAGTTATAGACAACTTCGACTTTAAATGTAAATATTGTCAAATTTCTAGATTGAAGAACAATGCCCTCTATTGACAACTTGATAAACGAAGTTCTCAAAACAAAATTTTAAAATGGAAGGCGATGGTCCGGGGTTGCGGTCATAAATAGGCTAAATAGTGGTAAAACTATTTTATTAAAAGCCAAGGTTTGGCTTTCAAATTACCACTATTTAGCCTATTTATGACCGCAACCCCGGACCATCTCCTTCCTTTATAATGCAACGGTCAACTATTAAATATTCAAAATTTTAAAATGCCTATCATTGTAGTTTCTATATTGCTTTTAAGATCAATGTGTTCCATACCTTCCTACTAATAATTCAGCTAAGATTAGGTTGAACATTTAGATTATCTTATCTTTATAGTTAAACAAAAATAAACAAAAAATAGAAATAAATAAAAAAACAAAAGACAGACCCCCTGTACATTACTAGAACAATTGAATTTCGTGGTGCCTATCACAAGAGTAAAAAAGTGTTTTTTTTTGTTTTTTTTTGTTACTGGAGATTATACCATAACTAAACATTTTTTTAATTTTAAAGTGTTAAATAGATAAAGGAGACCGTAGAGATTATAAACGACTAACGGAGAAGTTTATAACTATAATAATTACGGCGGAATGAGCCAAAAAAGACAAACATTTCCTTTGATATGTCCTTCACTAGTGTGCTTAATTACTATTATAGAAGGCTCAATAATTTATTGGATAACCAATGAGGTTTGGGGTTTAGCGTTGTCTTGTTGGAAAACAACACCTTTCCGATCATTCATAACTCTTCAGGATGTTCTCCAAATTCGATATTACTATAATCGTCGGAAAACTGAATTATTGCTCTTTAAAGCCGTATGACGTTTTTTTTATTTAATGCCTACATAAGGAATAACTATTCAAAAACTCCATGTAGGTTTTTGTTTTTTATCTCCATTTGTTCATCGGTTTGTTTACGAAGGTCCTGTTGATGTCATTTTGTGTAGTTCATGTTGCCCTAAATTCCTGCTAAATTTCTTGTAGATAGCTAAAGTCGTATTATAATCGTATAATCTCTCGCACTGATTGGGTGGGATTTTGATCAACTATGGCCTTAACATTGCTCGTTTCAATTCCATATGGGCGATCAGACCATTGACAATCATTGATGTCAAAATTTCATGAATGAATTTTAGCAAACCAATTTTGAACGGTGCAGGTATCATTCATAAAAACACTGCAAATTTTTTTATGAGCTTCTACAGCACGCTTATCTTTTTTAAAATAACACAACAAAATTTTCCGATAATGAATGGTATCTTCTTCCATATTCGCAGTGAAATAGCAAACACTATACTAAGCTAGTTCCAACAAGAGTTAACAGATATAGTTGTTGACATATTTCAAACAGAATAAACAATCCACCTTGAGGATTAATACATCAGATAAGAAGTGAATCATAGTGACACAAAAATAAACAGAAAACCCGAAAGGACATATTCGCCAACCCAATACATCCTTAATTTTATATTTCTGAAGATTTTTCGGGATCTTAGTTAGTGTTGCCTAAAATCGCTCTCGGTGTTGCACTTTGCAAGACCAAGACCAATGCCGCCTAACTGTTGCAAGCCCAAGATTGGTTAAAAAAAGAAATCGATTTTTTGAATAAAAATTAAGGCAAATAATTACTAATACTTGACAATCTTAGTTAGTATATGTTAATAATAAGTATAACCAATATACTTTTGCATCTAACTCCACTAATTTTTCATTCGGGCTTAGTTAGTTTTCTCCTATCTAAAAAAATGCAGTAACATCACTATAGCAAGGAGCTAATAAGTAACTACAAGACTGTTTCGAGAATCTTGCGCAAGACCAAGACCATAACCAAGACTAAGTTTGCAAGACCAAGACTCGTCTCGGTCTCGCATTTGGGCAACACTAATCTTAGTTGAAAGAAAGAACATTGTTCTATTTACCCTTACCATATGCTTGTCTATAATAACTGATCCGTTTATGAAAGATCATGTTTAACAATCAATACATTTTACTAGATATATGTAAAACGTTCATTCATTTTATATAATAAATTGTTATTTATATAATTAATCCGAGTTCCATTGATAAATGTGAATGAATCGAAATAAAAAATTCAACAGACATAGAGCGCCCACCTGCCCATTGTAAGCAAGATGGCTGCCAAAGGATGTAGATAGTTCGGCATCGTTGAACGGCACTGTCTTCTCCAGAGACAAAGAACAGTTACCTACTCTTCAAATAATAATATAAATCAAAATATTTTAAACATTTATAATAGCTACACAAACATTATGCTTAGCAGTGAGCTCTTAATCGGTGAAATAATAGTGAAACTAGCTGGTAAATCAGCTAGTTTCACTATTATTTCACATCATTGACGGGTGTATATTTAAAATTTGAGAATAATTTTTTGAGATGTATTTTGTATTATGGAGGGGATGGTCCAAATTCAATTTCATAAAATTGGGTTGGGAGGGGGGAGGAGGGTTGTTTTTAATTTTTTTATGGCGGGACTTGTGGTAGTCAAGGTTTCGCAATAGTCATAACAAAAGTTTGTTATTCGGCTATTTATTTAGGTGCCACAAAACTAAATCGAATACCACCGATCCATTAAAATTTGTTAAATGTTTAATTTTCATTTATGATGAGGCGAGGAGATTGTGGACTGAAATAATTAATCAAAAACAGTTGTAGTCTCTCCACTTCTTTAAATTATGCTGAGTTCATCGCTGGCAAAATAACCAAACTAACATTGGACATTGAGTTAACTACATCCGTGTTAAATTAGAACGTGGTCTGAATATTGTGGCGGGTGGGATGAAATAGTTGGAGATTTTTTTCCTGATTTCCGGCTAATCCCCCTGGTTAATCCTAAAAATATATACAACATTTGTTAGGCTCGGGAAGTTGAATCGAATGACACCTTGAACGGGAAGATCGGACAAAGTTGAAAAATGAGTGCGTTTTACCCATCATGTGACAAGGCGTTACAGATGTTCGGTATTCCGGATTTTTTATCATTTTCCCCATCAGTTGATTAGTACAGGTTTTAAATGTGGCTCGCGAAGTAAATAACTGCCTAACCGAGATCACAAGACAAATTACTCAAGAATTCATAACTTTGGTTCATAACTACACAATATTTAGTTTTCATTTGAAGCCTATATTTTAAGTCAAGCAAACCTTAATATAATGTCAAAATCTCAAAAGTCTACAATAAGCCATTGCTGAGCTTACCGCTGACAACATTTCGTTGCAATGCGGACATACAAACAGACAAAAAAATGTTTAAAAAGTCGATTTGGTGTCTGCAATGTATGAAACGGAAATATATCATAAAACGGGTTGATTCTATTCAATGTACAGACAAAACCTTTATTTTATTTATATAGATAACAGCCTTTACTCTGGTCCATGGTTATTGTTACCATTATTTATTAAATATATGATTATCAACAAACATTTTTTTTTCTGGCATTACGAACTTTGTAAATAGACGCTGTATTGTCAACAATTACGATTTTGAATGCCTTAGAAATCGCCTGAGAAGTGCAAAGAGAAATATTTCTGAAGATAAAACTGCCGTTCCTACAATATTGTACCGTTGAGCATTTATTTTTTTAATTTTTTTTAATAAGGCTCAAATTATTTCTATTATTCACAAATGGTTATATTATAGATATATTTTTAGTTCTTTGAATAATTCTGAATTTTTCTTGGGTATTCTGGGTTTACTCTCGGATATTAAGACACATTCTTCGATCTTCGAGATATGGGAGTAGACGGAAAGAGGTAAAATATGGAAAATCCTCCGTACGATAACTGGAGCGATCTGGGGCCAGAGTTCTAACGCACGGTGAAGAAAGACCAATAAAGAGTTTGTTACAGAAACTGGTCAATCAATGTTCCATAATATCAAGGCACGGAGATTAAGTGTATCTCGTAGCAATCCATTTGGAAGCCTCTACGAAACAATGTCTCAATAGAAGGCAAAAGACGACGTAGAAGGCCAACAAGCAGATGAATAGATAGAATCAACAAAAATGGAGTAGGCTTGCTAAGACGGCATAAGATCTACAATGTCTATAATTCCAACAAAAAAATAAAATGTAAATATTCTGTTTAATAAATATAAATTACAGTAACATTTTATTGTTTTGTAGAGAAGAATAGTTGGGGTGATCAGTCAAATAAGAAGGCAAAAATAAATGATAATATTTATTTTGACATTTGGGAACGTTTCGACCTGAAGTTCAGAGAAGCAAAAAAATTAAAGGGTAAAATTTGAAGGGCTTCTCCGTTCAACACTGGTTGAGACAGCCCTAATGAAGGCCTGAGCTTCAGGTCGAAACGTCGGCAAATGTCAAAATAAATATCATCATTTATGTTTGCCTTCTTATTTGACTGATCACCCCAACTAATCTTCTCTTCATTATCCACGACAGTCAACCATTTTACCCACAATTATGAATTTTATTGTTTTATTTGATCAAGTATCATTTTTATTTATTTAATAAAGAATATCAGACACAGAACTAACAAAGAACTTTCATTGTTAACCTAGTCATAATGAACATAAACTGTTTGTTACAGGATGTTAGCTCGATGCTTTAGCAATCGAATAGTCTTCAATCGGTGGCGACTTCCTGTTCTCAGGAGCTCTCAGCTATGTCCAATCAGAAATCGTCGCTGAATCGAATTTCCACAAAGGCTATTTCCAACCAATCACAACCTCCAATGAGAACTGTAGTGCTCTACGTTTCAAAGGCAAATATTTCTCGTTTTTTTAGATGAATCGTAATTTTCGCTGAATGGCCTCTTAGATGTTATTGGATAATTAACACATGCTAAGGTTTTATAAATTCTTCAATTTATTACACAATGGTTTATTATTTGAAAAAATTTATGAATGATATGTAACATTATTTTTCTTGTCACATAGAAGAACACAAATACAATGTAATTAGTTATACAGACCTAATTAATTTATTTGTTTCATCATTAGTAATTCGATTGCACCAGGTGATATAAGACTTTCCAAAAATCAAAATAAAGGATATCAGCTTTGCAGCAGAACGTGTAGAAAATATTTATAACATATCTTTGCGCCAAATCGTCCGATTTAAATGATTCTTTTTTTAAAAATCTTATAAACTTTTAAATGAAAAACGTGTATATTTTTTAAGTTCAAAAATGTAATTTTAACACCCCTTGTAACTTTACTTCAGGTTATTTTCGGTGAAGTATGTTATACAGACAAACTTAAATGCCTTCTAGATGACTTTAGCCAAGTTTTATCTAAATCGGAACGTTACACAGTGGGACAAGTTAGGGAAAACTCGCGAAATCGGCTAAAGCTATTTTTTTTTTTATCTTCTTATTTTTCTTTCTTTATTAGGAAGCTTATAACGTTTATTTTTTTTTTCATATTTTAGGCAATAAAACTTCCAATTTTGTTGGCATATATAACGACAAAAAATTAAGTAAATACTTGACAAACACAAAAGACAAGATAGAACCACTGGACAAGAAAAATTTTGTTTATAAGTTAGACTGCCAAAATTGTCAACAAATATATATAGGTGAAACTTCTAAAAAACTAAAACCCAGAATAGCACAACATACATCAAACTGCAAAAATAGTAAAAATATTAACATAACAGCCCTAGCAAACCACAGTATTAAATCATTACACACTTTTGACTTCTAAAACCCAGAAATACTGGCAATAGAACCTAAAACAAATAATAGGAAACTGCTGGAAGCTATACATATAACAGGAAACAGTAAACTATAAAACAGACACAAAACATTTAGGTACACACTATTCGGACATAATATCCAATCTTAAAATTCAAAAAACAAAAACAATAGCCAAAAAAAACACAAGAAACAACCATAATAAGAAATAAGAGGATGGGTACAAAGTGCAGAAATAAAACTAAAAATAGATGTTGATTAGTGTATCAGTGAATATGTGTAACACCAAATAATTTTTAAAAAATGTGACAAATATTTAATTTTTGACAAATGGTGCCACATAAAAAAAAATGAATGGTAAATAATTGTGAAATAGATAAATTGGAAAGATAATGTTAAATAAAAATTAATACAGAAAATGTGCATAATTTCAGTAAAAATAAAAATATTACTATGATGATGGGAAAATTGTCCCGAAACGTAAGAGACAAGAAGCATAAATAAAAAAATATGAAGAAAATTGGAAGTTTTATTGCCTAAAATATGAAAAAAAAAAATTTTTTTTTTGTAGTTGTGGTTTGATGGTTGACTGTAGTAAATAATTGAACAGAACAATGGTTTTGGTGATCAGTAAAAAAAAAATAGTTAAAATAAATAAGTATATTTATTTATTTTTAATAATACATAAATAAAAATATTTAATATACTTATTTATTTTACTATTTTTTTTTTTCTGATCACCTCAACCATTCTTCTCTTATTTTTTTTAGAATAAAAAAAACAGATAAACTGTTTTATTGATACCTTCTGGAATTCGTGAGAATATCTTCAGTTTGCAAAATATAAAATTTTCACTGTTTTCATTGAATAGTTCAATTGAAAAAGAAAAAAAAAAATAGATTTAGCCTATGTCGATCGTTTTCCCTTATTCGGCCCACAGTGCGTTAGTAGAAGCGCTACAGTCTATAACCACACAAGTTTTTCCGCCGTCATCTTGAAAAGAAAGGGCGGATGGTAATGCCGAGTTTTGAGGATTATTTTCGAGTGCCTTTTGGCATTGATACCGAATCTCAAAAAGGCGTAAAGCGTACGGACGTATTTACTTGTTCTATTTTCAGATTCTACGTATTTGAAACGTAAAACTTTCAATAATTCAAGTACTCAGTCCACTCCCTCTCCACAAGATCTCGACCTTCCGTCCTTTACATTCCTTCTCACAGATCTGCCTCGTTCCAAAACTCCTTCATTGCTCGTTCTGTTAGTTTCTGGAACTCCCTTCCTATCAAAATTCCACATTCTTCATCCTCATCTACATTCAAAACCCTCCTATTCCAATTCCTGTCCCAAAAACAGTCAGATACCAGCTAACCTTTTATGTAAAATTACATATTATTTATAATAACATATTCACATATAGCTTATAACCTAAATACTTATTATAGATTCGACTTTCCTTTTTTTTTTTTTTTTCCAACAGAAACACAGATTTTACTGTTAAGAAGAATTTACAATTATTTTTTCTGTATTTTTTATTTTTTCTAAAAGGGTTTATTTATATTTTAACATCGTACATAGTTTTAAGTATCTTAGTACGGTTTCAAGAGTTTTGTATATAGATTTTTTTTATTTTATTTTGTATATAGTATGTATAACTAATATATCTGGCCAGATATAAAATTTTAATTTCTGTACTTTTTTGTTATTCTAAAGGGACTTCCTCCCAGAATAAAATTATTTTTCTATTCTATTCTATTCTAAAACCTCAAATTTTGAGGGGGGGGGGGTTAACTATTTTTTTCTTGGTCGATTTCAAAGGTTGATCTTTAAAATAAAGTAAAGTTAAAATATTGCTTTTTTATGTTGGTCTTCTGTGAACCAACACTCTTTTGAAAATGTAGAAGGAGAAGAAAAATCCTTATAATCTATAATCCCTTGGACACTTTGGATAATATATCTTACCAAAGAAAAGGGACTAACTTCGATGGAAAGGATAACAGAAGGATCGTGTGGAAATAATAAAAAAATACGGAAGGATTTCTTATATTATGCAGGAACATTGCTGACATATTTTATACATGAGATCAGTTTGTCAACTCCTGTCGGATTTATTGTGTCACAGGGCCCGAGTAAAATATACTCTTTTCGTTAAGTCTCTCTAAGAACTAAAGGATGATGTTTAGCATGTTTTAACTTATTTTATTTTGGATATTCGCCCATGTAATATTGTTTTTTTTTTAAATTTATTTAATGAAAGTTACAACTTGATTAATTAAAAATTAAATATGTAAATATGGCTTCATAATATGACAAGTACAGATTTAATGAGAATTGGTAGCACTACGATTCAAGTTTTGTATTAGAAGGTCCCGAGGCCATCTTCTTTTCCGACGCCTAGGAGAATTGTTAGGAATCGAAACGGATGCAAGCCTAAAAACTAATAAATTGAGTTGGATTTTGCCTTGAAGCATATTATAGAATGACACGTATCCTGGATTGGGCTATATCGGGAAAATTAATAGTCCGTGGTACAGACCCGTTTTTATCAAATTATTAACAACCGCCTGAAACTTCTTTAATACCTCCATCTCATCATAAGCTACAACTATTCTATTCACGAAAATTCTCGGAATTGCGGCGTTTTCAATCTGGAGGGGGAGAAACTTTGTCTATTTGATTAGGTACTAAAACCTCGTAAATACCCATTTACTTTCTACTTTGATCGCAAGATAGTTTGATCTCAAAATTGAGAAAAAGTGGCCTACATAAATATTGGGTCGTTCTTCCAATATTTTTATTTTATTTTATTGAAATTTACAACTGTATTACACGGAAAATACAATAAGTAAATGTGACATTAGTAACATGACATGTACAACATGAAGAGAAACTACCCATTAGTAGAACTCAAATTAAAGTTCTATATTAGAAGGCCCCGAGCCCATCTCCTTTTCAGACGCCTCGGAGGATTATCAGGGATCGAGGAGAAAGCAAGGTTTGAAACGAGAGGATTCGGATAGTTCTGCTGTTTATTTTCCAATAAAACCTCGTTATTTTGACATTTTGGTGGTGTAGGTCATGGCTAAACGCCTAAATATTTTTTAAGGCCTCTTTTTTTTTTTCGATTTTGTGCTGAAATTGTCTTACGATTCAAGTGGAAATTAAATGAATATGTAGGAGTTTTTAGTACCTAGTTAATAAAACGTTTGCCGATCTCCAGATTGAAAACTCCCCAATTATGAGAATTTTCGTAAATAAAATAGTTGTAGGTTACGATGAGAAGAAGCTATTTACGAATTTTCAGGCGGATGTTAATAATTTCATAAAAAGAAGTCTGTACCACGGACTATAAGATCATTATGGATCATTTTTTTTTAGAAAAAGTCAGGAGCATTGAGGATTTTGAGACGGAATTCGATGGTTTTGTCTCAGTCATAATTATAATAGATATAAATGAACTGTGGGTCGAAAGTAAATGATCTTAGAACATGGAGCAAATGTTCAACTATTATTTGTAAATATTGAGCTAAACTAATTTAATTTGTCCACATATGTAATAAGGTAAGAGCTTTACAATAATTACAATCATTCTAATAATTCACACTGCCCTTTATATATAAAAGGCGTTGATCTAATTCGTGTGATGAAACAATTAGATGTGATCTAATCTAAGGAAAACGTTGTGTATTAAAATAAAAATTTCTTCTTAAAATAGAGGGTTAATTACGGAATTAAAGAAGTAAATTGTCTACACTAGAAATAAAAATAAACATTTACAACATAAAAACCAACTATATTTATCTTTTCTAATATAAAATAATTTATAAAAATAAATTTCACATTTGAAAAAAAAAATAATCAGGCTCATATCAAAATTTGTTAAAACAAGTTGATAGTGATTGTTTATCATTAAAACAAATATTTGATTATTTTAGTTGTTAGTCATCACAATTAGTAAGTAAGATAAATATTGATTATGCAAAATTAATCGAGGACTAAGAAGTAATAGATTAAATTATCTAAAAATTCTGTCATCAAAATAAAATTAATGATTCCATTTAATGTTTTATGTCTTGTTGTCTCTTCCTGGTTCGATGAACTTTTTAAGTATATTTCTACATGTTAATATATACATAATTGGTAAATGGTTGACTGTCGTGGATAATGAAGAGAAGAATAGATGGGGTGGTTAGTCAAAAAAGAAGGCAAAAATAAATGATAATATTTATTTTTGCATATGCGACGTTTCGACCAATACAGTTTGATAGACTTTACAATATCTCAATTTTCTATCTAACTACTCCATTCTCAATGTCTTAATTTTACTATTTATTTTCATTTCTTATATAACTTCATATTTCTTTTTTATGTTTTACATTTTATTCTAAGATTCCCATTGTAACACTTATGTCACCCTTTTTGATTATGCCTACTTCATCATTCCACACTTTGTAACGGTTATTATTATTTATCTCTTAGTTCTTAGTCATTATTCTAACAATTTCATTTTACTTTATATTTATTTATTTATTTTATTTTTATTACCATCACTGCTTATGTTTCTCATACCTTGTTATCTTAGCCCTGATGAAGGCCTGAACTTCAGGTCGAAACGTCGGCATATGCAAAAATAAATATTATCATTTATTTTTGCCTTCTTTTTTGACTGACCACCCCAACTATTTTTCTCTTCGTTAATATATATATATATTTCAATATGAAACATAAGATTGATTGAATAACACTCAAAATAGCATTTTTTTAGCCACTTGAAGTAATGATATAAAAAAAACTTGTCAAAATAAAGTGCTATTACAAAATACTTCAAATAGGGTACTCAACATTTATCTTTATCAAAATATGTAAATTATGAAAAACTATCCTCTTAGGTGTCTTACAAAACCTTTTTGAAGAATTCTTCAGGTTTTTCATGTCATTTTTGGAAAATTCCAGGTAATCGAAATCTTAAAATCAGACATTTTTAAATGACTGGTCTCACACTGGCGGATCCAGAGATGAAATGATGGTATTTCGGATTTGCACTTTTTTTGTTGAGAGTTAATTAGATCGAGCCGTCAGATCTGCGATGTGTAACGCTCGGGTCAAGTCGGCTAATTGAAGTGTTTCTACAAATGGATTAAAATATCTCTAAAACTAAAATTCGGACCTACATATTGTAAATGTTCAGCATTTTACCCTCCCTGTAATGGGTATTAAAATTAAAATTTGATCTTAATGCGAGGGGAAAAGGGAAAAAATAGTGTTGAAAACCAAATAATAACGAATTTTATGGAAGATTTGGATTAAAATATCTCGTAAACTATAAGCGAGCAAAATGTTCGGCATTTCATCCTCTTTATAATGAGCTATTATTCATAATATATATTTCATATTATTATGTTAATGTTTCACTTCTATTTTGTGGTCTAATGCACACACCTAATGAATGTGTGTTTTTTTCTTCTCATTTTAAATTATAACTTCATTGCATCTCTGTTCATATAGGACCATCTTGAAGATATTTTTAGTTGCAACTAACAAAAAGTAAAAATGAACGAATCCAAAAGTCTATTCATTGTCATTACACTAAATCATGGTACATGCCCACAGTTTTTTTTTTTTCAAAAACATTCCTAATCCTACATCAGAAGAAGTGTCCTTTTTTGGACTTTTTTTTTTTTTTTTTTTTTTCTTCCCTACCTCGCCTTTTAGGCTATACGGGATTTTCCCGGGCCGGGGGGTGAGGGCGGGGAAATTTAAAAATCCCCTCCGGCACCGGGACGCGAACTCGTACTTTTTATATCATCTCAAAACTCTGTTATCCGGTTGCCAGGCAACTAGCGGTGCTGTTACACACGCTTTAGCCTATTCGGCCACCCCGCCCCCCTCCTTTTTTGGACTTGACCTAGAGAAGAGGCTGACATGTAGAACCACAAACGGATCTACAGGGGGGCTTTCGCACTAAAGTCAGTGTATGGACCCCCCCTCCAAAAAAAAAAAAAAAAATTATAAAATATAAGCATATTTTATAGAAAAATATTTTTAAAAAGTATTATTTTTCGTCTGATTACATTTAATTGGACCTGAAGAATCAATTAAACACCATTTTATATAGGTAGTTACTTTCGGGCTGAATCATCCTTAATTCCTGGATCCGTTTGTGTGCAGAACTCATATTACACAATCCAGGCTATTTGACAAACGCTCCAAATTAACCTTACCTAACAAACTTACTATCCACAAATTACTTATAACAACCTTTATGGGCTTACGGGACAGAGCTATGGAGCACTTCGAATAAGTTCATCAAAAAACATCAAAAAGAACATCAAAAAAATTCAAACTTTTCAATCAAAAGTTTTGCGAAAAATTTGCAGAAGCGCGTTCTATGTGAGAAAATATAAAAATAAAAATTACCAAAATAAAATTTTTAAAAAATCACTAACAAACATCTTTTTCGAAGATTATAAGGTTATATATATATATATATATATATATATATATATATATATATATATATATATATATATATATATATATATATATATATATATATATATATAAGTAATTTTATGATATTTAAAATTAAGGCAGCACTGGTAGATTCGAGGGAAGGAAAGGTTTAAGCTACCCCCAAAAAAATAGTTTTTTCATTGGTTCAAATTTGATTCTTTAAATGATCTATAGTAAGTACTTAAACGATTATAATAAGTACTAATTTTAAATTATAATTAATATACATCTATTAAATGTAACCATGTATCGATAGGTTGGGCGATCGACAATAAAAATGTTAAAGGGGCAAGAATATCATTTCGCATACCCATCATCCAATAAATTGAATTTAAAAAACAATTAAAATTGATAACAAATAACATACATGAATGAGAAATATGTAAACTAAAATCGATTAAGAAAATTCGAACTAGCTGGATAAGACATAAATATCTGGCCCATAACTATTTTATCGCAATATTCCTATTATTTAAATTTCCATTTATATTCAGAGATCATTCTATAGAACCATTTCATAGGATTTTATGATTTATTCACCTCAATTTCTACATATTTTCTTATATCCTTTCAAAGATAAATTTGGAAAAAATATATTTAATAATTATAAATGTAAATATATTTTATATAGGATATTTTTATAGACATTTTTACATGACTGGTTAGACTGTGAAAACATTTTATTTTTATTTTAAAGTTTTGTAAACTAAAAAATCAAAAATATTTTTCAGTCTTTTAACATTATTCATTTTTATCTAGAACAGTTATAGAAATGTACCTATACTATTAAGGCTGCCCCACTTCCTTCAATGTTTAATGGATAAATCGAATAAATAAATAAATCCAATTTTTTTTCCAGGTATTTTCAAGTATATCTATAAGCACATAAAAAAAGTCAACAATGTTTACAAAATTTATAAACAAATATATACATTTATTTATAAATATTCAATATTATATTTGCTCGCTTCACAATAATTATATTGAATTTTTACACATAGTAACAACACTACTTTTTTTTTTTCTTTTTTTGCCTTTCTCCAATCGCAATGCAAATTCTGCGCCTATGTATGTCTCAAGAAAAAAATAACTCCTAAAAATATACTTGAACTGTATAAAACATCGTTTTGTTTAGATTTTATTTCAGATAATTACAAAAAAAAATAAAAAAATACTCCTTCCAAAAAAAAGAAAAATAAATCTTGAAACAACTCTTGCAAAGAAGTCCTGTGAGCTCTTTTAACAATGTCGATTATTGTTTATCACAAAAAATCGATAAACACATCATTATACGTTTGATGTGTCATAAACATACCTTCTTATGTAAATTGATTACACCAATAGTTAGCCTTAATAAATAATTATTTATTAAAAATATATTTATAATTGAACCGAAAGAGATCAGAATAGGCCTTCTGAAAATGCGTGAATGCATAAAGATGAAAATTTTCAAAAAACAATTCCAGAAGAGAAAACAAAAAATAAAAAAGACAATCGAATCGTTCTTCAAGAGAAATCATGTTATCAATTGATACTTCCGCAAAACATCGAAATGAGAAAATATTTCTATTTTAAAACAATAAATGATTTACTGCTAATTTGCATCGTTATCATAACATCTTACAATTGATAAGAGAGTAAACAAATTCTGATGATTTTTTTTTTTAAATATATTTTAATTTCTTTATAATCAATTATAGTAAAATAGTTAAAAATATTTTTATTTAAAATACTTAAGTTATCTTGCGCAATTGCAGGAAATTACGCATCACTGCGAAATCTATTAAACTTAAATTTATATACAAAAATAATAAAGAAAGTGTTAAAATAATAATTATTTCAAATATTTACGCTTGATTAAATAAATTTAATTCATCAGAATATTTTTAATAGATAAATGTATTTAGATAAAAAAATATACACAGTCAAAAAATCTGCATTGCATTCGATAGTAGAGATCTCATCTGATAAAGTCGATCTAACCCAGAATTCGGAGCAGTGGGACAGGTCATTGATGAATTAAAAAAATAAATAAATTTCATCTAGAATAGATTATTCCATTATATTAAATAATATATTATTAATTAATTACCGTACTACTCCATGATAAGATCCTCGCACGTCGCGTAGGACCACGAAGATACACAGCCACTGACACAACCTAACCGCTCGCTGTACAAGCAGTCACTGATCGACTTTAAACCGTGAGTAGCGCTCCTAGCGGCTATCTCTTGGACTATTACTGTTTCCTTTAGTCCTCCAGAGATAGCGCCACGATAGCACGCCACCATTTTATTTGATTAATTTAAAAGTTACAGTTATCAGAATGAGAAATAATCAGTATAGATTTGTTTTATTCAACTTTCTGTCATTTCGACACAAGCATTTGTGTCTTCATCAGGACTAAAAATTTAAAAATTACATTAGAAGTATAGCTTTAGACAAAAGTACAAAAAGATAAATAAAGAGAAGTTGGTTGGGTATCCAGTCAAAAATACAAAGCAAAGTTAAATAAATAGAGCATCATATCTTTGTCTTAGGCCTGCAAAAAAACAAAAACAAAAAAAAGAAATGAACCGAAAATAGAATGCTTATATAACAAAAATTGTTCAGTTTATTTCATCTCAAAATTCTTAGTGTTCTTACAGACATTTGCAGTGTGGCTGTCGACACGATGTACCTGTTTACATCATCACAACTTTGTTTACATATCAACTTACATTCTAAATTTCACTTCTAATTTTTTTGTATAGTCCAATCAATTTATCCCAATGATATGATAACTCACAAATCACTTATGTTATCTTATTAGTTTTTTAATTGTGAATTTCTGGTTGACTGTAGTAAATAATTGAAGAAAAGATTGGTTGGGATGTAAAGCAAAAAAAATTTATTTTTGCCAAAGTTTTGCCCCAAAGTACAGACTTATGTCAGGGTTAAGAAAAGACAAGATAACAATTGGCATGAGAAACTATTAACAGTAAAAAGAAAATAATTATATGTAGCTGAAAGGTATAGTCTAATTACATTTAGATAGAATAAACTTAGCATTAATAAATAAGTGGAGGGGCAGAAATACAAATAAAGACAATATAAAATAACCATAACAAACTTAATAATAGAAAGTTGGGGAAGCAAAGTTAGGATACATAATATAACGGTAACAAAGCGACTAATGAAATAAACAAAATGAAATTAGGTAAAAAAAAATTAATTAACAAAAAATTATAATGAAATATTATGAGATAAAAACACAAATGTTAGATATAGAAAAATGGATGACGTAGTTGCTAAAACATGATATCTTAGAATGCTAAAACGGAGTGAAATTCATATAGAACAAAATGTAAGAAGAGATGTAAATAGAAAAAATTAAGATATTGTAAAATCTATCAAAACATACTGACTACATAGAAGAGAAATATGAAGTTAAAATTATGAAAATAAGATCTGATGAGTAAATGTATCAATATACACAAAATAGACGTAGGGATATGAAAAAAAAATAAACAAGAAAAAAATGAATGAGGAGAATACTAAGATAAAAGATGAAGACCAACCAGATATCACAAAAGGTTCCCTTTAGGAGAAGTTGAATAATCTCAATTATTCACGACAGTCAACAATCAATCCACTATTATAAAAAGGTAAATGATATGCTTAAGTCAATTGTAATAGAAACATAATAGTTATATAAACATAATAGCAGAAGAATAGTAAATTTTATTCCAGAACATTTAGTTCCCTAAGAATAATGTAATTATAGAGCGCTGTAACTTTAGAATTAAAATAAAAGACAAGCATAAGTAAACTAATAAAATTATAGATAAATAAATATCAATAAGTTTACATAACACTAAAATGAGACGGACAATAAAAAAATTTAATTCTTAAATAAATTTGAAAGTTTAATTATATGAAGGATGTATAAATAATAATTAATAATTGATGTTTAAAAAAATTTAAAGATGAGGTTTTGTATATGAAAACACGTAAGGAATTTCAAAACAAGGTAGGACAAATTATAAAGATGTTTTTTTTTTAAATGGAGTAGTTCTATGAGAAGAAATATACAAGTTCATGTGGTGGGATCTCGTATTTAGAGAATATACAGAAGAGCAAGAAGTAATCAAATCAAGAAGATAAATAGGTTTTTTGGTTGTAAATGTTTGGAAAAGAAATATACTAGGAAATATTGCTGTCAGAAAATTGGATAGAGCCACTTCTAATCGACTTACCGACCAGAGTCATAGAGGTGCCTGGGGGTCTGCATAGATGAATTTAATGAAATAATTCATTGGTTTCTTCAATCTAATCTTGAGCCCATCAGACAATCCACCATCTACAAGGCAGCCATAAATGGGAAAATAATTAGAGAGGAAACTAGAAACTGGTGGGTTTTAAGAGGCACAGAATCACGATATCCCAGAAACAGTTTGAGAATAGCAATAAATTTTCTAATTTTTTTTTTCCATTTAAAGGTTATTTGGGAAATATGATTATTCCAGGACAAGTATTGATAAAAAAATATTCTAAGACTTCTAAAAGAGTGTATATACGAATAGTTAGCCCATTAAGATAGAGTAGGGGATAGTAAGGAATGGAATCGATATGAGTATACTTAAAAAACAACTTATTTAATTCATTAAAAATTTAAAATAAAGAGTGGAATTAATTAATAATTGTACAAGAGAAAAATAAAAAAAAATTGAATAAATTAGAAATATGCATGAAATAAGAATAAAATGCTAGGGCTAAGAATAAATATAGTGATTTTTTGAATAATAAAAACTAATTGAAATAAAGCAGAGCAACATTATATAATGAGATAATCACTGAAACTAAAAAGAATATGAATTTAACAAACTTTAGCAAGCAAAATAAAACAAATCTAGACTGAAAATCATAATTATTTATCATCTTCATAATTTAAAAAAGAAAACAATAAACAAAAATATCCATTTGTAAAAGTAAAACACATTTGAGATTGAGCTAAAAAAAATAATTCATTATATCAAGAATTAAAAGCACACTGAATGAATATTTTAAAGATGTTTTACTAATTAATCAAAAGTCAACAATGTAATCAACTAGATACAATCTCATAATTAATTGAAGCAATATGCTTTATTAATTAATTTATTAATATCTACAGTATTTAAGTAAATGAAAACAAAATGGTATTCTTAATAGAATGAAACAGTTGCCATTACTTTTTTTAAAATTACATCTTTCTATTTTTAAGAAATAATATAGTTTACTTCACAAACTATTAAAAACTCTTGAGACTAAAAATGTAATTCACTATTTAAGGTGTTATTTTCATTACATTTTATCTGTCAGATCCTCTTCAATAAAAAAATTAATTCAATCAAAGAATTTATAATAAAATTTACTAGTTGGCCAGCGCAAATAATTCACAGAAAATTTTCTTTAGTGATGGAATAGCAAAACAATATGGAAATAAGTAGATCCTATGTATTATGTAAGAGAGGAATTAATTATTTTTGCTGGGTACGTTCCAATATTCCATTTAACATAATAGACCAGAATATTCGTACAAATTGCTTTGCTAGAGCCTTTTTCTAAACGCAGGCTGAAAATGTAACATTCAAAATAAAGTCTCAATCATGGGATTTTCTAAATTTTTAAAAAATATAAAATGTAAAAAGAAAAAAATACCTTAAAAATAATAAAGCCTGTATCAGCCAGGAAAAAAAATATAGTATCATAGTAAATGCAATATTTTTAAATATGAAGAAATTATTAAGTATAAAAAAATTAATGGACTAGTAAAAGGTAATTTAGTAATATTTGTAATAATCATGGGTCCAATCTAGAAAAAAGTGCATAATTTTTGAGTTATTCGCAAATAAAGTATCATTTCCTTCATAATTTTTTTTCCAGAAATTTCAGGGATTTTGACTAATTTTCACATGTGAAGGAGCAGAATATCTTCAAAATGAGTGATCAATCATTGGATTTGATGAAGAATTGACGAAGCTATGGCGTAACAACAAAAAACACCTTTTAGAAATAACACTTAGGATAATTTTTATTTTTAAAAATATAGAATAAATAAACGAAGATAACTTCATAGTTTAAATATAAAATAGTACATTATCACATGGTGATAATTAGTCACTAACCATAAATGAGTAGCAATGTTGTTATTTAGTTTAATATCACTTAAGTTCACTATGTTTATGTTTTCCATATTGATACATATATTATTAATGTTTAAAAAATACATTATTTCTTACATAAATAATAAATTAATTTCTTATATAAATAATAAATAATAGTATTTCACGTTTAACATAAATATATTACAAAGCCAAACATATTGTTGGCTTAATGTGAAAAATCATTTAATAATATTTTAGGAAATAATTCGCTAACTAATTTGCTGGAATTTTACACCACAATCAAAACATTATGCATTTATGGTAACAATTATTAAAATAGACAATTGTCTGTGTTCTTATAATGTATTTAATGAGTATTTTCAACAACAAATATGATTAAAATTCACAAATATCCCTCATAAAATAGAGCAAAGATGTAATAGCACATCAGAATTTTAAAGCAAAGAAAAAATAATTAGGATTATTATTATATAAATAGTATAATATTTAAAATTTGCTTATTTTACATTATGACACTAATTTGATTAAACATTTCTTCTAACAATTTAATGTGATAAAACATTTTTCCAAAAGGTTACATGATATGTTGTTCCGCCCAATGAGTGTTATGTTATCAACAAATGAATAACAGTTTAGCTTTATCAAAAGTGTACACAGTGACATTTTTCTATGATAAAATGATATATTTTATTCAGTATTTTTAAAAAGAATTTAATAATTTCATCCTTGTCAGTATGCATAATTTTTCAATTTTTTACAACAGTTAGTGATTACTAACTACAAAAGTATTGGAAGCATTATTCTTTTAAATGTTAGAAGTAACTTAAGTAGGTGATAAGAACGTAACTTAATTAGCTAAATTTTAAGCCCTGTTACCAAACATTTTTTTTAGATGTTATTTTTCCTAAAATTAATCAATACAAATTTCCCTTAAAATAATTTAATTCAGTAAAATTATTTTAAATGTAAAGAACTATACATAACAAGAATTAGAATGAACAAAATTTAAACTTGTTTCTCTTCATTTAATTAAATGTTTCTTCATTATTTCCCGAACTTCAAGACTAACAACTAAAGCTAGTCATCGGGTGAAAAAGAAAGTAATTGTACTATAACTTTTTCAATTAACCAGATCAAAATTATTCTTGTCACCATAAAGTCCTAAGTTGTGCTTCATAAATTAAGAAAATTAATTAATTTGTTTTATTAGTTCGTATTCTTGACCAGTAGCAGATTGAGAATTTAACTGTGGACAGGTTTTATTTTTTTTTTTTCTTACATTTTATTATCTTCTTAATGTTTAAGAAATCTTATTTAAGCGATTCTTAACATGTTAAACAAATATTGGTAATTTAAGGCACTGTAATGCTTTGAGGCATAATATTATTATATTTTGTCTCATCATAAATTTATATTTAGTTGCTGTTTAGCTTTATAATTTAATAACAGAACATATATAAGTTCAGATCACTCCAAGAATTTAATTTTTTTATTTTGGGGACTTCAGAAAATTGTAAATGTTTTTATTAATATTATTTTATCATTTGTTTGAACTGTATTCATAACCTATATTCTATATGCAAGAAATGTTCACATTAATGAATCCTATAAAAAGCATATTCCAATTAATATAGAGTTATTGGTTTTAGTTAATTAAATGTAGAGAAAATTTAGCTAAACTGAAGGTAAATAAGTAACCAAGCTAAAAAAAAAATATTTCTGACAAAAATGTTAAAGAAAAAAGTTTTTAATCTCAGACCAATTTGATAATATTTTAAATTATCATTTCTACAGCAGTAAAAAACTTTTAGTTGACTTTAGAAAATAAGAGATGGCCAAGAACTTTTTAAAAATTAAAATCTGTTTAAGATTCTTGGGAACAACTTATCTAAAATGCTCTTAATTTTTTTTTTTTATTCTTGTAGTTGTTCAAGACTTCAAGATTCTTATAAGTAATAAACTTTAATTTGATATTTTTTTCTTAACTCTCTTTATTTTCATCTCAAAACTTTAACATTATTTCTTTATTATCAACGAGAACTTATTATAATTTAAAATTATTCCACTATTCTTTTTTTCTTCATTTATTCTTTAATATAAATCTCCAAGAAGGTTAATCCAAAATTTGTATCAGTTTAATTTTTTTTAATTGAAGAGTATAATAATTTTATTATAACACTTTTTACATAGTTAATTATAAATGAACTAAAACTTTATTTTATTTCAGAGATAGTTAATAGTCGACTCATCAATTATTAGGATGAAACAAAATTGTCGGGGTTCACAGTCAAGAATTTTTTTAATATTTATTTTGGTAGGTTAGCCGATGTTTCAACCTAAATATGTGGGTCATCCTCAGGGCTATCGTTTGGGAGTTTAGAAAAGAACTCAAAACTTTAAAGATGGGTAATAGTTAATTGATTAATTATTATCAATTAAGGAAATAAAATAAAGATGAACAAAATTATCAGGATTTATAGTCAAGAATTTTTTTTATTCGGTTAGACAAAGAAACATCGGCTAACCTATTAAAAAAAATTCTTGACTGATCGATGTTTGAACTATACTGTTCTTCTTCGTGATCCAAGTATATTTTCTTTTAATCATTACAATATTTACCAATTATTTGTTAAAATCAACTTATCTTCATTTTATTTTCTGAAATACCTTGGAATATTCTCCATTATCATTACTAATCACAATGATTTATTGCATTTAATATTTTTAACTTTATATTTAAGATTATTTCAGTTTCAAATAAGCAGTTTTAAATTTTACTCTAAAATACTGAGTTAAACATAATTAATAATTAATTAACAATTAATTGCAACAAGTCATAATGATTTGCTGTAATAAAATTATAAATGCAAGAAATTATTATAATAAACACAATAAAAGATAAATGGCTCATGAAGGATGATTGGTATAGTTTGAAACATCGAAGGCAGTAAAATAAGGGTTTAATTTTTAGACAATAATTTATGTAAAAAGTGTATACATAAAAAATTCTTCTGGTTGTTCAAAACTTAATTCTTATTAGTAATAAACTTTAATTTGATACTTTTTTCTTAAATGTCTTTATTATCAAGCAGAATTTATTACAATTAAAAATTATTTCCTAGTCTTTTTTTCTTTATTTATTAATTAATATAAGCCTCCAGGAAAGTTAATCCAAAATTTGTATTAGTTTAATTTTTTTTACTGAAGGGTATAATAATTTGATTATAACATTTCTTAAATAATTAATTGTCTAAGAATTAAACCTTTATTTTATTTCCTTAACTTAAATAGTCAATATTTGAACTATACTGTTCTTCATGATCCATGTATCTTTTCTTCTAATCAACAAGATATTTATTAATTATTAGATAAATTGTTTCCATTTTATTTTCTGCTATAACACCTCCGTTATTATTACTTATCACAATGATTTATTCGATTTAATAAATTTATAACAGTTTATTTTAGATTGATTCAGTTTCAAATAAACTGTTATTTATTAATAGTATTTTTTTTTTTTTTTTTGTATAGCCTGTTTTTACAAGTATTACACCTGTAGGCCTCCCCAATTAAGAGGGTAATGGTCTAACTTCCCGCGGGGACCAGCCGTATTGGGAAGTAGGGCCGGGATTCGATCCTATGATCTTTGCTTTACTAGTATAGCACGCTAACCACTCTGCTATACCGGCCCCTTAATTAGTCATAATTAATACAATAAGGCATATTGATTTGTAATAATAAAATGATATAACAAACTGAGGATGAGATAGTTTTAACTAATAATTGATAAATATTGTAATAAATGCAAGAAAGGAAAATTACTCATGAAGGATGAACAGTATAGTTTGAAACATCGATCAGTGAAATTAAGGAAGTAAAATAAGGGTTTAATGCTTAGACAATAATTTATGTAAAAAATGATAATACAAAACTTCTTTTCATAAAATCCACTAGAAATGTAAAATTTTTCAAATATTTTACAATAAATATTATATAAATGGAATTCCTTGCCAACTGATATCCGCCATGCCTCCTCCTTGTCTTCATTTAAATATCATCTCTACCAATTCCTTCTCACATCCCAAAATGACGTTGTACAATGAAATAAATATTGTGAAACACATTTTGACTGAGGTGAATGGTTGTTGAAATTGTTTCGAGTTTTAATTTTAAAAATCAACCCATGCTTATATTATTTTGTTATTTATTTTTTATCTGATTTGTTTTTTGTTTTTTTCGTTTAAATAATGTTTATTTGTTTTTCAAAATGGTATTCTTTTTTATTTGTTTTAATATACTTTCACTGAAAATACTGTATATATTCATTTAATGTTGATTAATGTAATTTTTAGCCAGATGTGGTTTTTATTTTTTTGTTCGTAATTGTTATTCATAAGAGACCTCGTCCAGAATAAAGTTTATTTTCTATCTATCTATCTATCTAAATATTTATCATTAGCTATAAATTAGAAAATATTGTTGGTTTATTATTATATGTCATTAAGTGATATTTCGTAACATTAAACAATTACTTTTTTCAATTTTTTCCTTTAGAACTCAGAAATCAGAAATTTGTGAGCTTGTTGTTATTAAATTTGATATATTTAAGGATTGATATTATTTCCATGCACTTATAGTGTTATTTTATCAAAAAGATAAATTCAAAATTCACGAAAGCATATTTGAAAGTTAACTTATATTAAAAATTCACTTAGAAATAGAAAATCATCTTTAATCTGAGACAAAATACTTTAAAAATAGCAAATATTGTTCATACAAATTAACAATAAATTTGGTCAAAAGACCTATTACAACAAAGAATAACTAAAATATTAGTATTAAAACAAGTATATACATAGCTTTGAGGATATATTAACGAAAACAGATGGACAATAGGGTTAGAAAACTGCAATATTGATGCTAAAACAATAACATAAAAATAACTAAATGAAATTGGAAAGGAACTTCGCCACTGTTTTCAATAAACCCACATTATATCTTTATTTAATAAAGCTTAATATCTTTTTAATACTTAAGTGAAATTAAAATAATATTAGTTAGAAATATTAAATTTTTTAATGATATGGAAATCTCAAAATAAAAAGTTTTGGGGAGGAAAACTTTTACCCTGAAGGCATCAAAATATTAAATTCATTCTTTTTTTTTTAACCATCCAGTTTATTTTTAAGATTGCTAGACTTTTTTTTCAAATTCAAAAACAAGAAATACATTTTTGAATAAGATCAATGATTGCAGTCTCTTATTACTTTTGTCAGATTAATACATTTTTTTACATGATAAAATATGGACATCTTAAATGACAAAATAAGTTTACAATCAATGCCATATTTTAATAAATGGTGTCTCCTAGGATACATATAAGCCCTTATAGTTTAACTATTTATTCAATTTTGAACAACATTTTGAATAGTTTGCTCATTTTCAAATCATCTACAAATAGTCACAAAAAACATTGTTAATAATAATCATTAATTATCTAATGAAAATTAAATGTATGATACCAAAACTACTGTGAGAACTTACCAAAATTCAACAATTTCCAAAATCTTTTCATTATATTATTCTATTATACCTTATTTCTTGTCTACAAAAATATAAATTACTATTTTCCTTGCATTTTATTTTATTCGCATATTGTATAATGCTTATCAATTCTCACAAACAAAAAAAATTATTCAAATGTGAGATTATTTCAAAATTAAAATATTAACAAAGGAGATGGTCCGAGGTTGCGGTCATAAATAGGCTAAATAGTGGTAAAACTATTTTATTGAAAGCCAACGTTTCGACCCGATCTGCACTATCTTCTCTTACTATTGTTTAATATGTACTACAACATTTGAACTCTTAAGGGATGTTGTCTCCCCGTATTCTAATATATTTCCAAAATATTCGAGTATTGCAAAATATAATTTATAACATGAAGAGGTAGTAACAGAATCACTATCCATCTTAGAATCACTTATTATAAATCCTCGACTGACTGGAGGAAGCTAGACATGGCTTATCATTAGCCGCTAATGTTTTCAGTAGCTAAATAGGGAGGCTTACAACCTTCTCAATGTTCTTACTTGGAAAGCTGCTTTAGAAGACATTTAAATTTTAAATAAAATAATGTGGGGTAAGAGTTATTTCGAGATATGTTCGTAATCCTTTCATTGAATTCAAACTCAGAAATGGTATGAACTACAAGATTATTCCTGAATGGAATCTGTGGTAAAAGAAGCAATACATTAATAAGCTTGAGCAGGACCTCTCTTAAGAAGATTATAACGATACATACTGGTCACTGTAAACTGAATTATCACATGTTCAAATTCAGGCTAACAGAGTAGTCTCTTTGAAGATTTGTAGAACCAGTTTGCTGCGTTAATATTAAAATTATTCGGCAATGATAGGGTGTCTGATTCCCATACTAAAGGAGCTTTTCAATACAACAAGCCTAATTCAGTTTGACGAGACTGCTGGAATAATGCTCTGAATTCTTATTCTACATATCGCTCTTGCGACACACCAATATGGGGGTACAATGTCTATTGTATGCACTGCATTTTGCCACAAAAAAAAAAAAAAATTGTAAGAACTATCCTTTACAAAGCATTAAGTGCAATGATATTTCAAAAATAAGCCATGAGACTTTCCTAAGATGAAGTAATCACTGAGGTTTGTAAAACCAGATGGTAAAAACTGAATACCATTAAAATTGGAAAACTGCTTCATACATGAATTGGTTACACATTGTCAGAGAATTCTTAATATAATTCTTTTCCTTCTTTCAGTCTCTAAAAAAGAGTTTTAATTATACACATAAAATAATAATTGGCCTGTGCTAATAATTAGCAGAGTATATTTTTCAGTGAAAAAATATGATGTATTATAAGAGGAGATAATTAATTTTCATACAAAATAATAAATCATAAGATATGTACCAAATACAGTAGACAGTACCTTTGCTAAAAATAGTCCAATCATGATTATTTTTCATTCTGTAAGAAAATTTGACAACTCTTGAATTATTATGGGTATGATCAACTATATATTTTGTACTTTTTAAGTTATACATAAATAATGTTTCCTTTTCTTCATAATATTTTTTCCTAACTTTTCTGGTTATTTTTCACACCTACAGGAAGAATTAACAGAGATAGCATACCAACAAAACAAACACCTTTGAAAAATAATATTTAAAGATAATTAAATATTTTCCAATTGAATACAGATAATTGTTTTTTTTTTTTGCTAATATATCACAAATTGGCTTACTTCTCTTATTTTCTCTAATTATCATTGTAAAGAAATTCAATTTATTTATTCTTGCCCTGCACTTGAGCTATATAATACAATTAACTAAAAATCGTACTATGAATTTTGAATCATGAAGATAATTGAAGAGAATCTCAATTACAAAAACTTAAAAGCAAAGTTTGTTTTCTGTATATGAACTAAACACAAAATTAAATCTTACAAAAGCTTTCAAATGGCTTGAGTCAGGATTTTTTTTTAAATGATTATTTTATTTATTTGTCCTGTGTTGGAAATATTAAATATTTCAAGTGAATGAACACTTTTCAAAATCATAATACTTAGTTAATTTATGGCTTCTTTATATATATATATATATATATATATATATATATATATATATATATATTAATAAAAAAATAATAATCATTCTTTGAAATTCATATATAATAAATATTTTACATCCTAAACTATGAAGTGCTGTCTGGAGGTTTTTTTTTTCACTTTTATTGAGTATTAATACAGTCAGCCACATTGCATTGGTATTAGTGCTACAGTATTCATTCGACACAATAAGCACATAAGAAAATAAAATAAATATAAATAACTAAAAAAAAATTTGTTGATGTGACTTTTGCTTGATTTTCCTTGATACATTACTTGATAAAGTTTTTTCTAAACATGGAATTTAAATACGCAGGATCAGCTCAATTTAATGACTCCAGTTTTGTTTGCAGTCCACTACTAAGTGTTATTGATGAATCATTAAATAATAATTTCAATAACCAACTATATTATTACTCATTAGTAAAATTTATTGTTATTACTATTAATATTATATTATTTTTTGAAGAAAATTATTTTATTTACTGGAAGAAGGCCCCAGTTTGAAAAATAGATCTAGGTAAAGTAAAAAAAAAAAAAAATAGGCCTCGGAAAAACATGAAAAGAAATAATACAAAATAGTGAAGAGAAAGTCTCTACTATGTTTAAATTTCTAAAGCTTACAAACTACAATAATATAACATAAATTATAGTAAAACACTGATGATCCTTCAATGTAGAGGAGAGAAAGAGGAAAATAAAATTATATTATTACATAAATTTAAATATGTTTATGTCAAACATCACAAGCAAGACATTTTTTTTTTGTTAAGTTCAAAATAAATAAAATTTACTTCAATCAGACAAAGTATTTTTAATCTGTTTTTTAAGTATAATACCTTCTTTTTGTAAAAATGTATATATCTATAAATTATGAATTTAAAATAAAAATAAAACGATAACATTACGAAAACCAATTTGAAACGTAATTCTTATATTCAAGAATCTTTTTGTTTAAAATACAAGGTTTAAAATTTCAACCTATCACTGCAGTTATATGCAGAGAATTAAATCATGTATTTTTAAAAACTAATTTATCTAATACTGAAGTATTATAGGTCACTAAAATATAAATTTATCATTTCTAATACAATTTATAAATTAAATCTAATCAAATATACTTGTTTTTAGATAGGGACTCCATCGAGCATCTTACTCTCATGATAAAATCATAATCACTAAAATTATGTACTTAGGCACAGCGTTTCCATTTCGATTGGGAGGGGCAAAGGGAAACAAAAAATGGCAGTAGTTTTTATTATGAGTAAAAATTAAAAATAATTATTGTGAAACAAAAAAATATAATATTGAATATTTAAAAATAAATTTATATATTTGTTTGGAAGTTGTAATATGTTTTTAAGTACATATGGACATAATTGAAAATATCTGAACAAAACAATTTGATTGATTACAATTTGTATATATTAAATATGGAAGGAAGGGGGACTTCATAACATAGGTAAATTTCTATAATTTTTCAGCTAAAAATGATTAATGTTAAAAAATTAAAAATATTTTTGATTTCTTAGTTTCCATAACCTTAAAATAAAAATACGTTTGCACATTCTAACTAGTAGTGTAAAAATGTCTAAAAAAATATGCTTTATAAAATATATTTATACTTATACTTATTAAATATATTTTTTCCAAATTTGTCATAAAAAATTATGTAGAAATGTTTCTATATAATCAGTCCTGAATATAAATGAAAATTTAAATAATAGGAATATTTAGGTCGTGATAAAATAGTTATGTACTAATTATAAGCCTTAGCCGGCTACTCGAATTTTCTTACACAATTTTAGTTTACATATTTTATTCATTCATGTATCTTATTTGTTATCAATTTTAAATTTTCTTTTTTAAATTCAAATTAATCGGGATAGGATGAAACGATATTCTTGCCCTCTCCACTAGTCTCCACCTATGGTATGTATGTTAAGTATTTTAACATATATTTTAAGTATTCTAATTAACTGTCAAAAATAGAATACATATTTATAATTGCAAATAACAAAAAATAAATTATTATTTTTTTAATAAATCAGAAACTTCAAATTTGATAATCTCAAATTCATTAAAATGTTACTTAACGACTTTTTGCAATAAACCGACGATATAACATGTATTTAAAGGTATGTATATTATTTAAAACAAGCGTGCTATTAGTGATAACATTATTAGAGGTTTGTTCATAAATAATCTTAGAATAAACAAAGAATGAAATATAAAAATAATGATATTTTGTTTTTATAATTAGCATATATTAAGTTAATATAGATTAAAAAAAAAAACATGATTTTTCAATTAATAAAAAATAAAGATTATTTTATAGACATTGTCAGAAATAATTTGTGCTCATTGTAATAATAAAAAGTACATTTTACCTATTGGAAGAATGATCCAATTTGAAAAAATAGAATAGACCTAGGAAAAATAAAAAAAAATAAAAAAATAAATTAGGCATAGGAAAAATAAAAAATAGCGTGCTATTAAAGATAACATTATTACAGATTTGTCCAATAGATAATGCAAGAATAAACAAAGAAGGAAATATAAAATAATAATATTTTTTTTATAATTAGCATCAAATAAATTAATATAGATTTTTACAAAAAATCAAAAGAAAAAACAAAACAAAAATAGAATAAAAGTATCATTTAAATTCGGAACGAGAATAGTTTACAATTGGTAATTTAATCCTATAACTTTTAGGAAATGAAAATTAAATAATTGAAAAAATTATATTTTCTTATTCTTAATATTAATTGTAGCATATTCTAAATCTTATATTTTGGGTTTTTTAGGTGAATGTAAATAAGTTCATATTTTCTATTGCAATTGTCTAAATCATATTATTTTAAAAAGATCATATATTTTTATTGATTATGATGTGAACAAGTGTTTGGATGATTTAATAAATGAATTAAAACATTTATTTTGAATTATATTTAAAAATATAATAGTGGCACAGCGGACATATAGAAAAGAATATAAATGCCTCGAAAAAGAAACGTAAACATCCTAAACAGGGAAGATTTAGCATTAAAAAAATATATATTATATTTTTAAATATAATTCAAAATAAATGCTTTAATTCATTTATTAAATGGAATATGCTTGTTCAGTTAAATTGTTGTCAAATTCAATCTTTGCAATTCATGGTACAAGCAAAGTGATGTTTTCTTACAAATTTATTTAATATAATATTTTTATTTTGTTTACTCAGAAATGTTACAATCTTTATGAATGAACATTTATTAATGATAATATATTAATATAGTATACATTTTAAAATTATTAGGACTATCTAATCTTACTGTTGAAGGTTATTTACTGAATTAGAATTCAGTCTGAAGCTACTCCACTTTCCTGTGTCTGGAGTTGGTAGTGACCTAGGTCATGGTAGGACTCAATCTGGTAGTTAGCACTTTTCTCACCAGAGCGCACTACCAGCCCAGTGCATCTTTTTTATCATTCCTTCAAGTGGTTTGATATTATAACTGTATTGAGATCAATTCCATTTTTTAATAAACTCGTAAAAATAATAAAGCAATAGTTATAATAAAAATTGTGTTTTATTAAATATGGTTGAAGAACATTGACAATTTGATTCCGATATAATACTCTTCGGCTCTCGAACAGGAGATTTGTTCTGAAGACAGGACCTCTTGGATATTATTATTATATAGTTAACCTTGCGCAGAGGCAATATCGTAACCAATGAAGGTCTACTGAGGTGCGATTATTGCTAGTTGAAAACTTTTACCAATACCCCGCCATGGGCTTGTGAAATACCAAGCTTATCGGCAATTTTTGCAAATCCCTACGGGGATTAATAAATAGAGATCATTATTAATTAACAAGTTAACTAAGCAACTTAGTTAAGATTCTAACGTTATGGAAGATCGCGTATATTTCGTAGTTACATGTAGTAGTTTAAATGTAGTTGCATTAATTTTATTTTTATTTTTGACGTAATAAACTGGAATGGAGTAGTGATTGCGAAAATAAATCATAAGAAACATTTCTGGAAATAATAGTAAAACAATATGGAAATAAATAGTTCCTATGTATTATGTAAGGAAGGAATTAATATTTTTTCCTTGGTCGATTACAATATCCCATTAAACGTACTAATAATAATAATAATAAGGCTGAGCGAAACCGAAGGTTCGATGCCGACACCACCAATCGCTTATTACACACCTCCATCCACCGTTCGCCGTCCAAACCCAGTCCCTTCAGATCGGCTTTAATGCAATCTTCCCACCATCGCTTCGGTCTACCCCTCGGACGCTTACCATTCGGCACAGCAAATATTAACCTTTTAGGAATTCTCTCGTTACTAAGCCCAACAACTTTACAAGCCCATTTGATTCGCCGCGATGAAATTACCTCAATTATATTACCCGGATACAGCTCACGTAATTCAGCGTTGTGTAACCGTCTGAACTCTCCGGTTAACTCATCCTTCTTCGGTCCGAATATTCTACGCAATACTTTATTTTCAAAAACCTTAAGACGCTGCTCATCCCTTAATGTAAGCGGCCAAGTTTCGCATCCATAAAGAACTGTAGGCAAGATAATCGTTTTATAGATTCTAATTTTTAAGGCCCGGGACAAGAGGCGCGAACTAAGTAGTTTTGTCACAGAAAAATAACAAGCATTCCCCGCCTTTAGTCTAACCTTAATCTCTTCTTCAATTTCGTTTTTTCTAGTTATCGTTAAACCTAGATACCTAAATTTATCTACCTGTTCAAACATATTACCATCTATATCGATGTCACCAGTAGTATCGTCATTTTTGCAGCTAACCATATATTTTGTTTTATCCACGTTTATTTCGAGTCCTAGTTCTTTCCCGGCTTTCATTAACGTTGTCGTATTTAGTTTTATAGTTTCAACGTCTTCGCTTAACAGTACCAGATCATCAGCATAGCCCAGCACGGATGTTGTCCCGTCCAGATCCAACCCTTTCTCGGTACGCATTACCTCCCTAATGGCATGTTCTAATGCCAAATTGAATAGGACAGGCGAAAGAGAATCCCCCTGTTTTAAGCCCGAACGAACCTCAAATTTTTTGGACAAATTATTACCGATTCTAATTTTATTGAGTGTCTCCGTCAAGCACATCCTGACAAGATTTACTAGTTTTTTTGGAATCCCCTGCTCGATTAGAATATTATACAGTTTCTGGCGGTCAATAGAATCGTAAGCCTTTTTAAAATCTATAGACCAAAATATTTTTACCTATTGTTAAACGCTGACTGGAAAGATAATATAAGTAATATAGAAAAATTAATGTCCCAATTATAGGATTTTCTAAATTATTAAAAAAAATAAAATGTAAGAGCAACCAAATGTCTTGAAGAAATAATAAATAAAGTTAATATATCAGCCAGGAAAAAAAAAATGAAATCGCGTATATTTCGTAGTTACATGTAGTAGTTTAAATGTAGTTACATTAATTTCAATTTTATTTTTGCCGTAATTATTGGAATGGAGTAGTGATTGCGAAAATAGAAAACGTAGATATTTCTGGAAAAAAAAAGAAGAAATCCACGAAAATTCAATCATTCTATGTCAATGAATCACATTTCTGAGTAAAATACTCGTAGTAGAGTGAAACGATAGCTCGTAGCATCACAGTGGATTTAATTTTATCACGTTTTTCCAATGAACTTCTAAATTAGGTGGTAAATAATTAACCTTGTTTACATTCTAAATTTCTCTTCTAAAAGTTTTTCTCGAAATCGGTTTTGTACCAAATATAAGCTCCTGTCATGCTCAAATACCATGAATGGGATACCGTTGGATTCAGAATTTCACGGGGGGTTAGCGAATCGTATTCTCCTCCACTTTTGTTTTTCTTTCTAAAATAAATAAAGTCCACACATTTTGCTAGGCTTCAGTACAGGAACGGTGGTAGGTCTGTAGATCGATGCGGGAAATACTGGACCTTGAAGATTTTGATGCGTACAGCAAGACCCGAATAGTTCCTTCGGAACTATCGAATCCCGCGTTTTTAAGCCTAAAAACGTACTATTTTCGAGATAACGCAAGGCATAGGATTCGCATCCATACAACCTTACATTAATGGTAGTACTGTCATTGAATACATGTCTTATTTCGTCGACTTGAGGTCTCTACGATCCGAAGACGATGAGTCTATATTATTTATCGATGGTGTTTTTGATCGGCAAGCCATATCATCGTCAATTTTTCACCAAATCTCAAGATTGAGCCACCAATTGCGAAGGCTTCCTTCTCCTTCAGGTGGGCAAAATAGTCCAATCATCCCGAAAATTCAGGCAAACAAGTTATGAAAGAAAACAATTCGCGAATAACTAAAAAAATACACACTTTTCCCTTGGTTATGCCCATGATTATATAAAAGATTACTAAATTCTCTACAAAATGAAAAAAATCATTGTAATCTGACAATATTTAGCAAAGATACAGCTTACTGAAATTTGTAAACATGTTGGTTCCAAACAGAAATGAAGATTTAAATTAATTTTTGTTTTCTTTGTCGATTATATTTATCGATAAAGGAACATTTAATATCTTTATCTTTTGATATGCTGCATTATTTTATTTTTTTATTAATTTGCCTTTTGATAAGAATATGCTGTGCGAATTTTTCGTACTGGCCTACTAGTATTTAATAAATCTATCCTAACGATATTACAAACCATCCTATATATTATTTCCAAAAGGTGTTTTTATTTTTGTCGGTGCGCCATAACTTCGTCAATTCTTCATCAAATCCAATGATAGACCACTCATTTTGAAGATATTCTTCTCCTTCACATGCGAAAAATAAAAAGTCCTATCCCTCGGAAATTTGTGGAAAAAAACTTATGAAGGAAAGGAAACTTTATTTGCGAATGACTCAAAAAGTATGCATTTTTTTCTTGATTGTACTCATGATAATTAGAAAGATTACTAAATTACCTACAAAACAAAAAAAAAAAAAAAAAATCGGACAATTATTAACTAAGATACAGTCTATCAATTTTGGTTTACTTAATAATGTCTTCTCATTTAAAGATATGGCCTTTAGGAATACAATAGTCTTCTACATGCTTTTTTCCTGGCTGATATATTAACTTTATTATTTCTTCAAGACATTTGGTTGCTCTTACATTTTATTTTTTTTAATAATTTATTTAGAAAATCTTATGATTGGGACATTAATTTTTCTATATTACTTATATTATCTTTCCAGTCAGCGTTTAACAATAGGTAAAAATATTTTGGTCTATTACGTTTAATGGAATATTGTAATCGACCAAGAAAAAAATATTAATTCCTTCCTTACATAATACATAGGAACTATTTATTTCCATATTGTTTTGCTATTTACGATGCCGTAGGATTGTTTTACTATTATTTCCAGAAATGTTTCTTATGATTTATTTTCGCAATCACTAATCCATTCTAGTTTATTACGTCAAAAATAAAAATAAAATTAATGTAACTAACTACATTTAAACTACTACATGTAACTACGAAATATAAGCGATCTTCCATAACGTTAAAGACCAAATTATGTTACTTAAATAACTTGTTAATTAATGATTTCCATTCATGAATCCCCGTTGGGATTTGCAAAAATTGCCGATAAGCTTGGTATTTCACAAGCCCATGGCGGGGTATTGGTAAAAGTTTTCAACTAGCAATAATCGCACCTCAGTAGACCTTCATTGGTTACGATATTGCCTCTGCGCAAGGTTAACTATATAATAATAATATCCAAGAGGTCCTGTCTTCAGAACAAATCTCCTGTTCGAGAGCCGAAGAGTATTATATCGGAATCAAATTGTCAATGTTCTTCAACCATATTTAATAAAACACAATTTTTATTATAACTATTGCTTTATTATTTTTACGAGTTTATTAAAAAATGGAATTGATCTCAATACAGTTATAATATCAAACCACTTGAAGGAATGATAAAAAAGATGCACTGGGCTGGTAGTGCGCTCTGGTGAGAAAAGTGCTAACTACCAGATTGAGTCCTACCATGACCTAGGTCACTACCAACTCCAGACACAGGAAAGTGGAGTAGCTTCAGACTGAATTCTAATTCAGTAAATAACCTCCCACAGTAAGATTAGATAGTCCTAATAAACTTAAAATGTAAGCTATATTAATATATTATCATTAATAAATATTCTTTCATTCATAAAATTTCTGAGTAAACAAAATACAAATATTATACTAAATAAATATGAAAGAAAAGACCAGTTTGCTCATAACATCAATAGTATAGATTGAATTTGACAATAATTTAATTCTTTTTTTTTTTTTTTTTTTTTAATTTTTATTTGAAGAAGGCAGTGGATCAGCTGATGAGAAGGTTGTCTCCTCAACTCCTCTCTCAGTTTTTACCAATTTTATAGCGGAATCTCTCTGATTATTCACGTGATACAGTTGAAGTGTATATTAGAGCAGTTGATATTTACTGTTGGCATCTTTTTTTTTGTTATTTTAAGAAAAAAAAAAAAAAAAATTTTTTTTTTTTTTTTTTTTATTTATTTATTTATTTTTCTCTTATGATATGCGGTATGATCAGCAAGTGATGGCCAGTAAGGTGCCCAAGAGGTCTCGGTCAGACGGAGTTAGCTCACCAGCCAAACAAAGGACTCGTCGCTGCCTACGAGAAATACCTCCAGTGACCAAAATGAACACTTCAGAACCAGAACCTCAGCCCCAACCAGGTACGTCTGCACAAGAAACGATTGAAGAATCACCTTTCTTTACTCCAAACCCCTACCAAGTGCTTCAAAATGACAGAGAAGTAATGGAGTCTGCAGCAATATCCAGAGAACCAAAGCCTCCTCCGATATTTGTGAAAAATATAAAAAATTTCCAGATGTTCTGCACCCAACTAAATAAAATCTGCTCTGGCAGTTATTCATGCCTTAACAGGACCAATGACACCAAAATAACACCTGATTCTGCAGAAGCCTACCGAAAAATAGTGAAGTACTTATCAGAAACAAATGCGAATTTTCACACTTACCAGCTGAGGCAGGAAAGAGCTTTACGAGTAGTGATAAGAAATTTACATTCCTCAACCCCCACTGAAGTTATTAAAGAAGAACTAACGACGCTTGGTTTCAATGTACGCCAGGTAACAAACGTTTTGAAGGAGGACAGGGAGCAGCCAGGATTACGAAATAGGATCTCACTACCATTGTTTTTCGTGGACTTGGAGCCATCACCAGGTATCGGAAAAATATATGATATCACAAGAATATACTACACAATGGTGAAAGTTGAGAAGCCATATCCCAAGAGAGACATCGTGCAGTGCCATAATTGTCAGACCTATGGCCACACGAAGACATATTGCCACCATCTGCCGCGTTGCGTGAAGTGCGGTGAACAGCACAAATCTGTAGAGTGCACCAAACCTATACAAGATCCAGCAGTATGTGCCCTATGCTTGGAGGGACACCCGGCCAACTACAAAGGCTGCCAAATTTACAAGAATCTCAAAACCAGACACCAGAAAAACCGGATTCAAGATGAAGCACTAAGAACAAGAAGAGAGAGAGAGCCTTCCAGAATTGTAAACAATGATGTATCATTCTCCCAATTACTTAGAGGTAAGACTTTAACCGATAAATGTCAAGCCCTGCCACAACAACAACCTCAAACCCAACCTCAAAATCCTCTTCATCCTAATATACCTAACCACCAACAACAAATTCCTCATATTCCTCCTCCTTCAAATGCAACAGATCTCACAAGTTTGTTAGCATCTTTCCTCACCGATTTCAAATCCCTTGTTACTCCACTCATATCACTCCTCACGAATCTCGTATCTCACCTCATCCCTCCTTTGAAGAATCCTTAAATGACTCACATCCCTAAACCCATATCCATTCTCCTTTGGAATGCGAATGGTGTTAGAAATCATACAGACGAACTATCTACTTTACTACTTGACAAGAACATTGATGTGGCACTAATTACTGAAACTCGACTAACCACTAAACAGCACTTCAATATACCACAATACCTGACATATCGTACTGACCACCCTGACGGAAAAGCACATGCCGGTACTGCTGTAATTGTACACCAATCCCTCTCCCATCACGTACTCCCATTACCAATACATGATTTCCTACAGTCCACCGCTATCGTGATAAAAACCTTCTCCTTTCCGGTCACTCTTGCATCAGCGTATTGCCCTCCTAACCGATCCATATCCAATGCCCAATTCAGTTCTCTCCTCGACTCCTTAGGACATCACTTCATCTTGGGTGCAGACCTAAATGCCAAGCACCAACAATGGGGTTCCAGAACCACGAATTCTCGTGGCCGAACCCTGCTGTCTGCACTCAATTCCCAACGTTTTCACCTCCTTTCCCCCAACTCTCCTACCTACTGGCCCACAGATCCCAACCGTAATCCTGATCTTCTTGATTTCTTTATCCACAGCGGCTTAAGTCCCCTCAATTGTTCCATTACACGTCTAAATGAACTTTCCTCTGACCATAGTCCTCTAATCCTTAATGTTTCACTTGAACCTGTTCCCAAACCTTCTCCACCGTCATTCATTAGGGGCCCAGTAAACTGGGACCTTTTCCGCCAAATAATCTCCGATAATATTGATCTCAACATATCCCTCAAAACTCCCGATGACCTTGATAGTGCCGTAAATTCCTTTACTACCACAATCCAACAAGCCGCCTGGACTGCCTCCTTTCCAAAAGACTCCTCCAGAATTCCTATAAAGACCATTCTACCCCAACACCTCCTTAACCTAATCCGCACCAAACGCCGTGCCAGATTATTATGGCAACGTACCCGACATCCTACCGACCGCTGCTCCTATAATTACTACTGCAAACAATTAAAACTGGAATTAGCCACCTTCAGATCACAATCCTTCAACTCCTACCTATCCTCCCTCTCTTCTCGCGACAATTCCCTTTGGAAAACCACAACAAAAATCCTAAATCCTCACCGCATTTCCCATCCTCTCCGACGAGGTGATGGCTCCTGGGCAGCATCTGACGAAGATAAAGCTGAGGAGTTCGCCATTCACCTATCCAATACATTTATTTCACATCCGGAATCCCATCCTGCCCACACCGTAACAGTAGAAGAACTCCTTACATCACCAATCCCACTTTCCTTGCCCCCAAAAGCTATTCATCCTTCCGAAGTAAAATTTCAATTAAAAAAACTAATCCTCCGTAAAGCTCCTGGACATGATCTCCTTACACCTCAAATCCTTCGACAACTTCCATCCAAAGCAGTCATATTCCTTACATATATCTACAATTGTATCCTACGCACCACCCACTTCCCTCTGTTATGGAAACACTCCACTATTATCCTTTTCCCAAAACCAGGAAAACCTCTCAATAGCTCAACATCCTATAGACCAATCAGCCTACTCCCAATCCTTTCAAAAATTTTTGAAAAGATCCTTTTGAAACGAATCCTACCCATTATAGAATCCCAAAATATCCCTTCCCATCAGTTTGGTTTTCGCTCTCAACATTCTACTGTTCAACAAGGACTCCGAGTTGTTGATCATATTTCCTCAGCCCTAGAAAACAAGGAATACTGTTCGGGTGCCTTTCTGGACATTGCACAGGCATTTGACCGGGTATGGCACTCCGGACTGCTCTCCAAGCTTAAAATCCTTTTACCTCAGTCCTTGTACCTAGTCCTCCGATCCTACCTCTCTGACCGCTCCTTTCGAGTTCGCTGTGGAACAGAATTTTCCAATATCTACTCCGTTAAAGCCGGTGTTCCCCAAGGCAGCGTCTTGGGTCCCGTGCTTTACATCCTCTTTACTGCTGACATCCCTGTTCATCCCGATACTTTTCTTGCAACATTCGCTGACGACACCGCAATCTTATCATCCAACTCTGATCCCGAAATAGCATCCTTAAATCTCCAAAGTCACCTCACCTTGATTGAGCACTGGTGTAATAACTGGCGCATTAAAGTTAATGAAACTAAATGCCAACATATTACCTTCACACTCCGACGCAATTCCTGTCCACCAGTACTCTTTAATTCCATCCAGCTTCCTTGTTCAGACACAGTCCGGTATCTTGGCTTTCATTTAGACCGAAGACTAACTTGGAACCCGCATACTAGACTCAAAAGACAAGAACTCAACCGACGATACGGCCAACTATACCGACTACTAAGCAGAAAATCTAAACTTTCCATTGAAAACAAGCTACTAATCTACAAGACAATACTGAAACCTATTTGGACTTACGGACTAGAACTGTGGGGATCAGCAAAATTTTCTAACATCAAGCGCATCCAATCCTTCCAGTCTAAAGTCCTTCGAACAATAGTCGATGCTCCTTTCTATGTATCCAACAAAACCCTACATCATGACCTTAACATCCCATTTGTCCTAGACCTTATCCCAGAAAAATTCTCCAAATTTCACCAGAACCTTACTTACCACCCAAATCCTCTTGCACAATCACTATCAAGCATCTCCCATCCCTATAATCCTCCAAGAAGGTTGAAACGGCAGTGGCCTCGCGACCTTTTGTAGATTATATAAATTGGAGTTCTGGCAATGGCCAGATTCTTCACTCAAGACATGTGTGTATGTGGCTAAAGTGCTCTCGACCAATCTCCGCTGGCTTTAGTGCCAGTGACGCGGTTGGAAGAGTAGCGCAGGGTTCTCGTGGAGTTCCCTCGCCTGATTGTATATAGGTATGCATGTTATTTTTTTTTCCTTAGTTTTAATTTTCTTATTTTTTAGGTTATTTTATTTTATTGTCTATTGTATATACTTTTGATTATTATTTGGTTCTATTTATTTTATTTTTTTGTACATATGGTGTGAATGTCATCCTACCTCACTATAACCAATGTCCAACAGACAGATTGTTATAATACTCAATAAAGAAATTTAAAAAAAAAAAAAAAAAAAAAAAAATTTTTATTTATGATATTTACAACTGTATTAATATAAATACATCAAGTAAATGTGTACACAGAAATATAATCTAATGAAAACGCTTGTTGAGAAACTACCCACTGGTAGCAATACGTCTACAAAAGGAGATCACGCGGCCATCTTCTTTTCAGACGCCTCGGAGGATTATGAAGTTTATTATGGAAGGATAGGTATCTGGATTGGGCCAAATCGGAAACATATGGATCATCAAGGTCTTTACGGATTATTTTGTTATTGACAAAGTAAGGAGCATTAAAGATTTTAAGAAGGATTTTTGATTGTAAGGATTGGATTCGAGAGGAATTAGATGGTTTAGTGGAGCCCCATAGCTCAACTCCGAAAATCAAAATAGACCTTATTATAGTCATGTATATGAGTCTTTTGTAATTAAATGGAAGTTCAGATCGTTTGTCAAGTAAGTGTTGGAGTAAGCGGAAACGTAGAGCTGTTTCTTGTTTCAGTCTAGTATGAGGATTCCAAGTTAGTAGTTTGTCCAGGTATCGGATTAGCTCAACAGGAACAAGTCTGGTGTTATTAAAGGATATGACAGGAAGTCATAGGTTTGCTACAAAAGGAAAAGTCAATTTAATTGAATAATTTAATTTGAGTTCTACCAATGGGTAGTTTCTCTTCATGTTGTACATGCCATGTTACAAATTTCTCATTTACTTATTGTATTCTCTATGTAATACAGTTGTAAATTTCATTGAAATAATAAAAAAAAAAAAAAAAAAAAAATTGAATAATTAATATTAAGAATAAGAAAATATAATTTTTTCCAATTATTTAATTATTAATAACTTCCTAAAAGTTGTAGGATTAAATTACCAATTGTAAACCATTTTCGTTCCGAATTTAAATAATACTTTTATTCCATTTTTGTTTTTTCTTTTCTTTTGATTTTTTTAAAAATCTATATTAATTTATTTAAGTTTAAGGGGTATTGGTAAAAGTTTTCAACTAGCAATAATCGAACCTCAGTAGACCTTCATTGGTTATGATATTGCCTCTGCGCAAGGTTAACAATGTAATGGCAATATCCAACAGCTCCTCTGTCCACGATTACAACTTCAACTTCATTATAGATGGTTTTCAATAATTCTAAAAAATATTGTATCATGAAAAATGATTTTTCAATAAATAAAACAACAAACTACTTAAAAAGTATCTATAATCTTATCCATATTGTTTGCAATTGAGGGGTTTGGTTCAAGAATGAAGCAGCTCCACCCACTAGTTCCAGAAAAATCCAGCAGATGGAGTTGCCTCGTTCTTCCTCCAAACGATAAATATTTAATCACTAAGTACAAACTATTCCTCTATCAACAGCTACATATATACAAAGGGATTATTCAATGCAGTGTGGCCGTAGAGATGACTGTATTCGATAATACACAAATTTGCAACCATAGACTTTCAGGTCTCATAACACTGGACCACCTTCATCAAGCTTACGATTGTCTCCTCCCACTTAAAGACCAAAAGTTTAAAGATGTCAATGAGCTGGTAGCTGGTCAGAAAGTATGTTGGACAAAACGAAATGCTGTTTTAGGACCAGTTGACGTCAGATGCTTCAAACGATCCTGAGGAGACTGAGGGAGAGCTGGAAGACAGAAGAAGAAGTGTATATATTGATGTATTATGCCAATAATATTGTACTTTCTCTGTTAATAAATCTTTTGTAAACTGAAATATGGTTAATTCTTAATAAAATGGTTCTACAAAGAGTTTTTCAATCACTTTAGAGCAAAACGGAGTTAGCTTCAAAATTCAAAATTCCATTGCGTGTATCATGCATTTGTGTGTATTCTGACAGTTGTATTTGATACCCCATGACCTAACATAAGACTGAATATTTTTTGGTTTCGATGAAAACTGAACTTTTTAAAATTTAATACATACTGGGAAAAGAGGAGCTGTCTTCTTGCATCAAACTGTTCAATTTTTAATAATGTAGATTGTTAATTAGTTACCAGCCCAAGGTATGGGGAACTGGTGCATCGCTCTAGCGGACAGGTAGAACACTAACAGCTCAATCTTCTGGTGACAACAATGAAATAGATTAATAAATATGACATATTATAAATATGACATGGTAATATGTTTGAACAGGTAGAGAAGTTTAGGTATTTAGGTTCTACGATAACTAGAAAAAACGAAATTGAAGAACAGATTACGGTTAGAGTGAAGGCGGGAATTGCTTGTTTATTTTTCTGTGACAAAACTTCTTAGCTCGCGCCTCTTGTTCCGGAACTTAAAAATTAGAATCTATAAAACAATTATCTTGCCTACAGTTCTTTATGGATGCGAAACTTGGCCGCTTACATTAAGGGATGAGCAGCGTCTTAAGCTTTTTGAAAATAAAGAATTGCGTAGAATATTCGGACCGAAGAAGTATGAGTTAACCGGAGAGACGGTTACACAACGCCGAATTGCGTGAACTGTATCCGGGTAATATAATTGAGGTAATTTCATCGCGGCGAATGAAATGGGCTTGTAAAATTGTTGGGCTTTGTAACGAGAGAATTCCTAAAAAGTTAATATTTGCTGTATCGAATGGTAAACGTCCGAGGGATATACCGAAGCGAATATGGAAAGATTGCATTAAAGCCGATCTGAAAGGATTGGGTTTGGAGGGCGAACGGTGGAGGAAGGTGTGTAATAAGCGATTGGTGGTGTCGGCATCGAACCTTCGGGTTCGCTAAGCCATTTATTATTTATTTATTTATAAATAACCTATTTTGATTCTTTTCATCCCTTGTATTCACAAAATACGTTTTGATCAAGTTCCAACCAGTGTGAAATTTCATAATTATAGCTTGTAAATTCGGAATTGAAATCAAATAGTAAATTAATAAAATCTACTTGTTTAGGTAAAATATTAAATTTCTTAATACCTCTCCAATCCTCTAAAGCTGTTCAAAATGTTGATTAGAATCCCAAGTATATAGCTTCTATGATCCTATTACTCAAATTAACAAATATGGACTATAGAAAAAAATTACATTTCCAGATCAGCCAGTGAATACTACGTTATATTCCTTTCAATATTTCATTCTTCTTTTCTAACTGCGTATTGGGCCCAGTATCTTCTATTCTTGAAAGCTAACTTAAAAATTTTCTTTGCATTGTATTCTCTTTTATTTAGTGCAAATCTTTTTTAGCCTTAATGAAATGTCCTCGTTGGGGATTGGTTGCAACGTATCCAAGATTGCAGGTAGCATCGAGGCGTTAGTGTGCTACCAGTCCACTAGAGCGATCCACCAGTCACCCCTCTGGACCTGTAACGTGCTATCGAGATACGTCATTATAAATTATAAAAAATAAAGATTATTTTATAGACATTGACGGAATAACTTGGACCCATTGTAATAATAAAAAGTACATTTACCTGACTAAGGAATATTATCAGCATTAGAAACCTCAGGTGGTGGAAATGGCCTCTCGAACAGGCGAGGAACCCTAAGGACTAGACATTATGAATGTTTCTGAGTAAGTCTAAGAGTTCACTATTGCATCAATCTTACTTACGGTTTTACCTAACTCTTATATTTTTTGGAACATCCCTTCAAACTAAGAAGGGATCGTAAATACAAAATCGCCTCTATAGTAGGTTCTTCTTTGAACCGGATAAAAGTGCATTCCGGATCTCCCAAGTTTTTAAAGAGAACAATAATGACAGTATTGATGTCAAAATATAGACAGTGGTTCTTGATACTGCAAAGCAGACCCTACACGGTAATTCTTGAATGAACGTCACAAGAAGTTCCAAGATTGCCCACGATCGCTTGGATCATGAAGACCCTTCCTTACACGTTCAATCATTACTTATCGTTGCTGATACCAATTTAGCTCAGTTGTAAACAAAGAAAAAGTATAGATAAGCTTATTTGGACATTGTCATTTATAATATTGGGCATCAGGAGAAAAATGGAGATATAATAATTACTTCCTAGTGCCTGAAAATCGTTTAGACCAAAGCTAGAAAAATATAAGTCAACTGCATACAAAAATCTAGGAAAAGTATTGCGAAAACAATCAATTTGTTAAGAAAAATGGAAAAATTAATGGCAAATAAACGCAACAGTTAAAGATTTTTTTTTAATTGTGAAGTTTCCACTTTTTTTTTCTCTTCAATTTATTGCCTACTTGACTATTTATAAAAGAAAAAATAGTTGAAAATGGTTAATAATAATATAGACTAGTGATATAAACAACTATTTACTTAATAACGAGACCTAGGTAAACTAACCTATCTAGTAGTAGTCTCATAGAAAATCGTTTAGACAAAAGTTAGTAAAATGTAAGTCTACTACTAAAAAAAATTAAGGAAAGGTATTGCGAAAATAATAAATTTGTTTAGGAAAATGGGAAAAGAACTGATAAATATACACAACGTTAAATTTTTTTTTCCTAAAGTAAATTGTGAAGTTTCCTCATTTTTTTTTAATTTGTTGCCCACTTGACTATTTATAAGAAATAGTTGAAGATGGTTTAAAATTATAAACAAGGGATATGAAAAATTATTTAACTATCTACATATAATGAAAATCATAAATTTATAATGGTTGTGAGGCCTAGGTAACCTAACCTATCACTTCTCGTGAATGAACCTTTGATTTCCGGATGTTCGGAAATCCGCAGCGCACCACCATCAGTACTTCATTCACTACCTTACACGACAATTCGGAACGTCATTAGTGAAATTCCGAATGACCGTGTAGGGTCCCCTTTATATAACTGATAAAACAGATACTTTTCCTGTATAGAAATAACTATCGGGACTATTCTGCAAAATAAGCTTTTTTTTATTTATTGAAATTTACAGCTGGATTAATTAAATATAACTAGTAAATGTGAAAACGTCAAGAATAATGACATAAACAGAACTATCGAGATACTACTCAATGGTAGCTCTCCTTCGATAGTTCTAAATAAGAAGGTCACGAGATCATCTTCTTTTTAAAAGTATAGGAGGATTATCAACGATTGAGAAGAGAGCCAGGCTAAAAACAACTGGTTTTGGAAGGCTTTGGTGTTTGTCATGAAAGAACAAGTATCTGCATCGGTCCAAAACAGAGATTTATTGAAATACTAAAAATTATCGATGACTTCATAACCAATCGTCAAAAAAGGAGCTTTGACTGTATATACCTGCATTGTTGCCTACATTAAATATACCGAGTGAGTCTAAGCTAGCCTTTCATCATAGAATGATAACTAAACAATTTTATTTTGAATACTGAGATTAAAAAGAAAAAAATAATGACTAATGACCTCCTAAATTTAGTAAATATATTAATATCACTTTGCGCGGAACTGAAGAGAATATCCATCCGGCATTAAGATACTGCACTTTCCTGTGGAGTTGGTAGTGGCCTAGGTCATGGTTCGCATCAGTCAAGGAGTTAGAATTATGCTCACCAGAGTGCACTAATGGCACAGTGCATCTTTATCATCATTAATTCAAGTCGACTGATATTATTATCGTATTGCGATAAATTCCATTTTGTTATAATAAAGGAATAGTTATAATCAAAATTGTATTTTATTAAATCTGATGGAAGAACATTGACAATTTGATTCAGATATAATACACTTCTGCTCTCGAACAGATGAACTGTTCTGAAGTAAAGACCTCTTGGATATTATTGTTGTATAGTCAACCTTGCGCAGAGGCAATATCGTAACCAATGAAGGTCTACTGAGGTGCGATTATTGCTAGTTGAAAACTTTTACCAATACCCCGCCATGGGCTTGTGAAATACCAAGCTTATCGGCAATTTTTGGAAATCCCTACGGGGATTCATGAATGGAGTTCAAACAAATAATGGGCATCAAGTTCTACGCTGATTTAATCGATATAAAATTATATTAATTCGATAATTGATACTCCATTCAACTTAAATTTCTTCCTGTGTTACTAGCATTTGAAGTGATGGCAAGAAAACAATAAACATGGCGGGCTGAAAGTCCTGCTACGCAGTTTCGCCACTCTTCGTACTTTACTCTCTCTCATTTTTGTCTGAGAAAATTAAATAAGATTTTTTTAAATCAGTTGAATTGCTGAATTCCTTCGTATGTTTCCAACATTTTATAATTTATTTCTAAATTTATCTTATCAACATAGCTGGAAATGAAGGGAATACGTCGATTTCCTCAAAAACTACTTAACTAATTACACCATATTAATTTACTTAAGAAATTTTACTACACATTGGACTCTGTGCTAAATGGTTTTAAGAATAACTGCTCGAACAAGGTCAGTCACCGACTCAACAAACACGCAAAATTTTAACTATAACTTTATTATGCTCTAGCAATTAAATAACGAGAAAAGTAGTGTGAAGCCGCTTGGAAATGACTATTTTTTTAAGAATTTTATATTATTGTTATTACTTTACAGAATCCTGATTTGTAAGTAAAAGATTGATATCACCTCAAAATAATAAAGGGGTTTAAATTTTCCATGTTTTTTTATTGAGTCGGTATCTCGGATTTCAGTATAAAAATTTTGGCGAAATTATTCCGATTTATCGCAAAACTGCTTAGCGTACTTTTTTTTTTTTTTTGTCTGTTTATTGATAAATAGTACATTTTGCCACACTTAAGGGCACTGAGTACTAAGGCTGAGTGAGGCACATTCATACCATATATACAATACCATAAAAAATAAATAAAAAAACATATATATATATATATATATATATATATATATATATATATATATATATATATATAACAAAGGCAAAAACTATAATAAACCAAGGAAATTAACTTAGAGTTAAAATAAAATGAAATACAGAAATTCGTAGCAAAATTAAATAAATTATAAGTAATAGAAATAAATAGAAAAACATTCATACTTAAATACAATATTTACAATCAGGCTAGAGGTCTCCTAGTCCAGACCTTTAGCCCACGTGTGAAGGACAAAGCGAGACTCTCAGAGATCCCAGCGCTTCTCTCTCAACCGCGTCGCCGGCATTACCTGTCCGGTGGAGACTGAGAGAGGAGTGGAGGAGTGGAGACTAAAACCACAAAAACTCATGACTTGAATGGAGAAGCTGGCCATTGCCAGAACTCCAGTGACGTCTTTACAAGAGATCTCGAGGCCACTGCCGTTTCAACCTTCGAGTAGGATTGTAGGGATGACTGGAGCTAGATAAGGATTGTGCTAAAGGATTAGGTTCATGTGAAAATTTGAGAATCGGGATGGAATAACGCCAAGGATATAAGGGATGTAAAGGTCCATGATGTAGGGTTTTGTTTGTAACGTAATAAGGAGCATTGACTATCATACGGAGGACTTAGGACTGCAAGGATTGGATGTGTTTGATGTTCAAAAATTTAGTTGTCCCCCACAGTTCAAGTCTGTAGGTCCAGATGGGTTTCCGCAACGGACTTGAAAGGAACGATTTGAGAGGTAGGATTTGAGAACTAGGTACAAGGATTGGTGTAGGTGAGTTTTGAGCTTGAAAAGCAAGCCATCAAGCCATCCCCGGTCGAAAGCTTTCGCTACGTCCAGAAAGGAACCGGTGCAATATTGCTTGTTTTCAAGAGCGTACTTCTAGAGCCACTTAAAGTTCTGTCTGCTAATTAACTTGGGATTCAGCTGGGTGGTTTTTTAGGATATCAACTTTTTTATTTTACCCCTGGCTATTTTATAATATGTTGAAGACAGAAATAAATTATAAAATGTTGGAAACATAACATAAGAAGGAATTCAGTATTCAATTGATTTTGAAAACTATAATAAATTTTCCCGGGAAAAACCTTTTATCTGTTTTCCTTACAAGAATGAGAGGACAGTATGAATTTAGTTAACAAACTGTGCAGTTGAAACGCTGCTGAATTTCCATCACTACAAATGCCAGCAATACGGGCACAATTTAAATCATGAATCATAATTCCATTTGAACATATTATTTAATACATAAAACAAAACTATCAAATCTTGGATCTAACTAAACATAAGCATAATTTACGCGGCCACATAATAACTTGATCTCCATTCATGAATCCCCGTAGGGATTTGCAAAAATTGCCGATAAGCTTGGTATTTCACAAGCCCATGGCGAGGTATTGGTAAAAGTTTTCAACTAGCAATAATCGCACCTCAGTAAACCTTCATTGGTTACGATATTGCCTCTGCGCAAGGTTAACTATGTAATAATAATATCCAAGAGGTCTTGTCTTCAGAACTGTTCACTTGTTCGAGAGCCGAAGTGTATTATATCTGAATCAAATTGTCAATGTTCTTCCATCAGATTTAATAAAATACAATTTTTATTGTAACTATTGATTTATTATTATTACGAGTTTATTAAAAAATTTAATTGATCGCAATACATTTATAATATCAATCCATTTAAAGAAATGATGATGACGCTGTTCTGGGCTGGTAGTGCGCTCTGGTGAGGAAAGTTCTAACTCCCAGAGAGAGACGAACCATGACCTAGGCCACTACCAACTACAAAAACAGGAAAGTGCAGTAGCTTAGTGCCGGATGGATATTTTCTCCAGTTCCGCGCAACGTAATATTAATATATTTACTAAATTTAGGAGGTCAGTAGGTATTATTTTTTTTCCTTTTAATCTCGTTATTCAAATTAACATTATCTAATTATCTTTCTAGGATAAAAGGGTAGTTTATCACTTTGCATTTTTAACGTAGGTAACAATACCACTATCTTTTATATTATTTCTCAAATATAGATCCCTTTTCCGGCTCTCAGGAGTATGACGAATGAGGTGAGGTATCAATAGAAAGGGAATATCACGTAGAGTGTGCGAATCAGAATTTTGTTTTCTAATTTTATACCTGGACTTGAATAAAAGTGAAATGTTTCTAACCACATGATGGTGCTGTCTCAACGAATCGAGACGTTACAAAGGAATTCACAATTTGCAAATAACTCGAAAAGTACGTAATATTTGGTACATTATACGTATGAGTATTTGAAACTTATTACATTACCTACAAAACGTTAAATATGAATCAATGTTGCAAATTTATTATTTCCAGTGACGTTATATTAACAATTAAATTGAGTTGAAGAGAACACAAAAAGAGGTTTCCGTTAGCGTATGTTTTGCTGGCTTATTCAGAATAACCAGTTATCAATACGATATTATACAACTGTGTGAATAATATCATATTATAATATCTGTGGGTGATTCAGGTATACACACAGTCCTCGCCATCAGGTATCGTTAGGGCATTAATTATTGTAATTTGAATTCATGATTCCAAATAAATTAGTTAGGTTATGAAGAGGAAAACTGAGGTGTGTGTTTTAGACCACACGATAGAAATGAGAACATCATGACGAGATTATTAATATGAAATATAAATTACAGCACATTATAAAGAAAATTAAATGTTCAACGCTTCCCTCGCTTTCAGTATGCATGTCTGATTTATAGTTTTAGAGATATTTTAATCCATTTATTCAATAAAACTCGTCATAATTTGGTTTTCGACATTTTTTCCCCCCTTTTCGGCTCTCTACCACGACGCCCCGTTGAGATACAATCTCGGGTAATAGCTGATTACAAAGAAGATGTTGAACGTTCTAGAACTACAACAACAACACGGTTGTTTGAATAACACAGGAGATTTATGTATACACACAGTGACATTATCCCTATCAGGTAACATTAGAACATTATAGTATTTTAAGTTCATGATCAAAAATAAATTAGATAGGATTATAAGAAGAAAAAAAGAAGAGAAAAACTAAGGTGTGTGCTTTAGATCATAAATATAGAGAAGTAAAAACATCTACAAAGAGAGATAAATAATATGAAATATAAATTATAAATAATAGCTCATTATAAAGATGATGAAATGTTGATCATTTCCCTCGCTTACAGTATGTAGGCCAGATTTATTGTTTCTGTGATATTTCATTCAATATCTTCAATAAAACTCGTTTCGTTTGGTTTTCGACACTATTTCTTCCCTTTTCGGCTCTCTAACATGGCCGATAAAATTCAAGATAAAATTTTGAGTAATAGCTGATTACAAAGAGAATGAAATTATGAACGTTTCCTTCGCTATCAATATGTAGATACGAATTTTAGTTTAGGAGATATTTTTATCCATATGAAAAACTCTCCAATTAGTCAACTCCAGTCGACTTTATCCGAGCGTTACACATCGGAGATGTGACCGCTTAATCTAATTCACTCTCAACAAAAGAAGTGCTTCTTTCAATATTTCATTCTTCTATTCTAATTGCGTTTTGGGCGCAGTATCTTCTATTCTTGAAACCTAACTTGAAATTTTGTTTGCATTGAATTCTGTTTTCTTATTTTCTTTTGTCCAAATCTTTTTTATCCTTATGAAATGTCCTCGTTGAGGATTGGTTGCAACGTATCCAAGATTGCAGGTAGCATCGAGGCGTTAGTGTGCTAGACGTCCACTAGAGCGATCCACCAGTCACCCCTCTGGATTCCTAACGTGCTATCGAGATACGTCATTATAAATTATAAAAAATAAATATTATTTTATAGACATTAACGGAATAATTTAGGCTCATTGTAATAATAAAAAGTACATATACCTGACTTAGGAATATTACCAGCATTAGAAACCTCAGGTGGTGGAAATGGCCTCTCGTACAGGCGAGGAACCCTGAGGACTTGACCTCCTGCAGGCTCACCTTGCTAAGACCTTAGGTGACCTTTAAACTACGACTATCTACATTTTTTGGAATATCCCTTCAACTCAGTAAGGGATCGTAAATGTCATACACTCATTCGACGTACCTCCTTCTTACCTGAGGTAATGGTGGACAAAACTGCTTAACAGTAACAGTTGCAACCGTTTCTGCAACTGTAAAAAACGTCTGCCGAGTAAGATCAGTATAGTTTCTTCACCGTTTGAGTTGGCTCAAAAATGTCTATTATAGATCTACAATTTTTGGCGCGAGAATAAAATATCTGAGAGAGAAGCCGTTTTCGGAAGTTTTTTTTTTCCTAGCCCCTATGGATAATGATATTAATTATTACAAAAATGTTTGCTTGTTTGGCCTTTTGCTGAATCTGAGATTCATTTTAAAGCCTTTTTGTGATATATATTTTTTACGATTTTTTGTTAATCTTTAGATTAACATTTTTGGGAGTAAGAAGACGTTGGGGTACGTCTTCGTTATGAGGTTTTTGAACATAAAACTAAATCTAACCTAACCCTAAAACTAATATTATAAATTATAACTAAATCTAATATTTACATTATTTACACTAAAGCGTCCATATATCGCTTCTCTCCTAAAATGTCATCTGCCATCTTACTGGCGGGGGTGCAGGTGCTAATGTACTAAACAGTGGATTCGGTAAATATTTTAGTGAGTCCAGGAATTTAATATGCCTTCTCCTTATAAATTCCGGGACTGTTGGAATATCTAGTATGCGGTGGAGCTCTGGTGGTTTCTCTTTCTTCCACACCGTTGTTCTCACTATCTTTCTTAGCATCGTATTCTGGAAGTTCTGGAGGTGACGATGCGTAAATTCGGTAAGATGTGTGAACAGAGTAGTGCTGGTCTTAGTATTGCTTTATACACCTGCAGTTTGAGGCGCAGTGAGAGAGCTGAGGATGTCAGAAGATGGTGCAATCGGTAGGTTTTTCTCCTAATCGATCTTGTCTTCTTGTGTATGTGTGTAGTGAAGTGTAGGTGCCGGTCCAGAGTGATGCCCAGGTATACAATTGAGTTGGATGGTGTGATATTTTTGTTTGCCACTCGGAGATTTCTCGGTAGTCTATTCTTTTTCCCCTTCTGATGAGAGAACACTACACAGTCAGTTTTAGCTGGATTCACCTGAATGTTGAGGTTTTCCAGCTGTCGAACAATCTCATCACAGGTGTTTTCGGCCTGTTGTAGTGCTGTCTTGGGGTTTACACTGCGACTGTAGATGGCGATATCGTCTGCGTACGCAGCAACGGTGGCTGTTTTGTAGTTCTTGCCAACTACATCCGCTGTATAAATTGAGAACAGTACTGGCGAAAGGACTGCTCCTTGTGGCACACCGCACGTCAGGCGAATGGTGTTGGAATGCTCATCTTGTACTCGCACCGATAGACTTCTATTTTGGAGGAAGGAGGCAATGGTTGTGTATAGCTGCTCTGGGCACTCGAGATCTATAAGTTTATGGCATAGAATGCCATGAGACACAGAGTCGAATGCCTTTGTGCAGTCAATTGAAATCATGGCTGCTGCCTCGTTCCCGTTGAAATTGGTGTTTACCTCATGCTGTAGTTTCATGAGATGGTGTTCTGTGCTAAGTTGGGCTTGAAAACTGGTTTGCTCGTAAGGAATTACGGAGTGTTCATCACAGAATTCCAGAAGGTAATTCAGAATGATCTTTTCGTAAACCTTAGCGAGGTGCGGCAGCAAACTTATGGGTCTGTAGTGTTCTGGTTTGTCTCCCGGTTTAGCCGGCTTGAGGAGTGGAAACAGGATAGCATGCTTCCATTTCTCGGGGAAGTATCTCAGCCTCAAGCACGAGTTGTACAAGTTCGTGAGATGAGCAATTCCTTTGCGTGGCAGTTGTTTAAGGAGAACTGTCTGTATTCCTTCATGACCAGGAGCCTGGTTTCCATGTGATCTCCTAAGTATGGCTTTAAGTTGTTTCGGGCTGACGAACATGTAGTTGTCCTCTCTGGTCATATCGGGAATCGAGAGCTGATTTCCTGTCCGTTCAATGATGTGTTCCTCCTTATCGATGCTTATTCTCTTTAATAACCTGAGGGATCCAGAAAGCACCGTTATTCGGTTCAAAAAGGAATCTGCTTTGGAGGCGACTTGTATTTACGATCCCTTCTTAGTTTGAAGGGATGTTCCAAAAAATAAAGCTTTAAATCACAGGCAGGAATCGGGCTTACATGACTCCTAAACCTGAAGAGAAACCTTCATGAGGTCAAGTCCTCAGGGTTCCTCGCCTGTACGAGAGGCCATTTCCACCACCTGAGGTTTCTAATGCTGATGATATTCCTAAGTCAGGTAAATGTACGTTTTATTATTACAATGAGCCTAAATTATTCCGTTAATGTCTATAAAATGATATTTATTTTTTATAATTTATAATGACGTATCTCGATAGCACGTTAGGAATCCAGAGGGGTGACTGGTGGATCGCTCTTGTGGACGGGTAGCACACTAACGCCTCGATGCTACCTGCAATCTTGGATACGTTGCAACCAATCCTCAACGAGGACATTTCATAAGGATAAAAAAGATTTGGAGAAAAGAGAATACAATGCAAAGAAAATTTTCAAGTTAGGTTTCAAAATCGGACCTGTATATTGTTAGCGAGGGAACGTTCAACATTTTATCTTCTTTGTAATCTGCTATTACCCGAAATTGTATCTCAAAGCGGCGTCGTGTTAGAGACCCGAAAAGGGGAAAATAATGTCGAAAACCTAATTATGACAAGTTTTATTGAATATATGGATTAAAATATCTCAAAAACTATAATTCAGCATACGCATACTGAAAGCGAGGGAAGCGTTGAACATTTCATTTTATTTAAAATGTGCTGTTATTTATATTTCATATTATTAATCTCGCCATGATGTTCTCATTTCTATCTTGTGGTCTAAAGCACACACCTCAGTTTTTCAACTAATTTATTGGAAATCACGAATTTAAAATACTATAATTAATGCCCTAATGTTACCTGATGGGGAGGTCTGTGTATAACTGAATTACCCACAGATAATATAATAAGATAATATTCACATAATATTAAATAATATATTATTCACACAGTTGTATAATATCTGATTGATAACTGGTTACTCCGAATAAGCCAGTGAAACATACTGTAACGGAACCTCTTTTTGTGATTTTCTCAACTCAATTTAATTGTTAATGTTACGTCCTAACATCACTAAAAATAGTAAATTTGCAACATTGATTCATATTTAACGTCTTGTAGGAAATTTAATAAGTTTCAAATACTCATACGAATAATATACCAAATATTACGTACTTTTCGAGTTATTTACAAATTGTGAATTCCTTTGTAACGTCTCGATTCCTTGAGACGGCACCATCATGTGGTTAGAAAGATTTCACTTTTATTCAGGTCCAGGTATAAAATTAGGAAACAAAATTACGATTCGCGCACTCTACGTGATATTCCCTTTATATTGATACCTCATTCGTCAATATGCATCACTCCAGAGAGACGGAAAAGGTATATTTGAGAAATAATATAAAAGATAGTGATATTATTACCTACGTTAAAAATGTCCAGTGATAAACTACCCTTTCATCCTAGAAAGTTAATTAGAAAATGTTAATTTGAATAACGAGATTAAAAAGAAAAAAAATAATACCTAATGACCTCCTAAATTTAGTAAATATATTAATATCACTTTGCGCGGAACTGGTTAGAATATGAATCCGGCACTAAGCTACTGCACTTTCCTGTGTCCGGAGTTGGTAGTGGCCTAGGTCATGGTTCGCCTCAATCTGGGAGTTGGAACTTTCCTCACCAGAGCGCACTACCAGTCCAGAACATCGTCATCATCATTTCTTTAAGTGGATTGATATTAATATTGTGTATTGCGATCAATTCAATTTTTTAATAAACTCAGAAAAATAATAAAGCAATAGTTATAATGAAAAATGTCTTTTATTAAATCTGATGGAAGAACATTGCTAATATGATTCAAATATAATACGCCTCGGCTCTCGAACAGGAGAGCTGTACTGAAGACAAGACCTCTTAGATATTACTATTATATAGTTAACCTTGCGCAGAGGCAATATCGTAACCAATGAAGGTCTACTGAGGTGCGATTATTGCTAGTTGAAAACTTTTACCAATACCCCGCCATGGGCTTGTGAAATACCAAGCTTATCGGCAATTTTTGCAAATCCCTACGGGGATTCATGAATGGAGATCAAAGAGTTCATATGGCAGCAAAATCTATGCTTAATACAATATTAAATTGTGTAGTTCCAATATTTGATAGTTCATGTATTAGATTAATATATTCATATGGAATTTAGATTTATGCATTAAATTCTGCAAGTATTAATGGCAAAAAAACAAAAGGTGCACCGTTTCGTCACTGCGTTTGTACTGTCTTGGAAGCAGGTGGAAAGTTTTTAACTGAAGAAAATTTAATATAATTTTCAAAATTAATTGATTTACTGAATTCCTTCTTATGTTTTGTTTTTTATAATTTATTTCCAAAGGAAGGAGATGGTCCGGGGTTGCGGTCATAAATAGACTAAAATAGTGGCAAAACTATTTTATTAAAAGCCAACGTTTCGATCCGACTTTGAAGGTCTTCTTCAGGGAGGTGTGTTGAGTTCTAAGTGAAACTCTTAGCTGAAAACACCTCCGTGAAGAAGACCTACAAAGTCGGATCGAAACGACGCTTTTAATAAAATATTTTTGTCACTATTTGGCCTATTTATGACCACCACCTCCTTCCTTTATAATGCAACCATCAACTTTTAAATATTCAATATAATTTATTTCCATATTCAACTTATCAAAATGGCTGAAAATGAAGGGAAGAAGTTGATATCCTCAAAAAACACGTAGATAATTATCAAGTTAATTAGTGTACACATTCTTAACACAACTTTAAGGGGCTCTAGAAATACGCTAAGCAGTTTTGCGGATAACAGGAAATAACTTCGCAAAAATGATGGGCCTGAAATCCGAGATACTTCTCAGACAACTACTCAATCAATAAACATGTAGAATTTAAACACCTTTATTATTTTGAGATGATATGAGCCTTTTATTTTGGCTGGATATACCGGAATGTGAGCATCTCAAACTGTTGAAAAACGCAAAATGCATTTCCCTAAAGTGCTGCACCCAATAGCACTGCCGCGGTATTATAAATAAGGAATCTGTAAAGTAATAACAATGATATAAAATTTAGGCATTTCTAAGTTCTGAACATAGCCCTTCAAATAAAGTTTTTCTTTTTTATTTCTTAATAATATTTACAACTTTATTAAAGAAATACATGTAGTAAATTTCAACGTATGGTTATAACGACGTGAAAACACTTGTTGAGAAACTACACAATGGTAGCACTCTAATGATATGTCTACATTAAGAGACCAAGAGGCCATCTTCTTTTCAGACGTTTCGGAGGGATATCAGGAATTGAAGAGGAAGTAAGGTTAGAAAAGAGAGGGTTGGGATGATTCTGAAGTTTATTATGGAAGGACATGTATTTGGATTTTTCCAGATCTGAAACATTAAGGTCATTATGGATGGTTTCATTTGTAACAAAGTAGGGAGCATTAAGCATTTTACGAAGGATTTTGGTTTGTAAGGATTCGATAGGAGACGAATTGATGGTTTAATGGAGCCCCATAGCTCAATTCAAGTCCAATCAAGTCCAAATGGGTCTCATTATATTCATGTCTTTTGTAATTAATTTTTACAAGTTTAGAGCTTTTGTCTAGTAACTGCTGAAGTATTCGGAAAAGTCGAGCGGCTGAAGTCTGGTATTCAAATAAGGTTAGAGTTAAAATTTTGCATGTTTGCAAAGTTATTCTTAAAATTAGTTAGCACAGAGTCCTATGTGTGGTAAAATGTCTTAAGTAAATTAATTTGGTATAATTAGTTAAGTAGTTTTGGAGGAAATAGACGTATTTCCTTCATTTCCAGCTATGTTAATAAGATAAATTTAGAAATAAATTATAAAATGTTAGAAACATAAAAAGGAATTCAGCAATTCAACTGATTTAAAAAAAATCTTATTTAATTTTCTGAGAAATAAATGAGAGAGCAAAGCACGAAGAGTGACGAAACTGAGCGTCAGGACATTCAGTCCACCATGTTTATTGTTGTTGTTGTTTTTTTTGCCGTTACGACAAATGCTAGTAACACAGGCAGAAATTAAAGTTTGAATGGAGTATCGATTATTGAACTAATATAATTTTATATACAACAATCAGCGTAGAACTCGATGCCCTCTATTTGTTTAATTTCCATTCATGAATCCCCGTAGGGATTTGCAAAAATTGCCGATGAGCTTGGTATTTCACAAGCCCATGGCGGGGTATTGGTAAAAGTTTTCAACTAGCAATAATCGCACCTCAGTAGACCTTCATTGGTTACGATATTGCCTCTGCGCAAGGTTAACAAGATATTAGTAATATCCAAGAGGTCTTGTCTTCAGAACAGGTCCTGTGTCCACGAGTACACCTTCATTATCGGTGGTTTTCAATAATTCTAAGAAATATTGTAACAGAAAAACATGATTTCTCAGTTATTAAACCTCCAAATACTTAAAAAATACATACAATCTTATCATTATTGTCTGTAATTTATAATAATGTAGTTTGGTAATTAGTTACCAGCCCAAGGTATGAGGAACTGGTGGATCGCTCTAGCGGCCAGGTAGAACACTAACAGCTCAATGTTACCAATAGACTGGTGACGACAATGAAATAAATTAATAAATATGTTATATTATAAATATGACATTTTGATTCTTTTCATCCCTTGTATTCACAAAATTCGTTTTGATCAACTTTCAACGACTGTGAAAAATTTGTAATTATGGTTTGTAATTTCGAAATTCAAAACAAACAATTTTTTTTGTATATAAAAATGTATTTGCGCCTGTCAACTTATTGTTGATAATCAGCAAATGTGATGGCAAAACATTATATAATGACATGACAGGCATGGGGAAGGATAGTACTCAGCAGTACCTCTTCCCTAACTTGTTAAAATTATATAGGTTCTCTAAGGAAGGAGATCCCTCATCCAACGCCTTTTTAGTCTCCTGCTCATGTTCTGAGGTATGTCAGCTGTGGCCATGTCTCTTATTAGTCTGTTATTATGTCCGTTTAAATTGGTGTAAAATTGTTGATAAATGTAGAGTATGTAGAGTTAATTACTAAAAATTACTTTTCCAAGTAAAGCATTAAATATTCTAATACCTCTCCACTCTTCTAAAGGTGTTCAAAATGTTGATTAGTAATTAGCTTAAATCACTCAAATAAACGAATATAGTCCAATGAAAAAAATATTTTCAGATCTGCCAGTGAATATTATGTTATACTTCTTTCAATATTTTATTCTTATTTTCTACACACCGTCCTCGCCATCAGGTAACGTTAGGGAATTAATTATAGTAATTTAAATTCATGATTCCAAATAAATTAGTCAAGTTATGAAGGGAAAAACTGATGTGTGTGTTTTAGATCACACGATAGAATAGAACATCATGGCGAGATTATTAATATGAAATATAAATAACAGCATATTATAAAGGAAATGAAATGTTCAACCATTCCCTCGCTTTCAGTATGCATGTCCGATTTATAGTTTTTGAGATATTTTAATCCATATATTCAATAAAACTCATCATAATTTGGTTTTCGACATTACTTTTCCCTTTTCGGTTCTCTAACACGATGCCACGTTGAGATACAATTTCGGGTAATAGCAGATTACAAAGAAGATAAAATGTTGAACGTTCCCTCGCTAACAACATACAGGTCCGATTTTGTATTTTAAGATATTTTAATCCATATGAAAAACACTCCAATTAGTCAACTCCAGCCGACTTTATCCGAGCGTTACACATCGGAGATGTGGCCGCTTAATCTAATTCACTTCACTCTCCACAAGAGAAGTGCTTCTTTCAATATTTCATTCTTCTTTTCTAATTGCGTTTTGTGGACAGTATCTTCCGTTCTTATTTATAATCCTTCTATTCTTGAAAGCTAACTTGAAAATTTTCTTTGCATTGTATTCTGTTGTCTTTTGTCCAAATCCTCAAGCCTCATGAAATGACCTCGTTGAGGATTGGTTGCAACGTATCCAAGATTGCAGGTAGCATCGAGGCGTTAGTGTGCTACCCGTCCACTAGAGCGATCCACCAGTCACCCCTCTGGACCACTAACATGCTATCGAGATACGTCATTATAAATTATAAAAAATAAAGATTGTTTTATAGACAATAGTGGAATAATATGGCCTCATTGTAATAATAAAAAGTACATTTACCTGACTTAGGAACATTATCAGCATTAGAAACCTCAGGTTGTGGAAATGGCCTCTCGTACAGGCGAGGAACCCTGAGGACTTGACCTCATGAAGGTTTCTCTTCAGGTTTAGGAGTCATGGAAGCCCAATTCCTGCCTGCTTTTAATCTTAATTTTTTTTGGAACATCCCCTCAAACTAAGAAGGGATCGTAAATACAAGTCGCCTCCAAAGCAGATTCCTGTTTGAACCTAATAACGGTGCTTTCAGGATCCCTTAGGTTATTAAAGAGAATAAGCATCGATAAGGACGAACCAGGATAGTCCTTCAAATGGTCCAGTTAAATCTATAGGGAGTCTTTCCCAAGGTCCTTCCGGAATGTTCCAAGGGTTCAAAAATGTTTCTGGTTCACTTGGGCGATTTTTCTGACAAACCTCACAATTTTTAATTAACTTTTCTATTTCCGAATTAATTTTAGGCCACCAAACAGTCAATACTTAGTAACCTCTATGCTTGGTGTCCTTCATGGAGATTTTTCAGCACAACTCCTCTTAAGGACTTCGGAATTACCAAATCTGTTCATCCACATCAGTAAACCCTCTCCTATACACAGCTCTTCTCTTTTCTCATAAAAGGGAGTTTCGTCGTCGTCAACTTTTTTTTATTTGGCCATCCACTTTCTATGTACTTTAACACCTTATTTATCACTTTGTCTTTCCAGAGCTCCTTCTTTATGATGGTCTTAGATAACGAGCATTCTTCTCGGACGACTTTTCTAATTTTACTAATACAATTATTATTTCCCACTTCTAAAAAAGAAGCCTCTGTAGTCGGCAGTGGAAGTCTCGAAAGAGCATCCACGGGTTCCATTTCTTTGCCAGCCTTGTACTCAATTGTGTAGTTTTTTAAAAATTTCTTTATTGAGTATTATAACAATCTGTCTGTTGGACATTGGTTATAGTGAGGTAGGATGACATTCACACCATATGTACAAAAAAAAAAAAAAAATAAATAAATAGAACAAAATAATAATCAAAAGTATATACAATAGACAATAAAATAAAATAACCTAAAAAATAAGAAAATTAAAACTAAGGAAAAAAAAAAATAACATGCATACCTATATACAATCAGGCGAGGGAACTCCAGGAGAACCCTGCGCTACTCTTCCAACCGCGTCACTGGTACTAAAGCCAGCGGAGATTGGTCGAGAGCACTTTAGCCACATACACACATGTCTTGAGTGAAGAATCTGGCCATTGCCAGAACTCCAATTTATATAATCTACAAAAGGTCGCGAGGCCACTGCCGTTTCAACCTTCTTGGAGGATTATAGGAATTTTTCTGGGATAAGGTCTAGGACAAATGGGATGTTAAGGTCATGATGTAGGGTTTCGTTGGATACATAGAAAGGAGCATCGACTATTGTTCGAAGGACTTTAGACTGGAAGGATTGGATGCGCTTGATGTTAGAAAATTTTGCTGATCCCCACAGTTCTAGTCCGTAAGTCCAAATAGGTTTCAGTATTGTCTTGTAGATCAGTAGCTTGTTTTCAATGGAAAGTTTAGATTTTCTGCTTAGTAGTCGGTATAATTGGCCGTATCGTCGGTTGAGTTCTTGTCTTTTGAGTCTAGTATGCGGGTTCCAAGTTAGTCTTCGGTCTAAATGAAAGCCAAGATACCGGACTGTGTCTGAATAAGGAAGCTGGATGGAATTAAAGAGTACTGGTGGACAGGAATTGCGTCGGAGTGTAAAGGTAATATGTTGGCATTTAGATTCATTAACTTTAATGCGCCAGTTATTACACCAGTGCTCAATCAAGGTGAGGTGACTTTGGAGATTTAAGGATGCTATTTCGGGATCAGAGTTGGATGATAAGATTGCGGTGTCGTCAGCGAATGTTGCAAGAAAAGTATCGGGATGAACAGGGATGTCAGCAGTAAAGAGGATGTAAAGCACGGGACCCAAGACGCTGCCTTGGGGAACACCGGCTTTAACGGAGTAGATATTGGAAAATTCTGTTCCACAGCGAACTCGAAAGGAGCGGTCAGAGAGGTAGGATCGGAGGACTAGGTACAAGGACTGAGGTAAATGGATTTTAAGCTTGGAGAGCAGTCCGGAGTGCCATACCCGGTCAAATGCCTGTGCAATGTCCAGAAAGGCACCCGAACAGTATTCCTTGTTTTCTAGGGCTGAGGAAATATGATCAACAACTCGGAGTCCTTGTTGAACAGTAGAATGTTGAGAGCGAAAACCAAACTGATGGGAAGGGATATTTTGGGATTCTATAATGGGTAGGATTCGTTTCAAAAGGATCTTTTCAAAAATTTTTGAAAGGATTGGGAGTAGGCTAATTGGTCTATAGGATGTTGAGATATTATAGTAGTTAAAGCTACTGAGTAAAATACTCCAAATTGAGTAATTTTTGTAGGATGGAAATAATCCACTACCAGTTTATACAACTCTGCTCTCACACATTTTAACAATAAATTGCGTCGTGACTTCTCTATGATTTCGTCGTTATCATTTATATTTTTAATTTCTAACTCAAGTTCAAAACGGTCTATATAATATTTCCATTTTTCTGAATTATTATAAGGAGGAAACTTAAATGTACTTACTCGTTCTTCTATATCATATTTACTTCGAGTTGACCTGTTTTCGTTGGTACCCAATGAGTCAATGGCCTCAGAAAAATCAACTTCCTCATCCAACCCCTTGTCTGTTCAAGAGTTTCTTTTTTTCTGCCTCTTCACCATCGTCGCCACATGTAATGATTGTGTATAAACAAAAACAAAGGTTGAGTAAGTTCCCAATAAATCAATCTATATATTTTCGACAATGTACATCACGTGTTTTTACATTAATATCTAATAATAATAATAATCCATCCTACCTGGGTTGAAACGTCGGCACTAACAAAAACATTATAATGACTGCGTCCTGAATATTTATCACCCATGTTTTCTAATTTACATTCAAGCCTTCTTCGGCGATGAAGTCGATTTTTGGGCCCTCGCTCTCGATCTAAAAATCTGCCAAAATTAGATTGTGATTGAATTTTATCAAATGCAGAACTACGAAATTTAGAAATTAGAACCAATGTTCACGATTTAGTTGCTATAGAATCGATAGATTTTTATTCATGAATCCCCGTAGGGATTTGCAAAAATTGCCGATAAGCTTGGTATTTCACAAGCCCATGGCGGGGTATTGGTAAAAGTTTTCAACTAGCAATAATCGCACCTCAGTAGACCTTCATTGGTTACGATATTGCCTCTGCGCAAGGTTAACTTTATAATAGTAATATCCAAGAGGTCTTCTATTCAGAACAGCTCCTCTGTCCACGAATCTACTTCAACCAACGGTGATTCTTAATGAGACAAATAATTTTGTATAAAAAAAATATAACTGTTATTATTAATGAAATTACAAATTACATAAAATCACCTATAATGTTATCCTTATTTTTTATAATTTATATTAATGTAGTTTCTTAATTAGTTAGCTGGCGAAAGTATAATGAACTGGTGGATCGCTCTAGCGGCCAGGTAGCAAACTAACTGCTCAATGCCACCCTTGTACAGGTGACAACAATAAAATAAATTAATAAAAAAAACAACATAATTATGACATTTTGATTCCTTTTACCCCTTCTTGTATATGCAGAATACTTTTTATCAAGTTTCAACGGGCGGAATTTTATTATTGCTATTTAAAAATTTGTTATTTTCCTTAGAAGCAAATCCTTAGTATGATACTAAAAATTATATTTCTAAGAAAAATATTAAATTTCTAAAATTTTCAAATGTTGGATAGAATCCAGTTATTATTCTATTATTAGAGCCCACATGACAATATCAATAATTAATTTTTTGTCAAGTAATATTGGAATGCCTGTATTTAAGTTATTATTTTGATTAGTTTAAATTTCTGTTTTGTCTACATAAATTAATTTTTAGTATTATTATTTTCTTGTTCTATTTAATTTATTTTTACGTACATAAGGTATGAATGAACTCCTATATCACAGCTTACAAATGTCCTCAGTTGCGACAGGTTGTAATATTATTCAATAAAGAAATGTTTTGAAAATAACAAAATATTAGAGGGTTAGGAGAAACAAAGCGTCCGAAGGTAAGACCGTAAGCGTAGAAGGTAAGAAAGGTAAGTGTAAGAAGGTAAGCGTCCGAGTGGTAGACCGAAGCGAAGGTGGGAAGATTCCATTAAAGCCGATCTGAAGGGATTGGGTTTGGACGGCGAACAGTGGAGGGAGGTGTGTAATAAGCGATTGGTAGTGTCGGCATCGAACCTTCGGGTTCAATAAACCTTTTATTATTATTAGGAGAACCAAACAAAGTCCGTCCTCAAACTGCTAATTGCTTCAGATTAAAGTATAGTTTTAGCGATAATACTTATACTTTTACTTTATAGGCATTCCATCCATCTAAGGGTTGCCTCACATAGTCAGCGCAGAGCTCCACATGCTTCTATCTTGCCAATCATCTTCCTCCAGACCTCAACCTGCCATTTCCTCCTGGACCCTCTTCATCCACATGCTTCTGGGCCGTCCACGTCCTCTCTTCCCTGGCAGAACCCAATCTCGGATGCCCATACCATCTTAGGCAGCGTGGCCCGATCTTTTCATTAACCACTGCACCCACATCCATTCTCTGTCGAACTACCTCATTCTTAATTTTATCCAATCTGGTAAGATGAAGACACCTTCTCTAGTAATCCGTCTCGACCGCCTGCACCTTTGAGTACAAACGGGGGTTCATGGTCCATGTTTCTGAGGCATATGTAAGAATAGCTTCCACTACTGATGTGAATATTCTCAGTGGAAAGCTGTGTGTTCCAGAGAAAATCATGTAGGATTCGGGTAGCCTTATCAGATTGCTTCACTTTCCTCCTGACGTCATGCTTAGAAGACCCTGTAGTGTCGAGATAAGATCCCAGGTACTTGAAAATATTAACTTTTTTACAGGACTCCTTGTCCACAAGAAGTGCTCCAGTACCTGCATCGTCTATGGCCATGTACTCGTTCTTCATGAAGTTGATATCCGAAGCACTAATAAATTGTTTATTAAAATAAAATCTTATTTCAACATATGGAATCATATGATAGGATTCGTTGAAATATCGAAGGGTACAAATTTCTATCTTAAAAGTCCAAATTTTTTCATTTTTGTCCCTTTGTTGTATAAGAATGATACCAATGTTTTCAAGAAATTATAAAACTCAATCCCCTAACTCGATTCGAATTACAAATACAACAGTTCAATACCTTTTATTCTGTTCTCAAGTAACTAGATTGAAATTGTTGATTTTGAGATACAAGGTATTGATCAATTCATATAAATAAAACAATGGAATTGTTGTGAATAAAATACTATTTAATATTTTTAAAAATATATGCAATTGAACTTGAAGATTTTAGAATCAGCTTATCTTTGTCAATCCTACAAAACTTTAATATTTACAAGGATCATTCTTTTTTCATAGATCATTGAAGTTAAGCTGTTAATAATTAGAGAAAATAAAACATTTAAATAAAAAATATTCAGAAAAGTTATATATTTTTCTTTTCTTCAATTAAAAATAATAATTTTGCAACCAATCAACGGGGCTATTATCAAATAAAATTACAAAAACTAAACAGTTGCATCAAATTTCCTAAATTCACAGTTGAAAATGGATTAAAAGAATAAAATAAATAATTATTTTGAAATTTTCATAGCTTCCAAGCCTTCAATGTTACTCTAATATGCTATTATCATTTGTGCCTAGTATAAGAATTAAGAACTAGTTATTTTTCATTTGAAATGTAATAAAACAATAAAAATAATTATTGCGTTACTCTACTGTTCATGTAAAAAAAAAAAAGTTCTAGTATTAAAATAAAGGAACAGCTAAAGGAGCTATGGAAAATTATTTTAGTTATGAATTTGCCGAAACAGTGTAATTCCTGGTTTGATCACTTTAATTCTACATATATGTTTAATGAAAGAACATAAATACTATACACTGAGTTTCAGAATTACGTTCTAACCGTATTTGAGTCATCAATAGGACTAAAAATAAAAAATATGTACAAAAATCCCTACAGAAAAAGGAGATATTGATATAATTATGTAAATTAGAGAAAAGATGGAATATAAACATAACAATATGCCAAAAAATATTTTGTTGTATGAATAAATACAAAGAATAAGTTTGTAAAAAGTAAAAATATATCAACAAAATAACTGGAACAAATTAAAAAAAAATTAATAAATAAGAATTATCAACAAACTTAGCAACGTTGCTAAGAATAACTGTAGTGATTTTAATTTAAATTACAAAAAATAATTTGAAAAAAAATGGCAATGTTAAGACATAGATATAGTAAAAAAAAAATTATATATATAAATATGAAAGAATCTGTGTAACCATCAATGGAGTCAAAAGTGCAGAAACAAAAATCTATTGTTTAAAGAATAGAAATTATTATTTTTTCTTTAATTTTTAGCCCTGATGGTGACCCAATTGTAAGTGTCAAAAGATTAGAAAACATAATAATTATTCAACTACAAAAACAAGCAAAAACCTTGAGAAGAGACATTATATTAATGAAACAATCCAAACTATATATCCATGAGTCTTCAACATACAAAGTTGTTTTCAAAAGTTAATTTGCGGATGTTTTGCCAATTCAGGCATCATCAAGACAGATAAAACAAGATTACATAAATGCAGAAAGGAAAGTGAAAAAAAAATGTTGCTATTCACATCTCATCAAAGTGTCCAAAAATATACTAAAGGAAACAAGAGAGGAAGGTTATATAAAACAGCTGATTAGCAGGGATAAATAAAAAAATACTTGAAATATAATAACAAAAAAAAGTGTTAATAAAATTAAAGAACAAATTAATAAAAAAAAGATCTTAAGGTGTACATAACATACATAAATCTTGTTTTTTCTGGCCTGGTGATGGCGGAATTTATGAATCATTGGCAACTTAACTGTTCACTTTTATGTTAGAGATTCATGACTTTATAGTTTGTATTGTTAATAAATAATCTAAATGACTGCACATCCTATTTTTCATCCTTATAATTTTAACAATCAACTATTACAAGCTCCAACTCTAAATTAAATGAATGATTTTGATAAAAACTATCAAAATTATACAGTAATTGAAGAGAAGTGTGGATTAAAAGTGTATTCGTCTATATGAATATATATTTTTTATTTTGTCTCTTTAGTTAATTTATTTTACAATTTTTATTACTAAAAAAAAAATTAAAACATTTTGTTAAGTTAATGGGCCATCATTTTTAATGATCAAGCTGTAAAGAATTAATTACTTTCTTACTTTAATTACATAAAATCTATTGAATGAACTGAGAAATTAATAGAGAGAAGAATAGTTGGAGTGATCAGTCAAATAAGCAGGCAAAAATAAATGATACTATTTATTTTGACATTAGCCGACGTTTCGACCTGAAGTTCAGGCCATTATCAGGGCTAAGAAAAATTAATAAATACATGAGAAATTAATAAATACATAGATATATCCTACAATATTTATTATTATTATTACAATAGAAATAAACTATCATCAATTCTCTTAATTAACCTATGTGATACGACTCTTCAACCACTAAAAAGCTTAGCATGCTATTCAATGACTGGCTCATTGAAAGAGGAGGAAGGCCCATTTAAATTTTTATAATTCATTTTTTAATAGAATGATAATTTTGCATTTATGTATACCAATAAGACCAGAATGTTTTTATTTTATTTTTTATTTTTAAGGAAACCTTAAATCCCACAGTGGAGGACATTGGCATTTATTAAAATTAATATATATTAATTAGTAGGATATATATCCTACCCTGATTTATTTTGTGCACTTCATTTGGATTTCAATAATTTTGAGATTAGCTTTATTTTTCAAGATACTATAATAGCCTAGTTAAAATAATAACCTATTTAAGTACAATTTAACTATCCTCAACATTTTAAAGTTTCACTATGACTAAATTTTGCTACAGTAAGCTAGATTAAATTTAATAAATAAATCAAGAATCCAGCATTAAATTATCGAGTCGATAAAAATATATTTTGGAAAATACAATTTCCTCGATAATACTACAAGTTCTTTACAACTTCATATTTTACAACAACTATCACGGCTAAAATGATTCTGCCACTCAATTTCATTGTATAGCACACTTATTTTTCACATAATAATCTTTCATCATATCTTGCTTCTTTTGGAATTTTCTTATTTCACAAATGAAATAGATTTTCTGTTCCATAGGATATCTCGACTCAGACTTATCCAATAAAAAATCAACTGGCAATCAGCTATTGTGACATATTACTTGAAGCTCAGGCATCATTCTCTTAAGTTTTTTTGGTGCAAATTTAATCATATTTGCACTACCTTCAGGGTGTATGAAGCTTATTGTTTTTTAAGAAGTTGAAAACTGTATATTATTAGTACATCGTTTATTATTGGAACATTTACCTAATGGAGTTAAAAAACTTTTTAAACTTAGGAGACAATTCTTGAAATTATTTTACTTAAAAAGAATACATAAATGTATGGAACTAGATAAGTTAACAACTGTCCATATATAAAGGTGTTTATTATTATATTCATGTTTAGTACAACATATTACTTATATACTTATTAAGTTGCAATTTACGGGAGTCTTTCTCGACGTTTAACAGGCATTTGATAGAGTCTGACACCCAGGACAGATGTATAAACTCTGTAAATTCCTACCACCTACATACTTCCTCATTATCTGTTCCTGCCTTAATGATAGATACTTCAAAGAAAATCATAACAATGTTTATTCATCTCTTTTTTTCTCAGTTTAATGGTATTCCTCAAGATGGTATCCTAGGTCCTATCCTTAACACAGTTTATACAGCTGACACCCCACAACTGTCATCACCACCTATGCCGATGACACGTGTATCCTATCAGTTAACAACGATCCATCAATTGCATTCTGAAATCTTCAATCACACATCACAAGTCTTGAAGAATGGTGTCAAATCTCGAGGATTAAAATAAATCCCATCAAATTACCTTTAATCTTCTTTGTAAACCTATGACTTCCTGTCCTACAGTATTCTTTAATATCCCCTCAATATCCCACTTATCCATGTTGAACAAACCCAATACCTAGGACTCCACCTTGACAAACGACTCAGTTGGAATCCCATACAAGATCGAAGGGATTAGAAACGCCCAACGGTTCGACTATTGCAGCACTTAGTAGGCAAACGCTCTAAACTTCCAACTATTCACAAAAGACTCATATATATTACTAATAAGGTCTATTTGGACTTAGGGAATCAAGCTTTGTGGTTCTAATAAACCATCAAATTCCTTTCGTATCCAATCCTTACAATCTAAAATCCTCCATAAAATACTTAATCCTCCCTGTGATTTTATTTGTTTCAAATAAAATCATCCATAACTACCTTAATGTACCATATGTTTCCGATTTAGCTCAATCCAGATACCATCCTTCCATAATAAACTTCTGAATCATCTAAACCCTCTTTTTTCTAATCTTGCTTCCTCTTCTATTCCTGAAAACCATCGGAGACATCTAAAAAGAAGATGACCTCGGGACCTTTTAGTATAGACCGATAATTAGAGTGCTACCAATGGGTAGTCTCTATGTTGGACATGTCATGTTGCTAATTTCATATTTACTTGTTGTATTTTTCATTCAATACAGTTGTAAATTTCAATAAATATATTTTTTTTTAAAAGTTGAATTTTATAATATAATGGTAAAGTTTAGGATAATTATAACTTCAAAGAGTTCAAGAGTTGAAGTTAATAGACATTAAGGGACACAATAAGCATTGAGCATACCCTGAACAAGGCTGCGGATTTATCAAAGACAGATGTAAAGCCTTCACTAATTGGTCGGCTGCCTCTCCCCTCCCTACAATTAGTCTGTAAGGTCCTTTGTGGTTGGCCAATTCGCTACAACTAGTCTGTAAGGTCCTTTCTGGTTGGCCAATTCGCTACAGCTTCGTTAAGGTTCGCACTGGACCGAGATTGGTTTGCCTTTATCTACAATTTGTGTCTCGGAATTATTTATTTAATGAGAAAGGCTTGTTTAAAAATCGTGGTTCTAATTATTTCATGATATTTTTGTTTAGTCTTCTGATAATAATTCACTATTTATAACACCTTATCACCATAAATCAGGATACTTTCTGTCATGTGTTTAATGGCCATATTTTATAAGTTTGTTGGAATGTTGGGTCTTTTATAAAGATACAGTCGTATTTCTCTGTATGTAGCGAATATCTTTTACTTAAACTTTTGTTAGAAAAAATATTCTTTATTTCATACAGACTCTTGTAAGTAATAAAAAAAAAACAATGCAGTAAAAAAGGCAATTAGTTACGTACATAAGAATGAGTAATATTAAGTTTAAAAAACTAAGCCAATGGAAATTAAGTTAAGACGGATTACGCACAAGACAGAGATACTATTTAAACAAAAAAAATAAGATTTTTACTTTACATGGTGTGGTCCAATCCAGGGTTTAATAATCCATCTCTTCCTTATAAATACACACTCGCAATCGGTAGCAATAAATGACATAGTTCCTCCAGCGGACAAATTGATCAAGTCCTGCTGGAGAACCAATTTTAACCAGAACCGACAGTTATTGCTCTGTTCTGTCTCCACTGGAATTTATTTGCTCCAGTATTCCCAGCTCTTCTACAATTCAGTCCACCCACCCTCAGCCTTCGATCCTGATAAATGGTTAAGGTATTGCTGTACTACGTGGGCCACTGATTTCTCTCTCAGTTATATTTTTCGGACAAAAATGCGATTGAGGTTTTGATATTAAGACGACGAACACTTCTTGTATTTGTTGTTGAGAATTATCACATATGGAGTTAATCAGCGGAGCAGAATTCTTTTTATTATTAACATTAACTATGGACAAAAAAAAAATATTCTGTGCGACATTGCGGATGTAATGGAAATCCAAAATGGCTCCTGTGTAGTTTTAGCAAGCGCCAAAAGATAGCGCTGTCTGTATTCCACAGTACAACCTTCCTTCAAAACGACCTAAGCTCATTTATCTTAAGAATTTAAAAAATAAAAATAAAGGGAAGATAAATTTCTTCGCTGACGACACTGCTATTCTAACCTCACACAAAAGTCCTACTATCGCATCAATTGCCCTACAAAACCATCTTCATGATCTTGAAAAGTGGTTTGAAAACTGGAAAATCAATATAAATAATAATAAATCCACCCACGTGACTTTTTCTCATATCCACCCATAACGATTGCCAATAACCCAGTGCCTTCAAAGAACTACGTACGGTACCTTGGACTCTACTTAGACAAAAAACTTAGTTGGAACATACATACGAAATTAAAAAGACAAGAACTTACTAGACGATATTGCCAACTTTCACATCTTCTGGACTACAAATCTTCACTTAACTTACGAAACAAGCGACTGATCTACAACACCATACTGAGACCAATATGGACATACGGAGCAGAACTTTGGGGTTCTTCAAAAGAAAACACACATAAACAAAATACAAACAGCACAATCAAAAATTTTACAGAAAATTGTTAACACACCTTGGTACATTTCAAATAATACTATACATAACGACTTAAACACGCAGATTAGGAAGAGAATGGCCAAGATACCTACTATATCAATAAAAACAAAATCAAGCAAATACACCAATACAGTATAAATACAACAAATTTGCTAGATGCGCAGGTGCAAATTCCATAAAATATAAATAAATAATAATAAAATCTTATTCTGTTGTATATTGTAAGTTATTATATAAATACTTGATAAATAAATAAAATAAGTTAATGGATACATCTCCGGGTAATATAATGAGGTTATTTCATCGCAGCGAATCAAATGGGCTGGTAAAATTGTTGGGCATAGTAACGAAAGAATTCCTAAAAGGTTAATATTTTCTGTACCGAATGGTAAACGTCCGAGGGGTAGACCGAAGCGAAGGTGGGAAGATTGCCGATTAAAGCCGATCTGAAGGGACTGGGTTTGGACGGCGAACGGTGGAGAGAGGTGTGTAATAAGCGATTGGTGGTGTCAGCATCGAACCTTCGGGTTCACTAAGCCTTTTATTATTATATTATCATTATTAATAGATAGATCAAATCAACAAAGTTGTAATAGAGCTGCATGTAAATAACTGAAAAGAAATAGCCTAAGATAAGCGGAGATGGAGCAGGCTTGTTAAGGTGGAAAATGATGTACAAGATCTGAAACGCCAACAGAAAAAAAAAATTAAAAACTCTGAGCGAAAATGACTTAATATTTAAAACTAAATAAAAATATATAAATAAATAAAACTGCAAATAGTGCGATTTCACAAGCCCATTTTATTCGCCTCAACTTAATCATCTCAATTATATTAACCGGGTACAGTTCGCCCCATTCAGAGGAAGTGTAACCGCCTAAATTCTTCAGTTTACTCATCCTTCGTTACGAATATTATGCGCAATACTTTATTTTCAAAAACCTCTAGATGTTGCTCATCCCTTACTGTATGCGGTCAAGTTTCGCATCCATAGAAAATTGTACGAACAATAATGATTTTGTAAAATCTAATTTTTAGGTTTCGGTGCAGGAGGCGCTAACTGAGTAGTTTTGACAAAGAAAAATAAAAAGCATTTCCCGCCTTCACCCTAACCTTAATCTCCTCTTCAATTTTATCTTTTCTAGTTATCTTAGACCCTAGATAACCAAAATCTACGCTTTCAAACGCATTCCTTTCTCTATCGATATTATCGAAATTGTTGCGGTTTTTGCAGCTAATCATATGTTTTGTCTTATCCGTATTTATTTTGACAAATATGTACAAATGAAAAAAATAATTTTTACATTTTAGAGGCTTTAGCCTGTAAGCCTCCCCTCTCCCCAGTAGATCCGCCAGCTACTAGATTCAACAACGTTGGTGAATGACTTTAATTGAAGGAGGGAGGCTAAGATAAAAGAAAGGGCGGAAAAATTTAGCTTACCCTTGCTGGAAAAGTCCTAGTTCCTTCCGTGTTTCAGAATATAGATGAGATAAGTTTGAATAAGCTGGAAACTTTATGATGGGCTCTGTTATAACATATAAATAGGAAAAACGGAATTGAAGAGCAACAAAGGCCAGGTTAAAGGTGAGAAATATTCAGTCGCAAAATTACTTTTCTCGCTTCTTCAGTCCCGAAATTTTGAAAATCGAATACTAAAAACTATTAACCTTTACGGAGAAAGGAGATGGTCAAGAGTGGAGGTATAAATAGACTAAAATAGTCAAAAAACTTTTTATTTCAAGCAAAGTTTCAATTAACTTTTTAGGAATCCTTTCGTAACTAAGCCCAGCGATTTTACATGCTCATTTTATTCACTTCAATTTAATCATTTAAATTATATTAACCGGATACAATTCAGCGTTGTGTAACCGCCTAAATTCTCCGATCGACTCAAATGATGTACAAGATCTGAAATACCAACAGAAAAAAAAAATTGAAAAATCTGAGCGAAAATGATTTACTATTTAAAACTAAATACTTACATATAAATAAAAATATATAAATAAATAAAATTGCAGAGCGATTTCACAAGTCCATTTTATTCGCCTCAACTTGATCATCTAAATTATATTAACCGGGTACAGTTCACACAATTCAGCGTTGTGTAACAGCCTAAATTCTCCGGTTAACTCGTCCGTTTTTGATCCGAATATTCTGCGCAATACTTTATTTTCAAAAACCTTAAGAAGTTGCTCATCCCTCAATGTAAACGGCCACGTTTCGCATCCATAAGGAACCATAGGTAGAATAATCGTTTTGTAAATTCCAATTTTTAAGTTTCGAGGCGAGAACTAAGTAGTTTTGACAAAGAAAAATAACAAGCATTTTCTGACTCCAACCTTAACTTAATATCCTTTTAAATTTCGTTTTTTCTAGTTATTGTAGATCCTTCCCCCCTCCCGTTCGGTTCTCCGGGTGGGGACTGCTTTTGAGGATTCATGGCGTAAGTTGAAAACAAGAGGTGATAATACAGCAGTGAAAAAAACTTACAAGGAGAGGTTACGGACCTGGGGTTACTAATTTCAATGGAACTTTTTTTGGTGATACTAGGTCTGAAAATATTAGACCTATATCAGAGTTTTTTTGCTAATGCACGGTACGCGTCGACAAAAAAAATATGAGGTAATTTCAAACAAAATTTATGGTATGAATTTTCACCTTTGTTTTTCCAGGATTATCATATACCAATCGCTTTATTTTTAGATTCAGAATAAGAAAATTACAGATGCGAAAAATTGCAAATTTTAGAACGTGATTTTTTTATGATTGTCTTTAAGGCCGTACTAAACATTCACAACTTCTCAGTATTTAGTTCAAATTCAACGTTAGTACAACTGATGTAAAGCGAAATTGCTACTCTTCGAAATCATATAGATAAGTTTTGGATTTAAATATTTTTTAAAGCTAGAAATTCAGACAAACTTCTTAAACATTTATAACATGTTTGGTCTCATTTGTTGACGGACTCGTTCAACTATTGATCAAATATTTTCTTTACGGCAAATATTAGAGAAAAAGTTGGAGTACAACGGTATTGTTCACCAGCTGTATATAGATTTTAAAAAGGCTTACGATTCTATTGACCGCCAGAAACTGTGTAATATTCTAATCGAGCAGGGGATTCCAAATGAACTAGTAAATCTAGTCAGTTGTGCTTGGCGGAGACACTCAATAAAGTTAGAATCGGTAATAATCTGTCCGAAAAATTTGAGGTTCGTTCGGGTTTAAAACAGGGGGATTCCTGTTTTAAACGCCTGTCCTGTTCAATTTGGCATTAGAACATGCCATTAGGGAGGTAATGCGAACCGAGAAAGGGTTGGATCTGGGCGGGACAACATCCGTGCTGGGCTATGCGGATGATCTGGTAATGTTAAGCGAAGACGTTGAAACTATAAAACTAAATACGACAACATTAATGAAAGAACTAGGACTCGAAATAAACGTGGATAAAACAAAATATATGGTTAGCTGCAAAAATGGCGATACTATTGGTGATATCGATATAGATGGTAATATTATGTTTGAACAGGTAGGTAAATTTAGGTATCTCGGGTCTACGATAACTAGAATAAACGAAATTGAAGAAGAGATTAAGGTTAGACTGAAGGCGGGGAATGCTTGTTATTTTTCTGTGACAAAACTACTTAGTTCGCTTCTCTTGTCCCGGAACTTAAAAATTAGAACCTATAAAACAATTATCTTGCCTACAGTTCTTTATGGATGCGAAACTTGGCCGCTTACATTAAGGGATGAGCAGCGTCTTAAGGTTTTTGAAAAAAAAGTATTGCGTAGAAAATTCGGACCGAAGAAGGATGAGTTAACAGGAGAGTTCAGACGGTTACACAACGCCGAATTGCGTGAACTGTTTCCGGGTAATATAATTGAAGTAATTTCATCGGGGCGAATCAAATGGGCTTGTAAAGTTGTTGGGCTTAGTAACGAGAGAATTCCTAAAAGGTTAATATTTGCTGTGCCGAATGCCGAGGGGTAGACCGAAGCGAAGGTGGGAAGATTGCATTAAAACCGATCTGAAGGGACTGGGTTTGGACGGCGAACGGTGGAGGGAGGTGTGTAATAAGCGATTGGTGGTGTCGGCATCGAACCTTCGGGGTCGCTAAACCTTTTATTATTATTATTTGGTCTCATTTGTTTCCGGATATCGGGTTTATACTATTTGTATACAATATATAGCCCTAAGTCACTAATAATTTTCGTGTGATTCGGAGGAGTCGTTATGAAGATATTAAAATTTTCGTGGTTGGCGACAAAAGAAATGTCCCAGGGGTAGATCAAAACGTATTAGTAGCTGTTTTACTTTCCTTTTATGATCAGTATAATTATCAAATAACCACACTTCCAAATTCCAGATTTAACTCTAATGAAGTTTTAGATGCCTGAAATAAAGGTTTAACATATTTTCTCCTATAACATTAGCAAATCCCTCGATAAAACGATAAAAATAACCGTTTAAAATAATGCCCTATAAGATTACTCATTATGACTCAAAAGGAAATGAGCATCAGGGATATAGAATGCAGAGGGTTTGGATATAAAAGACTCAATAACACTTCCGGGTGGAAATGACAGGCACAGAACTGCTGGATATTCCGTGATATCACGCGACATCGTGAATAAGTAAGAAGTGTCGTCCAGTCTTAAAAGTAATGGCCGACAATCTCTCTATCTTAAATTATTATTAAATTCTAAAATAATATTTTTTTTGTAACGCTATGATTTAAAAAATGTCTGCCAAGTAAGTACATATAAATTCATTACTAGTATATTGGAGACATAAGAAAATACTCATAAATGGATACACTAAACTGAAATTATAATTTTATTGAAAAATTGAAAAAAATAAAACACGTATAATAAAGCGCATTATGTTCAAAAAATAATATAACCTCTCATTGCCATATGTTTACAGTCCACATAATTTCACAACCATTGTATTCTTGATATCAATCAATAAAATCAATTATTAATTTTTATATTTATGTAATTCTCAATTCGTTTAACCTTGTGAGGTTAAAAAAATTGGACATTCTTCTAAAACATGTTTTATAGTCAGTATCTTTTAATATTTCTTTGTCCCATAAGAACTGGGGATGGGCGATAGTCGATAATACTATATCGATATATCGTATCGAGGCCCTAATTACTATCGATAGTCTGTATCCTCCCCTTAGTCACAAATTGTATTAAAATTTTTTTTACTTAAAACGTTAGCTGCGGTTACGGTCCTCGGCGTCTAGAAATAGAAAATAACTTTATTCTGGGACAAAGACCCTTCGGAATAACAAAATAGAACATAATTAAAATACTACATCTGGCCAAAATAAAACAATAATAAAAAAGAGAAAGTAAAGAAAATATTAGTTAAACAAGCTATATACAAAAAAAATCTATATACAAATTATATCTATGAGATATAATTTATATGAGATATAAGGATCCGGCATCCTTGTGACATTAATTATAGTGAGGTAGGATAACATCCACACAATATGTACAAATATAAAATCAATAAATAATAAAATAAATAGTAAAATTAAAACATTGAGAATGGAGTAGTTAGATAGAAAATTGAGATATTGTAAAGTCTATCAACTTCTATCTTGATAGACTTTACAATATCAACTTCTATCTTGATAGACTTTACAATATCTCAATTTTCTATCTAACTACTCCATTCTCAATGTTTTAATTTTACTATTTATTTTATTTTCATTTCTTATATAACTTTATATTTCTTTTTTATGTTTTTACATTTTATTCTAAGATTCCCAATGTAACACTTTTGTCACCCCTTTTTGATTATGCCTACTTCATCATTCCACATTATGTAACAGTTTTTATTATTTATCTCTTAGTTCTTAGTCATTATTCTAACAATTTCATTTTACTTTATATCTATCTATTTTATTTTTCTAATAATTTTTGTTTTATTTTTTTTATTTTATTTTTTCATTTTTTATTATCTTTTTTACCATCATTACTTATTTTTCTCATACCTTGTTATCTGGTTATTTTCTTAGCCCTGATGAAGGCCTGAACTTCAGGTCGAAACGTCGGCATATGTAAAAAATAAATATTATAATTTATTTTTTTGCCTTCCTTTTTGACTGAGCACCCCAACTATTCTTCTCTTCATTATCCACGACAGTCAACCAATTACCAATTACAAAAATATTAGAATTAAAATTTGTATACAATTTTTATATGATTATTTTATTTTTAATTAAGTTTTGTAATAATTAATTTTTTTTACAATGCCCTAATTTTCATTTAATATTTTTTATTACTTGGTTGTATTCCATACTTCTCCAACTTCACATGTTCAAAATAATCGCACCATCGATTATAAATACTGTTCCTCATTAATATTAAGACTCCGATTAATTCCTCATTTTAGCTTATTGATAGGTAGTGAAAAGCAGTTTCTCTCCCCTGCCGAAAAGCAGATTTCCCACAGGAACGAGGGGATAATTCGATTAGAGTTTCCCCGACAAAGAGCTCTAAGCAGAGGGGGGGGGGTGGCGAGGGGGGTGTTTTCCCGAGCAACTTTAATTATCTATAGTCGCGTGTGCGGCACGCTCCCTCCCTGGGAGTACGGGGAGTACCGCGTTCCCACGGCAGGCTGCCCTCTGCGGCACAATTAGGCGATAGCTGACCCACTGTCTGCGAGTTCTTCCTAGTTCCTCCATCGTCGGATTGGCGAGGGTGGTAACTATCGTAGAGCAAGAGGAGTCCAAGGAATGTCAACCTATGCAGGTCCAAGAAAGCAAATCTTAAAGTCAACTCTCAACTGCTGCAAAAAAAAAAAAATATATATATATCTGGTGTGTCCACTCACACGACTTTCCTACCTATTTCAGAAAAGTTTTTATATCTTTACATACGTTCTTAAAGAAACAAAAAATAAAATTAACTAAATACATTTTCCTGAAAATTGATCAATCATAAGATTTGAGTACGATTTATTTGATAAACTAAAGCAATGCAAACCGGCTAAAGGTAGATCAGTGTAAAAATTTCAATACTTCCTAATATTGCTGATCAAAAACTTTTTGGCATAGCTTAGTATGGTCAAACAATAAATTCCGTTAAAAGTAGAGGAAATAGTGAAGATTGTGTGATGCGGGCAACATATTTTCTTACTTTCACTTAGTCGTCTTTATTCTCTCATTCACCCCTTTCTGACACCAGGATATGAAACCGTAATCTTACATTGGAAATTGAATAGCTGTAACTATGTTAATAGTTGTCCAAAATGAACGATTTTTATATGGCTTTTTAGGGAATTTCATTACCTTTCAAAGGACAGGATAAACGGCGTACTCTGTAACGGCGTATAAAATACGAAAAGAAGCAACAAAATCGGTTCAGTAGTTTGCGAGAAAATCTTGGCACAGACAGACAGACCAATGGCTAAAAATGTGTTTTTCGGACTCAGAGGGCTCTGAAACATATAAATCCGTCGAAAACTGCATGTCGGAAATTAGACCCGGTTGCAATACTTTCCTTACCTAGTATAGACAGGAAAGTAAAAAAGGAACTAAAAATCAGTTTCTTATTTCAAAAGTGAACCCTAATCGATTTTTTTTTAAATCGATGGATTTCAGAACGTTTCTTTATTCAAAGATTGAATCACCGATGGGTCAACGGTTCCTGAAAGATACATGATTCCGTTTTATGTAATAATAACCTCAGTGGTTTTATTATTGAACTTCTTTTACAGATTTAAAATTCAAAAATTCAGTAGCTGGCTATTTACTTATATTTTATAATTATTTTTCATTTATTTCGTGATCATGTAACTTTCCAGAAGTGTAAGTATCCCACTGTAAAATAAATAATAAAATAAATCTGTTTTTCTGTATTTCAGAACCCTTGAAAGAGAGAAGAAAGATCTGTTCGCACTTGTTATTCGCTGGTCTATCTCTTAGGTTAGTTGATCATTTATTGAGGTTATTGTGGAGCCGAGATATTTGAATCTGTCTACTTTCGGGAATGACTTAGAATCCACGCAGATCCTGTTATTAGGGTGGATGTTTCGGCTAACTGTCGTGTATTTTATTTTATCTACATTGACCTGTAGTCCGATTTGCTCTGCTTCTTTTAATAAAGTCCGAGCGAGTCTCTCAATATCCTCTTTATTACTTCCGAGGACAGCTATATCATCCGCATATGCTAGGATTTTATGTTTCATTCCAACGTGCACCCCTCCATCTTAGCGTGATGTTGTTCTTATTACATATATATATATATATACACACACAGGGGTACCCATATTGTAAGGTTTTTATGAAAATATAAGGTTCCATGGCGCATCAAAGTTTTTAGGGGGCATATTTTGACGGGTTTTTGAATTTTTGAGAGGGACAAATTTTGACGGGGTTATGAATTTTAGGACTAAGGGAAAAGGGGAAAACATAGAACCTATCGCAGCAAGTGTAATTGTTTATGATCTACGATTTTTCTAATTCTACCTTAGCTTGCTCTGTTTTTAAGAAAAGGAGAGCAATCAAATATTTTGTGAGGAAGGAGGAGTAGGTTCTTGCGCCATCGACATTGGGGGAGAATATATATATATATAATTGGTAATTGGTTGACTGTCGTGGATAATGAATAGAAGAATAGTTGGGGTGGTCAGTCAAAAAGGTAGGCAAAAATAAATGATAATATTTATTTTTTACATATGCCGACGTTTCTACCTGAAGTTCAGGCCTTCATCAGGGCTAAGAAAATAACCAGATAACAAGGTATGAGAAACATAAGTAGTGATGGTAAAAAAAATAACAAAAATAAAAAAATTAGAAAAATAAAATAAATAAATATAAAGTAAAATGAAATTGTTAGAATAATGACTAAGAACTAAGAGATAAATAATAATAACCGTTACAAAGTGTAGAATGATGAAGTAGGCATAATCAAAAAAGGTGACATAAGTGTTACAATGGGAATCTTAGAATAACATGTAAAACAAAAAAGAAATATGAAGTTATATAAGAAATGAAAATAAATAGTAAAACTACTCCATTCTCAATGTTTTAATTTTACTATTTATTTTCATTTCTTATATAATTTATTTTTCTATTTTTTTTATTTTTGTTATTTTTTTACCATCACTACTTATGTTTCTCATACCCTGGTATCTGGTTATTTTCTTAGCCCTGATGAAGGCCTGAACTTCAGGTCGAAACGTCGGCATATGTAAAAAATAAATATTATCATTTATTTTTGCCTTCCTTTTTGACTGACCACCCCAACTATTCTTCTCTTCATATATATATATATATATATATATATACATTGCCATCATAAAGTAATGGCATTGCATGTACTATGCTTCAATCAAGTTGAATTTTTATTATAATGATGTATTGCAAGAAGCTACGTACGTATAAATATTGTTCAGTGCCATTTTCTCATAAACCCAAATAAATAAACTTCTTCTCTCTCTACTAACTATAAACTCGTAGTTTTACGACTAAATATTACTTCGCCTTGCATAAGAAAATATAATAAATGATAAAATGAAATGTATAACTCCCGTACTCCCAAAGAACAGTATTGGGACGATAATCCTTAAACCCCCCCCTCGAGGTAGTTTTTTTTTCTTTTATTGCCGGCTAAAAGCAGGGAAGTGTTATCGAGGAAATGGGGCTGCAAGTCGATTGCTATGGCTCGTGGCGATGCGGAGTGTTCTACAATATTACACTGCGTTATTTATTGGAGAATTAATTCGGAAGAGGGTAGTATTGTAATTCATTCATTTTTTACTTTATAATAAAATGATTAATCAGAGAAATTATTAAAAAGAAAAGTAACATTGCCGTAGAATTTCAACATACCTGTAACTTATATCTACAAATTGCCTGTAACTTAAGATATTTATGGTATGGAATCATTGACAAACATCGAGGAATCGCGAAAAAAAATTTCTTTTCTAATTGTAATATCAAAACTGTATTTATTGTAATTTATTTTTTAGAAATCCTTTATTTCTGGAAAATACCTGAATTATTGAATAGTAATTAAATAACATTAAAACTTAAAAAGGGCAACTTTTAGAAAAAATAAACTTCCAGGTTCGTTTTTTGACAAAAATAAAGATTGATTGTAGTTCAGTTTAGACGAAAAAAATGAGAATGACAAAAATAATTAAAATTGTACTGGAAAAGGTTAACTTTCATTTGAATAACACTGTTAAACAATATTTTTTAAGAATGCTTAAGGAAGTTTCATTACACCCCTTTGTTTTAATATTCAGGTTCGTTAAAAAAAAAAAATAAAAAAAAATAGAACAATATATTTTTACCATTAATTTGGTGATTAATTGGGTATTTCTACATTGTATTTACATTTGTGTTTATCGGGTACAACTCAACATCCAATAAAATATAGCCCAATTCGTCTTGAGACCAAGACGAAGATTGGACAAAAAAAAAGTGTTTGTAAATAAAATTCGAGGCAAAATAGTTTCTAATATTAGACAATTTTAGTTACTAGATGCAAACAATTGGTAAAACCCATATACTTCGGTCATAAATGGCCATTTATTTACTTAAGTTTAGGATCTTGTTACTTAGCTTACTCTGTTTACATAGTTTATTGTTCTTATAATTCCAATGTACTTACTGTTTATAATTTCACTAAGTTTATTCATTTTGTTTATAATTTTATCTAAATATTATGTAACTTCACAATTTTCTATACCCTTTTGTATCTTGTCCGTTCTAGCCCTGAAGAAGATCTGCAAAGTCGGGTCGAAACGTTGGCTTGAAATAAAATAGTTTTTCCCAATATTTTAGTCTATTAGTCTATTTTAATTGTATTATTTTAAATGAACATATTTAAAATAAAAAAAAAGAATTACAAAATTCGTAGGAAAGTTACGAAAGTGAACACAGCAGATTTCTAATTTAAATAATTGGTGACATTGTTTTTACTCTACCACTCTGAAGGCCTATCACAACCTTTTTTGACAACTTCTTTAATGTATTTTAAAGTTAATTTTATTAATTTGGTTGAACTTTACTATGTTTATGTCAACAAAACCTCTAAATGTACCTATTCTGTGGCGTTTTTTAAGATCTAATGTAACATGTTTGATAAGTAGCAATAAGATAATAGGTAACTGAAAGACCTGCGAGACTCTTTCGCAAGAACAAGAAAGACCAGCATTAAGACTGAGTGCGCAAGACTCCTCTTGGTATTGTATTTGGGCGACACTAATCCGAAAGATTTCTGAGTTTTCTTCGGATGGAAGACGGCGGACTAATATACGAAGTTTAAAAATTCATAGACGTCAAATTCACCGACAATCTGTCAATGATTAAAAATAGATATTCAAGTACATTCCTCTTAGGTTCAATAGAGTTATTTCGGTAATGACTTTTAATTTTTTTTTTTTTGTGTATTAACCAATCACTGAACTTTCAATGATCGAGGTCCTAGGTTCGAATTCCGCCCCATGGCAGAAAAAATATTTATCATAGGTGGGGCAACTCTGGGGTACGGTGACCCTCATAAAGCACACCCAGTCTCTACAAAATGGGTACCCTTAATTAAATAATTAATTAAGAGGAAAAACCTGGCAGTTGAGCGTGATCCTGCCCCGATCCCCTCCCTGATAGTACTGAACCCAAGACTCTTTATGGGTTGTAGCGGTACAGGTTAACCACTACAACCCACGAATGATTCAGTACTTAATTAGAAAATGCTGTTCCAATGCCAGGAGTCGGGCAGTGAGGTGATCACGCTCAACCGCCAGGTTTTCCCCATTAATTAATTATTTAATCAAGATTGCCTACTTTATAGAGGCTAGGAATGGCCCAGGAGGATCTCCGACTTCAGGATCGATCCACAGCTAATAAAAAATTACTTAACATTAGTTGGACTCGAGCCAGGGATCTTGAGCTTAGCAGCTTACTGCCTAATTCACTGAGCTATTCTGCTCCCCTTCTATTTTTAAAATATATATATTTATTTTTTCATATTTCCAATAGTCCAATAACTATTTACAGTTAACAAAATATGTTACATTATAATAATTAATGGTTTTGAATATATTTTTTTTTAATCGTATGTAATTATTTTACCTGCACTGTTTAACACTTTGCTCTTTATATATAAACTAGCTGACCCGTGGGAATACTTCGCACAAACCTTATATTTCTAAGTTCCATTCAGCAAATGTTTCTACGCAAAGTTTTAATAATTTTATTTAGTAAGTTATCAATTTATAAATATAATAATCTATACCCATCCATAGGTTAACCCTTTCTAGTTTTATTAAATATAATATTATATTTTTTCTAAAGTTTACATAACATTCTAAATTGCCTTTAACTATCTGATAAAGGGTAAATACTTTGAATTCAGATCTCTGGAAGGTATGTTTTGACCTAGCAATCTGTATTAACAGAAAAAAGAAAGAAATGTTTCTTTTGTCATTAAAAATAAGCAAGTAAATTTTAAAAATGTAAAATTTAAAACATCTAGTGGCTTATATATAGATACTATTTTATTGAAAATGAAGTATATAACATTCCATATTTATAGCAATATACCATATTTAATAATTAATTTTACAAAACCAAATGTTTTGAAATTAGCTAGAATAATTACTTATTGATACAATGTATACTGTCTCAGGAAGAAATGGGTCATTGTCCAAAATTTTAAATTCCGAATGAAGAACAGAAGAGAAAATAGGGTAGATTAAGAAATACTTTTATATCATTTTCTGATATGAAATAAATAATTTTATAAAAGAAATAATTTTATTATTACTATATATCCTTGAAAAATTTTAAAGATTAAAAAAAAAATAAAATTCTACTAAAATATACTTGATGAAAACAAACATAACTACAATAGATTTAAAGTTTTTGAGTAATCCAAAACTGAAATGAAGAAAAAAATCACTAAAGTAGAATTAATACTAAATGTTTAGAACGCTATATCTTTGCACCACATGGTCCGATTTCGATGATTTTTTTAACGTTTTGTAGGGAATTTAGTAAGCTTTCAAACACTCATAATATATATATATATATATATATATATATATATATATATATATATATATATATATATATACGGTTTGAAACCTCCCACTTTTACATTCACTTTTATTTAATTCCAGGTAAAAAATTATGAATCAAAATTACGATTCGCGCACTCTACGTGATATTCCCCTTCTATTGATACCTCATTCGTCAAAATCCATCACTCATCAGAGCCCGAAAAGGGATATATATTTGAGAAATAATATATAAGATTATTTACAATAAAAGATTCAATGTGATGGGTTCTGCCATTACATATGATCTAAATTATTTCTGATATTTAATAGTTACCTGTTCACGGATAAATAAAGAGAGAAAATTCTTTTAATTAAGTAAATCATATCATTAAGAAATCAACAAAGTTATTTGTTGAAAAGGAACCATGGTGACCGAGCACGATGAGGCGATGATTCACCAACTGAGTTATTAAATATTTATTTAAAACGTATCTTGACTCTTCCACTTTGTTTAATAATTCGTACGTAGCCGTCAGAGATTGGTAATGAGGTCCAAAACACTCAGTTAAAACATTATTTCATTCCAACAACCCCAGTAAAAATAATGAAAGAAAACTATTAGTTCTACCGTAGGCCGGTTAAAATTTTAAATACGTTTTTCATCCTTTAATCCATTTAAAGGGTAGTCAAGATGGCTCTAATTTTATAGGTTTTTTTTTTTTTTTTAAATATTATTTCCCTTAGTTTTAATGGCCAGCTTTTCCCGACGAAAACAGTTATTAAAGTAAAATTACTATTATGGGCGAAATAATATTTTTAGTAAAAGGAAGAATGAGTTTCCTAAAAGGGTCGTTTTGTAAAAGAAGAAAAAGTACATTTACCAACCCCGCCATCATTGGAAGAGCGGGTTTGAAAAGAACAAAAAAATGGAAGACATTAGAGAAGGGAACTAAATGCCAGCGGCTCATGAAATTAATGTTGAACTCTCAGTAACCCTTTTCTTTTCATCCCTAACTTTTATTAAGTCCAGGACTATGAGCACGTACAATAATCGTCAATTAAAGTCAGGCTAAATTGCCTGAAATTAATCTCCTTTCATACTTTTGAAAGTATGATCTTTATGTATTTTAAAGAAACTAATAAAATAAATTAATGAATATTCTGAATTTGTACAAATATAGGGATAATGATAACTATTCAAAACATTTTTTAATAACTAAATTAAATACGAATAAAATAATATTATAACAGTTACTCTGTTGATAAGAAAATCACACATATAAGTTTTTTATTTTATTTTATTGAAATTTACAACTGTAGTACATGGAAAATACAATAAGTAAATGTGACATTGGTAACATGACATGCACAACATGAAGAGAAACTACCTATTGGTAGAACTCAAATTAAAATTCTATATTAGAAGGTCTCGAGGCCATCTTCTTTTCAGACGCCTCGGAGGGTTATCAGGGATCGAGGAGGAAGCAAGGTTTGAAACGAGAGGATTCGGATGGTTCTGCAGTTTGTTATGGAAGGATAGATATCTGGATTGGGCCAAATCGGATACATATGGAACATTAAAGTCTTTATGGATGATTTTATTTGTGACAAGCGTTGAAGATTTTACGAAGGATTTTGGATTGTACGGATTGGATACGAGAGGAATTCGATGGTTCAGTGGAGCCCCAAAGCTCAATTCCGTAAGTATACATAGGTCTTATTATTGTCATATATATGAGTCGTTTGTAATTGATTGAATGATTAGAGCGTTTGTCTAGTAAGTGCTGCAGTAGTCGAAAACGTCGGGCGGTTTCTAGTCGTTTCAGACTAGTATGGGGGTAAACATATAAGTAAAACCAATAAAACAAGTCAAGATTTACAAAAAAATCAACAACATAATTTTCCATAAAATATATCTGCCGCAGTCTCCTACAGTGTGGATTTTGATATATGAAAGGAACATAAAAGGTATTTCTTTTTCTCTAACCACTCAAAAAGTTTATTTAATTACAATTACGTATATATAACAAATAAAAATATATATAAATAACATGGTCCTTCCACTGCCCGAAGGCATTTAAAGGATTGGGGTAGGTAAGTAAAGGAAATAGTTAAAAACATAGATAGAAACATAATTGATTGTGAGTTAGATGTTGGATGTGGAAATATCGAAATAATGATATTAAAATTTTACTATCGATAACCTACACCTTTTTCTCAAAAAAAAAAAAAGATTAAAAAAACTAAAAACAATTTTCAATGTCTACAAGAAATGCCACCTTATTGGTTAATACATTAAAATGTATTAAAATAGTCATAAAAAAGAATTTTTTTTTAACTCTAGTTAATCATGTATTTTTAGTCAATAATGAAAACGTTATTAAGTTTATAAAACTTATTAATAATCTATAACGTTTATGCTATTATTAAATCAATAGTTTTATAAAAAAAATCTATTGATATTCGTAATTTTAATTTAATTTAATTACAATTAATTATTTTTTTCCCTAACGTTGATAAATCAAAATTCTTTTTCTTTCTTTTCTAAGCAATATGTAAATATTTAACTTTTGTTATTAAAACAATAAAAAATGAAATACATCAATTTATTATTAATCGTCTACCCGTCAATCAAAGATTAAAATCATTACAACATCGATATGGGCGAGGTCCCTTATGAATAACAGATATGTACAAAAACAATAAAAACTACATCTGGAAAAAAATTACATTAGTCAATATTAAAGAATATATACAGTGAAATTATATTATAACAAGTAAAAATAACACCATTTTAAGAAAAAACAAATTAATAAAAACATTATTTGAATGAAAAGAAAACAAAATAAAATAAGCATATTATTATTTAATGTTCCTATGTGTTGACTATATGTTTGAAATTTTTATTCGATTTATCTAAATATTAGCTATCTGTCGAATTGCTACTTCGATATAATTGAAAATTGACAATACTATATTTTGATAATTACACAGTTAGGACTTAAATTTAGAAAAATAAATTTAGGATTTGATGGAGTTTAATGGTGGTACGCATTTACGCAATGATCGATTATTATTATTCAATTTTTAAAAACAAAATCTTCGTTTGAGGTGAGAACGAAAGCCGAAATTAAATTTTTTTTTTACTTATATTGGATAAGAATATATAAAAGTAAGAAAAATCTTTTCTTTTTTTTTGTCACATCCTTCCATTACTTTATTCTGTCCTTATATCTTAATTGGTGTAACGTTGACGGATTAGGTAATTACTGAGGTTAGAGAGACTTAAGGAATATAGTCTAAATTATCCCGAATTAATTATCTGCAATGTGTGGCTGGAATTAGAGAGCAATATCCATACCATCCCAACGCCCTGCAATTACTTTTGCCGACAAACCAAAGTCATTATTTGGCTTAGTGTTAGCGCCATAATAAAATTCTAGCCCCCCCACTTCCCCCCTCGAGCAATAAGAGTTTTAATAAAACGGGGCGAGCAAACAGTGAATGCTCCCAGAGCCGACCGTGAGATCCCGAGAACCACGTGGGGCACACGCGTATGCCACGCGGCATGCAAACATTCATCATCAACTGGTGCGTTACCCAAGCATCTGCCTCTATAAGTGCTCGGCTCCATCAAGGTGGCTATAGTTACATGTCAATGCGTATTCGTATATGTTACATGTATATATATATATATATATATATATATATATATATATATATATATATATATATATATATATATATATGCAACTTAAATAATAGTATGTAAATTACAAAAAAATAAAATAAAAGCTCCTAAACTATATTTATAATTTTACTGGAAAAATAACAAAAAAAAAAAAAGATATATATATCAATATATATATATATATATATATATATATATATATATATATATATATATATATAATCATTGGTGCCCCGAGATACTACCATGTCTCGCACCACTACACTGATTTAGAGTGGCCCCTCCATTCGAACAATATATTTCCTAGGTACGTTCCTCTATCAAATCATCAACAACCATCGTCCTTCTTACGCCTACAACCTTCTCCAATTTAAGTCCTCAGTCCACTCCCTTTCAACAAGATCTCGACCTTCCGACCTTTACATTCCTTCTCACAGATCTGCCTCGTTCCGAAACTCCTTTATAGCTCGCTCTTTTTGGAATTCCCTTCCTATCAGAATTCGGCATTCTTCATCCCTGTCTACATTAAAAAAACTCTTTGTTGTAATACTCAATAAAGAAATAAAAAAAAAAAAAAAAATCCATTTATCGTTATTCTTTATGCTGTATATTTCTAAAGAGCTAATTATCCATAGCTGGATTCTTTCTCATGTCTTCAACTGCCTTTCAAGACTGGAATGGTCTTTAATGTTCCAATCACCAATCGGATTTCTTCCCTCTTCAGACCCTGAAGGCACTTAGTGCTACAAGAGGAGGGTTCTTTAATTAATTACTTGATCTCCTTCCATTCCTCGGCTGATCTTCTTCAAATCCAATCAAGGATCTCTTTCAGTTGATGGTCTTTAAAGATAGCCAGTAAAGGTTTTGTCTTTAAAAGGGGCAATTCGAACTCGTCTAACTAGCTTATTGGGTTTCCAATTACCTACAATTCTGTAAACAGGAACTGAGAGAAATATTTATACGACTGATAGCAGAACTCACGAGGTACAAAAATGGTCCAATTTTGATCAGAAAAGTAGAGAATTTTTCTTAACTCTATATAAAGACCTTCAAATGCCAACAGTTAACGACACAACAAAAGATTTCACAATAACATAAATGGACATACTAACACACTGATACAAGATACGGCTACATTTAACATTCCCGAAAACACACTTAGGAGGCTCAAAAGGAGCTGGATGAGGGATTTCCTCAATTAAAAATACACTAAAATCAAGACAGGAGGAATGCCGCTGGTCACTCCTCTCCCTCACGCCGAGGATCCCACTACCTGTACTCTTACCGACACCAGACCCGCTAATTGCGATTACTTATGGCAGATGTGAGTGAATATATAAAGTTTAAAAAAATAAAGTAATTAACAATTGTTTCACTGAAAAATAGACAAAGCGAAAGCAGAGTTACGTCATTGTTAAAAGGATTTAAAGACCAATTTCGGGTGGCTAAAGCAAGCTAAGTTCTTTTTTTAAAAAATCATTAATTATTACCAGCACTCTTGCTTAATCTCCAATGGGCTTAGCCCTTGTGACGCTGTTGAGAGAGAAGGTGAGGAATTTCTTGGAGTCATACTTTTCCCCCCACAGTTGGAAGGACAAGTCTGGTTTGGAGTTCTCTCGCCAGATTGTAAATATTGTATATAGGTGTGTATGTGTTCTTTTTATTTATTTATTTTTAGGTTATTTTATTCTTGTTTATTGTTTATATATTATTTTTCTGTATAATTTATTTTATTTATTGTACATAGAGTGTCAATATGATTTGTGAACACCATTATAAATGTCCTAGAGACAGATTGGAATATTTTTCAATAAATAAGTTTTAAAAAAATTGTTATTATCGATTGCTTTTATCATTCTCCAACTATAAAAGACATACCTCAATTTTAGAAATCCATGTAAATTAAGATGAGATTTATTGAGGAAAAGTTGAGATTCGCCTCAATTTGTGTAAAAAAATAACGTTATTTTATTCCTGTCGTCTAAAAGTACCCGTATTTTCAGCAAAAATTACAAAAATGAACTATATCAAAGCATTTCTTTCTTTTTTGTACTGACAACATAAAAACATAGTTGCCTAACAATACTTTTTAACATAAATATTTTTCATGTAAAGTTATCATGAATAATGAAAAAAAAACCGCAAATAAATTATCATTTTTTAAACAGAATTTAGCTTAGCTCAGCCGCTTAAAAAGTCCTCTTTAAATGGTTTTAAAAATGACAAATTCTATTTTTATTTAAGTTAAATGTTGTCTTGTTTACAATGAAGCAATTGTTAATTACATAAATTAAATATTTCTGTAGGTATCACTTTCAATTAACAAAAAACATTAGGCTTAAAAGCATAAAACTTAGGTTTCACGTTTCCTAACCATTCTGCCAGAAATCATACCAACCTTTATATAAACTTTTTTTCAGCTCTTAAAGTCTTATCACTCCTATAAATACTTTCCTCTACTTACACATATATATATATATATATATATATATATATATATATATATATATATATATATATATAGGTATTGTTGCTATATTCTATTTATTTTTTAAGAACCTACGAACACACACATAACCACACATACAATTTTGCGAGACTTGGTTATTTGGACTCAGGATCTCAAAACATGTATTTCCGTTGAAAACTTGACTCGTAAATTTTCACGATCGCAATAAGTATTATCCTTTCTACATATTTCATATATAGGCAAGTGAAAGTAAAAATACAAGGAAAGTATGCCAATTAGTTCAAGTATTTAAATTTTTATCTTGATCTCAAATAAAATGCCATTTGATTACCGATTCATTTATTTATTCTATAACTTTAACGGCGACGTAATCGAATGCAGTTTAAGAAAACAGAAGATTAGTATCCGTTCCCCCATTATCTTATTATTTCAGATTTATACCGATTTTCAATTTCCTCTGTTAAAAAAAAAATTAAATCGATAACCAATTCCAGAAGGGATAGAGAGTAATGGAAATACTAGAAATCCATTCAAGTTTTATTATATAATTAAAGGAAAAGGTGTAGTTTATTATAACTGTTCAATCTGGGTCCCGGGAATACAATGGTTTATGATTTCCCAATAGTTATGTATATAATATGTGTGGCATGAAGTACTTCTTCTCTGACCACGTAGTGAAAAATTAAACATAAAAGTTATTGACTTGATTAAGATTCTATTTTGATTTTTTCGAAAAAAAAAATATAAAACTGAATTATTCTTCACAGATAGACTCGGTCGCTTCTATAGAAGGGAAGTTTTTGAGTAATCAAAAACCAAAACGAAGCAGATCGGCTTTGCGTTAGAACATAAAAAAAGTCTGCCAAGTTAGGGCAGTATAGCTTCTTCACCATTTTTATTGGTTCCAAATTTATCTAAATACCAAGATCTAATTTGTCTAAAATCGAAAAGTTGTGTGAGTGGACAATCCAGATTTTTTAAAATGTAATTTTGTTGTCTTTCAAATAAACATACCCATTATCAACAAAAAACATATAACCTCATCGAAATTGAAACTTAAAACATGATCATTTATTGACCTATTGCTAACTTCCATTCCAAATCGACTAATCGATATTTAAAATAAAGGCGTATAAAGGAAAATACGTTTGAGCGTTTATAAGCAGAAGATGGAATTCTATGAAACTAATAGAACTTTATTCGTTCATCTACCTCAAAATTTCCTCCAAATTTGAATAAAATCGAACTAGCAGTTTTTGAAATATGCGTATATTTAAAAACATACATTTATGAGGCTGAAACAACATTGTAAGGAATTTCAATCAAAATTTCTTTAATGGGTTAGCCGACGTTTTGATCCAAACGTGTGAGTAAGCATAAGGGCTTCAAAATATAAAATAACATCCGTAAAATAATAAATATAAGAATAATAAGAATGAAGAATAAAATCAAGATAAATGTAAACGTATGCAGGAAGTAAAAGGTGAAATTTACATGACTTATGAAGGGGAAATTTAAACAAATTTATGGGCGAATAAGCGAAAGTATTAGATAAAATTTGATATTTAGGTACCGGACGTTCCAAAAAGTTTTATGAAAATTGAAATTAAGCGATATATCCGACTCATGGATACAGATTCACCAGCTCAAAACAGAACAAAAATTTGTTCATTGATGTCTTAAGCGTAAAACCCAATAGAAAATTTTCGATTTTAAAGATTTCTTTTTTCCTTTGGTAGGAATACAAAGCTTTCCTACTTTCGGTAGTGAGGAAGCAAAACTGGTTTGAATAAATATAGAAAGTTAGAAGACACGATTGCAGCTGCCAACTTAATAAGGGCTTCATTAAATTGCAAAGCAGAGGGGGAAGGGGTTGGATTACAAACTGCTTTTGAAGGATTCAGAAGATATTTGAAAAGTTTTCCATTGACGCGTATTGCGGAAACTTAAAGGAAAACTTTCTGAAGCCGACCGAGGAAAGAGAGAAAACAATCATTATTTAAAACTACATTTCTTGAGTGTATTATCGCTCCTAGTATAAGAAGAAAACAATTTATATAAGAAAAATGCCTCAGAATACGTCTTATAAAATTGTTTAATATTTTTTTTAGAAGGAAAAGCTATTTGGGGCAGCAGTCAGAAAAATATACACAATAAAGTATTAATTCTTCTGTTCATTTTTTCCTAATTTTGTTGTCTTAAAGTTTTTTATTTTTTACAATACATTAGGCCAATTATCACCAACATTTTATTGATACGCATTATTTTGACGTCTCGACCATACTAAGGGTCATTTTCAAATCTGGAAAATCATAATATTATTATTAGTTAATATTCAACAATTACAAAAAGATCTTATTACATTTAATTGACTTGCCTAACGTTCTATGTCAAATTATTTCCGTTTCACATAAATTTATCTAAAACTATACATAAAGTATATACTTTTTATTATAAAAAAACCATACATGTACGTAACTTTAAACATTAAACCTTACATTAAAACCTATTGACTATTACCTTGACGAGTCCTCCGTTATATGTTGATCATTAATGTTGTAATTAATATGTTCAGTGAACATTAACTTGTCATGCTATATAGGGACTTCGCCCACGTCATTTCTGGAGGGACTGACTTATATCGTCCTGGTAGGGATAGTCAAAAGGAGAGGGATTTTCCTTCTAATGTTTTGCAATGGTGGATTATTATATTATTATATACGAATTTTATTAATTATATTTGCGTAAAAAGTATTTATATTGTCCACATCTGTATGGTTGTTAACGGAATTTTGTAAAAAAAAAAAATTTTTTGTAATATATATATAGACTCTTTAATCTTTCTTTTATTGTTACTACTTTCCTAGTATATTATTTTGGCATTTTTAAATTCAAATTGGCGTTTCGTCGTAAACCAACGACCTTCTATCCTACAGTTTCCTTTAACAATACTCCACTTATCTCTGTTGAGCAAATCCGATACCTAGGACTTCACCTGGACAAAAGACTAACTTGGAATCCTCATACTAGACTGAAACGACAAGAAACCGCTCGACGTTTCCGATTACTTCAGCACTTACTAGACAAACGCTCTAATCTTCCAATTAATTACAAAAGAATCATATACTTGACTATAAGAAGACCTATTTGGACTTACGGAGTTGAGCTATGGGTTCCACTAAACCATCGAATTCCTCTCGCATCCAATCCTTACAATCCAAAATCCTTCGTAAAATCCTCAATGCTCCTTACTTTGTCACTAATAAAATTATCCATAAAGATCTTAATGTTCCTTATGTTTCAGATCTGGCCCAATCCAGGTACCTATCCTTCCATAATAAACTTCAGAATCATCCCAACCCTCTCGTTTCTAACCTTGCTTCCTCTTCAATTCCTGATAACCCTCCGAGGCGTCTGAAAAGAAGATGGCCCCGTGATCTCCTAATGTAGTCATATCATTAGAGTGCTACCATTGGGTAGTTACTCAGCAAGTGTATTCATGTCATTATATCAATTATGTCCAGATTTACTTGATGTATTTATGTAATACAGTTGTAAATGTCATAAAGAAAAAAAAAAAAAAAAAAAAATTGGTGTTTGTTGTATGTTGCATGTTGTGAAAGGCCGGTTGGATTTGGACTTGCAATTTTGTTGTTGTTTTATTCGTTTTACGAACCTTTTGAACATTTTGAAAATGACCCTTAGTATGGTCGAAGCGTCAAATTAATGCGTATCAATAAAAAGTATTAATTTCCTTTGTGCTGACGTTTCGGCCTCGTACGACGTTTTTCGAATAAACAAACCTGATGAAGGTTTAAAACTTAGCCCAAGAAAGCTCCTTCCTTAACAATCCCATGGTAATTGATTCAAGCTAGTGAAGAGGTACTGCTGAGAGCTATCCTTCCACATGTCAGTTTCACTACTTTAACCGAACCATCTGCTGATTGTCAACAGTCATCGACAGGTGCAGAATTATATTAAAAACTAAAAAAATAAATTTAAAAAAATAAAATAAACGGAACTTTTTATCACCTCCCAAAATAAATACATTTGCTTTAAAAACACCAATAATAATAAGAAAAGAAATAATCATTAATACAATAGAAAAATTGGAAAAGATCATGACAAGCAGAGGTAAGGTATAATCAAAAACAGCTGATCAAGAAGACAAAGTATGAAAATAAATTAACTAAATTTACTTAAGATGTTTAGGGGACGTTACGGACCAAGGTCAAGCAGTGCCAAGTTCTAAATCTTGGGAGTTCGATTCCTACCCGAATCAGATTATATTTAATTCTTGGTTTCCCTCTGAAATGAATCTTGACACTCCCACTCTGGTAAGTACGTAGTTGCAACATCAAGGTAGCCGTCGTGGGTTAGTAAGGACCATAAGATCTACATGCCTTACTAGTTTCCACACCAGTACCAGTACCTAACAAGTACAAAAAAGTACCCGTTCAACATTTCAAATGAGACATTTTCGAATGAAACATTCATCACAAAATTTTTAATAAATTACATCATGGTGTGAAATCAGAATATTGAAATCTTAGTAATTTTGGTGCATAAAAGGGCTCATTTTGATACATTTACTATGCTTTTGCATCAATAGATAAGATAAAAATTTAGAAAAAAAAAATATCTATAAAAGATGTACTAATTATGTTAGCAACTTTTTTGTATTAAACCCACGACATTTTTATTCTGAGCGGCAATCAAAGAGCCATTCTTCTTCGATAGGATATCGGATCCGAAAGATCTGAGACGAGAGGAGTTGAATTGGAAAGAGGTCCTGGAGTTGGGGTCGTGGAAGGTGATAATGAAAAGCTCGTTAGTGTTCAGGCCACCGTAAATCTCAACCGCCGCCATTATCGGTCTAGCACTTGTTGCCAACCCAATATCGATTAGTTTCTGCCCTAATCGAGTTCTTATTTTAGATCGAGATAAAGCTCTGCTCCAATTCAAAATTTATATCTAATCTTGTCACCTTGTTATAAATGATACCAATACTTATACTAATATAATAGAATGAGAAATCTCACATTATAAAGCTATCGTTTTCCATAATGAATCGTACGTGCGACATCACCATAGCCCGTTTATTCTAGAATACAATATAATAGTCTATTCAACACACAATGAAACTTCTTCCTATACCACGACTGTTAAAGTACTAATTTACTTAATTAGTAATTAGTTTGTCCCAATGTAAAATATCTCCCCTTAATAATTACGCAATAAGACATTGTCCTGAACTTGTACTAATACATCATTGTATTCTTAAACAGAGGCGGATCTACGAGGGGGGAGCGGGAGGGAGGAAGGCTGAAACCTCCCCCAAAAATGGTAAAATATAACTATGTTTTCTGAAAAAAATTATCTCTAAAAGTATTATTATTCGTTTAATTACATTTAATAGGACTTAAAGAATCACTTAAACACAATTCCATATGGGTAGTTAGTTTCTTTCTTTCTTCCGAAGTAATCCTATCCTTACCTATCATCCAAATCCTCTTGCACAATCCCTATTAGGCACCACCGATCCCTATAATCCTCCAAGAAGGTTGAAACTCCAGTGGCCTCGCGACATTTTGCAGATTGTATATATTGGAGTTCTGGCAATGGCCAGATTCTCCATTCAAGACATGAGCGTATGAGGCTAAAGTGTTCTCGATCAATCTCCGCTGGCTTTAGTACCAGTGATGCGGTTGAGAGAGTAGCGCAGGGTTCTCCTGGAGTCCAGCTTTTCCCTCTATAGTTGGAGGGATAAGCCTTCCTCGGAGTTCCCTCGCTTGCTTGTAAATAGTGTATAGTTTTAATTTTCTTATTTTTAGGTCATTTTATTTTACATACTTTTTTATTAATGTTTATTATTATTTTTCTTTTATTTATTTTATATTTTTTGTACATATAGTGTGAATGTTATCCTACCTCACTATAACTAATGTCCAAATGACAGATTGTAATATAATACTGAATAAATAAATAAAAATATATATATAAAAAAAAAAATCTTTCGGGCTGAAGCTCCCTTTCTTTCTCCTAAAATGAAATCCTGGATCCGTTAGTGCTATTTGACCTATTTGTTTAAAGCAGAACAGGCTTGGTTTACAGTTGTTTTACTTACTAACAGGAAATAAGTCTATTACTGATATGAAAGAAACCATAACATATTCTTTTATTTCTTAAAAATATAAAAAAGTTCCCTTCTATGTTATCAAAAATATTGAAGTCAATAAATGGTAAAAAATATATGTAGAGTGCAGGAAGGATGGACAAGCAATTGACATTGCCAATTGCAAATCGTCATTTGCAATTTCAAACATAACGAAATTTATCAAAAATATTAAGAAAGTGACGTAACTTTTTGTTCATATGTAATAAATGATACATTTAAAGAAAAAAATATGTTCTAAAATTTTTATTCTAAAAATTCTCTTATAACAAAAGTGTAAAAAAGACAAGTTTGGCAAAAAACGTGATGTGAACATAACCAATTTAAATTACTGAATATCTTGAAAATTATATAAGATATAAATTTTCTTAAATGAAATTTTGTTAGCTTTAATTTTGATTTAATTAATTAATGTTTCATCTACGAAGCCTCGTTTTCAATATATATGAGAAAATCTGGAAAAAGAGACATTTGTGGCGCTCCCACCCCCTGCATGAAACGTAAGAGGTAGGAGTGGGGGCTTTTAGTATATTTACCTCCTAAGTGCCCCCAACTAATTCCCTAAGTCTTATCCATTCTCCATGCACTTTACAAAATCTTCGTTACCTGGACAACTGAGGACATCAGAGTTATTCTATCTCATTTACCAATATATTTTTAATTCGAGGGCTATTAAAATAATAAAACCAAAGCATGTGATAATTAACCAATGGGACCTAAGAAGTTTTGGCGAGAATTGCCATTTATCTGGAAAACAGTGGAACTTTAGGGCCTTAAAGTATATGGTCTGATTATTTGGAACCAAATGGCGTCTTGATATTGGTTTCAAAATATTTAAAATACAATTTATCCGGTCTCTGTTCGACGACTTCTAAAACCATCCATTTTTTTCACTGGCATTTACTGAAGTTATACTATGATTTTAAGGTTTCACTGGTTTAAGGGTAAGCATTGCAATCGTGAAAATTTTCGAGTTTGAGTTTTCAACGAAAATACATGTTTTGAGGTCTCCTGATTCCAAATAACCTAATCTCGCAAAATGGTCTGCGTGTGTGCGTGTAGCTCAAAACAAAAATTCGTATGAAAGTGGAATTGCATATTTAAGGTTTTTATAAGCTTATATAAAATCCATTAAGTACTGTTAATGAGAAAGAAAAGTCAGCAAACCAAAGAAATATAAAACAATTATCCGTAAAATAATTAATTTTTTTTCCCTTGATGCAACGGAATAAGAACAAATAAAAACGAAATTATAATATACAAATCATCATATTATTGACGGTAGATTATGAAATCTATTATTTTCAAAGTTCCACGATATATCGCTTATTAGCTACCGTATAAGTATTTTTTATTAATCATTTATATAACATTTTAATCATTTTAACACTTTAACCATTGTTTTGTTGATCACTTCTTATTCATTACCAAGTATCTTACCTAGGAGATCTCTACAGATAACATACTTCAAATAAATCCCCATTCGTAAACGAAATGATGCAATATTTGAAACACTGACGTCTGAAGCAAATATTTGTTTAAAGGGGCTCGTCAAAACACATTACACAATAAGTCTTCAGCATTTTAATATTATAATCATTAAGATAAAGGATTTATAACATTATCATCTTCGAGTTGTCACAAAAATACATGTTTAATGATACATATGCCATAAAAAACAAACGATAAAACGTAATGTTACAACATGAATTATCAAACTGAAATTCGATTTAATTTTAAATATAGTTTAGATATAATTTAAAATGTATTATTGTATGTATCATTAACAAATATTAAAAAAAGTCTTCTTATCAAAGCGATATTATTTTTAATTAATTATATTATATTATAAAATCATTTCTTATTATTTAAATTTAAAAAAAAAGATCGAAACGTGAAAATGAATTGGATGAAGAATCTCTTCTACTAATTTTTATTTTGTTTTTAAACTTAATTTTTCAACTCACACCTGTCAGAAGTTCCAACAATCAGCGAGTGTGATGTCAAGATGTAGAAGATTAATAGGTCTTGGAATAGGCGTGAGGGAGAGGAGTGCCCAGCGGCGTCCTTCCTGTCATGAATTTAATATTTAAAGTTAGTAGAGGAGTCCCTCATCCAGCTTCTTTTAAGCCTCCTTCGAGTGCTATCGGGCATGTTAGTTGTGGCCATGCCTCGAATCAATGAGTTGGTATGTCCGTGTAAGTATATGAAATCTTTTGTAGTATGTTCGTTAACTGTTGGCATCTGTAAGTCTTTATGTAGAGTAATGTTACTGACGTACCAGGGAGCTTTGGTGATAGTCCTGAAAGTTTTAGATTGAAAAGTCTGTAATTTACGTATGTGAGTATTTTTGGCTGTCTCTTGTATCCGTGAAGCGTAGGTCCAAATGGGCTTAAGTAGGTAAATATATGTATTCAATTTCTGTCTAAGTTTTAATTTCGAATGTCTTGCAAGGAGTGAGTACAATAGTCGTAATCTTAGCTTTAGAGTTTTTGATATGTGGGCCCCATGTCATTCTTTTAAGGTCAGTCCAAGATATTGAACTTTGTCTGTCTGAGGAATTTGGACATTGTCAAGATAATAGGGGGGCAAGTTTCACGTCGAAGGATAAAAGTGATATTTAGTGATTTGTGTTTGTTGAGTCGAATTTTCCAGAGTTTGCACCAGTCGTGTTTCAGGTGATATTGTAGAGTCTGTGAGGCGTATGACGAATTTTGATCTTGTCAAGATTGTTGTATCATCTGCGTAAGTCGCGGTCAGAGTATCGAGAGGATCTGGAATATCATGTGTGTTAACACTAGCGGGTCCAGAATTTAATTTTGGGGGAGGCTTCAGCCCGAAAGATTTTTTTTTGTCATATATATACATATATATATATATATATATATATATATATATATATATATATATATATATATAATGATAATTAATTTGAAAAAAAGCGAAAGAAATTCATTATCTGTATGAATTGGTGTTTAAGTGGTTGTTGAAGTCCGATTAAATGTAATTAATTCTTTATGAGATAGTTTTAATATTTTTTTCTGTAAAACATGATTATATTTTACCATTTTGGGAGGGACTTCAGCCCGAAAGCCCCTCCCCCTCCCGTAGATCCGCCTGTGTGTGTTAATGATATGCAAGAGAGGAGAGAGTAGTGACTCCTGAGGCACTCCTGCTAAGTCTGGTTTAATATTAGATATTATTAGTCTGGCCCTTGGTAAACAGAGAAAAATCTATCAGAAAGAAAAGATTAAAGAATTAGATAGTAGGTTGGAGGGAGTATAGTCCTAAGTTTGAAAAGAAGTCCCTGATGCCAGACTCGAACGCTTGAGCAACATCCAGAAATACTCCTGTTGCATATAATTTGTGCTCTAGTGCTGTAGCAATGTAGTCTTTTATTCGGTGTAGTTGATGAATGGTTGAGTGGTTTGAATGGAATCCAAACTGATGTTCAGGTATTATGTTTTCGATAGTCAATATGTCAAGAAGTCGTTTGTAGAGAAATTTCTCAAAGATTTTAGAGCATTATGGGAGCAAGCTGATGCTTTGTAAATATTCTTGCCCAAATGCAAGACCGAGATGAGTCTTGGTCTTGCAAACTCAGTCTTGGGCATGGTCTTGGTCTTGCGCAAGACGCTCGCAACAGTTTTGCAGTTACTTATTACTATAGAGACATTTCTGTGCTTTTTTAGATAAGAGAAACCTAACTAAGCCTTAATGAAAAATTATAGAAGTTAAATACAAAAGTATATTGGTTATACCAATTATTTACATATAGTAACTAAGATTGTCAAGTGTTAATAGCTATTTGTCCTAATTTTTTTATTCAAAAAATCGATTTTTTTGCCAGTCCTGGTCTTCTTCTTGCAACAGTTAGGCGGCCTTGGTATTGGTCTTGCAAAGTGGAAGAACAAGACCGATTTTTGAGAACACTAGTTGTAAAGTACTTGGGTACCTACTTATATCTCTTAGCTTAGCCAGCTTATCGACTTTTCCTATTTTCTTAATTTATTTTAGTTTACATATTCCATTCATTGTTGTAGATTAATTAATTGATAATGATTTTGAGTTTATTTCGTTCTTTGAAATGTTGAGGGGAGAGGGAGAGAGTGAAACAATATTCTTATCCCCTCTCTATTTTTATTGAAGGGGCAATCGGCCCCCTCAAGTCTGCGCCTATAGTAGCAGATAGACTCTACTCATGGTGAAAATAAGGAAAACAGAAGATATTTGAAAAAGACAAAACAAAACAAAATTGAAAATTAATTTGTGGTTTAAGAGCAGGAATGGCATGCACGTCTGTGATACGCAATCCCTGCAAAATCCCGTGTACCCGAAAGGCAAGGAAGGGAGGCATAAATAAATAAATAAAATAAAAGATAGACTCTACTGTCAGTGGGAGGGATTGCCGAACGGGCTAAGCCCAGTGCACTTAATGTTGCCCAAATTCGGTCTTGGACTTTGCAAGACCAAGACCAAGGCTACTTAACTGTTGCAAGACCAAGACCAGGACTAGTAAAAAAGATCGATTTATTAAATAAAAATTAAGGCAAAATAGTTACTAATACTAGACAATTTTAGTTAGTATATGTTAATAATTAGTATAACCAATATACTTTTGCATTTAACTCCTCTAATTTTCCATTCGGGTTTAGTTATGTTTCTTCTATCTAAAAAATTACAGTAATATCTCTATAGTAATAAGCTAATAAGTAAGAGTTGGACTTGTGAGAGTCTTGCGCAAGACCAAGACCATGACCAAGACGGAGTTCCCAAGACCAATACTCGATTCGGTCTCGCATTCGGGCAACGCTAAGTGCACCGCACCGCCATTGCCCAGCAACCTATTGATAAAAAAACGAGTTCGCGTCCCGGTGTCGGTGGAGTCTTTTAAATCTCCACCCTGAACCTCTGGCCCGGGAAAATAGCCTTATATCTTAATGACGAGGAAGGGAAAGATAAAAAAAAAAAAAAAAAAAAAAAAAATTAGGCTCGACTCGTATCTTTGATTGCTCTCCATGGAAGGAAGCGACTCCTCCAGGAACGACCTCCAGCGATGACCAACCTGTGGCTCTGCGGAAGGCGGCGGGAGAAGGCACAACTAATTGCGAGCGAATCCCAGCGCCGCCTGATAACAGCCGGAGCGTGGCTACTGCTGCTGCCCGCAGCGCCACGACACGCGGCTCGGCCAGCGCCGAACAGGTGGAGTACGTCTGGGCGGTCTGTCGTCTTCAGGAAACAGGTTGTGGGTGCGCTCTGTGTCTGTTGACAGGTTGGAGGGAGTTCAAGGCGAGGTGATACGGTTCGAATGAATGTTAAAATCTAATTATCCGTTAAATATTTTGGATAGAAATAGAAAAATATTTTGGATATATTTAAAATATAATAATATATAAAGATAAAAATATTTTGGATAGAAAAAAAATTACTAACAGAGGAATAAAAAATAGAATAAATTGAATCATTTACAGGGTAGTCATACTATTCCTATGATTAAATCGAACAACTAGATAGGCTCAGAAAGAATTAAAATTTCTTCGATAACATAATACTCTTTGAACAAACACAGTTTCAACTGGATGACGGAGAATAACAGGTATGTTTTAGCCAACGTGACGTAGGAATTTTCTCGAAACATAATATTCTAGGGATGAGAACAGAGGTTCTCAAATTGGGAGGCATGCCTTAATATTTAAGGAAAAAGTTGTCAATTCGGTAATTTAATATTTATAAATAACCAAATTTAAGTCTGTAATTAAATTTGACACATTTTTTTTTAGTTCGATAAAGAAACTGAAAAGTGGAGTCAAAAAAATTTCAGGCATAAAACCGTTGTTTTATTTTATTCATTTTTTATCAAGGAAGATCAGAGCTAAGGCTTCTGTATAAAAAATAAAAAAACTATTGACTTTAAATCTTGACTATGTATTTTCCTAAATATAAGAGTTTATTTTCAGCATTATATATAGAAATGTTCGTTTTCATGATGTCATTATCGAAATCCATTATCCTATTTAATTTTCCATTTGTGAAATTCAAACTGGGTCTTTTGACCTCTATACTACTCACAAAATCAACGTCATGTCGAGAACCAAAGACCTCAAGGATTCCTCTCCAGTATTAGATTTACAGATGGATTCTTTTTTTTTACCAAAGTATTCAATAAAAAGAAAAATTATGTAAAAATATTACATAATTATTGTTTAATACATATAATGTTATAAATATAGTTTATTATAATATAATATCCTTTTCAAAATCGGTGCATCCTAGTCTATGACGTATGCCAATCAAGGGGTTTTTATGGCGCAAGTTGCATCATCAAAATTAATGCGGGGGGTACTTTTTGACGTGGTTTTCAATTTTTGAGGTGGGCGGAATCCGACGGGGTTATGAATTTTCAAAATGAAAAGTTTCAAATCAAACAGACCACAGGATGTGTGATGGGATATAATCTACGAATTTTAATTTTTTTCTTTCATTAGCACTGTTTTTAAGAGAGGAATAAAATATCTTAGGAAGGGTCGGGGAAGGTTTATTTTATCGGGCTTTGGGAGATGCCAATTCCAATAATATTAGAAATAACAAATTTGATTATATTTTCAATAAGCTTATTCACATTGTTTATAATTTTTGTCTAAATATTATGTAACTGGCACAATTCTCTATCTTTTTGTATCTTGTCCGTTCTAGCCCTGAAGGTCGAAACGTCGGCTTTTAATAAAATTGTTTTACCATTATTTAGCCTATTTATGACCGCCAACCCGGACCAACTTCTTCCTTTATAATGCAACAGTCAACTATTAGATATTCAATTTTTCTTATGAGTTTAAACTCCAAGATTATGCAACCCAAGGTGCAAAATACATTACTTCAGCATTTGGGGAAGGATGTTATAACGAACGAACCAATTGCCGGTGGTTTGAAAACAATTTGCACTAAAAAAATATTGTTTTTTGTGTGGAGAGCAATGACAGGAATAATTCATTTCTCCTTATTAATCACATGCATATCGAACTGCAGTTATATTGACATAATACATCAAAAACCTGTCAAAAAACAACCTGCATTGCTTAATCGAAGGGACCTATCCTTCCACACCTACCTTATTTCCAAAAGATTTTCATCTGTTCAGAAATTTGGACTTCATTTAGGGTAAAATTTTTGAAAATGATCTTAGGCCAAAAACACATTTTCTGACTTCATTTTATCACAAAATCCTGATTTTTTTTTTATTCTGGTATTGAAAAGTTTATAACACGTTAGAGAAAATGAAGGTAAATATTTTGAAGACAACTGTTTCGATTGCATAAATTTGTTTACGAAATAACATTTTCTTTGAAAACTGACATTAACCAAAAATTGATCAGACAATTTTTAAAATATATGTAGCTATTGTAAAATTCTACCGTTCATTCAAATGTTACTTATATTTATTATGGAGCCGACCAGATTAACTCATATCTCTGACAATTATGACGTGATAAAGCATTTGTCCAAAATTATACAGTTGCAATATTGTCACACCTAATAAACGAATTCACTTTGACGTTTTCAAGCATAATCGCAATTTACAATTTTTATTTAATAATTCCCTCCGACCATCTCCTTCCTAAATAAATTAATGCTTTATTTCAATTATTATACACTTTAATATATATATATATATATATATATATATATATATATATATATATATATATATATATATATAAATATATTATTTTTTTGGATGCCCTGTCCTCCAGATACTCTACTACTCAGACTAGATACATTATGCCTCCTTGAATAGACACACCCCGGGCAGTAGGGTAGATAAAGGGGGCGGCACGAGGCAGTGGTGGGGTGCGATAGGTGGAGGGGCAGTGCGCAGCCCACACTACGGCTCACTCATCACACGCCGCCACGTGTGTGCGCACGTCTAGTTCGATCCTCAACCTGTGGCGCGTAGTCGTACCCCGGGGGGGCCCGGAGCCCCCTCAGCAACCCCCGCAAGGACCCGAGTTCTGGGGCTACGCTCCGCCCTGGCCTCAGCCGCACCATCCCCAGCCTCAGCGGCCTTCGCTGAAGAGGTCGCACAGCGAGAGCGACGACCAGGACGATCCCTTCTCAGAGGAGTCTTCCAAGGACCAGTGAGTACGATACTTAGTCCACTATTCTATTCTATATATCTATTAATTTTTTTTTTTTTTTTAAATATTTTCTTAATAGTAAAATTAAATATTATAAAAAAAATAAAAATAAATACTAGTCCTATACAATAATAAAAATTCAGTCCCTCCAGAAATGACGTAGGTGAAACCCCTATAGACCTTTACAATTTAATGTTCACATATTATTTGCGACATTAATGTTCAAGATATAACGGAGGACTCATCAAGACTTGAAGATGACCCTTAGTATGGCCGAAACCTCGAATTAAATAGCGTATCAATAAAATGTTTGGTGATAATTGCCATGATTTATATAAAAGTAAAACCTCAAGACACCAAAATTAGGATAAATGAACAGAAGAAATAAAAATTAAAAAAAAAAAAAATTGAAATTTTGCTAATAACACCTAAACAGTGTAACACTAAATTTAAAAGATGTCTTCAATATTCAGTATTGGAATGATTCTTATCAATACTGATAACACATAATAACAGTGTTCGGTTCGGGATTCAAAATAAATAATAAATTTACACTCTAATATACACTTACTTAGCCTATATGTTTAAACAGTGTTAATTTATCTTGCATAAATAAAGTCAATAGCGATTTGTATCGCAATAGGTTTAAAAAAATTAAAGAATTATATTGACTAGAAATATACAAATAAGATTTCTATAAAAAAAAAATTTAACTAATTAATATATTTTATTATTCTTTTTATATACTAAAATGTATGTAGTCGATGTGTTTAAACAGTGTCAATTTTTTCGCCCTAAATTCAGTCAATAGCGACCTGTATCACTTTTGGTTAAAAAAAATTTAAATAATATTAACAAATTAAATCACAAAAATAAACTTATATATTCTAAAAAAAATATTAGTCATTAAATTTTACGTAAATAAAAAATAAATTACTAACGGATCATCAAAATCGTGCAAATTACAAATATATATATTATATATTCATCGTGTGTAAAATTAAATAAATTTCTCATAATGTAATATTAAACATGTCCATAAACTCACTATTATAAATTTTCTTACAATATAATTTTTTTTTTGACAAATGGCGTTGTCAGTTATTGATAATTATATTGTTTATCTTGTGTTTTAGTTGATAAATTTTAAAAACATGGATTAAAATTTATTTAAAAAATAAAATGCATAGGTGTCAGAACAGTACAACATAATTACTTTTTTCGATTCGTTACGTTCAAAAAAAGCTAATTATAATAAATTCAATTAATACTTAAACTAACTTTGTAGTAATAAATGTAAAAAAATTTTAATCATGCAAATTGAATGATATTAAAAAAAAAAAAAATGACAACCTCATTGAAAGGGGTGGCTGGGTGATCCTTAAAACAATACAGAGACTTCAACGCCAGTTAGACTTCAATGCGACTTTCATGAATAATGGAATTTTCTTTCTATTTTCTAACTAATTATCGTTATTTATCCAAACTAATGTTGTGTTATCAAATAATGATGAAATATTAATTAATAATAACATGTCTGAAACGAAAATATCTGAGCAGTGGATGACATTTTTGGTGACAAAAAATAAAATTTAATTAAATTTTTTGAATTGAAATCAGGAAAAATAATTTTGATTGGTTACCAATTACATTTTCTTAACAAAATTTTATCTACATAATTTCTGTAGTTATTTAGAATTTTCTTATATATTTTCTAACTTTCAAAAATAAAATTCTTGATATAAGGTTAAAATTATATCACACCACTTAATTCAGTTCACAAAACTGTACAAGAGATTAAGTAAAACAGTCTAATTCCGTTTGTAATGACCTCTTTCTAATAATTTTTTGGTATATTTCAACCTGAAAACTTTTTAGGAAAAGATATTTGAATTAGGGATGCTTATCATACATATATCTATCTAACACATTTTTGTTGAAATTAAGTTATACAGTATAAAATATAATGTGACAATATAATAAATGTATACCTATGTATACATCTTCAATGAAATTATCTCTATAACTAATTTAATATAAAGTGTATCTGTCTTATGGGGTGCTAGACATTTTTAGTGCCAGCAATACGTGCCTGTTTTTCTTCTCTATCATTTGTTGGGTTCAATATTGTTTGAGGCCAAAAACGTTGAAGCGATAAGTAGGTACACTTAATATGATCACATATTGGTAAACATGTTTACGTTACATTACATGAATAGAAGAAAGGAGTAAGTCAACAGAGAAAAAATGTCTATGAAATTTGGTCAAGAAGAAAAAACCTGTGAGGATAAGTAAAGCAGCCATTTTCCTCCCAATAATCAATAAAAGGACTCTCTGAAAGAAGGGATGAAGCGAAAAAGGATTTAAATTTCTCTTCCGATTCTTTTGTTAATCTTGAAAAACCGGTGCGTGGGCGATTTTTTTTCTATCTTTCTTTTCGACAGTGGAGCGCATTGAGAAAGGTATCAGGCGAAGAAAATTGAAAAATGAGACATGAGCTCTAACGGTGGTGATATCAATAACCAAATGAGGGGCAGTTATCCTTCATCCGCAGCGAATCCTTTCGACAGGACTTTCTTTAAGGATGGCACCCTCACCACGCGCAGGACACGCTGCCATTCCTATCTAACTAGAGCCGAAATCGCCGCCTTCAATAGCCCCTTCCGAAAAGGAGATCGTCCTCATTCCTTCCTCAGGACATCTTCTATTCAGGATATCAAACCGAATAAAGCTACTAGTACCTAATTCATAATAAACAAAGATTCGATATTTTTTGTTTTATTTATTTATCGAAATTTACAACTGTATTAAATAAATACAATTAGTAAATAGTTTGTAAATAATGATCTAAATAGAAGTGTCAAGAAACTACCTAGTGGTAGCGCTGCTTATATAATTCTAAGTAAGATCACAAGGCCATCTTCTTTTCAGACACCTAGGAGGATTATCAGGATTCAAGAAAGTAGCAAAGATGGAACAAATAAATTCGGATTGGACTGGAATTTATCATGAAAGGATATATATCTTGTTTGTACTGAATCAGCAACATATGGAACATTTGGATTGTAACGATTGGATACGATAGGAATTCGATAGTTTGGTGAAGCCCCAAAGCCCAACTCCGTTTGTCCATATAGGTTTTATTATAGTCATGTAAATGAGACTAGTAATTAATTGAAAGTTTAAAGCGTTTGTCTAGTAAGTGTTGGAGCAGTTGAAATTCAATATTTAAAAATGATTTATATCTAAAAATTATAATGTTATAACTTATAGCTTGCAAGAAAAGATGAGTAGTTGAAATATGTCAAGGAATCAATCGAGTTGTTTAGGTACAATACTATAATATATTAACTTCTAGACCCAAGTACCAAAATTATTCCTGAATCTTCATGATCCGATTTCTTGAGATATAAACGAATTCAGTCCGATATTTTTTTTTTTTTAAAGTATAACAATTTAAATTAATCAAGGCTCTATAAATGAAACAGAACTGGTAGATAAAGGCATGATATTTTTTTCATATCACATTAATAATCGATAGAGTTATAAAATGCTACAAATACTCCCACACAAAAAACTAAGAATAAAATGTTAATTTTTTAACGTTTCGGCTTTTGAGTTATTTTCAAAAATTTCAAAATAATAACATCCAAAAAAATTTTTAAATATCATACAATATACTACCCGATGGAAGCACATGTTAAAGATATCTTATTTAATACGTACTTTTTATTTTACATTTACTCTGCAAGCTGAAATAATGCACTACACCATCTTACAAACATAGCAATTACTATACAATACAAGATAATATTGAGTGGTATATTGTTAAGTTAATTTTTACACTTATTTTTTATTAGGATATTCTTTCAAATGGCCAGCAAAATATTTAAATATCTGTTAACTTTAAAAAATCAAATACAAATGTTTCCTGTTAATTTTTCTTTTGGTGAAATGTGTTTGTGGAAAAATTATTTTTAAATATTAACCTATTAGAGTGAACGCACTAGTTATGGACAGATTGGACTTTAAGTGTAAATAATAATGTTCCTTGTAGATTTAAAGGTTCCAGTTTTTTCTAGATTGAAGAACAATGCCCTCTATTGGCAACTGTATGAACAAAGTTTCCAAAGGAAAATTTTAAATTGCTATCATTTTTTTCTATAGAGCTCTTGAGATCAGTGTGTTTCATACTTTCCTATTAACAGTTTTGTTAAGATTAAGTTGAACATTTATCTTATCTTTATCGTTATCTTTATAGATAAATAAAGATTTTAGAGTTTTTCTGAGGTAAATCTGTTACTAGAACAATTGAAGTTCGGGGTGTCCATCATTAGTGCAAAAAGGTGTTTTTTTTAAAACGAGATTATACCTGCATAAAAGAATATTTATTCAATTTTAAAGAGTCAAATAGAAAAAGGACACATTAGAGATTCTAAATGTCCAACAAAGAAGTACAAAAAAGGCCATCACTGGTTTGCTCACCCTATTCATTAATACAAAAAAATAATGAAATGATTCCATATATAACATACAACCAAAATAAGGTATAAAACAATGAGATTTTTAGAATATTTTTTCTTGAAACATGGCTTACATTTAGAAGCTCTCCAATATTCAGATAGATGATACTTCGTCACTAGAGTTAGACTAAAGTCATTCATAAAAACAAAAATGGGCTATATATATATATACATATTTTTCTGGTGGTTCTAGCCAGAAAACCTGCCCCTCTCCCTATCTCGTGGTGGTCTAAGCAGAATACAAAAACTGTGTACACTGTTCCCTAACATGCTGAATAAAATGCTTGTAAAACAAACAACTAACAACAACAAAGAGATTCTAAAAAAAACAAGATAAATACCTGCTCAAAGCTCAAAGAGATAAGCAGGTAGCAAGCTGACTACAAGAGGCACTACAATTAATTAATGACAATGGACCCTACTAAAGACTTTTTTTTTTGTCTGCGGCGCTACCTCGGTTATTTTTTGCACCCTCAGGGATCCTGATAAAAAAATCCTGAAAGAAAAACCTCTTACAGATTTGTGAATGGACCTTAAATCCTTACGCAACCTGCTGATCTGTCCAGCCCTGGGAATAGGAAAGAAAAAAAAAATGTCCACCTCATATATCAGTTTAGCATGTGTCCTGGAACCGGAAATCACTACGGGATTTTCCAACAGGTATATTAGCGAAGTTACGAGTGGTTAAGATTTGGTGTATATTCTCACATAAATCATATCTTCGAAAAAAATTTATATTTCTAAACACCGAAGAACAACCTTCTCATCAACAGTTGCGAAATTTATAAATATGCATGTTAATTTTAATATATATTTTAAGTAGAGACCGGACTTTCACGTTATTGCACACTTTATTCACTTGAACGTAAAAACTTCAAACACGAATATCTATTCGTTTTACGACCTTATAAAATAACATATTCAAATTTGTTTTTGCACGAAATGGCACCTTTCAGTGCTAGATTAGATGATTAATAAATTCAAATATATATGCATGTTTAAATATTTTTCTTTTTAAATCACTATCTTGTCCATTTTAAATTTATAATTTTATATTAAAAAATATGAGAAAGGTAAATAATTGTGTGACTTTCAATGGTTCGAATTTTACGTTACAAAAGGAAGAAGTAAAAAACAAGTGTGGAATAGAACTTTTCTAAATTATTAGATAACAATAAAAAAGTGCCGTCCTAGAATAAGCTGTTCATTGTTATTTATTTTGACTTGAAATCCCATTGGTTCTTCAGTCTTTCAGTCAGTTAAATCTTCTGGCATTTATATGAATTGTAGTAATTCCATTAAAAATGAAACAATTATAATGCTGAAAGTAGGATCTAATCTCTCGTCAAAAATTGAAATCTGGATATCAAATTTACCCCGACTTGAAATTTTATAGAAAAGTTGTCTTCTGTGTGACAAGCTTGAAAAATCTAAAGAACTACAGTGTATTTGTAAATTTTTCTAAAAATTCTTCAACATTTCATTTTCTATGTTGCATTTTAATTTTCTCGTTACACGTTAATTGTAATTCAGAAACTCAACACAATAGTCCGTGGTACAGACCCCTTTTTATCAAATTATTAACATCTGGCTAAAACTTCGTGAATTGATTCATCTCATCGAGACCAACACCTTTTAGATTTACGAAAATCCTCAGAATTGGGAAGTTTTAAATATAGGGATCGGCAAACTTTATCTATTTAATTCGGCACTCAAAGTTCATGAGCACCCATTTAATTTCCACTTGAATCATAAGATAATTTGATCACAGAATCGAGAAAAAAGGTGGCATACAAAAATATTGGGTCGTTTGGTGCTCGGATCGTGACTTCCAGCCTCAATATATCTATAAAATCGATTTTGTGATCAAACTATCTTAAGATTAAATTGGAAAGCAAATGGTTATTTGCGAGTTTTTAGTACGTAATTTAATTAATTAATTTTACGAGAAAACGCCCTATTTTTGAGAACTTTTGTAGATAAAAAATTCGTAGTTTACGATAATATAAAGCGATTTACGAAGATTTAGACGGATGTTACCAATTTAATAAAACGGGGTCTGTACGACTGACTAGATGGTTTGATCATATTTCGATGTATTAATACAATCAATTAAACAAACTTGATAATTTTTTTGCATTTAGAGGTGTTCATTATATAATTTTACATATACTTTTAATTTTTACTGCACGAAGGATTCGCACTCTAATAATAAGAAACCCGTAGCTTCGTTCGCAAATATTTCTTTCAATTAAATAAATTAAAGTTACTTAATATAGGGGGTCTTAAGCTTCTAATAAAGAAAACAGTAATGAATATAAAAACTTGAATTGACCGAGTTCTTGTGAAACGAGTGAAAAAAAAAACGCCGATTGAAATTAAGTGCAAATAAAAAAGGATCATAATAAACAGAAGGTCCTTAAGGATAAGAAAAAGGTCCTTGAGGAAAAGTATCGTGAGAGCGGGCCGTAAGGATGAATGGAGTCGTAGTAGGGGCACCTGTTCCGGTTGTAGCCCCAGCCTTGACCTTCGAACAACACATGGCTTCTCCACAGTCCGTCGACTCCAGGCCACCTGGTAGATCGTACTCCGTCCAGGGGCGGTCATCGGCGAAGATTGTGGCCTTCCGGGCTGGTAATGAATAGGATAGACGACTTGATTAGACGTTCATCTGAATAAAGTGGAATAGAACTAGCCATTGTCTGCAATATGTTAACAAATGAATCCTCATTTTATTTTCAGATGCTCTTCCCCCGGAGATGCCGACTCCTGCCAGATGCTGAGCAGGAAGAAGAGGCGAGGCATCATCGAGAAACGAAGAAGGGACAGGATCAACACCAGCCTTCTCGAACTGAGGAGGTTGGTGCCATCGGCCTTCGAGAAGCAGGGTTCTGCCAAACTGGAGAAAGCTGAAATTCTCCAAATGACGGTGGATCATCTGAAGAGTCTCCACGCCAAAGGTAACAAAACAAAATATATTTTCTCATATATCTCTGATTCAGCGGAACGATAATGTAACAGTTAAATTTTTAAAAAAAAAAATTATATTACGTTTAAAATTGTCAGAAATACTTGTATAATCTTATTGATGTTCTACTATAATATGAGCAAAATTCAAATGGATGGAAGAAGGTTATACTGGCACAATCAATTTTAAAAACGCTGCAAATTATTTCACAATGGTTTATTATTTCCAAACAGTTATACATCTAAAGTAACATTACCTTTATAGTTACAAAGCAAAAAAACAAAAACAAAAGATGATTCCAATTATTGGACTAAACTATTTTTCTTTAATCATTAGTAATATGCTAAAAAAATAGCATTAGTTCAGTAACACATTCAAAATTTAAAAACCAAACCAAGGATATAACATTTGGAGTAGAACATATAAAAAAAACCGAAGACCATATCTTTGCTCCTGATTGTCTGATTTTAACGATTTTTTTTCAAAGGAAATTTCGTAAACTTTTAAATATTCAATATCAACAAAAAAGTAAAAACTTTTCGAGTTATTCGGAATTTAATTTTACCATCCGTTGTAACTTTTTTTCCAGCTTCTTTTCGTTGAAGTATGTTATATAGATAAATTTAAAGGGCGTCGAGAAAATGACTTTAACGAAGTTTCATTGAAATCTATACATTCGTTTAGGAGCTACAGTCTATAGCAACGCAGGTTTTTCGGCCGCCATTTTGAAAGTTAAAGGCGGAGAATAACGTCGATGAAGGAGGATCTTCCTCGGGTGACCTTTGATTTTATATCAAAATTTGAAAAAAAATCGGTCCAGTAGTTTCGGAGAAAATGCGCGGACGGCGGACGGACAACAAAAATTTTATTCGTTTTTCAAATTCTACGCATCCTGAAACGTAAAACCTCAAATTTTAAGAGGGGGTTAAGTTTTTGAATTTTTTGGTCAATCACAATGGTTGATTATTGAAAATAATAAACCAAATCATGTTATTATGATTCTTACATCAATGTTCCATCGAATAAGTGATATGACAACTTTAAAGTTGCTATAAAGATTATAATAAAAATTACAATATTCTCTATTCAAAATTTTAAAAGAAATAACAAACTCGTTTGCACTTAAATTATTATTGAATCTAAAAAATACCCTGTTATTTGAAAGATGTCCTGGCCTAATAAGATTATAAGGACGAAGTGAAGAGGCGTCCTGTGTAGCCTAATCCTGTTAGTGGGCGTGCAAGGAACACAAAGCCACCACTAACGGTCTTTGTCATTCTCCCGTCACCGCATTATCCTTTGTCAGTATTTTTTTTAAAGGTAGATCTCTTTTTCGATTATTGAATACCTTTCGCCAATTTTCAGATTTCGACCTCTTTATCCTGAGTGAAATGCTTCCTACACGCCTTTTTACCGAACATGGAGCACGCTTCCTTGTTTATCTTCGATATTTCAGTCAGTTTTTGTCAAGAAAATAGTCAAAAAATAATAAATCTTTCAACAGCCAATGCTTACGGAAAATTACTGTCAGAGGACTTGAAGACTTAACGGTATTTTTGGCAACACTATGCTCCAACCACAGGCGGAATTACGGGGGTTAGCGTTGTATCAAGATCCTATATGTTATATGCAAAAAAGGACCTGATGGATTTCCAATGCTCATCAATGAGTTCAGTGTTGAGTTAAGGAAGTAAAACTTTTTACCGATTCCTTCATAAGATATTCGTCCTGACTTCTTCGCTAATCCCTCCCTGGATGGCTACGTGAGGAAGTAAAACGTCCTGACTTTACCTCTTCCTGAAAACGGTAGCCTCGTACCCCGGTACTTCCTGAAGCACGACACAGTTCCGCAAGGACGACCCTCCTCCGTGGGAACGGCAGCAACAGGTGGTGGCAGGTGTGTCCTGCAGTTCACACGGCCCGGTATTGATCCCCCGCCTCGGGGCACTAGCTATTAGCGACCCGGGTTCCCACACGACGATGGGGGAGTCAAAGGGTACCCAGCATTGCCCCCTGGTAATTAGCGATAAGTGTGAGTACTATAATAGTAATGCATGCATACATACATGCGTACTATGGTGCTTTTGAAAAGCGTTCATGTGAAAATAGGAAACATTCTATGTGATTCGTTACTCTGTTTGAATATGGCACCCGAAATATAAAGCAGGGATTACAAATTAGCCAAATCAAAACAAGCAGAACAAGGTGAAGGGGTTGCTTTGGCTGTCTTGCGATTTCACTGAGATTCATCTTCGTTAGTTTTCGTAGTCCAGTCTGAGAAAGCTTACGAAAAACGCTAAACAAGCGTTAGTGTTGCTGGATATTTCAGCCAATAATTATGTTTGTATCGTTCATATGATTTTTATTTTTTTAACTAAAATATTTTTTTTTTAAAATAATTTATAAATGAATATATATATATATTTTTTGAAGCGGATTCGACGTTTTTATCCTGTTGGCATTATACACCTTGCAGATCTTTTGCTTTCCTTAATAAACCTTTTCCACCTCTGCTTATCATGCACAAATTCTTTCCAGGTATCTGCATGCCTGTTGAATCTTTGTCGATTCGATCGACTATTCATTGTTGTATTATATATAGAGGCTTTCTTATAGATTTCTTCGATCCTACCTTAACCTCCTTGCCTTTACTCCATGAGGTATTGATTGAACAGTATATATAAGCAATTCATTAATGGTTCTTCTTCTCCAAGCGTTATTACTCAGATCACACCGGTTATCAAGTGGAAGGTTTACCTCAAATCTGTTAATACTTGTTTCTAGGACGCTAGTTAATATCTAGGTTTTACAGCTGTATATAAGAACTTGCTTTCAATACACACTGTACATATGGTATAATTATATTATATTATATAAGTAAGTGGTCATAATATCATTTAGGTATTATCCCCATTGATGTCACTTTACATAGCTTAAATGCCTATTGTTCATATACATCTTCCTCTAAAGTACCTTTAATATCGTTTATTTTTAAAAATATCTCTTTTATTGACAGTAACTGTGAAAAATGGCTAAATATGAAGTTTGAAAAAATATGATCATTGGAAACTATAGGAAAAAAGAAAAATCCTTATCGGGGTCGAAAATGATTCTCCCGAAATAATAGCCAGAAAGTATACGTATAATTGTTAGAAAATAGAGAATTTTAGAAAAAATAATATCCAATATAGAAAGTTGTAGAAGGCAACGCAGAGTGAAGAAAAATTATAAATAATAATTCTTGAAAATGTATACTATTTAACGGAACTCACATGTTTTCAAGGATAACATAATATAAAAAAATATTTAAAATCCACCTAATCAAGGCATCGATATTTTAAAAAAAACTATTTCATTAAACTTCTGTGAAATAAAAAAACATTTCATGGAAATATTTATAACCTTAAATATATTTACTGTAGTTTAATAATTCTAGATCTGATATAGCATTTAAATAATTAGGTATCTATCGTCCGTTTATTCCGAAAAATCATCATGTAACCTTTTAGAAAATTAAATTAGTGAATAATTTGATGAATTTGCCCTTCAAATAGGATTCACTTCAGGAGAATTCACTTACAATCAAATAGGATTTTTGTTATTTTAATGGTATTTATGATTTTTTAGCTGTATTTTTTAGCTTTAGCTCGGTTAAAAATGAAATTCCAAAATTTTACAATAACCCAACATGGCCAGAAAATAATTTCTATTCAAAGTTGAGCGGCAAGTGAAAGTTGTTTGTTGCGCGTACAATATTTTTTATTTATTAAGATGATAATATTTGTATCTATTAATTTCATCGTTAACAGTGAGTTGAGAGATTAAACATTTTTATCTTGGAAACTTACTTGGCTAGAACATAGAAAATCGAAATATTTATTATTATATAAGCATGGGTGAACCCATTGTATCCATTGATCCAGAGGGTAAGGTTTCCATTGTCGACTTCAGGTCGTGTGACCGAACGGTGGCTGTCCCTCACCCCCTGCCGATTTACCGACGAAGGGTGGAAACGAGGGGACTTTTTCTTACAGTTAAGACCGTGTTTGTGCCCTGCTCTGTACCTGGTATATATTGGTACAACGGTACATACACGTGTCGGCGCATCGTGACACGTGTTCGATTCGGGTAAGGGAAAAAAAATCGAGATTACTTTACTGCAATCACATAGCTAAATCATCATTCCATCAGACTCAATTTTTATAAATCTTTTTAGTGAGTTTGGTATTATCTAGAAACTTAAGAAAAATTTAATAAATATTGTTAAAATGGAATTGGAATTTACACCACCATATGTGTTTACAAGGAACAAAACAACGTCCTGATTAAGTTCCCTGAGGAACGCCGCATATTTATGGCGCAGATGAGATTCCATTTCTAACGCGGTTGTGGAATTTACTTACAGAAAATATGTGGAAATCCATAGCGGAATGGAGGGGAAAAAAGAAATAAAACTAGGCGATTCAAATTAAGTAAATTAAGGCATAATTTGAACAATTATAATACTATTATATGTAAAAGATATTTTACTAATAATCAGCCAAAGAAAAATACATAATAAGAATAATAAAATAAGGAAGATCATTTTTTAAATAAAGTTTAAAAACTTTTTCTATACTGTCTAAAATGCAGGTAAAAAAAAATCTTAGAAGTCTAATGAATCGAATTAATTGCCTTTTTTTGAGTTCTTTTGATTTTTATTTTCAGTTCTCTTTTCTTTTTTTTTCTTTCGTATTAATTATTATTTATTTGAACTATGATGGCATATTTAAGTATTTTGGTTAGTGAAAAAACATTGTTTATTTTTTAAAATATCTTATGCTGATCAGCTGTTTTATTATAACCTTTTTTAGGTCTGTTACATTTCCTTTCTTTCACTATGTTCTAATGATGCCTGAATTAGTAAATTTAAAAAAAAGGATTATTTTGTTCATTACGTGCGATTTTAGAAACAAATAGCAGTATATTTTTTTCAGTTGTAACTTAATATCCGGTTAATATAATTGAGGTGATTAGCATCTCAACGAATCAAATGTGCCTGTAAAATTGTTGGGTTTAGTAATGAACGAATTACTAAAAATATAATATTTGCTCTGCCGACTCACCGAAGCGAAGGTGGGAAGATTGCGTTAAAGCCGATCTGAAGGGACTAGGTGTGGACGGTAAAGGGACGTGTGTAATAAGCGATTGGTGGTGTCGGCATCAAACCTTCGGGTTCGTTAAGCCTTTTATTATTATTATAAAATAATTAATCAATCATAGTAAATTCTCTTTTTAAATTATAATGCATATAGAGCTATTAATAAAGTAAGCGGGTATAAAAAAAAATATAAGAAATTTATTTTCAAATGCATTATTGTTCCTGTAATTATATTTTTCCTTAGTAATTACCGTTATTAAAAAAATAATAATAATAGCTCTCCTAAAATTAAATCATGGAGTAGCAACTGTCTTTTGGTGAGTTTTTACTCGTTTATATTTAAAAAAAAATAATAATAAAAAATATTTTTTTCCATATATGCGATTTTTTCTTTTTTAACAAGTCTTGGGGGATACTCAGCTAACCCTTGTCCTATTCCTATCACACCCCCAGAAGACCAGATACCGCCAGGATCATCCTCGGACATCCACAGCCAGATAGATATCCTCAGGATAATGAGGATAAGACAGATGAATATTGTGGCAGATAATAGAGAATGCAAATAGTCCGTGAGAACAGCGACAGATGCCACGCCGTGGGAAGCAACTATCCCACCCTTCCCACAACCAACCCCCTCCAACCCCCTCAGTATGTCCTTATTTCTTACCAGTTTCGTCCTTTATTATCCTGGCTCTTCTCTTTTAATCCTGCTCCGTTTGTTTTACAATCTGACCCCAGGGCATTGGTCATTGTCTATTTATCTTTACAAACAGATAAAAAGAGGCTTTAGTCATAGCTTAACGCAAATAAAACCGATCAAGGGGAAATCTGTAAGAACGTATATATTGATTCAGTTTTTTTTTTCCTTTATTGCATTTTTATATTTACTATTTATTACACTAAATTTAATTAATAATCTTCTAATTTGTGAATTAATAAGTCAAAATGCAATTTTTAAATTATTTTTATATCGAAGGGTATACAAAAATAATTCAATATTCTAGGCAATATATTTTAGATTTTTTTAAAATTATTTCATTTTTAAATTCTTATCAAAAAATATAAAATTGTATAAAAAATTCAAAATAATTTAATTTGATTAATATATTTAATTAAATAACTAAGAAATTTTAGTTAAATCTTACTATTTTATTATTATAGAAAAAAACGATGATTTCATAGTTTCTGTTAATGTTTATCGCATTGTTTAGGTGTAATCAGAAATTAAAGATTTTTTTTCACAAAATAATTAAAATAAAATTTTTAATTTTATTATCAATCAGAAATAATTCAATCTTTAAAATAAAATATCCGTGAAATTATACATATTATTTATTCAAACATGGAAGAAAACAAAAATGTTTACAAATATAAGCTAGTTAACCTTTAATCATATTTTTTTTTCGACAACGTAGCCAAAATTGCCAAAAATATAACTAATTACCAATTAGTCTTTTGATTATTTAAAAAAACACACAATTAAAAGTACTTTATAGAAAGAAATTTTTAAAATTCAGCATTTAAGCCCTATCAAGATTAATAAAAATATGATACAATATGGTACAAAATTTTACATCGAAATAACTAGTTCAATCAAAATCGTTAGGCCCTTTTCCGAGAAAATGAAAAATATTTCTAAAATCGATGATAAAAAATATCTTTTCAGGGTTTTCGATTTTGACAAATTATTTTTGGAAGAATATTGATTTTTTTTTTAAAGTATACAGACTAATTTTAAATTAATAATACAGAATAAAGAAAATAAAAATAAAGGATCTTCAAATATTTATTCAGCCAGAACAAATCGTTAAAAACAGTGCAAAGATTTTGTTAATTTAATTTCTCAGTGAGTAAATTAAAAAAAAAAAAAAGGACACACTTTATTTCTCGATTATATATAAGGACATGTTTTCAACTTTTACATTTCAACACGTCATCATATCCCGTGTAAACTTTCTGAATATTTAAATTATTTATACGAGAACATTAAGTTTTATTCTGTATTGGACTCAAATTAGATAATAGATTGTCAGGTAATATTTTTCGGAGTTGAACAATAAATCCATTTACTATAGGAGTGCTTATATTATAGAATAAATAACGGACTTTGATTTGACAACTAATGCATGGCTCATAAATATATTTACGTATGTGGGAATTGACTCCGGTAACTGTTAGAATCGGTAACATCCTATTATTAGTGACAGTTGTAACTGTTATTGTAATAAAGTAACGATTACCATTATGCTACGAGGTGTCGACCTTTATATGCATAATATATTCACCCTAAGCAAGAGTGCGGAACCGAATACAGCCTCAACGGTACAATTAGTTGTTTATGTTACTGAATTCCGCATACCATTTCTAGAAATACCAATTTAAATAAAATTATAAGAAAAGTTATCTATCGATCGTTTAATGTGATAAAAGTTTATGTTTTATAATGTCACAAAGTCATATTTTAAATAATTTATATTTAAATAATCATTAATTTATAAAACAAAAAATACATTAACTATGGCTCAATAAGAAAGTGTTTTACTTACATGGCTATAGGCAGGTAAGAATATTGTATTCATAGGTTTGTTCCACTTACCTGTAAAATACAAAAAAATGAATAAGGTTAATAAATATTTTAAACAGAATAATATAAACAATAATATTTTTTTTCATTAGATTTAGAAATATCAGAAAAAAATACTGATTGGTTTTTGAAATAATAATCCACCACCAAAAATAAAATAAAATATTTTTTTTTAAATATCTGCCAAGTAAATTATATATTCCTCACCATTTTATTGGATATATATGCAGAAAATTCACTAAAATTATAATAATATTTAATATTAGGTAAAACAGTCCAATAAAAACACATATAATAAATCACATTAAGTGTGCAAACTGAAATAATCTCTCACTATCATATATTTACTGCTTACACCGTTATATTCATAAACATTACATTAATTTTAATTGCTAAATGAAAATTGTTATCAGATCACCTTTCATGTGGACACCTCTATTTTCATATGATTTCATTTTAAAGTGTCTGCTGTAAAGTTGGGAAAAATATATTTAATAAGTACAAGTATGCGTATATTTTATAGAGAACATAACTAGAAATTTTATATTTTATAGAAATTTTAACATAACTAGTCAGGCTGTGAAACTTAATTTTTTGTGGGGGGGGGATGTTGTACAAAGTAAGAAAAAAAACTATTTTTCAGTTTTTAACATTATTCATTTTTAGCTAAAAAGTACTGAAAATGTACCTATATTATAGAGGCTGTCTCTCTCTCTCTCTCTCTCCTGTGTTTAATTTATATAAATTGTAATATATTCAATTGTTTTGTTCAGATATTTTCAAATATATCTATATGCACATAAATAAAAAAAATAATATCGTACAAATGTCTAAACATTTGATATTAAATTTATCTATAAATATTCAATATTATATTCGTTCGTTTCACAATAATTATGTTGAATTTTTACGCATACTATGAACTACTACCATTTCTTTTTCCACTCCCCACCCAATCAAAACAGAAAGTCTGCCTCTATGCAAATGAATATGACATGAAAACATTTGTTGAGAAAGTACTCACTCGAAAATAGAAAAAAATAGATACTTTAAATCACGATATTGAATATTTTGAATAAAATAAAGAATACATAGTTTTTGAAATTTTTATTTACATCGAGTGACATTTTGCATATAATTTTTCTATGAACTTTTTTTAATGTATTCAAAAAAAAAAAATACGTATAAAGGAAGGAAATGGTTCGGGGTGGCGGTCATAAATATTATAAATAATGGTAAAACTATTTTTATTAAAAGCCAACATTTCGACCGCTCTTTGCAGGTCTTCTTCAGGGAGGTGTGTTCAGCTAGGAGTTTCACTTAGAACTCAAACGTTGGCTTTTAATAAAATAGTTTTGCCACTATTTAGACTATTTATGACCGCCACCCCGGACCATCTCCTTCCTTTGTAATGCAACAGTCAACTATTAAATATTCAAAAATACGTATATATATTTTTTTTCTCGACATATTATCAATTCACAAAGACCTGCAGTTTTTATTTTATGTATTTTTTTCCTAAGCATCTGCCTAAACACAGGTACTCTTTTTGCCTAATCGGACCCACATTCCCTCCCAGATCCTGCCTATAATTCCGGACGATCTGATCGACACACCCCCAAGACGACGAAAGGGTTCCGTTGGAAACGTTAGGTACCCGACATTACGACACAGGCAGGTACAAAGACAGCGGTAATACGACCCTACGACCTAACGGATAGCGCATCCTCTTGCGTACCTCCGACGCACAAGACGGTTTGTCTGTCTGCTTTTTGTTAGCGTTCGTTGGCGGGTCTGAAAGAATGAGGCAACGAGGTCGGAACATAGTGGAAAAAATATGGGCGAGTTCCGGTGGTACCTTATCGACCCGACGGCAGCACGCCATATTTCATATTAACCGGAAGACAGGAAGAGACCTCTATCTGCGAAACAAAAAGTCAGGCAGGTAGACGGTTTTGCTACATCACTCTCTAGGGACGTCGGATAGCGGTGTGCATCGTACTGCTCTGTCTGTATCGCTGTTTCAAATATGTTAACACCTTTCAAATAATTCATTTAATTTTTTTAAAATAAATTTAATCGTATTTTATTTATATGTATTGTATATATTTTTTTTTCAATATTTTTCGTTTTATTTTATTAATTTATATTTTTATAAAGACAATGTTGAAGAAATAATTTAATGTAAATAACATAGTTAGAAAATTTATAATTAACTATTTTTTTTTAAATAGTCAAGTGGGCAACAAATTAAAAAAAAAAATGGAAAGTTCACAATTTAGTTAAAGAAAAAAAATAATATTTAACTGTTGTGTATATTTGTAAGCTCTTTTCCCATTTTCTCAGCAAATTTATTATTCTCGCAATACCTTTTCTTAATTTTAGTAAGTTCTATTTTACTAACTTTTGTCGAAACAATTTTCTATGAGACTAACCTTACTACTAGATAAGTTAGTTTACCTTGGCCTCACAACCATTGTACATTCCTGCTTTTTAAGTAAATAATTTCATAAAAGTAAATAGTTTTTTTTCGTCCTTATTTTATATTTATATAAACTATGTTCAGCTATTTTTTCTTTAAATAGTGAAGTGGGCAATCAATTAAAAAAAACAAAAAAAGTGGAAACTTCACTGTTTACTTATAGAAAAAAAAATCTTTAACTCTTGTGATTATTTGTCATTAATTTTTCTATTTTTTTTAGAAAATTAATTATTTTCGCAATAATTTTTCTCGATTTTCGTAAGTAGTTGACTTATATTTTTCTAACTTTGGTCTAAACGATTTTTAGGCACTAGGAATTAATTATATCTCCATTTTATTATTGGTGCCCAATATTATAAATGACAATGTACAGCTGTTTCTTTGTTTACAACTGAGCTAAATTGGCTTCAGCAATGATAAGTAATGAACAGTAATGATTGAACGATGATCAAAGCGATCCCGAACAATCTTTGCCATTCTTGTGACGTTCATTCATAAATTACCGTGTAGGGTCCGCTTAAATAGTACTGAACCCAAGACCCTTCATGGGTTGTAGTGGTACAGGTAATATATATATATATATTCTAATAGGAAATTTAAGTATCTACAACTTTGAAGTTCTTTCTGAGATGAAAAGTTTAGACGATATGAAGGAATTTTTGTTGAAAAATGTGAGGCAAAATGATTTTTTTTTCAAACATAAATTCTTCCTGGGCATGTAGCTCGATAACGGTTTAGAATTCGGATAAAACCTATAGAATAAAAGTTTTACCTAATATTATGAACTTTAATTTATTTTTATTTTTTTTATTATTTGGGTTTTATACAACTCAAGGAGTCATATCCCCAATACCCAAAAGCCACTGCTCCTTGTCCATCCAATCTCCCTCACGAAGCCCTCTGGCTGCCATGCTTTCCTCCACGTCCTCTATCCATTTCTTCTTTGGCCTTCCACGCTTCCTTCTTTCAGGTGGCACATAGTTATAAATTTTCTTTGGCCAGCGGTTCTCATCCATCCGCATTAAGTGGCCATACCACTTTAACCGTTTGGTCCCGATCAGGTGAAGGATGTTCTTTTGACATCCGACCTTGTCTCTAATTGCTGCGTTTGGGATCCGCTCGATTCTGGATATGCCACAGCTTCTTCTCCAGAAATCCATTTCCATGGAAAGCAACTTATTTTCCATCTTTTTTGTCAGTGTCCAGACTTCTGATCCGTAAGTGGCTACGCTTTCTACAAAGGAATGGTATATCTAACTTTAACTTATTACTTGAACTTTAACAGGCCATTAAATAATTAATTTATAATAATAATTAACTTATTACTTGAACTTAAAACTTTAATTTATTACTTGAACAATTTCTTCTGCGATGCAACATTTTCGAGATTTAAGCGAAAATACAAAAATTGTGACATTTCCTCCCCCACTCCCTCCGGCTCACCGCCTAGACCTCCTGACGTCACCTGAAAGTGCCGACTTGATATGTTAATAACCTAAGCACCCTGAACAAGTTTATGAAAGATTGCATAGGTCCCTGCTCACGCACTCCACACTTTTGGGCCATTAATTGACTGGACTACAAAAGTTTTTTAAAATTATTTTTCTGCTCTTGGAGTTTGAATCATTCTTCCAGATCCTGGATAAACAAGGTGAAATAAAATATTAATTCTTAGATCCCACACCAACTTTCCCTCACTCTATCTAAACAACCACCCCATCACCTTCTATCCCTTTGTTAAAAATTTAGGCTTTCTCATAGATCAAACCCTTTCCTGGAATCACCACATCTCTCATATATCCCGCAGTGCAATTTCTACCCTCAAACTATTCCATCACTTCCGCCATCTTCTACCCCAAAATACCCGTAGACTCCTAGTTTCCTCTCTCATCTTTCCCCACTTTGACTACAGCTGTGTGGTGTACGATGGCCTCTCGGTGGAACTGCGTGATAGACTCAAAAGACTTATGAATTGCTTCGTAAGATTTGTAATCGGAACCCCGAGACGCTCCCGTGTCTCCCACCACTACACTGAGTTAGGGTGGCTCTTCCCCTCCTTAAGAAGACAATATTTCCTTGGCACTTTCCTTTATCAAATCATTACCGATCATCGTCCTTCTTATGCCTACAACCTTCTCCAATTTAAGTCCTCAATCCATTCACTCACTACAAGATCCCGACCCTCTGACCTATACATCCCTTCTCATAGATCTGCCTCATTCCAAAATTCCTTTATAGCCCGCTCTGTCAACTTTTGGAATTCCCTCCCGATCAAAATTCGACATGCCCCTTCCCTGTACACATTCAAAAACCTCCTATTCCAATTCCTGTTCCAAAAACAGTCAGATACCAGCTAACGATTAATATTATATATGTATTGTGTAGCAATCATATCACTTGGTAAGAGATAGTACATGCATTTCCTACTATCGACGTAGGAATTTCAATACATACATTTTTTTGTATTTTTTTTTTTATTCAATTATAAGTAACTGTTTATTTTCATATATATATTCAAGTAAAGTTTTTTTTTTTTTATGAAATGAACTCATTGTATCTCTTTTCCGTTCTTCATTTCTCAAAGTGTATGTTTATGTTGTTCAACCCTTAAATATAATTTTGTTCATAGTTCAAATGATTCGTTCATAGTTTTAATTGTTTTATTCATAATTTTAAATGCTCTGTACATAGTTGTATCTGTATTGTATATAGCTTGTGCACCTAAGGTTTTCTTTACTTTTTATTTTATTTTATCAATGTTATTTATTGTTTCAACGTTCAGGCCAGTAATATTCTATTATTTTGTACATTATTGTTATTCTGAAGGGACTTAGTCCCAGAATAAAGTTTTTTTTTCTATCTATCTATCTAATTATTTTTAAATACTCATTGTATTATGAAAATAATATTAAGTTCGTCCAGCCAGATCAGCTGATGTGCGTGTGAACTAGAACGAACTGGAGGCGGCCATATCCGAGTGGACCAGGTGTGGTTCCCACGACGGCTTTAGCCTCAGTTTGCTCTCTGGCTGTTCCTTATCTATCCCCATGGCTTCCGCTTTATTAATGTCGGCTTTTTTATAATGTTTATGTTGTATCTGTAGAGAGTGAAATCAAGTGGCCTGTTTTAGTAGGTCACTTCAGATAACTGTACTTCCAGTTCGACCATCAATAGGAAACATATGTATTTACCTTATATTTGAATGAAATTAAAATAATATTTACTCTAATAAACGGAGGCACACTTTAATTCATACTTCAAAGAACATTATACGTGATCAACCAAAATTGAAATATATTTATTCGCGAAAATATCGGGGAAAAAAACTGTAAAAAACAAAGGGATTCTATGTTGAAAAACAAAAAAAAAATTAGTTACTTAATTCAGATGTAAAGATTAAGTTAGTATTTAATCTGTAATAATGAAATGTTCTGTTTATGTCTTGATGTTCGAGAGAGTTATTTGAGAGAGCCTAGGGTTTGTTTTAAAATAATATTATTATAAAGTTATTGATTTTCATATAATTATTGATATTTTTAAGACAGAAAATGCTTTTTAAACACGAAAACGAAAGCCAATTACGATACTAATGGAAAAAATTCATACTAAATGAAACAAAAGGTTGCATAAATATAGTATAGAAAGGTTATAAAAAACAGCTGATTAATATAACCAAATATTTTGTTGAATATGGATGTTTTATACACATTGGAATATTTTATTTTTAATTTATTAATTTGTTGTTTTTAAGATTTAACTTCACTTTTTTTTTTTACCTTCATCGCTTCTTATCGGCTGTTTGATATAACCTTACTCTTACATTTTTCACGAGTGATAAATACCCCGAACTTCAATTATTCTAGTAATGGACAGAGGGTTGGTACCAGTAATGGACATACCTCAGAAAAATTCTATATTTTTATTTAACTATAAGGATAAGATAAATGTTCAACTTCCTCTTAGCAAAACTGTTAGTAAAAAGGTATGAAACACAATGATCTCAAGAGGAAATTTATAATAAAACTTTTGAAAGGTAATTAAATTACCGACAAAGCCATATAAAAATAGTTCATTTTGGACAACTATTAACTATGTTACAGCTATTCAATTTCCAATGTAAGATTACGGTTTCATATCCTGGTGTCAGAAAGGGGTGAATGAGAGAATAAAGTTGACTAAGTGAAAGTAAGAAAATCTGTTGCCCGTATCAAACAATCTTCACTATTTCCTCTACTTTTAACAGAAATTATTGTTTGACAATACTAAGCTATGGCAAAAAGTTTTTTTTTAAGATAGATAGAAAAATAACTTTATTCTGGGACACAGTCCCTTGAGAATAACAAAATAGAACAAAATTAAAATATTACATCTGGCCAAAATAAAATCCATCGAAAAAAATAAATAATGTAAAAAAAAATATAAGGTAAAAATTCTATATACAAAACAAACTAAACTATATACAAAACCATTAATACTATGACAAGACACTTAAAGCTATTTGCTCTTATAGACCAGTATACACTTTTCCGAAAAAAATAAAGAATTAAAAAATAAAAATGTATCAAATTCTCTATTAAAATCCGCTCGAATGGTTAGCAAGTATCTGACTGTTTTTGTGATAGGAATTGGAATAGGAGGGATTTGAATGTGGATATGGAGGGGGAATGTTGAATTTTGATAGGGAGGGAATTCCAGAAATTGACAGAGCGAACAATAAAGGAATTTTGGAATGAGGCAGATCTGTGAGAAGGCATGTAAAGGTCAGAAGGTCGAGATCTTGTGGACAGGGAATGGACAGAGGATTTGAACTGGAGAAGGTTGTAGGCGTAAGAAGGACGATGGTTGTTGATGATTTGGTAGAGGAACGTACCTAGAAAATATTGCCTTCGGAAGGAGGGGAAGAGCCACCTTAACTCAGTGTAGTGGTGAGAGACATGGGAGTACCTCGGGGCACCAATAACAAATCTTACGCACCTATTCATTAATCTTTTCAGTCTATCACGGAGCTCCACCGAAAATGAATAAAGAATGAATATTTTCGATCAGCAATATTAGTTAGTATTGAAATTTATACACTGATCTACCTTCAGCCGGTTTACATTGCTTTAATTTATCAAATAAATCGTACTCAAATCTTATGTTTGATCGATTTTCAGGAAAATGTATCTAGTTCAATTATTTTTGTTTCTTCATGAACATATGTAAAGATATAAAAACTTTTCTGAAATAGGTAGGAAAGTCGTGTGAGTGGACACACCAGATATTTTTTTTTTTATATTGAAACGTACACCTTTTATTTTGTTATTATTTTAAAATTTATTTACTGATATAATAAGGTACTCTCCTCAAGTGTATAACTAATGTTCCTTCATCTTCTTCTTGCAGGTTTGGACAATTCTTCTTACGACGCTTCCAAGTTGGCGATGGACTACCACAACATCGGGTTCCGGGAGTGCGCCGCCGAAGTCGCCCGCTACCTGGTCACGGTGGAAGGCTTGGACAGCCAGGATCCTCTCCGACTTCGGCTGATGTCGCACCTCCAGTGCTTCGCGGCTCAGCGGGAGCTGTCCAGGCCCTGGCCCGAGGTGGGGCCCAGTGGGGCTAAGCCCTGGGCGGACACCAGCGGATCCTCTTCGTCGGCGAACACCTCCTTCGAGTGCGAGGGTCCCACGTTGACACCCCTCACCCCGGTCTCGCACCATCCTCCGCCTCCTTACCACTACTCGCAGCACCACTACCCTCAGGAGTACCCCCCCACCTCTAGTCACCAGAAGCCGTACAGGCCTTGGGGTGGCACGGAGATGGCCTACTGAGCACCGTAACTTCAGATACGGTGGCGCGAACGTTATGTCTTTCAATCTCTTATGAATGGTTGAATAACAGCACTCACTGAATGGATGCGACAACTGCTTTGCCTCACATCAAAACCGGACATCTGTCATTTTTTAAAATGTTGCCTAATTTTGCAACTTAAACACGATTTTTTTCGATGTTTCAACTTGAACATTTAAAAAAAAATGAGAAGGAGTTAATCTGGGGGAGCGGTCAAAAAATAATAAATTAAACAGATAGTAATTATTTATTTTTTGCCGACGTTTCGACCCACTTTGCAGGCCTTCTTCAGGGGGTAGGAGGCAGTTGAAACACTGGAGTAGAGACTACCGCAGTGCTACATCCTACGCCCTGAAGAAGACCTGCAAAATGGGTTGAAACTTAAATAATAACTATCTGTTGGTATTTATTTGACCGCAGCCCCCGATTAACTCCTTCTCATATTATATCAACGATCAACCATCTCTACATCATTTGAAAAAATCATCAGAAACAGTTTAAGTTGAGCGAATAAGACAAACTTTTCTTTCTAAAAAAAATGACAGAAGTCCCTCTTTGATATGAGACAACTCAATTATTTTGTATGAAGTCCTAAATTTCTCTTAAAAGGGATTTCAAAATATGTCAGACAAATAAAATTTGAAAAACTTCTTAAGAAAAACACTTTTATCTAAAAATTTTGGACAAATCTATTATAGAATTAAGAAAAAAAACTCAGTATAATTCTAATTTTTTAGAATACTGGATAAAATTTTCTAATCTTATTAGAAATGAAAAAACTCTACTTCACTTGTCAAAAGAATTGTATACTTGTATTAAATGTTAGCTGCAGTTAATAAAAATATAATTAAATGCAGCTAACACATTATAATTAATTGGACATTACTGTGATAAAAAAAAAAAAGATTAATAGTCTATTTCTTAAGAAGTTTTGAGTTGTGAAAAACAATAAATATTTTTATTTAAACTTATCAAATACAACTACAAATTATTAATATATTAGTTATAAAGATAAAATTATATTATATATTAAAATATAGTAATACAAATTTGACACGATTTCCGAAAATTCTACCATTGTTATTTAGATATAACAATGTATTAAAAATATATTTGACGGTCTTGAAAAACTAAAAACTAATGAAAGACAATCTAAGCAGAAGATAAATTACAATAAATTAAGTTTTGCATTATCTACTTTTTCAAGATCTTCAAAGAAAATTGTTCATTTTTATAATTTTTTTTTTGTATAAAATTATAAACTTATTCCACTATAAAAAATAATTCCAGTCTGACATATTACAGTGTGGCATTTATTATACGAAAATACTAGTCATTGACAAAGAAATTGGAATTTTATATTTCTGTATGAGTGATTATATATACAGTACTTAAAATTATTTTGAAAAAAAAAAAAATGTTTTGGCTTTGTTGAAACCACTAGTCGAAACTGAATAAATTTTGCTCATATTGATATTTGGTACAACCAGTATATCAGAATTCGTTCCTAAAGACAAAAACAAAACACACGATATGACGACGAAGGCACTAAAAATATTTAACTTTAATGCACTTGGCTTATAAATTAAACTCAGACAAATATTCCCTAAAATTAGTCTGATCGCTGTAACTTGAGCCCTGATATTGTAGGCCTTATAATATCGCTATATGACCGCCAGGTATACAAATTCTCATAAAATTTATGTAAACTCAAATTACAACGATCAGACTATATCACAGATATATTTTTATTTTATTTTGAATTTTATTAAAAATAGTGTTAATTATTCCAAATTTACTTATTCTATCCATAAATGTTAAAAAACATTTTGTGATTGTAAGACGTTTAAAATTGTTCTTAAAAGTATTCAATTTTTGCTCATTGTTTCACATCCGTCCAAATTAAAATATATATTTCTTCTTTTCAGTTTATACCTAGTTTCAAAAGTATTTTATCAGAATTTTTGTACTACTTTTCTATTGAGTGCCTAAAATTTGAATTTATTTATATTTAGCGGTAACATCCGCATTTAGGGCTGTAAAAGCCCAAATATAGTCAATAAATAAGCTTTAATTTAAACAATTACTGTATAGTATTATTTTTTTATAAATATTGTAAATAGCTTTTATCTAGGTTAAGAAAAAAATCTGTATCGATGTGATCTCATACCGTTTATGTACATTAGACCTATATTTTATATGATGGAATTTTTATATATAAATAAATTTTTGTACAGTTATTTTTAGAGTGAAATTACATTCTTTTTTGTGATATATTTTGCTTTTTTATACTTTTATTTGAACCTGTCATCCTGAAATTAAACCTTTAAATTGAATTTTCTTCTAGAAAATATATTTCACAGATTTTTCTTTGGATATAACATAAAAAAAAAAAGATACAGAAAAACTGTTCCAATTTCATTTCTTCTCATTAAAATGTAAATCATACCTCCCCATTTAGGTTTTAGAAGGCAAGAGCCATTTTAATACAACCCTCCCCCCAAAAAACAGCTGTTGCTTAGCTGTTCAAACACTGATAGATAAAAATGAAATGGTTCAGAAATCTGCTATTGAAATATTTAAAAAGAATTGGATGTATCATAAAACAATCATCATAAAACTCTCAAGAAGACAAAATTACAAATTATCAAAATAGGGAAAAAATTTGAAAGAAAAAAAAAACAGATTCATCATTAAAAAAAAAAAAAGTATAAATGGCATAATCATTTTGTTTTCAGTGATGTTTTGCTGTTATAAATAAAAAAAAAATAACCTTATGAAAATGATTTTAATTTATTGAAATCAATAAAAACAAATATATATCAAACCCAAAATAAAGATAATTCATAATGTTTTAATATTTTTTCAAAACATTATTCATAATTATATATATGAACCTTTCAGTTGACATAATGACTTACTCCAATTTCAATATTTTTGAGTAAGTTGATTACAGAGTAGGTGATTGCAGTTTTGAAATATGGAACTGTGAATGAAGCAATTAGTTTTTCCACAAGAAATATCACTAAAATTAATAATAAAAAATACTGAATATTCCGTCATTCTGTCAACTGAGAAGCTCATATAATCCTACAAAATAGTTGACCGTTGCGGTCATAAACAGGCTAAATAGTGGCAAAACTATTTTATTAAAAGTCAACGTTTCGACCTGATTTTGCAGGTCTTCTTAAGAGCTCGAACAGATAAGATGCAAAAAGATATAAAGAATTGTGGAAGTTATATAATATTTAGACAAAAAATTATTAATGTGAATAAGCTTATTAAAATTATAAACAGTAAGTACATTATAATATAAAAAAAGTAAGCCAAGTAACAAGATCCTGAACTGAAGTAAATAAATGGTAACAATCGTTGTAGTGAATATATAATATATGTAATTGTGAATATACTTCTACAGATCTACAGGAGATTGGAAGAAAAGGAAAAAGGATATAATGTGAAATAATAGATATAAAGGAATGTGGGGTAAGAAAAGAAAAAAGAAATCCAAAAAATAAATAAATAAGTAAATAAAATTAGAAGAATAAAAATAGAGAATTATAGGTGTGTTTAGCTAGGAGTTTCACTTAGAACAGGAAAATCAAGGTAAGATTAGGTATCTACACATTCCTTTTCTTTCAATCTCTCCTAAACAATATAAACTCCTCTCTCGATCATAGAGGCCTCAAGTCGATGAAAAGATCGATGAAAAAGTACTTCAATCAACGTAAGGTTGTGTGGATACGAACCCTTTGGCTTGCATTATCTCGAAAATAGTACGGCGTTGGGTTTAAGAACTCAGGGCCTGATAGTTCCGAAGGGGTCTTGGAGTACGCATCAAAATCTTCAAAGCCCAATTTGTTCCGAATCGATCTACCGACTTACCACCGTTGCAGTATCGAACCCTAGAAAAATGTATATATCGACTTTATATATTTTAGAAAGAAAAACAAAAGCGGATAGTACCTAAGCTAAAACCCCGTGTAATTCTGAATCCAACGGTACTCCATTCATGGTATTTGAGCATGACAGGATTTTATATTTGGTACAAAACCTAATTTTGATAACTGTAATCTATCTATATAAATAAAATAAAGGTTTTGTCTGTACATTGAATAGAATCAACCTGTTTCATGATATCTTTTCGTTTCATACATTACAGACACCAAAACCACTTTAAAAAAAAAATTTTTTTTTGAACCCCTATTCCAGACTGAAACGACTAGAAGCCGCCCGACATTTCCGACTACTCCAACACTTACTGGACAAACGCTCTAAGCTTCCAATCAATTACAAACGACTCATATACATGACAATAATAAGACCTATTTGGACTAACTTGGGGCTGAGCTAAACCATCGAATTCCTCTCGTATCCAATCCTTACAATCCAAAATCCTTCGTAAAGTCCTCTACGCTCCTTACATTGTCACAAATAAAATCATCCATAAAGACCTTAATGTTCTATATGTTTCCGATTGGGCCCAATCCAGATACCTATCAGATTCAAGATATGTTGTACATGTCATGTTACCAATGTCACATTTACTTGTTGTATTTTCTATGTAATACAGTCGTAAATTTCATTAAAATAAAAAAATAATTTTTTTTGTCTGTCTGTATTTCCGCGTTGTCCAACGAAATTTTGTTAGGGGTAAGCTCAGAATGATTATGGCAGACTTTTGAAATTTTTGACATTATATTTAGGTTTTCTTGGCTTCAAATGAAAACAAAATATCGAGTAGAACCAAAGTTATGAATTCTTGAGTAATTTATCTAGAGCGATTAGGCTGTTACTTATTTCTCATCCCAACTTACTCTACAGCGAGCCACATTTAAAAGTTGTACTATTCAACTGATGGAAGAAAAATAAGGTCTCTAAGAGGGGAGAGGAAGTTATCCAAACATGGACTTAATCGTATTGGCTTCAGCAGCTGAACAATATATCAATGGCCGACGACGGAATATTCAATTTAACTGTTATCTGATTGGCCGAAGAGAGAATTGACTGCAGCCAATCGGATGATCCCTATTGCAGAGGGGCTGGTTATCTCTCCACGGGACTTTACTTGACAGAAGATGAAGAGGAAGCAATCAGATGAAGCTATTATAAGATACGAGAAATCAACAGCAAAAAATACTTTATTTATTGAAACTATATAATTAATTACAAAATCAGCTTTAGTCATGGCAGCAATTGTTGCAGCCACTTCTATCGTGTCGACAGTGCAGCAATATGGCATTTAAATATCTTAGAACTACCGTCGCACTATCACGTTTAGTAAGTGTACTTACGAGTTAAGTAAGTGTACCAATATTAATAACCGTATTGTTAGATTTGTTTACTTTCAATTACCTATATATGTAATATACGTATAGTAAGCTGTATATCGATTTCAAAAAGGTTTACGATTCTGTTGACCGCCAGAAACTGTATAATATTCTATTCGAGCAGGGCATTCCAGAAAAAACAACAACAAAAAAACAGTAAATCTAGTCAGGGTGTGCTTGATGGAAACACTCAATAAAGTTAGAACCGGTAATAATCTGTCCGAAAAGTTTGAGGTTCGTTCGGGATGTAATGAAGTATTGCATAGAATATTCGTACCGAAGAAGGATGAGTTAACGGGAGAGTTCAGACGGTGCACTGTACCCGAGTAATATAATTGAGGTGATTTCATCCCGAGGAATCAAATTGGCTTGTAAAATGTTGTCTTAGTAACGAGAGAATTCTTAAAAGGTTAATATTTACTGTGCCGAATGGTAAGCGTCCGAGGGATTGACCGAAGCGAAGGTGGGAAGATTGCGTTAAAGCCGATATGAAGGGACTAGGTTTGGACGGCGAACGGTGGAGGGAGGTGTGTAATGAACAATTGATGGTGTCGGCATCGAACCTTCGGTTTCGCTAAGCCTTTTATTATTATTATTTTCTCTTTATTTTTCACATATACAATGGTGTTTAAATAATGTAATAGTTGGGGACCTATTAGGTCAGCCAAAAATTACATTTGTATATTTTCTTAATTATTTTATATTTGTGAACTTCCTGACAATATTTGCTGTTCCCAACAACACCGCTTGTTGCATTCTTTCGATCGTCTGAGATGGTAGTTCTAGTAGTCGCAGAGAAGATACAGTTTCTTCCGGTATCAGTCCGTCGCACGAGATTACAATTGGCAGAATTCGGGTTTCCTTCAAATGATATAATTGTTTGATCTCTTCAGCCAATTCTACGTACTTTACCTTTTTTTCCGCTACTACCTTGTGCAGGTTATCATCAGAAGGAACTCCAATCTCTATGATAAACGCAGATTGCTTACCTTTATCTATTATAAGAATGTCTGGTCTGTTGTGGGGGATGGTGTGATCCGTCAGGATCGGTTGATCCCAGAACACCATGACATTGCGCATGGAGTTAATTGGTTCTGGATGGTATTTATAATACGGACAATACTTATCGACGAGTTCCATTTTCTGAGCCATAGCTTGATGCACTACCTTAGCTGCATTGTTGTGTCTCTGCAAGTATTCCTTACCCGCAAGTATTGTGCATCCCGATGTTACATGTTGAATTGATTCAACTGCCTTTTTGCATAAGCGACATAAGTCATCGATGGCCTCTCCACATATATGTTTTCTGTATGCTTTTGTGGCTATTACCTGTTCTTGAATAGCAAACAAGAATTCTTCTGTTTCCGGAAAGATACTTCCACTCTTCAGCCATGTCAATGACGCCTAAGCGTTCACTCCTACATCCATTAATGAGTGATAAAATCGTCCGTGTAAAGGTTTATTTTTCCATATTTCTGATCGAGTGCCATCATCTGCTTCACTAATCGGGATTCCAGGGCTTCGTAAATTCAAAGCTGTATAATTTATATTACATTTATATTTTATTATTATTATTATTATTATTATTATTGCGTATAGTAAGGGTAACTATTGCGTTCGTGATAATTTTCGAATCTGAGTTTTCAACAGAAATCTAGTCAGGGTGTGTTTTGAGGTTCCCTGAGTATAAATAACCAATTCCCACAAAACGAACTGTGAGTGTGTGTGTATATATATGTGAACAGCCTAGCTAACAAAAGAAAAGTCGTACGGAAATAAAATTGAGTATTTAAAGTTTTTATAATCTTGTGATGTTACAGCAACATTTTCGTCAAAACCGGCAAACCAGAAGATGTACTTTATATCGTCGATTTAACACATTTTTACGATTTTCTCAAAAACGGCTTTTACGATTTTAATTAAACTCATTATATCATTAAGCATTCCTTAATATAATATAGATTCTATTCTCATTGATGTTCTATAACTGGGCTTAAATGGCTAATTTTCAATATTAGCTTCCTCGAAAGCACCTTTAATATTTTTTTTTTAAACAATTAACCATTTCACATTGATCTCTGTAATAAAAATAGTTAAATATAAAATATGAAACTATTTGATAATTAACTAAATGAGAAATAAGAGATCGTAATGGAGAAGAGTTGTAATGGAGTAATCAAAGGAATACGAGGGCGTCCGAGCTTACCCTGAAGATTAGAACAGTCTTCCATACGTAACATGAGCTTAATATAATACGGACTCCGACAATATTATGTACATATATATATTAAATAGGTAGATAGATAATAATAATAATAATAATAAGGCTTAGCGAACCCGAAGGTTCGATGCCGACACCACCAATCGCTTGTTACACACCTCCCTCCACCGTTCGCCGTCCAAACCCAGTCCCTTCAGATCGGCTTTAATGCAATCTTCCCACCTTCGCTTCGGTCTACCCCTCGGACGCTTACCATTCGGCACAGCAAATATTAACCTTTTAGGAATTCTCTCGTTACTAAGCCCAACAACTTTACAAGCCCATTTGATTCGCCGCGATGAAATTACCTCAATTATATTACCCGGATACAGCTCACGCAATTCGGCGTTGTGTAACCGTCTGAACTCTCCGGTTAACTCATCCTTCTTCGGTCCGAATATTCTACGCAATACTTTATTTTCAAAAACCTTAAGACGCTGCTCATCCCTTAATGTAAGCGGCCAAGTTTCGCATCCATAAAGAACTGTAGGCAAGATAATTGTTTTATAGATTCTAATTTTTAAGTTTCGGGACAAGAGGCGCGAACTAAGCAGTTTTGTCATAGAAAAATAACAAGCATTCCCCGCCTTCAGTCTAACCTTAATCTCTTCTTCAATTTCGTTTTTTTCTAGTTATCGTAGAACCTAGATACCTAAATTTATCTACCTGTTCAAACATATTACCATCTATATCGATATCACCAGTAGTATCGCCATTCTTGCTGCTAACCATATATTGATTCATAATATCCATAATGAATTAGTTCACCATACACCACAAATAGATAGATAGATAGATAGAAAAAAAACTTTATTCTGGGACTAAGTCCCTTCAGAATAACAAAATTGTACAAAAGAATAGAATATTACTGGCCTAAAAGTTTGAAACAATAACTAATTGATAAAATAAACTAAAAAGTAAAGAAAACCTTAGGTGGACAAGCTATATACAATACAGATAAAATTATGTACAGAGTATTTAAAACTATGAACAAATCACTTAAAACTATGAACGAATCACTTGAAACTATGAACAAAACTATATATAAGGGTTGAACAACATAAACATACACTTTGAGAAATGAAGAACGAAAAAGAGATAGAATGAGTCCATTTCATAAAAAAAAATTTACTTGAATATATATATAAAAATAAACAGTTAATTATAATTGAATAAAAAAAAATGTATGTATTGTAATTCCTACGTCGATAGTAAGAAATGCACTATCTCTTACCAATTATTATATCATTATTATTATTATATATGATCATTATGACATTATTATTATAATCATATGATTATATGATTGCTACACAATACATTATATAGTATTAATAGTAACTGGTATCTGACTGTTTTTGGAACAGGAATTGGAATAGGAGGTTTTTTTAATGTATATAGGGAAGGGCATGTCGAATTTTGATCGGGAGGGAATTCCAAGGTTGACAGAGCGGGCTATAAAGGAGTTTTGGAATGGGGCAGATCCATAGATCTCATAAGAAAGGATGTATAAGTCAGAGGGTCGAGATCTAGTAGTGAGGGAATGGATTGAAGGACTTAAATTGTGACTAATAAATACTATCGTTGGTATTATTTAATATTTAATTGTATAGATTACAGCGATATAAAAATTAAAATTTGTACATAAAAGAGTAATTAAACAAATAAAAATACCCACAATGAAATGTAAATAAATATAATTTTTACATTCACTTCCCTTTATCTGAAAATATTTATTTCTGCTAAGAAGAGAGTGATGAGTGAAAGTCGTGTGATGCGCGCACCAGATTTGTTGACTAGCAACACAGCAAATTAGTATTAGATAGTCTTATTATTTAAATATCTAACAAAAATAATCTTCGTTCAGATGTGTGTGAGAGAGAGGGTATGTAATAAAAAAAATACTTCCATTATAATCACTTTTTATTATGATGTTGGCCTGAAAATGATTAGAACCAGAGAGCCATTGATGAATAAAAGTACTGAATTATCAGTACATCAATAATTCATTTATTTGTTCTATTTTCCTGTTTTTACTGAACGATTTATAATACCATTTCCATCTTTGAACAATTGATAGAATACTCCTTCAGAATTCGGTGGAACTCAAAAGGGATTACATTTCAGTAATTTTATCCTTCTTCTGCTAAAGGCGTCCTCTCTTGGAAAAAAGGAAAATCTTTTTCTCTCCTTACCAATATTCATCCCTCAATATTAAAATGCCTTAGATGAAAGCTTAGATATTCGATACATCAGATAATATAAATAAGCAAGAAATATAATTAGACAGACTTTAAACTGTTTAATATTATCAATTAATCATGTTGGTATTTCAAAACAGTAAACGTTATCACCTTGTTGACAAAATAAGCTAAAAGTGAGTGCGGTGTTTAAAGAAGGAGTGGGGGGCGGAAAGCTAGGAAATAAAAAAAAATCTAAACAGCCAATTATTGAACGCAGTATCGTTGATTTTTTTTGTTATCTTGTTTATTGAAAAAGTAAAATTATAATATGGAATTTTAATTTTAATACTGCATTTTTATATTTCATTTAGTTATTTTTGAAGTGAAAATTTCTTTGGGCGCGCTTATCATTTTATTTTGTGGGTATTGAATGAAACTGAGCCGTCATGGCCGGCTATGTAACGTTCATTCGGGTAAAGTCGGCAGCAGTAGACAATTTTTGAATCTCGATTAAAATAATTCAGAAACTAAAAATTGGACCTGCCAACTGTAAGCAAGGGAAATGTTAAATATTATAAAGGAAGGAGATGGTCCGGGGTGGCTGTCATAAATAGGATAAATAGTGGCAAAACTAGTTTATTAAAAGCCAACGTTTCGACCCGACTTTGCAGGTCTTCTTCAGGGAGGGGTGTTCAGCAAGGAGTTTCATCTAGAACTGCTCCAGTTCACGACTTATTAATTAAATTTTTAAAAACTATCAACATTTAAAATAAAATTTAAAAGAACTGCAAGTGACTAAACAGACTTAAGTGTAAATGACTCCAATGATCGAAACACTAAAAAAATAAACAATAATATATTTTTTTTAATATCTTAAATTATTGCTAGTGTAAGTGTAAAAGGTTCTAAGTAACAATTTTACATGTACATTTCATTTACGCTAAAGGTGACATTTTGTAGCCTGTAACAGCTATAATAGTCTATCTACAAACTAGAAAAATGACCGAACGAAATAAAATATGAAATCATACTAATATATCGTACAGATATAATCAGTTGTTATACTTTTCTGCAAAACTACTCAATTTTTACATACGACCTTCTGTAGTAGCGATATTAATGCTGATTTTGAAATACGGCTAAGAGAGTCCAAAAATGGATCTTGTTACTTTGTTGAAGGGTAGAAAACCATGGATCCAAATTAATATTTTATGAAAAATGGATCTAAGAATAGTTTAAACAAATATGATAAACTGAGCGAGCTAGGTTATTTCAACAAATAAAGGAGAACAATGGAGGAGTTCTTGAAGGGAAATCATCTGTCGATAAAGGGAAAGAAGTTTGATGGGATGGTCGTGTAGCTCCAAGCAATCCATCAATTCGGAAGGTTTATTCTATCCTTCATGATTTAAGAAGATATCTCTAAAATCGTAATTTATGTTTTATTTTATTTTTTGTAACGATAAATTTAAATATAAGAAAATTAATTTTTAATCCGACATGACGACCCCGAAAAGATGATATAGAGAAATACAATGGCATAAAAAGACTTGTAGATTGTCTACCAATTGGTAACGCTTAAAGGCGAATCTACGGGGACAGGCTTTCGGGCTGAAGACCCCTCCCCCAAAAAAATGTTAAAATATAACCATGTTTTATAAAACGAATATTAAAAACTATCTGTTAAAGTATGCTTGTTCGTTTAATAACATTTAATAGGACTTCAAAAAACACTTAAACACCATTTCATATACCTAGTTAATTTCTTTCTTTTTTTTCTAATTAATTATTGTTATGTGTATACGAAAAAAAATCTTTCTGGATGAAGCCCCCCCAAAATTAAATCCTGGATCCGCTAGTGGTAACGCTCTAATGAAGCATCTAAATCAGGAGATCACAGGACCTTTTTCTTTTCAAACGCCTCAGAGGGCTATCAGAGATCGAAGAGGTAGCAAGGTTAGAAAGGAGAGTATTAAGATGATTCTGAAGTTTATTATGGAAGGATAGGTATCTGGATTGCGCGTTGCCCGGCAATCTGATAACCAAAGCAGAATACCATAAAATAATTACGTATACAAGTTCGCGTCCCAGTGTTAGGAGGGTATTTAACTCTGGCTTTAATCCACCGCTCTCACTCCCTGCTCGGGGAAAACCCCCGTATAGCCTAAAAGCAAGGTAGAGAAGAAATAAAAATCTTGATTGGGCCAATACGGAAACATATGAAATATTATTAAGGCCGTTATAGATGATTTTTTTTGTATGCAGTAAGGATTAGCATTGAGGATTTTACGAAGGATTTTGGATACCAGAGGAATTCGAAGGTTTAGTGGAGCCCCAAACCTCAATTCCGTAGTCCAAATAGGCCTTATTATAATCATGTATATTTGTCTTTTGTAATTATTTGGAAGCTCAGAGCGTTTGTCTAGTAAGTGCTGGAGTAATCGGAAACGTCGAATGGTTTCTTGACGTTTAAGTCTGATATGAAGATTACAAGTGAGTAGTTTGTCCAGATGTAGTCCTAGGTAACGGATTTGTTCAACGCAGACGTAAGAATAATGAAAACGAACAATATAAATTAGATTTGTCTGACACAAAATGATAGAAAATATGTGATTAAATTATAAACAAATAAATAATAACTGTGAAATGGCAGTAATATAAGGCTGAAACAATAAAATACAAAAAAATATAATTTTAATATTAATATTATCGTAAAGTTTTGGTTAGTATTTTTATGTTTTATTTTATTATTTCCGAAATACAGATCTCATTACTTCTAGAATATTGCATCATGGGGAGATAGGATCCTTGCAAGGCTAAAAAATATAATGCTTTGTCATGTTTATCACATAACAAATAATACTTCATAAACTTACCTGTTTATTATATATATAATTAAATTCACCATATTTTTCCAATTTTTCTTCGGTGCATACTATTTATTTTCAAGTTTATTTATTATCAGCCAATTTTACACCAATTTTTAAAATTTTGTCAACTTAATGACTACACATCTAATTACGACGTTTCGGCTCGTTGAGCCATTTTGAAGTCTAAAAAAAGTTTTACAATTTACAATCATAATTATAACCTTACATATTCCAATATATAGTAATTCTTTTTATATACCTAAATACCAATCATGAAATGAAATGAAAAAATAATTTTATTCTGGGACTACTGTCCCCTAAGAATAATAACAGAGTTACAAATTTATGTATCTTTATGTATGTATTATGTACAAATCATGTACCTTTTGACTTATGCGAATTGCATGCGTGTCTACTCATAATACAATTTTTTATTCTTGTCGTGTCCACCTTTAATTATTTTATAATATTAATATTACTCAATTATTTCTTATTAAATGATTCAAATAAGTTAAAATTACCTTATCATGTGTCACCCACATGTCATAAGCCTCATTTCTATTCAGTGACTGGTTATTCTTAAAGGAGTAGGGGAAGACTATTTTAAACATATACAATGATGTTTTCCAATATTATATGTGGATATATTTTAAGTAAAATTAGCTAATTCATTTCAAATTTTTATTTTTTCAATTGAACTCGCGTAAAATGTATTCATATTATCCACGTATGTATGATTATTTACCGAGTTTTTTTAAATTTTTAGTTATTTATATTGCTTCCTTTATTCTACGTTTATTCGTATTACTTTCATTATGCAGGATTTTGAAATTTAATTCATGTTTTGTTTGCATAGTATTTTAAAAATTGGTGTAAAATTGGCTGATAATAAATAAACTTGAAAATATATAATTAAACATTTCTCTCGTGTTCAATTTAATAATTAGAAAACGTAAGTATATAAGTTATATAGAATAATAAACCTAGAAACCTTATCAGCCTAAACCCGATCCGTATTCCTACCCACGCTTCCCCCATAAATACCCAAATAGATAGAACCTCAGACCAGGGTATTGGGTTTCAGTAATAGCAGTTAAAGACACCGGTGGAATTACAGATGGGTTTTATCTACATCCATCCCTTAACTAAAACAGCTGTGATTTAGATAAATAAGAATGTAACATATAAACAACATCCAGTTTCTTTTATTAATAGTAAAATAATATATTCCTAAAATTAAATTGTTTCTTATATTAATAACTAATAATATTTCTTTGCTTAACATACAAAAGAACTACTAAAATATAGCCACAACGGCCGAATTGTAGCAGAAAATTTGTCAAATTCAATCCCTACAGTGAGAAAAAAAAATTATGGGAAAAAAATGTCTTTAAATGAAATTAAATTGTATGTGTGTAATTAAGTTAGGTTAGTTTCTTTTTGTTGATATACATTTACTTATAATATTATAATTTTTATGTTTAATTTCTTTTTATTTACTCAACATAGAGTGTAAATGAGATACTCTATTTTTATTAATAATGTCCTAAAATGTGACAAAATATAATACAATTAAAAAACTTGTTGATGTAGAGTTGGTTGACCGTTGATATGATATGAGAAGGAAATAGTCGAGGGTGCGGTCAAAAAAAAAAAAAAAAAATTAAAATATATAAATAATTTTAATTTTTGCCGACGTTTCGACCCACTTTGCAGGTCGTCTTCAGGGCGTTGGATGTGGCACTGCGGGAGGCGGTTGAAACACTGGTGTTTCAACCGCCACAAACACAGTGTTTCAACCGCCTCCCGCAGTGCCACATCCAACGCCCTGAAGACGACCTGCAAAGTGGGTCGAAACGTCGGCAAAATTTTTTTTTTTTTTTTTTTTTAATTTCTTTATTGAGTATTATAACAATCTGTCTGTTGGACATTGGTTATAGTGAGGTAGGATGACATTCACACCATATGTACAAAAAAATAAAATAAATATACAATAGACAATAAAATAAAATAACCTAAAAAATAAGAAAATTAAAACTACGGAAAAAAAAAAAAAAAAAAAAAACACATGCATACCTATATACAATCAGGCGAGGGAACTCCAAGAGAACCCTGCGCTACTCTCCCAACCGCTGGTACTAAAGCCAGCGGAGATTGGTCGAGAGCACTTTAGCCACATACACACATGTCTTGAGTGAAGAATCAGGCCATTGCCAGAACTCCAATTTATATAATCTACAAAAGGTCGCGAGGCCACTGCCGTTTCAACCTTCTTGGAGGATTATAGGGATGGGAGATGCTTGATAGGGATTGTGCAAGAGGATTTGGGTGGTAAGTAAGGTTCTGGTGAAATTTGGAGAATTTTTCTGGGATAAGGTCTAGGACAAATGGGATGTTAAGGTCATGATGTAGGGTTTTGTTGGATACATAGAAAGGAGCATCGACTATTGTTCGAAGGACTTTAGACTGGAAGGATTGGATGCGCTTGATGTTAGAAAATTTTGCTGATCCCCACAGTTCTAGTCCGTAAGTCCAAATAGGTTTCAGTATTGTCTTGTAGATCAGTAGCTTGTTTTCAATAGAAAGTTTAGATTTTCTGCTTAGTAGTCGGTATAGTTGGCCGTATCGTCGGTTGAGTTCTTGTCTTTTGAGTCTAGTATGCGGGTTCCAAGTTAGTCTTCGGTCTAAATGAAAGCCAAGATACCGGACTGTGTCTGAATAAGGAAGCTGGATGGAATTAAAGAGTACTGGTGGACAGGAATTGCGTCGGAGTGTAAAGGTAATATGTTGGCATTTAGATTCATTAACTTTAATGCGCCAGTTATTACACCAGTGCTCAATCAAGGTGAGGTGACTTTGGAGATTTAAGGATGCTATTTCGGGATCAGAGTTGGATGATAAGATTGCAGTGTCGTCAGCGAATGTTGCAAGAAAAGTATCGGGATGAACAGGGATGTCAGCAGTAAAGAGGATGTAAAGCACGGGACCCAAGACGCTGCCTTGGGGAACACCGGCTTTAACGGAGTAGATATTGGAAAATTCTGTTCCACAGCGAACTCGAAAGGAGCGGTCAGAGAGGTAGGATCGGAGGACTAGGTACAAGGACTGAGGTAAATGGATTTTAAGCTTGGAGAGCAGTCCGGAGTGCCATACCCGGTCAAATGCCTGTGCAATGTCCAGAAAGGCACCCGAACAGTATTTCTTGTTTTCTAGGGCTGAGGAAATATGATCAACAACTCGGAGTCCTTGTTGAACAGTAGAATGTTGAGAGCGAAAACCAAACTGATGGGAAGGGATATTTTGGGATTCTATAATGGGTAGGATTCGTTTCAAAAGGATCTTTTCAAAAATTTTTGAAAGGATTGGGAGTAGGCTGATTGGTCTATAGGATGTTGAGCTATTGAGAGGTTTTCCTGGTTTTGGGAAAAGGATAACAGTGGAGTGTTTCCATAACAGAGGGAAGTGGGTGGTGCGTAGGATACAATTGTAGATATATGTAAGGAATATGACTGCTTTGGATGGAAGTTGTCGAAGGATTTGAGGTGTAAGGAGATCATGTCCATGAGCTTTACGGAGGATTAGTTTTTTTAATTGAAATTTTACTTCGGAAGGATGAATAGCTTTTGGGGGCAAGGAAAGTGGGATTGGTGATGTAAGGAGTTCTTCTACTGTTACGGTGTGGGCAGGATGGGATTCCGGATGTGAAATAAATGTATTGGATAGGTGAATGGCGAACTCCTCAGCTTTATCTTCGTCAGATGCTGCCCAGGAGCCATCACCTCGTCGGAGAGGATGGGAAATGCGGTGAGGATTTAGGATTTTTGTTGTGGTTTTCCAAAGGGAATTGTCGCGAGAAGAGAGGGAGGATAGGTAGGAGTTGAAGGATTGTGATCTGAAGGTGGCTAATTCCAGTTTTAATTGTTTGCAGTAGTAATTATAGGAGCAGCGGTCGGTAGGATGTCGGGTACGTTGCCATAATAATCTGGCACGGCGTTTGGTGCGGATTAGGTTAAGGATGTGTTGGGGTAGAATGGTCTTTATAGGAATTCTGGAGGAGTCTTTTGGGAAGGAGGCAGTCCAGGCGGCTTGTTGGATTGTGGTAGTAAAGGAATTTACGGCACTATCAAGGTCATCGGGAGTTTTGAGGGATATGTTGAGATCAATATTATCGGAGATTATTTGGCGGAAAAGGTCCCAGTTTACTGGGCCCCTAATGAATGACGGTGGAGAAGGTTTGGGAACAGGTTCAAGTGAAACATTAAGGATTAGAGGACTATGGTCAGAGGAAAGTTCATTTAGACGTGTAATGGAACAATTGAGGGGACTTAAGCCGCTGTGGATAAAGAAATCAAGAAGATCAGGATTACGGTTGGGATCTGTGGGCCAGTAGGTAGGAGAGTTGGGGGAAAGGAGGTGGAAACGTTGGGAATTGAGTGCAGACAGCAGGGTTCGGCCACGAGAATTCGTGGTTCTGGAACCCCATTGTTGGTGCTTGGCATTTAGGTCTGCACCCAAGATGAAGTGATGTCCTAAGGAGTCGAGGAGATAACTGAATTGGGCATTGGATATGGATCGGTTAGGAGGGCAATACGCTGATGCAAGAGTGACCGGAAAGGAGAAGGTTTTTATCACGATAGCGGTGGACTGTAGGAAATCATGTATTGGTAATGGGAGTACGTGATGGGAGAGGGATTGGTGTACAATTACAGCAGTACCGGCATGTGCTTTTCCGTCAGGGTGGTCAGTACGATATGTCAGGTATTGTGGTATATTGAAGTGCTGTTTAGTGGTTAGTCGAGTTTCAGTAATTAGTGCCACATCAATGTTCTTGTCAAGTAGTAAAGTAGATAGTTCGTCTGTATGATTTCTAACACCATTCGCATTCCAAAGGAGAATGGATATGGGTTTAGGGATGTGAGTCATTTAAGGATTTTTCAAAGGAGGGATGAGGTGAGATACGAGATTCGTGAGGAGTGATATGAGTGGAGTAACAAGGGATTTGAAATCGGTGAGGAAAGATGCTAACAAACTTGTGAGATCTGTTGCATTTGAAGGAGGAGGAATATGAGGAATTTGTTGTTGGTGGTTAGGTATATTAGGATGAAGAGGATTTTGAGGTTGGGTTTGAGGTTGTTGTTGTGGCAGGGCTTGACATTTATCCGTTAAAGTCTTACCTCTAAGTAGTTGGGAGAATGATACATCATTGTTTACAATTCTGGAAGGCTCTCTCTCTCTTCTTGTTCTTAGTGCTTCATCTTGAATCCGGTTTTTCTGGTGTCTGGTTTTGAGATTCTTGTAAATTTGGCAGCCTTTGTAGTTGGCCGGGTGTCCCTCCAAGCATAGGGCACATACTGCTGGATCTTGTATAGGTTTGGTGCACTCTACAGATTTGTGCTGTTCACCGCACTTCACGCAACGCGGCAGATGGTGGCAATATGTCTTCGTGTGGCCATAGGTCTGACAATTATGGCACTGCACGATGTCTCTCTTGGGATATGGCTTCTCAACTTTCACCATTGTGTAGTATATTCTTGTGATATCATATATTTTTTCGATACCTGGTGATGGCTCCAAGTCCACGAAAAACAATGGTAGTGGGATCCTATTTCGTAATCCTGGCTGCTCCCTGTCCTCCTTCAAAACGTTTGTTACCTGGCGTACATTGAAACCAAGCGTCGTTAGTTCTTCTTTAATAACTTCAGTGGGGGTTGAGGAATGTAAATTTCTTATCACTACTCGTAAAGCTCTTTCCTGCCTCAGCTGGTAAGTGTGAAAATTCGCATTTGTTTCTGATAAGTACTTCACTATTTTTCGGTAGGCTTCTGCAGAATCAGGTGTTATTTTGGTGTCATTGGTCCTGTTAAGGCATGAATAACTGCCAGAGCAGATTTTATTTAGTTGGGTGCAGAACATCTGGAAATTTTTTATATTTTTCACAAATATCGGAGGAGGCTTTGGTTCTCTGGGTATTGCTGCAGACTCCATTACTTCTCTGTCATTTTGAAGCACTTGGTAGGGGTTTGGAGTAAAGAAAGGTGATTCTTCAATCGTTTCTTGCGCAGACGTACCTGGTTGGGGCTGAGGTTTTGGTTCTGAAGTGTTCATTTTGGTCACTGGAGGTATTTCTCGTAGGCAGCGACGAGTCCTTTGTTTGGCTGGTGAGCTAACTCCGTCTGACCGAGACCTCTTGGGCACCTTACTGGCCATCACTTGCTGATCATACCGCATATCATAAGAGAAAAATAAATAAATAAATAAATAAATAAAAAATAAAAAAATAAATAAAAAAAAAAAAAAAAAAAAAAAAAAAAAAATTTTTTTTTTTTTTCTTGAAATAACAAAAAAAAAAGATGTCAACAGTAAATATCAACTGCTCTGATATACACTTTAACTGTATCACGTGAATAATCAGAGAGATTCCGCTATAAAATTGGTAAAAACTGAGAGAGGAGTTGAGGAGACAACCTTCTCATCAGCTGATCCACTGCCTTGTCCGGCAAAAATTAAAATTATTTATATATTTTAATTTTTTTTTTTTTTTTTTTTGACCGCACCCTCGACTAATTCCTTCTCCTAAAAAACTTGTTCATTAAAAATAAATAAATAATAAATTAAGATCAAAGGATACTTTTTTTTACAACAATAGAATAACGCAATCTGCCACGCCCAAAGAAAAATACAAATGATTTAGAAAAAAAAATAAAGCAAAGTCGAGCAAACAAATATATAAAATAATAATAAGCAGTAATAAATTAAGGATATTAATAAAATTAAAATAATATATGATTTTCTCAAATAAGTGGTATGTATAAATAGGTAATGATTAGAAAATCAGTATATGACAAAAATTAAATTAAAGTTAAATAAAAAAAAAATAGAAGTCATCTAAACTTCATTTATATCTATGTAAAAAGGAAACTACTGACGAAATTTTACTTGTAATAGTTAAATACTACAATTACATTCTCAACATGGCATAATAAATAAAAGATATGTACTATATTTTATTTCTTATATTTAATTTCTTTTCATATTTTTTTATTTTGACTATTTAATTAAACTATATTCTTGTTTATGTATCTCTAAGGCTCCTTTGCCCACATTTTTGTCTTTCTGTATTATTCTAAAGGGACTCGTCCCAGAATAAATAAAGCATTATTATTATTATTATTATATTCAACTATTAAATAAACGGTAGAATACACTTCAATAAATTTTTTTTTTCACAAACTTTAAATGATTTTAAAACTATCGAGGTATTAAAACAAAAAAGTAAATTTTGTTTATAATAAACCTTTTTTATTGTCTTGTATCCAGTAAAACAGTAAGATACAATCACAGAACAGTTTATTTTGTTATAAGTATTCTTTTCTTTAATCTTGTTACTAGTAATATTTAATTTTTTTCTAATTATTTTGTATTTATATAAAATTATGTTCGTTAAATATTTATAAACAAATAATAAAATGTGCGTACTTATCTTTTGTATTTTGATAAGTAAATTAAATATACATTATGTGATGAACTCTTAAAAAATATACATAAATGTGAGAGTTTCACCTGCATACAATGCAATAATGAAATAAGTTTTCATGGAATGTTATGTAGTAGTTTCGAAACAACTAGTTTAGAAACAATGTTTGCAATAATTTGTATTAAAATGAATAATTATTTTATTGTATTTGCTAGAAATAACTTACGGCTTAATATATAATTTTTTATCTATCGAGTAATATTTAAAAAATATATATATATATATATATATATATATATATATACATATTAAAAAAATAATCAAGGACGAATAATAGAAAACTGATATGTTACTGAAGGCGAATTAATCGCCTAAAGGTAGGCAACCTGTGTAACTCTCGAGCTGGAGGTATTACATAGTTCTTCATCGCCTCAGGAACTGACTTAAGAACAGGACATCTCTTCGAGGATTTAAACATTTCAAGAATATATTCAATTTATACATTTCTTTGTTACATTATATACAATGTAATTGTATTATAATAAAAATAATAATATTAGAAAAAAACTATATTAATTCAAATACTTCAAATAATCAAATTCCTTGATGTGACAGAATGTAATATTTCTAAATAAACAAATGAATTCAAATACGTTGCGCAAATATGTTAGTTTGATGAAAATAACAAGCTTATGCATCGATCAGTAAATGAATGCTAACAACATATTAGGAATACAAATATATGTTTTTATCAACGTCCTCATTTTCTATTTTTTTTTTAATCAATTGTAAAATAATCTTTTTTTTTTAATCAATTATAAAATAATTTTTTTTTTATTAACTTAATTTTTTCAACTCACACCTGTCAGAAGTTCCGACAATCAGCGAGTGTGATGTCAAGATGTATAAGGTTAATATGTCTTGGAATAGGCGTGAGAGAGAGGAGTTCCCAACGGCGTCCTTCCTGTCATGAATTTAATATTTGTAGTTAGTGGAGGAGATCCCTCATCCAGCTTCTTTTAAGCCTCCTTCGGGTGCAATCGGGCATGTTAGTTGTGGCCATGCCTCGAATCAATGAGTTGGTATGTCCGTGTAAGTTATTATGAAATATTTCGTAGTGTGTATGTTACGTATGTGGTCGTTAACTGTTGGCATATGTAAGTCTTTATGTAGAGTAATGTTACTGACGTACCAGGGAGCCTTGGTGATAGTCCTGAAAGTTTTTGATTGAAAAGTCTGTAGTTTACGTATGCGAGACTTTTTGGCTATCGCGTATATCTGTGAAGCTTAGTTCCAAATGGTCATAAGTAGGTAAGAATACTTATTAAATTTCTGTCTAAGTTTTAATTTCGAATGTCTTGCGAGGAGTGAGTACAATAGTCGTAGTCTTAGGTGTAGAGTTTTTGTTTTGTTTTTGATCTGTGAGCCCCATGTCATTCTTCTGTCAAAAGTTAGTCCAAGATATTGAACTTTGTCTGTTTGAGGATTTTGGATATTGTCAAGGTAAATAGTGGAGCAAGTTTCACGTCGAAGCGTAAAAGTGATATGTAGTGATTTGTCTTGATTGAATCGAATTTTCCAAAGTTTGCACCATAAAATAATCTAATAAGAATGAAGTGTCTTTATTCTATGCTGTTGTATACGGCAACGAAATTGTAGTCATATAAACGAATAAACCTAATATTTGCTGATGACCAAGTAATCATAGCTCAGGATAGAGATGACAACAATTTTGTTTTGTTGTTGTTCAGTTTAAGGTTGTCGAGAGTTATGAAAAGTGATGTTTGACTATTAACTTCATGAAAACAGAGCACCTTGGCACTTCATCTGATGACACTCCAATTGCAAGAGATATAAAAACAGTAGAGAAATTTAAATATCTAGGATCAATATTTAATAGAAAAGGAACACCCGCAAATGAAATCGCCAGAAGAATTGGTACAGAAAGCAAGGTCAGAGCAATACTCAATAGTATCCTCTGGAAGTCGAATATATAGCCCAGCACAAAGAGGCTAATATGAGTCTATATTCGAGCCAATAACGACATATGCCTCGGAGACATAGGTCATCAAAAAAAGACTGTTAGCAGTAGAGGTGGACTTTTGGAGAAGAGATGCAAGAAAATCCAGAAGGAAAAAAAATTAAAAATGAAAGAATTGTAGAAATGATAGAGGTGGAAACAAACATTATAGCAAATATTGAAAAGAAAAGGTTACGCTGGTTTGGGCATGTTAAAATAATGACTCCTGAAAGATATGTATGGAACTGATAGTAAAAGGGATAAGGAAAAAAGGAAGACCAAGGGTAAAATTGAAAGAGGCAGTGGAAGAAAGTCTGGCATCAGAGAAGAACAACCTTTAGACAGAGGAGGGTGGAAGAATATCTTAAAGAATATTTAGTTCAAGGATAACCACAGTAATCGAAAAGTCCTTAATAAAAATAATTTTTTTTTTTTTTTTATATTTGTTTATTTAGAAATATTACATTCTGTCACATCAAGGACATTTATAATAGTGTTCAGAGAAAGCACACTCACACTCTATTTAGAATAAAAAAAAAATAATACAGAAACTTAATAATAATAAATACAATAAAATAAAATTAAAATAAATACAATAAAATAAAATAAATGTATATAAACAAAAGAACTAACCTAATCGTACACACTCGGGCTTGAGTGGAGGATCTGGCCATTGCCAAAACTCCAATAGATGCTTATTTACAAAAGGTCTCTGGGCCACTGCCGCTTCAACCTTCGAGGAGGATTGTAAGGATGGGTGGTGCTGGATAGAGATTGTGCAAGGGGATTTGGATGATAGGTAAGGTTCTGGTGAAATTTGGAGAATTTTTCTGGAATAAGGTCTAGGACAAATGGGATATTAAGGTCATGGTGTAGGATTTTGTTATTTACATAGAACGGAGCATCAACTATTGTTCGAAGGACTTTAGATTGAAAGGATTGAATACGTTTGATGTTAGAAGCTTTTGCAATAAAAATAAATAAACAATTAAATTAGTTATTCACTTACAAAGGTTTAACATTAAATATGATTTAAACAATTGATTGTAAATAATAAAAACAAAATAAATAAGACAATTTATCCTTCACTGTAACTATAAAAACTGTAACTTTATTTACACAAACATCTTATTCAAATTCAGTTTGTTCAAACAGTCGGAATAAGTTTTCAGGTTTATTTTTCGGATAAGTGAACACAGCTAAGGAACAAGTCTTTGCTATTCTTATCTTTTGTCCGTTAAGCTCTTATTGAATAAAATATACAAATCCGTTGTTTTAAAAACGTATTTGTCTCTTAAAACGTAAGAGTCTCTTTCTTATTTCAACCTTCTCAGTTTCTCTCCTCCTTCCTTTCATTCCTATTCTCTGTTTTAACTCTTAATTATTGCATACTTTGTCTGTACATATTGATAGACTTTACAACATCTCAATTTTCTGTCTAAATATTCTATTCACTATATCTTAATTTTACTATTTCTTTCCATTTCTTATATAACTTCATATTTTTCTGTTTTACATTTTATTCTAAGATTCCCTTTACAATACTTATGTCACCTTTTTTGACTATGTTTACTTCATCATTCCACACTTTGTACCTGTTATTATTATTTGTCTCTTGTTCTTACTATTGTCATTATTCTAACAACTTCATTTTACTGTAATTTTTATATTTCTCATACATTGTTATCTGGTTCTTTTCTCAGCCCTGATTATAGCCTGAACTTCAGGTCGAAACGTCGGCATATGTAAAAATAAATATTATCATTTATTTTTGCTTCCTTTTTGACTGACCACCCCAACTATTCTTCTCTTCATTATCCACGACAGTCAACCATTTACCAATTATGAGAAAAAAAAATGCAGAAAAACAAAAAAAAAAAAAGAAAAAGAAAAAGTGTCATTTTCTCGACACCCTTTAAATTTATCTATCTGACATACTTCAACGAAAAGAAGCTGGAAAAAAAAGTTACGAGGGATGGTAAAATTAAATTCCTAATAACTCAAAAAGTATAAGCTTTTTTGTTTATATTGTATGGTTTTTAAAAGTTTATAGAATTTCCTAAGAAAACAAAACAAATCGTTAAAATCGGACAATTAGGAGGAATGATATGGTCTCAAGTCTTTTCCCCTGAAAGGCGAAAATTTTGTATAAATTTAAAATATACTTTTTTAATTGTTGAGAATAAAAAAACTTATTTTCTACTGATATTTAATGAAGTATCTTACCTCAGAACATCTTTCACAAGAAATAAGTACCTAAATTTATTCCTTTATTCTCAGTTCTATATTTCAACAGGCTCCGGAATCAACTTACTCACTGTCTGCATTGATAACTTTTTCAACTAAAAATATCACTAAATTGACATTACTCAAAAATGTTGAAATTGGAGTTAGTCATTCTGTGGTTTATAAAAGCAGATGGAGTAACTAGATTTTTACCGCCGAAACAATAAATAGACATTTGTAATTATAATGGTCTTAATGATCTTTTACTTGTAAGCTTTAAGCTTTATCCCCGTTTAAAATGCACTTCAAAAATTTTTATAATAATTGCCAGAAAATAATTTCTATTCAAAGTAGAGCTGTAAGTGAAAGTTATGTGTTGCGCGCACCAGCTTTTTTAAAATAATATCTGTTAGAATGATGATTATGCTGTATTATCTATTAACGTAAGACAATGTGAGCAGCCGTGTAATTTTATCGTAGTTCTTTCTCTTAATGTATGTAAACAATTATTAATAAGTGATATTTATATAAGTTCTCGATTATAAATATAAACTTGAAGATGAATGCCTTTGCATCAAGACTTTTAACAGTTTTCAATCATCCCACCTGAGAGGCAGTAGCCCGGAACTTTCTTTAGAAGGAAGTTAAAAAGTGTTTACGAGTTGAGGGAAGCTTGCCTGAGCAAAGTTGCTAACTCACCCTAACTCAGGAAAGAAGATTGAGACTTCTCTTGAATAAAGAGTTACTTGTCAGGGAAAAGTATTTCTGATTTACGATATTATTTTCCTTGTTTCTTTCCTTATATAGACTATGGATTGGCGTCATTTTAGAGACAGGGTGGAAAAGTAACAATTTCGTTTGATTTATTTCTGTTAATATATTTAACATTTCTAACTGTAAAGTCTGCAGTATATTTACTATCCATTTAAATAGGTACTAAAAACTCAAAAATACCCATTTGTTTTCCACTTGATACGTAAGATAATATGTTCAAGATATATTGAAATTACAAATATTAACAGGATATAATGAGAAGGAGTTGATCGGGGGAGGGGGGAGAGGGGGAGGGAGGTGCGGTCAAATAAATACTAAATTATAGAAATAGTATTATTTAATTATTATGCCGATATTTCGACCCATCTTTCAGGTCCTTATCAGGGCTACAAAACATAAAAGGCACATGGTGAAAATAAAATAAATGAATAATAAGTAGATATTAAATAAGAAAAAGTCTGATAAAGAAATAATAAGATGATATCAGAGATATAGTGGGTGACAATGTGGTTAGAATATCAAGTATCACTAGCGTATCAAGAATTTAATTTTTGGGGGGGCTACAGCCCGAAAGATTTTTTTTTCATATACATATAACGATAATTAATTTGGAAAAAAAAAAAAAATTAACTACCTGTACGAAATGGTGTTTAAGTAGTTCTTGAAGTTCTATTAACTGTAATTACAGGAACAAAAATAAATTAAGAGATAGTTTTTAATATTTTTTTCTGTAACATGTGAAACATGGTTATATTTTACCATTTGGGGGGCCGGGCTTCAGCCTGAAAGCCCCCTCTCCTCCCCTCCCCCCCGTAGATCCGCCTGTGTCAAGTATTATGTATATAGAAGATACAAACAAAAATAGAAAATAAGTATGAATAGAAATATAAAACAAAGGAGAATAGAAGAATCAACTTTATACTGGGACAAAGTCCCTTAAGAATAACAATTTTGTACATAAAAATTAACATTCCATTTGGCCAAAATACATATTACAATAAAAAAAATAATTAAAAACTAAGTGATAGCAGAAGTATTTACCTTATTACGTTTACATTACAGAACGTGACTAGACATCTTTTCCATGCTCAAAAAAGAACATATATTTATATACTCATGATAAATAGAGAAAAATGCAATTTTGTTACATAATAAATGGCTACCCAGCGTCTGATTGAAATGTAAGGAGGAATTGGAATAAGAGGGTTTTAAGTATGGATAAGGATGGTGCATGGCGGATTTTAAGTGGGATGGAATTCCAAAAGGTAGTGGAGAGGACAATAAAGGAGTGTTGAAAGGATATAGAGAATATAGCATGTTAGTTAAAAGTAAAGAGATTGCGATACAACATAAGAAATGAATGTATAACAAACTAATGTAGAGATTGAAAATTGAATAAGTAAAGATATAGTAAAGCTAAAGGTTAACCTTTAGTTCCGTTATCTGTTTACCTGCAGTTATAATAATAATAATAATAATAAGGCTTAGCGAACCCGAAGGTTCCATGCCGACACTACCAATCGCTTGTTACACACCTCCCTCCACCGTTCGCCGTCCAAACCCAGTCCCTTCAGATCGGCTTTAATGCAATCTTCCCACCTTCGCTTCGGTCTACCCCTCGGACGCTTACCATTCGGCACAGCAAATATTAACCTTTTAAGAATTCTCTCGTTACTAAGCCCAACAACTTTACAAGCCCATTTGATTCGCCGCGATGAAATTACCTCAATTATATTACCCGGATACAGCTCACGCAATTCGGCGTTGTGTAACCGTCTGAACTCTCCGGTTAACTCATCCTTCTTCGGTCCGAATATTCTACGCAATACTTTATTTTCAAAAACCTTAAGACGCTGCTCATCCCTTAATGTAAGCGGCCAAGTTTCGCATCCATAAAGAACTGTAGGCAAGATAATTGTTTTATAGATTCTAATTTTTAAGTTTCGGGACAAGAGGCGCGAACTAAGTAGTTTTGTCACAGAAAAATAACAAGCATTCCCCGCCTTCAGTCTAACCTTAATCTCTTCTTCAATTTCGTTTTTTCTAGTTATCGTAGAACCTAGATACCTAAATTTATCTACCTGTTCAAACATATTACCATCTATATCGATATCACCAGTAGTATCGCCATTTTTGCAGCTAACCATCTATTTTGTTTTACCCATGTTTATTTCAAGTCCTAGTTCTTTACCGGCTTTCATTAACGTTGTCGTATTTAGTTTTATAGTTTCAACGTCTTCGCTTAACAGTACCAGATCATCAGCATAGCCCAGCACGGATGTTGTCCCGCCCAGATCCAACCCTTTCTCGGTTCGCATTACCTCCCTAATAGCATGTTCTAATGCCAAATTGAACAGGACAGGCGAAAGAGAATCCCCCTGTTTTAAGCCCGAACGAACCTCAAATTTTTCGGACAAATTATTACCGATTCTAACTTTATTAGATGTCTCCGTCAAGCACATCCTGACTAGATTTACTAGTTTTTTTGGAATCTCCTGCTCGATTAGAATATTATACAGTTTCTGGCGGTCAATAGAATCGTAAGCCTTTTTAAAATCTATATACAGCTGGTGAACAATACCGTTATACTCCAATTTTTTCTCTAATATTTGCCGTAAAGAAAATATTTGATCAATAGTCGAACGATTACGTCTAAATCCTCATTGGTTTACCTGCAGTTATCAAATGAAACCTCCACTAGCTTGTTATCCACTGATTTCTTATTATTATGTTATCTTATTCATATTTTAGCTTTACTAATTCAATTTTCAATCTCTTTATTCGTTGATATTCATTTTCTTTATATGTTAACCTACAGTTATCAAATGTGATCTTTATTAGTTTGTTATACACTCATCCCTTATCTTTTATCGCAATCTGTTTACTTTTAACTTATATGCTCTATTCTCCTTTGTTTTCTATTTTTATTCACACTTTTTTTCAATTTTTGTTTGTATCTTCTATATATATAATGTTTTATATTCTAACTACATTGTTTCCCACTATATCTCTGATATCATCTTATTATTTCTTTATTAGAGTTTTTCTTATTTAATTTCTACTTATTATTCATTTATTTTATTTTTACCATATACCTTTTATATTGTGTATCTTTTGTAGCCCTGATGAAGACCTGCAAGGTGGGTCGAAACGTCGGCATAATAATTAAATAATACTATTTCTATAATTTAGTATTTATTTGACCGCACCTCCTCCCCACGATCAACTCCTTCTCATATTATATCACGGTCAACCATCTCTACGTCATTATAGGATATTAAATAAATACAAACAACATTTGCAGGACGGTGACAGGATAACATTGCATAGCTCATCTTATAGTGAGCATTTTAACCTTTTTCTTAATAATGATCAGATCACCCTGTATTTGTTGATGAGGACTAATAATATACGAAAAAATAAAGCAATTGATCCGCCTCTCGGGAAAATATATGATCAAGATTTCTGTTAATAATAAAATTGTGAAAATTACTCCACAACTTGAGTGCAAAATGTGCAACATTAAAGAAAACTAAACACTTCATCATATATTATTTAAATATTCAATTTACAGCTGTTAAGGTTAATAATTTACCAGAGTATGGGAAGTCAGGGGGGGGGGGACTGGATGGAAATATTTAAGCCAATCAGTGCAGAAGATGTGAGAAAATAATATTTTTTTATCTCAATTATATCAAATTATAGAGAAATGGTAGGGTAATCTGGAACATTGTCCTCTCCATATTATGGCAAACATTTCATATTGTACATCGGAATGTAATCTGTCGGAGTATTTTTCTTGTTTGTTCTCTCAGGTATAGGGGTAATCCTTTAATTTAATTTTAAAACATAGTTTAATAGTAATATTTTAAAAAATATGTATATAGTTGACAATTTTAGATTTTATATTAATTTGATAATTGGGAGTATTTCGACTGTCTGATTTTTATTTCATCCTTAAGTGTTATATCTATAACGTATTATAAAAAGGAATGAATTTGTATTTCCATAAGGATAATAATGTTTGTTATTTTGTGACAGACTCCATTTGTATATGGTTCTTCCCTTTAAAGAAATAAAGATTAAATTGAATTGCATACATTGAAATAGAAAAGCTGAATTGATAAAATTGATATGGGACTATCGAGGCACCAAACCGCTCAATCCATAAACAAATCATGAAAATCATATAAATGATAGTAGGTGATATGCACGTTACATCGATTTGACTAAAGACATACAGACACGGAACCAAATTTGATCCTTGATGTCTGAAACGTAAAATGCAAGTACAGTTTTAGAGATATAGACGTATCAAGAAAACACGTTTGCGCATTTATAACGAAGAACAATGTACAGAATTCAATAAAATTTACCCTACATTGTTTTCCCACAAATACCTACATTTTATTCAACTTTAAGCCAAATCAAACGAGCCATTTTTGAAATTTTGGCAGATCTACAAAAATGCGTTTACGCGTGCATAAGGAGAAATACTGGTTACAATTTAATGAAATTGATATGGGACTATCTAGGGAGCAACCCAATCAATCCATAAAAATCATTTAAATGCTAGTAGGTGATATAGCCGTTACATCGATTTGACTACAGACAGACAGACACCGAACTTAATTTGATCCTTGATGTCTCAAACATAAAACGCGAGTGGAAATTTTCGATCCTGAGCACAATTATTTTTTTTAACCTCTCGCACGAATACAAAGCTTCGCTACTTTCGGTAGTGAGGAAGTGAAAATCACTGATGGTTGCTATAATACATACATTATGACATTTTACTAAAATTCACGTGCCCTATTATAAGAAAAAGGTTTAAAAAAGTGGTAAAATTAATTGGGTCCAGTCCAACAAGCCACAAAAGAAAATGTTAAAAAAAAACCTCACCTCTATTGTAAACTACATTTTTTTAATGTTGCCCTTACAAGTGGAAAAAATTGTTGAAAAAACTATTTTCCGTCGAGCGGGCTCGGACATTGGACGTTATGGAAAAGGGTCCGTTGTGAGGAACCGGTCAGCTCGTTAGTATCTGGTCGCGTGACTGGACAAAGGCTGTCTTCATATTAGGGCTAATTGGGGCCAAAGGGTGCCCCCCTTAGGGCAGAATTTTTAAATGTCGCTTTTTGAGGGGAAACCTCGTCTCAAAGGACATTGTCCAGCGAAGCGAACCGAGTGGACAGTATATTGTAGTGGTAATAATGTAATAATAAGTATAATGGTACTCTACTGGAATATACACATCCTTAATTATCCTTGTGTATCTTATCTAAGGAAAACACCTCGAAATTTTATAAATTTTCTGGAATCATAATTTTAAATCCTGAGTCGTTGTTATATGACAGATAAGTCTAGGTGTTGATAGTTTATAAATTAACGGATTGGAATGTATTTTATATTTATCCTGAAAACGTTAATATACTAATTTAAATGTACTTAATGTAATGTAATTGGAAAGTCTATACATTTCTGATATGTTCTTCCAACTGATACCTAAAGGAACGGTTCTAATAAGTTTTATAACTGATAATTCTCTACCCCGGAGGTAAACAACACCAACTACATTTTTTTAATTTAATAATTTAGTCGTAAACCTATGACCTCATGTCCCACAGTATCCTTTAATAATACTCCACTTATCCCTGTTGAACAAATCCGATACCTTGGACTTCACTTGGACAAACGTTTAACTTGGAACCCTCATACCAGACTGAAACGACAAGAAAACGCTCGACGTTTCCAACTACTCCAACACTTACTAGACAAACGCTCTAAGCTTCCAGTTAATAACAAAAGACTTATATAAATGACTACAATAAGACCTATTTGGACTTACGGAGTTGAGCTTTGGGGCTCCACTAAGGCATCGAATTCCTCTCGTATCCGATCCCTACAACCCAAAATCCTTCGGAAAATCCTCAATGCTCCTTACTTTGTCACCAATAAAATAATCCATAATGACCTTAATGTTCCTTATGTTTCCGATTTGGCCCAATCCAGATACCAATCCTTCCATAATAAACTTCAGAACCATCCGAATCCTCTCGTCTCTAACCTTGCTTCCTCTTCTATTCCTGATAACCCTCCGAGGCGTCTGAAAAGAAGATGGCCTCGAGATCTCTTATTGTAAATACATTTTGTTTTTAGAGTGCTACCAGTGGGTAGTTTCTCAACAAGTCATTTCATGTTATTATTTTCTGTTATCAAATTTACTTAATGTATTTAATTTTTTAATACAGTTGTAAATATCATGAATAAATAAAAAAAATAAATAAATAATTTAGTTTTTTTTTTGTATTAGGTGCTTCCACTAATAGTGGGGTTCCTTAACCTAGAATGCTCGGATTGCTTCTTTCCATATTGTCCTATCTAAGATCCATTCTTCCCGTAGACCATGACCCATCATGGATTCCTAGACTTCGTTATTCAAGGTCTTCCTTGTTTTCTTTTTTCCTTAGTTTTCCAAAGTGGACTTCTTTGGGTAGTCTTCCTTCAGGCATTCATTTTAAATGTCCATATCACTTCAGGCCTTTTTTCTCGATCTCTTCCAGAATGGTTTTTTTAGCCTCCATCTTTTCTCCGATGGTCGTATTTCTCACTTTATCCATTCTGGATATTCCCGCTACTCGTCTCCAATAGTCTATTTATGTGGCTAGGAGTTTCTTCCTGAGGTTGATTTAAAAAAAAAGATATAGATATCTATTTTATTTTATAATACCGAGTTGAGCATTGATATGGTATTTTTAAATTTTTCTTTTTATTTCCACATCACATGCACCATCTATTTTATTTATGGAGCCAAGGTAGTTAAAATATTTAACTCTTTTTAGAACCCTTCCCGAGTCCAGTTCTATACCCTTATTATTTAATGTCATGTGTTTCGTTCTTGCATTAATAACTAGTAACAACATTAATAACTAGTCCCCACTGCTGTTATTTATTTAATTTTCTTGAAATATATCCAATATCCTCTACGTCCAGTACAATGATGACCTGGTCATCTGCGAAGGATAAGTAATCTAGGAAAACATTTTCTTTCAACTGAATCCCGATGGGTTCACATTTAATTTAGTAGCTAAGAGATAAATTTCAATAGCTCAAAGTTCTAGCGATTTTGATTAAATTAAGTATATCAGTGTATTATTAAGCTCTTTTTAATATAATGTAGGTTTTACTTTCATCAGGGCTTAAATGGCTAATTTTCAATATTGGCTTTCTATAAAGTACTTTTTTTTTAATTTGAAATAATTAACCATTTCACATTAATCTTTGATAATAATAATAATAATAAAAGGCTTAGCGAACCCGAAGGTTCGATGCCGACACCACCAATCGCTTATTACACACTTCCCTCCACCGTTCGCCGTCCAAACCCAGTCCCTTCAGATCGGCTTTAATGCAATCTTCCCACCTTCGCTTCGGTCTACCCCTCGGACGCTTACCATTCGGCACAGCAAATATTAACCTTTTAGGAATTCTCTCGTTACTAAGCCCAACAACTTTACAAGCCCATTTGATTCGCCGCGATGAAATTACCTCAATTATATTACCCGGATACAGCTCACGCAATTCGGCGTTGTGTAACCGTCTGAACTCTCCGGTTAACTCATCCTTCTTCGGTCCGAATATTCTACGCAATACTTTATTTTCAAAAACCTTAAGACGCTGCTCATCCCTTAATGTAAGCGGCCAAGTTTCGCATCCATTAAGAACTGTAGGCAAGATAATTGTTTTATAGATTCTAATTTTTAAGTTTCGGGACAAGAGGCGCGAACTAAGTAGTTTTGTCACAGAAAATCTTAATAATCTTTGATTAATCTTTGATATAAAAAATAATTAAATATAAAATATGAAAGAATTTGATAATTAACTAAAAGAGAAATAAGAGATGGTTGTAATAGAGGAATCAAAGGAATACGAGCTTGCCCGAGCTCACATTAATATATTAATAAATAAACAAATATTGTAATTAATAAACAACTAATATTGTAAATGCATGTACTACATGCAGTGTGCCATGTTATAATAGAAGTGGTGTATTTGGGGTTACCATAGAAGAAAAATAATAAAGAATTTAAGTAAGTTTACGCCTGTAAAATCCCGTAAGTGTGTATAACTAATGCTACATATTCCTGTAAATTAATTTATCACTTATATCTGATATTAATTAGGTTTCAGGTGTAAGATAAATAATAAGGCAAACTGACTGCTGTAATTTCTATTTGTGTCTTTGAGGATTAGAACAAAGAAAATACATCGAGTAGTGGTCTTATCTTTCGTCAGGTACTCGAAGCCAAATTTAATTTAATTTGGAAACGTTTTTTGTAATAAACAATGATAAATTATTTTTACAAATTGTAGCTTATGCTAAAGGACACAAATGCTTTCCTGAAAAAATCAGAGAGGTAAAAAAAAAATTCAAAATAAGTTAATCAAGTTTATAAATTATTTTTCAGAGTTTTTTTTTTTTTTTGTCAATATGCCATTTCTTCGATAATTTTTCATCAAATCCAATTATTTAGTCATAATTTAAGAAATATCTTCTTCATGAGGTGAAAAAATAAAAATTATCTCCAAAAACGTAAGGAAAAAGTTATATAGAAAAGCAAACTTTCTTTGAACATAACTTAAATAGTATAAGATGTAACGGTTAAATCATTATTATTTGAAATGTTACTGAATTTATTAATACCTACAGATCCATAAAGAAAAATTGAAGTTCTCAAAAATGTATTTTTTAAAACTTTATTAGGAATGTTCTCCTAAATATCTGTCTATTTGTATTCATATAAAAATAATAAATAATTCTTTTGACCTTCCTCAATATTTTTTGTAGTTATTCATTTAAGTGGGTTAGTAGGTTAATAAATTGAACTAAGACATGATTGACTAAATTAGTCTGAGCCAAACATTGAATTGATTATTAACCTAGTTACCCAATTACTTAAGAATATATATATTTTTTATTGAATAGGAAACTATAAGTAAAAACAAAATATTTTATTTTAAGTAATGAGCAATTTCTTCATATTCAACTCTATATGATATACTTCAAATGAAAGTAAAGTTTATCATTCATAAAACCATTGAGATAGGACTTTTAGTGTCAGTTGCTCTAACTGAGTAAAGCTTAGATTAAGCGTTATCTAAGATTAAACCCAGTTTAATCTTGGTCGGTCGACCTTAAGCACTTTACTTCGAAGAAAAACATAGTTACTAAGGTTACCCTTGGCAACTACGATAACCTTCCCAGTTGTTTTTGGTGTATCATTTGTGTTAATCATTTTTATTTATGTTTTCTCTTGCAAAAAGGGTTTGTTGATTTTGATGACCTCACAGATGACGATGATTTCCTCGATTTAATTTGCATTTTTACAAATGGAGAAAAAAGTATATCCATTAGCCTGATGATGAATTTAGTGATAGATTTAAATAGATATTTTTTGATTACTAACATAAATACATTTAACTTTGACTTTTATTAAACGAAAACAAACACTTGAGAAGACATTGAAAAGTTAACACAACAAAGAACTGTAGAAAAACCTATTAATAACCTCCTACTTCCTTTCTATATCTTGGTTTAGATTTAACCTTTTACCAACGACCGAAAGTAGTGATAACAGAGCTGAGCTGTTATTGGTAGATTAAGCTCAGATAACTAAATCTTGGTTAAAACCATGAATTGTGCAACTGGCCCTTAATCGACTAAACTAAGTTGTTATGTTAAAAAAAAAAAAAACATGAATTATTCACAACTTTTTTTTATCTCCCTACAACTTAACTGCAGATACTCAATTTTTATAAAAACTTTTATGTCTAATAAGCTTTAAGTTAATATTAATTAAGTTAAGGGCAAATAGTGTTGCCCAAAGTGCAAGACCAAGACCAAAGCTGCTTAACTTTTGCAAGACCAAGACCAGGACTGGTAAAAAAAAATCGATTTATTCCATAAAAATTAAGGCATAATAGTTACTATAATACTTGACAATGTTAGCTACTATATGTAAATAATTGGTATAACCAATATACTTTTGCATTTAACTCCTACAATTTTTCATTCGGGCTTATTTAGGTTTCTCCTATCTAAAAAACTATAGTAATATCTCTATAGTAATAAGCTAATAAGTAACTGCAAAAATGTTGGGAAACTCTTGAGCAAGACCAAGACCATGACCATGACCAAGACTGAGTTTGCAAAACCAAGACTCGTCTCGGTCTTGCATTTGGGCAACACTAATTCCAAAAGTTGAGATTCATCTCAAGTTGATTTGTTATCCTGTCACCTAAAAGTAAAAAACTTCTCATTAAAAATGGCTATAATTGTTAATATAACAAAATATCGTTTTCTATTCAACAAAAAAGTGACATTAAAAAAAAAACACAAAATTTCCTACATAGATTGAATCATTATTTATAAGAACATTTTTGTAGTTCTTGAAGTCTACTATCACCCTTTAAAAATTTCTCTCTACTCATTGGACACCCTGTATATAGTTTGTATATAGAGTAACTAAGTGAGTAAGGCATTGTGCTGATACTCTCGAGAATAGGTTCTAAACAGCGATAATTATTTCTCCGTTTTCCAGCGATTTTAATTGGCAATTTCGTTGCTGATGTTAGTTAGTAGTATTGTATATACGAAGTAGTCATTGACTCACTACTATTTTAGTTTTTGAAATCTTCCCATTGTATCCTAGTAAATAAGTTTTTTACTAGAGTAATTCAAATATTTTTTTATTTTCGGTTTTATAGATAAAATAAAAATATATTTCAAGTGTTTTACGAGTGATTGAGAAAAAGTTTCCACTGTCAAAGAGCCTTACGCAATTCAAGTGGCTTTTCAGAAAATAATGATTTCCTTCCCAGTTCTGTTTGTTTTCACTTATCTGCTTGTCGAGTAGTTTATCTATACAAGTCTATTGAAAATGATGCATCGATATTTTAGTAACATATGGTTTATTATGTTTATTTATGTATATGTATATGTTTATTATGGGTTATTATATTTAAAGAAGGCAGTTATGAGTAATTTCATCTAAAGAAAAACAAAGAGTAGGTCTAAGAAATCAATTTAAGAGAGAACCTTGGGTGAAGAGAGCTTCGAATAGGTTATTAAGCTCAAACTTTATAAAATATACCATTTTGATTTGTTATACATTATTTTGTCAGATGATTTTTATTTCAGCAAAAAAAGGTTGCATACACACTTCGATAGAGTCTATCTTAAGTTGTTTGCCGACATACGAGTTTATTATCACAATTGTTTGGGAACTCCGAGGCAAACTTGTCCATCGAACTATGGAGGGAAAAGCAAGACTGGTATTAAAACCAGTGGAGATTGATCGAGAGCGCTTTAGCCACATACACTCATGCTTTGAGTGGAGAATATGACCATTGCTAGAACTCCAATATGTACAAACTACAAAAGGAGGCGGGGCCACTGCCGTTTTAACCTTTTTGCAAGATTAGAGGGATTTGGATGATACGTAAGGTTATGGTGAAATTTAGAGATTTTTTTCTTGGATAAGGTCTAGTACAAATGGAATGTTGAGGTCATGATGTTGGGTTTTGTTGGTTACATAAAAAGGAGCACGATTATTGTTCGAATGAGTTTGGACTGAAAGTATTGGATGAGTTTGATGTTAAAAAATTTTGCTGTAACCCACAGATCTAGTCCGTAAGTCCAAATATGTTTAAGTATTGTCTTGTAGATCAGTATTTTGTTTTTAATAGAAAGTTTAGATTTTTTATTTAGTAGTTTGTATAGTTGTCCGTATCGTCGGTTAAGTCTTCTAAGTCTAATGTGAGTGTTCCACATTAGTCGTTTTTCTAAGGGAAAAATAAGATACCGGACTTTATCGGAGAAAAGAATCTGGATGATGTTAAAATGAATTGGTGATCATGATTTATGATAAAGGCTGAAGGATGAAGTTTTCGAGAAAATTAAATCTTATATTCGCTACTGAGTCCTTTGGCTAGTTGTTTATTTATTTGAAAATAATTAATATATATATATATATATACAGGGTGTCTCGTGAGTAGAAGGAAATATTTAAAAGGTTGATAGTAGATATCAAGATTTTCATAAAAGTTTATATAAACAATGGGCCAACTCCCAGCAAAAAAGTAGGAAATTTAAGATTTTTTTTTTAAACGAGTCACGTTTTTTTTATTTAATAGGAAGCGATAACTAAAAAAATATTTAATTTAAGAAATAAAAGTTTTTCAACAGTTAACTGCAGTCATTTTTGCTTAAAACAGAGGTACGTTTAAGTGACTGGATAGAAACCCACATTGTTCCTTTAGATAGATAGATAGAAAATAACTTTATTCTGGGGCACAGTCCCTTGAGAATTACAAAATAGAACAAACTTAAAAGATTACATCTGGCCAAAATAAAATCAATCGAAATAAAGAAATAATGTAAAGAAAATATAAGGTAAACATTCTATATACAAAACAAACGAAACTATATACAAAACAATTAACACAATGACAAGATACTTAAAGCTATTTTCACTGATAGTCCAGTATACACTTTTAAGAAAACAATAATGAATTAAAAAATAAAAGTATATTAAATTCTTTATTAAAATCAGCTTTGTGTTTGTGTTGAGAAAACAGAAAGCTGAATCTAACAATATAAAGTGCCTGATTAATATATAAATACATTATCATTTATCAGTGATATTTGACAATGAATGGCATGAAATAAATGTATTTTGTCGAATGGTTAGCAACTATCTGACTGTTTTTGGGATAGGCATTGGAATAGGAGGATTTTGAATGTGGATGGGGACTGAATCCACTTTACGCATCTTGAAATGAATCTAAAAATTTGTTCTAATTCATATGGTGTTGAAGCTTATTAAACGAGAAAGTTTTTCTAAATGTGAGGTAAATGAAGTACACTTGAAGAGTGATAAAAAAAAATCACAAATATTTTATGAATTTTTTTTAAACTGAACTTACGGGTGTTTTCCGACCAATAGTCCTTTTTAAATTATTTTAACTCACAATCCATAATCCTTCGTAAAATCCTCAATGCTCCTTACTTTGTCACAAATAAAATAATCCATTAAGACCTCAACGTACCATATGTTTCCGATTTGGCCGAATCCAGATACCTATCCTTCCATAATAAACTTCATAACCATCCGAATCCTCTTGTTTCTAACCTTGCTTCCTCTTCGATTCAGACCCTCTGAGGCGTCTGAAAAGAAGATGGCCTCGTGATCTCCTCATCTAGACAAACTATTAGAGTGCTACCAATAGGTAGTTTCTCAACAGCGTGTTTCATGTTATTTTATTCCTCTGTACACATTTACTTGATGTATTCATACTAATAAAGTTGTAAATATCATAATTAAAGTTTAAAAAAAAAATATTTTAACAATGAAAAACTTAACTTTATAAGGTAAATTGTGTATAGTTTACTATGGAGCAAAATATAATTATTTAAATAAAATCTTTTTGAAGTTATCGCTTCCTATTCAACAAAAAACGTGACTGGGTAAAACAAAATTCAAATCTTAAATCCTATTTTTCTGCTGGAAATTGAGCTATTGTTTATTTGAACTTTTTTGTAGATCTTGATGTCAACTATCAATCTATTAAATATTTCTCTCTACTTACGCGATATCCTGTGTATATATGTATATACAAATTTTAATATTACCATTTAATATTAATCGCGTTACGCATACACAATACATGGTTAATATACATGAACACTATAATGGTTTGCTAGGAGCAGGATCGATTCCACAGAAGCCTACCACAGTGTTAGAGTTTCCAATTAGATGCAGCAATTAGAGCTAGTAGTGTTCTAGTCGACCAATTAGTACAACACTCTCATTGAAGTCTTGTCCTCTCTTCTGACTGTAGCGGTGCAGTACACTAATTTCTTTCAATGACCGACTAATACTTGAGTGTAAATAAAACTACATATAACAAAAAACTGAATTATGTGGTTTAGACCACACGATCGAAATGAAAACATCAACAAATAACAATATGAAATAAAACAAAAAAAAAAAAAAAAAATGTACCAATCCAACTCATGAAGAGTCTTGGTTTCAGTACTATTAAGTGAAAGAACTGTTTCTAGATCAACGATTGTGCAAGTAGGTGATTTGACCGAGATCACGCTCAACCACCAGGTTTTCCTCCTCAATCAATTATTTAATTAAGTGTACCCAGTTTATAGAGGCTGAGTGTGAATTAGAACAGTCTCGATATCCAGGGTCGCCTCACGGCCAATCAAACAGAATAAATAATTTTTCTGCCATAAGCAGGGATTCGAACCTGGGACCTTTAGCATTGGAAGTTCAGTACTCTATCACTCAGCTACCCCATTCCCTAATAATATGAAATATAAATTATAAATAATAGCTCATCATAAAGAGGATGAAATGCTGTACATATCCCTCGCTTATAGTTTGCAGGTCCGATTTGTAGTTTCTGAGATATTTCAATTCATACCGTATCTATATGAATAAAATAATGATTTTGTATGTGCATGGAATAGAATCAACCCGTTTTATGATATCTTTTCGTTTTATACATTGCAGACACCAAATCCACTATTATAATATTTTTTGTCTGTCTTATGTCCGCATTGCAACGATATTTTTATCAGAGGTAAGCTCAGCAAAGGCTTATTGTAGACTTTTGAATATTTTACATTATATTCAGGTTTGCTTGACTTGAAACATGGGCTTAAAATGAAAACAAAATATGGAGTAGAACCAAAGTTATGAATTCTTAGGTAATTTGTCTAGAGATCCCGGTTAGGCAGTTACTTGCTTCGATTCTCATCCCAACCTACTCTACCGCGAGCCACATTAATAAGTTTTACTACTAAACTGATGGAAAAAAATAATCACAACTCGACGGGAACAATCCGGAATACCGAACATTTGTAACACGTTGTCGCATAAAACGGGTAAAACATACTCATTTTTCAACTTTGTCTGATCTTCCCGTCAGGCGTCATTCGATTCAACTTCCCGAGCCTAAGAAATGTTGTAACAAATGTAATTTTATGAAATTGAATTTGAAACCCTCCCCCCCATAATACAAAATCCATCTCAAAAAAGGATTCTCAAATTTTAACTATACACCCGTTAATGATGGGTACATCAGCTAGTCTTTAAAAAAACTCGTTATCTTTTGTTTTTCGTCACAATTTTTCTTTTTCACCTTACACGGCGTCGCGTTAAGATACAATTTATAATAACAGCTCATTACCAAGATAATCAAATGATGAACATTTCCCTAGCTTACAAAGACATTTTATTCCTTATGCAAAAACATTTCAATTAGTCGACTCCAGCCGACTTTAACCGAGCGTTACATATCAGAATCTGACTGCTCAATCCGGAACAATCCGGTTTTCCGATTCAAAAATATATTATTGTTTACAGATGAGCCACTTATTTCCAAATTGGACCCTAATCGATTTTTATTGTTGTTGAGATAAGTATCGATTCCCATACAAAAACATTTAATCTGATGGCGCAATTATTTTTCTTTTTTCAAAAACAAATATAAATAGTAATATCAATAATTAATATAATCAAAAGTGGTGTAAAAATTCGGTTAATTTTGAAATCGGTCTTTTTTCAAGGAATTTAATGAAACCTAATTTCATAAGTATTTTTTGAAATAGTAAAATTTATCAAATTTTTTTAAACCATTTTATTCTAAAGAAATTTAAAATAAATTTATCTTATTGTACTATTATTGTAAAAATAAATCGTATAATACATGTTTTATAATTCTTATTACTGCAACTAAAACTGCTCCATGATTTTACTTCACTCTTCATGGTCTTCAGTTTATTTCTAAATTTCTGCTTTCGTAAAAATAATTTTGAGCCGCATAATGGTCGGAAAAGACATAAAAACGGCAAAACCTCTGAGAAACTTTCAATTTAAGCAAGATATTTGAAAAACTTAATTTATTATATAGCATGTCAAGCATTGTGAATTAATATACAATAAAATATTTTTGGTAAGACCAAACGCTATTATTAATGCTAATTTTTTTTCAATTATTTTAAAAATATATTTTGTATGTTGTAAAAGTGAAAATGTATTGTGTAAGGTTATTGATAGAATCTATTAGGTATATTACTAATCAAGAAATAACTTATTTAAGAACTTGATAAGAGAAGGATGGTTCTGGTGATCAGTCAGAAATAAGAAGGCAAAAATTAATAATTCACTCTATTCCGTCAGCTTTTGGAAGAGCCCTAATGAAGGCCTGAATTTCAGGTCGAAACGTCGACAAATGTTAAAATAAATATTATTATTTATTTTTGCCTTGTTATGATCATCATCATTTACAAAAATTACACATCAAAAATATATTTTCAGAATTCAGCAAAAATGCCTAAAGTATATTTAATGATTTATATCAAGGTGCATTATTTATTTGGCAGCTTCCTCGCTAATAATCCTCATAGGGGTTTGAAAAGAAAATGGCTTCGTGATCTCCTAATTTAGGTACTTTATTAGAGTGCTATCAATAGGTAGATTCTCTACAAGCCTTGACATGTCATATTTTTCTTTGTATCACATTTTCTAAATGTATATCAATTGGTACAGTTGTAAATTTCATAAATAATAATAAATAAAAAAAAATATGGCAGAAACAAGATTTTTACTTTTAATTTTATTGAATATCTTGGAAACTGGTGTTTTTATTCGTGCCTAAACTTTAGGAATATATGAGTTAACTATATCAGACATTGAAAACGTAGAAATTTGAATGATCATAACTACTTGAAAATAGGGTGTCGCGTTAAGGTATGATTTTTAATAATAGCTAATTACAGAATTGAATAAAATGCTGAACAATTCCCTCGCTTACAGTAAGCAAAAAAAAAAGTGCATTGAAATTAATGACCCCAAGTCAGTACTCTCCCATTATAAGATACAAGAAAAATCATTAAAACAAACTAAAATTTGTTAATTCTTGAAGAAACTTAGTCGATTGTTCTACATATCATGGGTGATAAATATTCAGGACGCAGTCTTTTTTAAAAATTGTTATTTTTGCCAACGATTCAACCCAAACATGTGGGTCATCTTCAGGGCTGAAAGTGTTTTTTAAAATTACAACCAGAGATATAATAGGATACGACCGCTAATTATAGATAATAAACTATAGTGATTGATAGCTAATGAATCTTTAATAATATTGTAATACACATATTAAAATAGTTATACAAACTAAAAATAAAAAAAATAATGTATATAATCACCAAAAACGACTACTATCGGAATCTATATTCATTAATTGGAAAAAAATAATCCGGTAAACGATAAAGTAGACAACGAAAAGATCTGCAATACATATTCAAATATTTTCCGTCTCCTGAAACAATAGCCTATGTAATCCTTAATATAACACAAACTTATATTATGATAATTTTTTTACAATATATTGTCCTAAGTATCATTTTCATACGAAATTGTTTTTATTATAAAAATTATTCACCTGACCCTTGTATACTTGCTATCAAACTAAGCTATATTTATATTAATTGGCACCTTTTTCTTATGTTCATTTCAATACTAGTCAATGGTCACATTTCTGTAACCATATGAAATAATTCAAATATTGTACACGTCTGAAATATTTGTCAGCAAATTATGTATATTCTACAAACATAAATGTTACCCTCCTTCCTCTCTAACTTCGTTTACCTACTAGCCAGGGCCCAAAAATCGACCTGTTCGCAGGCGAAGGTTTGATTGTAAATTACGAAAGTGTATGTTATTCTGAGTAAAAAAAACCTTGTCTGCCGTTCCAGAGCCGCTGCTTTCAAAAATGGCGGCCGATTTAAAGAATGTTAGGCCAGTAATTTGAGGATCGAAACGGAAAATCCATTGCGAAAAATGTGAGAAAAGTTTTAATTTTTTTAACTTGTATATATGGGTTAAGACATGTAAAAAACAAAATTGCTAACGCGGGGCACCAAGGGAAAACTTTTTACAGCCAAAAAAGTCAGATTTGTTCGATATTTTTTGGGTTTTTCCCCTATAACTCCTAAACAATGCATCAAAGCTAAAAATGTATTCTTTAATAAATTAAAGGACGTTAAATTTTGCGTCAAATGAGTACATAAACTTTATAACTTGGTTAGGCGGTAAGGTATAGAACCACGGTCAACCAACGCTGAACTTTACCAAATTTGTCAAAAACTGAGACAAATTACTATAAATGGCCCTATAACTTGGAAATGAGTTTCCTAAGAGGAAAACCCCAAACAATCAAAGTTGTAGAGCATCAAATTTTGCGTCCAGTGAGTGCTGACATTTTTATTGTCAAATATAAAAAAGGTGCCAATTAATATAAATATAGCTTAGTTTGATAGCAAGTATACAAGGGTTATATGAATAATTTTTATAATAAAGACAATTTCAATGTATGCAAATGATACTAACGACAATATATTGTAAAAAATTTATCATAATATAAATTTGTGTTATATTAAGGATTACATAGGCTATTGTTTCAGGAGGCGAAAAATATTTGAATATACATTGCAGATCTTTTCTTTGTCTACTTTATGGTTTACCGGATTATTTTTTTCCAAATTAATGAATATAGATTCCGATAGTAGTCGTTTTTGGTGATTGGGAACTGTGGCGAGAAATTGATATAAATGGATTATATACATTATTTTTTTTATTTTTAGTTTGTATAACTATTTTAATATTTAATTTTAATATGTGCATTACAATATTAGTTAAGATTCATGTGCCATCAATCACTATAGTTTATTATTTATAATTAGCGGTCGTATACTATTATATCTCTGGTGGTAATTTTAAAAAACATTTTCAGCTCTGAAGATGACCTCCATGTTTGGGTTGAAACGTTGGCAAAAATGAAAATTTTTAAAAAAGACTGAATATTTATCACCCATAAAATTTGTTAAAATATTGGTTATTGGAAAAATATCGGTTTCGTTTGAGAGAATTTCCAAATAGCACTTCTCCTTGGTATTAGGATAATACCCTTGGAGCAGATATTCGACTGAGACCGCAATCTCAACAAAAGTTGTGCCCCAGTTCGGGTGATGCATTGCCCAACTTGGTCCCGACACCAATTGTAGAGAGGCCTTCCACGACTTATAGCTCTTCAGGAGTTACTTGCAGATTAACAGTTCGCCGTAGTATCTAATACCATTAGGCGAGGCCATATTGTATTGTAGAAGGAGAAGGATAAAGGCAAGTTGTACAATAAAGAGTGGATTTATTACAAATCTCACATCGTCTTCACATGTACTAGTAGAAAACAAGTTGAAATCAACATTACATTTGTGTTAGAATAAAAGCAAAATATTTTATATAAAGGATTACTCATATTGTGAACTTTATTATACAAAATTACAATTATTAATATTATTTCGTATGCAATCAATATTTCGAAGTCTAAACTCCTGTTAAGGATCACCTAACAACGTCATTATACGATAAATGATTTATAATAAATCAACGTCACAAGAGCAAGCTTAATTTAATCTTTTAACACTAATAAGCAAGTACATTCTTTAAATATTTATCTCATTTTTTTCACTTTCCGAAATTTGCACATTTAATTTTTTCTTCTGTATCTTCATTCAATTAATTTATTTTAATCCATACTTATACATCGTGCTATTAATTTGTTATTTATTTATTTGATAGTAGAATTTTTACAATTGCCATTATTTTAAATGTAACTAAATCTTTAAACTATTACATGATATAGATTATTTTTCTTTTTTATATTTTATCTATCTTAAATTATACTATTATTCTCTTATACGTAGTCAGTATATTTGGATAGATTTTACAATATCTCAATTTTTTCTCAATTGATTCTCCCTGCGACGCTTAAGGAAACAGCCCTGATGAAGGCCTGAACTTCAGGTCGAAACGTCGGCATATGTAAAAAATAAATATCTCAATTTTTTATTTATATCTATTATTTCCTTATATAACTTCCTATTCTTTTTCTCTGTTTTATATTTTATTCTATGATTATCTCGCTTCCTATTAGTATACTACTACATCATATTTTAGCAACTAGGTCACCCCATTTTATTTTATTTTTTTGTGTCTACACTTACGTTTATTATCTAATACACTCCACTATTTTTCGTTGTTAATTAATTTTCCATTTCTTATGTTACTTTATTTTGATTATGTTTATTTCATTAGTCCTTACTTTGTTGCCGTTATTATTTGTTTCTTAATTCTCTGTTACTGTTATTATTCTAAATATTTTATTTTACTTTAATGTTCACTTTATCTACTTTATTTTACTTTAATTTTATTGTAACAAAGTTTTTTTTTCTATACCTTTCATCTTTTTAATTTTAATTCTTTGTTATTATTAATATTATTCATTGTTTATAGTTTCTCATACCTCTTGTAATCTGTTTCTTTGTTAGCTATGGTGAAGGCCTGGACTTTGGGACGAAACGTCGGGAAAAATAAAAATAAACATAATTATTTAGTCGTCTCCTTTTTATATTAAGAAGCTTACGTTTATAACAGCCAGATGTTGATTAGTGTATCAATGAATATGTATAACACCAAAAAATAGTTTTAATAAATGTGACAAATATTTTATTTATTGACAAATGGTGCCACATCAAAAAAAGAAAGTAAAGATAAAGATTGCTCTGATGATGGGAAAATTGTCCCGAAACGTAAAAGACAACAAACGTAATTTTTAAAAAAATTGAAGAAAATTGGAAGTTTTATTGGCTTAAATTTGAGATAATTATTTATTTTTACTATTTTTTTTCTCAGCCGACATACAAAGAACTTTAAACTCAACTAACTACCCTTTATACAGAATGTTATGCAGTTACAATGCTCCCGATCCCGAAGCGTACCTCACATTTAAAGAAATTGAGATGTGTTAGTCAATTAAGAGTTGCAAATCCAGAACAAATCAGAATCTATGCAAAAACCACAACTTTTTCGATTGAGTCTCAAGAAACCTGTATATCATGCAGTCAATTTATCTACAATAGTCTACATCACATTCTCCTTCACTGCCCAGCATACAATGAATATAGACAGAAATTCCTCCATAACTTCATCTCAGAATCTTCTGATAACCACAACTTCGAAACTATATTGAATATCGACTTTATAGATAAAGTAAACAATGTTTACTATTATATGATGGGAGTACACAAAGTACATTCACAAAATTGTTGATCATAGCCCATGTTCTATTAAGTGTTTGTTTTTAGTTTAAGTTAAAAGTAATATTTTGTTTGTATATATAATTATTTTTATTTTTTATTGTTCTATCATAGTAACAGGTTCATTTAACTATCATTATGCAGTAATCGTTTTATGTTTTTAATTTTTATTGTTTTTCATTCTTTGTAAAATCCATTATAAACGGAAAATATTGTAAAGTTTATTTATATTTAAATGATATGTATGTAACTTGTAAAACCATATTATTCTGCAATAGCCAAGCTAGGCTCTATTTGAATGGGTAACCCCCCAAAAACAAATAAAAATTTCTATCTATTCTATCTTTCTATCTACTATTTCTTTTACTGATCACCCCACCATTCTTCCCTTCAATTATTACACTATTATTTGAAAAATAACTTTGAAAAATTATTATTATTATTATTATTAAATTATTAAATTATTATTAAATTATTAAATTATTATTATTATTTGAAAAATAAATAAATAAGATTATAAATATTTTTTTTTAAATCGATTAATATTGTATAAAAGCGTGTGTGTATTTAAGTAATTATTTTGATTTGTTTAATTTATTTTGTTTAGTTTCTTTTAGTACTATTATTTTGTTGTTTATTAATTTTATTTATTGTACATAGTGTGAATGAGACACTGTAATATCACTATTAATATTGCCCTCAGATGTGGCAGATTGTAATATATTTAAATAAAGAATTAATAAAAATAGTCTATTAAATTAGTTAAGGTATGTATTATATTGGGAAAACTCCTGGAATTATCACTAATTCCATCGAAGGAGTTCATGAGTTGATTGAATCTAGCATAAATGGTTAGCTATTTATTCTGAGTTTAGGAAGGATCTGTTTATTCCAGATAGGAACCTATTTCGTATGATAATTTATTTTGTGTATTTTAAATAAAAAATAAAATACATTTTTATACTTTAATAAGAGAATACAGTTAAAATTTATTTTTTATTTTATTTCTCAAAATGCAAAATACAAGAAATGTATTTTATCTTCCGTTTCAACCTGAAATACTGCCAAGTCAGTTGGATACCGCCACAATCTCGAAAGGCTCACTCAGCAAAACATCTGTATCCTCGGATTCCTACAGACAGCTACAGTCCTGTTCCTACAACTCACTCACACTGACAAGAGAACAATAAGACAGCACACAATGGCTAGTTAGCGATCGGAAAGCGATCCATCAACGGCAGTCGAACTGCCGAATGCCGGCAGTCCACTTCCGAGCTGTCTCTATGTATTTAGATTTAAATTGCCGATACTGTCACCGATTTGCCAAGGCTCAAACTGTATTAGTATCATCATTATAAAAAAATAATAATTAGATACTTTTTTTTTGTATTATTTATGAAATTTACAACTGTACAAATTAAAATACACTAGTAGGCCCGTGCGAAAAATTCGCACAGCATATTGTTCTCAAATGCCAAATTAATAATAAAATAATGCAAGATATCAAAAGATAAACAAATCAAATGTTACTTTATCGATACGTATAATCGACAAAGAAAACAAAAATTAATTTAAATCTTCATTTTTGTTTGGAACCAATATGTTCACCAATTTCAGTAAGCTGTATCTTTGTTAAAAATAGTCCGATTTCGATGATTTTTTTTCCTTTTGTGGGGGATTTAGTAATCTTTTATATAATCATGGGCATAACCTAGGGAAAAGTGTATAATTTTTTAGTTATTCGCAAATAAAGTTTCTATTCTTTCATAACTTGTTTGCCTGAATTTTCGGGGTAATTGGACTATTTTGCCAGGCTGAAAGATAAGGAAACCTTCGAAATTGGTGGCTCAATCTTAAGATTCGGTGAAAAATTAACGACGATATCGCTTGCCGATCAAAAACACCATCGATAAATACTATAAACTCTTCCTCTTTCGATCATAGAGACCTCAAGTCGATGAAATGGGACATGTATTCAATGACAGTACTACAATTAACGTAAGGCTGTGTGGATGCGAACCACACGCCTTGCGTTATCTCGAAAATAGTACGTTTTTGGGCCTAAAAACGTAGGATCTGATAGAACTTATTACATGAAGAGAAGCAAACGATCATAGCTGTCTGTCGTCTATAACACCACAAAGCTGATAGAAGATTCATGGCGGAAGCCGAAAGTCAAGAGGTATAAGAACAAAAAAAAAAATTATTTCAAATATTTAGAATTGATCTTCGATCTACTGTATATAATCTAATAATAGTAGGTATATATAATAATATTGAATCTAATAGTATAATCTACAGTCAATATTTTGCGAAAAACATGACTATACAAAAATTGTCCTAATTCCATTTCTTTTTGTTTTTATTTATTTATGATATTTACAACAGTATTAATAAATAAAATACATTTAGTAAATTTGATAACAGAAAATAATAACATGAAACCACTTGTTGAGAAAATATCCATTGGTAGCACTATTTCAAAATATGTAAATTAGGAGATCACGAGACCATCTTCTTTTCAGACGCCTAGGAGGGTTATCAGTGATTGAGGAGGAAGGAAGGATAGAAACGAGAGGATCAGTATGGTTCTGAAGTTTATTAGGAAAGGATAGGTATCTGGATTGGGCCAAATCGGAAACATAAGAAATATTAATGTCATTATGGATTTTTTTATTTGTTACAAAGTAAGGAGCATTAAGGAATTTGGATTGTATAGATTGGATACAAGAGGAATTCGATGGTTTAGTGGAGCTCCATAGCTCATCTCCGTAAATCCAAATAGGCCTTATTATAGTCATGTATATGAGCCCTTTGTAATTAATTGGAAGATTAGAGCGTTTGTCTTGTAAGTGCTGAAGTAGTCGAAAACGTCGAGCGGTTTCTTGTCGTTTCAGTCTTGTATGACGATTCCAAGTTAGACATTTGTCCAGGTGGAGCCCTAGGTATCTAATAGATACTAAAAAAAATAAATAAATGAAATGAATGTACCATTATTTTAAATGTAACAAAATCTTTAAACTAATTCCTTTTGAACTATTGGATGATGTAGATTATTCGCCTTTTTCTATATTATTTATCTTAAACTATCATATTATTATTCTCTTATACGTACTCAGTATGTTTTGATAGATTTTACAATATCTTAAATTTCTATTTATATCTATTATTTCCTTATATAACTTCATATTCCTTTTCTCTGTTTTACATTTTATTCTATGATTATCTCACTTTAATTAGCATACTAATACATCATATTTTAGCAACCATGTCACCCCATTTTTTATTTATTTTTTTTTTGTATACACTGTTTTTTTTTATTAATTCATTTTACATTTCTTATGTCACCTTATTTTGATTATGCTTATTTCATTAGTCTCTCCTTTGTTACCATTGTTATTATTTATTTCTTAGTTCTCTCTTATTGTTATTATTCTACCTACTTTATTTTACTTTAATGTTCATTCTATTTACTTTATTTTACTTTAAGTTTATTGTAACAACCTTTTTTTGTCTATACCTTTCACCTTTTTAATTTATATTCTTTAATACTATTATTATTATTATTATTCAATGTTTATAGTTTCTCATACCTATTGTTATCTGCTTTTTTCTTAGCCCTGATGAAATCCTAGACTTTAGGCCGAAACGTCAGGAATAATAAAAATAAATATAGTTATTTAATTTCACTATTCGTTTTCTTGTCGTTTCAATCTAGTATGAGGATTCCAAGTTAGAAGTTTGTCCAGTTGAAGTCCAAGGTATCTAATAATTAGATACTAAAAATTAAAAATAAAATGAATGTACCTTTGTTTTATTCAGGCTAAAACAGATACAACCGGACTAATTTACAAAAAATAGTAATGCCAATATAGATACATTAGTGTGAAGTTTGGGGTGCAGCAGCATTCTGAATAAAACAAAGCTACATATTTTTTTTTAATTCTAGGTTGTTACAAATTATCCAAAAAATTATTGCTACCCTTAAACAGTTTCTGAAATTCCGTGATTCTATAGCATCTAAAAACCCGGTAACTCCTAGTTTCCTGTCTTATTTTCTCTCACTTCGATTATGCCTACCTTGTATACGGTGGACTGTCTGGTGGGCCTGAGATCAGATTAAATAGACTAATGAATTGTTTCATTAGATTTATCTTTGAAGTCCCCAGGCGCTCTCAGGTCTCCAGTTGCTATGCGGAGTTGAAGTGGCTCTATCCATATTTTAGGCGACAATATTTCCTAGGTGTATTCTTTTTCCGAACCTTTACAACCAAAAAGCCATCTTGCTTTCTTGATTTGATTACTCTTTGTTCCTCCTTCGTTTAACATGAGATCCCAGTCAATAAATCTGTTTGTTCCCTCTCATAGAACCATTTACTTTAAAAAAATCCTTATTATGCCTGCTACCTTTTTTTGTAAACCCTACCTATCTCTATACGCAAATTCTCATCCTTAACCTCATTTAAAAAAAAATTATTCTTCCACCTCATTTGCAATCAATCCATCTCATCTTCCTAATACATTTAAGAAAAAAATTTCATATTAAAGAGCTGCCAATCTCATTTCACTGCTTTGTTACTATTACTTATATATCGTCAATATTTTTAATAAAAAAATATATATGAACACGCTTATTTTTATGTGGAAATTAATATGTTTACTTAATAAGAAAGATGGATGAAAATAGTTTAAAAAAATGAACTTTACTTTGAAGAGAAGTATTCAATAACATTTAAAATATGTAATATGAAAAAAAACTATACTCATACACGATGACGTTTGTAAAAAGTAAGCCACCAGCTGTTATAATGGCAGTAGATTTTAACATAGAAACTCATATCATTCCTAATGAAACCCGGGCTTGTATAAAACATATCAATGTAAATTCTATTACATATGTATATATTTTTCTTTTTTGTCTATGTATTTTTATATACCATTATATATCAAATTTATTTCAGACTCCCTTATTGAATTGTTATAATTCATTTATTTAACTAAACTAGTCCACAGTTTTAAACAAGGAGTTTTTTTGTACGATATCATACCAATTGTTAACAATATATATTCAATGAAATTATATGTTATTTAAGACACTTATTTAAGAAAAGGTAGATTGTAAGTAGTTTCCATTATCCAATAAAAACGATAAGAAGTAAATATTATACTCCATAAGTAATACAGTTTAAAATATTCGGTGGAAAAAATTTTGTTATAAAATAAAAGCTTAATGCTGACAGAAAATTAAAAATTCCATATATAAGCGGCATTCCTACTTTACCACAGAACAGTTACGCAGCCCTTTTAAAAAATAAATAAAGAAAAAAAAACATTGTTATATGTTATATCTTAATTTATAGCTGGTTACTCGATAATATATAATAATATTTGTTTGCACATAGATGTGTTATAATTATCTTTTATTTTTATTTTTTTTTTATTAGGAAGGTTACGTAGGCAATAAAACTTCCAATTTTCTTCATATTTTTTTATTTATGCTTGTTATCTCTTACGTTTCGGGACAATTTTCCCATCATCAGGGCAATCTTTATTTTTATTTTTTTGATGTGGCACCATTTGTCAAAAATTAAATATTTGTCACATTTTTTAAACCTATTTTTTGGCGTTACACATATTCATTGTTTTAGATGTACATTAGTATATCAATGAATATGTGTAACACCAAAAAATAGGTTTATAAAATGTAACAAATATTTAATTTTTGACAAATGGTGCCACATCAAAAATAGAAAGTACAAATAAAGATTGCTATGATGATGGGAAAATTGTTCCGAAACGTAAGAGACAACAAACATAAATAAAGTTTTATTGCCTAAAATATAAAAAAAATTATGTTATAATTTATAATATTAAACGCAACTGTCGTTATAGCTTATCTCGTAATGTGAGAAGTTAACCAGTTTTCCGTTTCCAGTTATGTGTTGCTCGCATCCCCTGTTCTCATAAGATATTTCAGAATCAGCTAAAAACATATTTTGGATTCTGAATTTAAATATACGAGGAAAAACTTGTCTGGGAAGTATGCAACTCAAGATAACTAAACATTTTTATATTTGGTTTCTTGCCAAAACACGGAAATAAAATGTCCGAATTTACCACATTTGGCCAAGAGTGCCAGAATAAGTATATATTTTTCTTTTTATGTGTAATAATATATTAAGAAATTTAATCTGGAAAACACATTAAGGCTTTATAACATTATTTATTATAAAATAAACCTATATAGCTTTTTACGTATGGACATTTATTTTTTTCTTTTAAAGATAATTTTGAGGTTTAACAAAAATGTCTCCAAAAATAACAAATAATCCCAAGTTAAATATAACGTTTCACAGAGCAGGGTTCAATAAAATAAAATTAAAAAAAGAAGTGACGTATTGCCGGTTTTTAACCATAAGCAAATTTCATACATATTAGGTACATAATAATTGAATTAACAATACAAATACAAACAATATAAATATAGGGTTGGCTAACAAGTCCTTTCGGTTTTTCAGATTGAGATAAAACTCGATGTATTATAGTTATTTTAATCGACAATATATTGACCATTATTTAATATGACGTTTTCCCATCTTTCTACTAACTGCATAGTTCCATGTTCATAGAGTGTCTGGAATTTATTGTTAAGAAATTGCACCATGTAGTTTTTGGTGTCCTCTTATTTTTAGAATTTTTTTCCATTCATGGAGTTCTGCAGAGACCAGAATAAGTGGTAGTCACTTGAAGCTAGATCTAGTGCATAGGGAGACTGGGGCAAAAGGTCCCATCCAAGGCTCAATAATTTATTGAGAGTGACCAATGAGGTGTGGGGCCTACCGCTGTCTTGGTGGATCCCAACACCCTTCCGATCATTCATAACTCTTATAACGTAACAGGGTGTTCTCTAAATTCGATGTTTCTATATCCATTGGGAAGCTGAATTATTGCTTCCTCCTCAATAAAAATATAAAATCCTTATAGGTTTTTATTTTTTATCTCTATTTGTAGTTTTTTCGAAGGTCCTGTTGATATCATTTTGTGTAGTTTATGTGGCCTAAATACCTGCTAAATTTCTTGTAGACAGCCACAGTCGTATTGAAGTTATAACAAAGTTTTATTACAAAGGTTTTTTATGATTTGCGAAAAAAATCGTGTGAGGAACCCAAACATTAAGTCTGGAAACATAGTTTGTGCGACATGTTTAGGGCCATGGCAATCTTTCGTAAGGATTGGGTGGAATTTTGATCAAAAATGGCCTTGACAAATTTCATGTGGGCGACCAGACAGTTGAGCATCATTGAAGTCAAAATTTCCTGAATGAAATTTGGCAAACCAATTTCGACAGGTGCATTCGGTTAAGGCATCATTCCCATAAACACATTTTTCTATGAGCTTCTGCAGCAGGCTTACCATTTTTAAAACAATAAAACATAGTAAGTCGATTATGAATGATATTTTCTTCTATTTTACAGTGCAATACCAAACACAATACTAAGCTAGTTTAAACAAGAGTTAACAGATATAATTGTTGACATATTACAAACAGGATAAACAATCCACCTTAGGGATTAATTAATCAGATAAGAAGTGTATCATAGAGACATACAAAAGAACAGAAAAACCGAAAGAACTTATTTGCCAATCCTATATCTGTAGCAGTGTAATTGAATATTTAATATTAATCTCAAAGGTGTAGTCACATTAAAATTTTGAGAGCAGTCATTTTTAAAATTTAATTTCCCTAATGTGTATAGAGGTAGTGTATTATAGTTTTGTAAGCACGGTCTTTCACAATAGTAAAATATTAACAATAAATTTTACATAATTTTTTGTTTGTTATTATTTTGCCTTTGTGTATACTTTGCTGTTTTCTATTGCACTATCCATACCGTTAGAAATAGCAGACAGTTTTCTGTGTATCCTGCGCACAAGATAAACTACTTTCAACTTCCATTTGCGTCATTGCAGAGGACTGGATTCCCCAACTTTCCTCTGGCGTTTTACGTCGGTACTTACGAGTGGAGATTATCGAGGTGGGGTCAACGATTTCAATGAACCTTTTTTGGTGATATTAGGTCGAAAAGTCATGTCCGATGAACCTCATCACTGCGGCCCACAGTGGGACGAAAGGCTTTCGTGGACTTGTAAATTATGTCTGATTGACTTGATATTTATTACGCCAAGGAATCAGATGGCAGAATATGACATCAGAATTACAAAATTTCCACGCCAACAGAAAATTCCGGTATCTTTTTTAAAACCTGGGTATTTTCAAACTTGACAAGAAATTAACTTCGAAAATGACACAGATCTCTTGACACACAAAGTTTTCGATAACTATTTATAACTACTGTTTATAGTACAACATATAATCGTTATTTTAATATTCCTTTTTTTAAATTATAAAAACACAAAATATATTTACATGCAATAACAAAAAAAAATGTATTTTTTAGAAGTTATAAATATTCATTTTACAATAGTTGGACAATTAACAAACTACTTGAATTGCTTTAATCTCTTTTTTATAAATTTTCAAAACTGAATACATATACATACTTACTTAAACCCATACGGACGTACTCATCTAAAATATACGGCATCGCTAAAAAGACCCACCTACAAAAACTTCAAACGTTCCAATCAAAATTATTGCGACTCATAACACAAACAGCTTGGTACGTGACTAACAAAACTCTACATACTGACCTCCATTATCCAAAAAATAAGGATAAGAAATTGAAAAAATTAGATTTTAGTACTAAGATAGTAATCTTAGCGGAACAAACAAATAAAAGTTGTTATTTCTTGAGACCGCTTTGTACCCATTGACCCCACCTTGTGTTTAATTTTAAATTTAGTTCATTTAACGATGTATTTGTTTATTTATCTAAATCAGATTTAAAATAAACGATGGTTAGAGACAATTAAAAGAATAACAAAATGTTTTTTCTAATCAAGGTAGACAAAATTAAAATAAAAAAAAATAATAACGGAGATTTAATATTTATTATTTTGGTTTACGGTATTTTTTAAAACAAATTACTACAGAACCTTATTTTCTTTATGTTCAATAAAATTGTTAAAACTAAATTTGAAAGCATGTCCAGTTATTGGAGATATTCATACATACCTAGAAATGATTCGGACGTTCATCAGAAAATTAATAAGAATTTATCTTTAACGACTCCTAAAAAAAATATTTAAAAAATCAATTTTACAGAGGACATCGGTGATTTTTTAAAGCGTAGTGTTTTGAAATTGAATTAGAACACTTATTTTTGTTAATAAAAAAGTATAAATATAGTAAGTATAACAAGTTTTATATATTGTTATATATTTTTTCAGTTAAGTAGAAGGACAGTACAAAGTTGGTAAAGTTTCAAGAAAAAATAATGAACCACCAGATCATACCAAGCAGTTTAAAAAACCTAAAAATTGCGCAAAGTTTACAAAATGACCAATAAAAACAGTAAAAAATATTCTGCCAACTGAAAATAATTTCACGAATTTCAGAAAGTATCAATAATAAAGTTTATCATATTTTTGGAGTTAAAAAAAAAAAATTAGCCAATGTCGCAGATTTGTCCTTACTCATCCCACTGCACGATCTAGAAATCGGGGAAAAATATTTTATACAATTTTAACATTTTTTATATCATTGTTTGTTTGCTTTTGCTCTGTTAAAATTTCTATTTACTAAAGACTATTTTTTTTTTTTATGGCAATCCGTCAATAAACAGGGACATCATACATAAAGCACCACATAAGCACTAGTGTTGCTGTTTATATCATCAAATATTCAATTTTGCAAGAGAAACAAAAAATGATAAATAATATGAGATTAATGCTACGATTTCGACCACCAAACCGTATTCACAGTATAAAAAATATATGAAATAATTCGAGAAGGAGTTGATCGAAGGGTGCGGCCTATATATATATATATACCTATATATACCTATTCTATATATATAATACTTGATATTTTAACTAAATTGCCACCCCCATCTCTGATATCATCTTATTATTTCTTTATCAGACAACTTTTTCTTATTTAATATCAACTTATAATTTTTTTATTTTATTTTCACCATGTACCTTTTATATTCTGTATCTTTTGTAGCCCTGATGAAGACCTGCAAGGTGGGTCGAAACGTCAGCATAGTAATTAAATAATACTATTTCTATAATTTAGTATTTATTTGTCCGCACCCTCCGATTCCTCCGCAAACTCTTTCTCATATTATATCACGGTCAACCCTCTCTACATCATTATGAAATAATACATTTTTTTAGTTAATAATTATTTTTAATATTTGGTTTTCAAGCTGGACAAATAGCATTTTAATTTAATAAATGCTTTTATACACAATTAAAAAATAAATTTACATCAAATATGATTTCTGTTCTCTGGTAATCATAAAAAGATCAGAAAAATGCCAACTAAAACTACTTATTATATAAGTTACTTAATATATGTTACAAATAATAACTTAATAAACTGGAATATTGGTGGTTAACCACTTTATTTAACAGGAACCCTCAAAAGTCTCCCACCAGCTGCTGACCCGACAAACGCCTCCATCACCGAGGCAGATCAAAGACTATCGATTCTAACCCTATCGAAGGTTGATTGATCGCGTCGCGGTTGAACGAGCAGGACCGCGTTAGGCTTTTTAAGGACGACCACTGCTCGTCGAAAAGAATAGGGACACGCGACCTCCGGATTCGTGCTAATGCGGCGACAGTATTGAGTAATGTGGCTGTTGATTCACCCTTTCAACGCCGAGGGCTGAGTCAATCTATGGTTTTGTCTCGTTAGTTACTGATACACTTATTTATAACTGAATTATTTCTTTGTACAGTTACAAAAAACTCAGTTGTTAATGGCCAGAAAATTTTTCGGCATATGGAAAGGGAAGATTAAATAAATTAAATTAAATAAATTCGTTACTGATATCAATAATATACATTTCAATATTTTATTTATTAGTTACACATATTCCTGGCTCACAATAAATTTGCCATCTACCTCGGTATTCAGCAAATATGATATTAAGGAGAAGAAGTGATAATGATAATAATAATAAAAGGCTTACCGAATCCGACACCACCAATCGCTTATTACAAACATCTCTCCACCGTTCGCCGTACAAACCCAGTCCCTTCAGATCGGCTTTAATACAATCTTCCCACCTTCGCTTCGGTCTACCCCTCGGACGCATACCATTCGGAACAGCGAATATTAACCTTTTAGGAATTCTCTCGTTACTAAGCCCAACAACTTTACAGGCCCATTTAATTCGCCGCGATGAAATTACCTCAATTATATTACCCGGATACAGTTCAAGCAATTCGGCGTTGTGTAACCGTCTGAACTCTTCGGTTAACTCATCCTTCTTCGGTCCGAATATTCTACGCAATACTTTATTTTCAAAAAACTCAAGACGCTGCTCATCCCTTAATGTAAGCGGCCACGTTTCATATTTATAAAGAACTGTAGGTAAGACAATGGTTTTATATATTCTAATTTTTAAGTTGCGGGACATGAACCGCGAGCTAAGTAGTTTTGTAACAGAAAAATAACAAGCATTTCTCGCATTCAGTTTTTTCTAGTTATAGTAGAACCTAGATACCTAAACTTCTCTACCTGTTCAAACATATCACCAGTAACATCGCCATTTTTGCAGGAAACCATATATTAAGTCTTATCCGTATTTATTTCGAGCCCTAGTTCTTAAACTGGCAGTCAATAACGTTGTCGTATTAAGTTTTATAGTTTCCACGTTTTCGCTTAACAGTACCAGAACATCCGCATAGCTGCAAAGGAGAATAAATGATAGCATAAAAAAAAAAAGAATTGTCATAACAAAACAACAAAAAAAAAAAAATGAAAAAAGTAGTATAATAACACACAAAAAAAGATAATGCAGCAAGTAGCTCAATGCAATAAGTCTCTTGGCCAGCGCCTCGGCAGTCTTCTGGGCGGATTATATGGATTTGTGGAAGTAGATAGAGCTTGAGTAAGTGGGTTGGAATTTAGAGTCAGTATGTCATGAAAATTATTAAAGCGGTCAGTAGCGATTGCTCTGGTTAAAGGAATGTCAAGGTCAGTGTGTAACGTGAGGTTTGAAACATAAAAGGGGGCGGTTACAATTTTCCGAAGGACTTTTGACTGGAATGACTGGATGATTTTTATATTTGATTTCTTTGCTGTTCCCCATAGTTCGGTCCCATATGTTTAAAGTGATTTAATGAGGACTTTGTAAATAGTTAATTTATTAGTCACAGATAATTTAGAACGTCTGTCAAGTAGCTAGAAAGAAGTCCGTATCGCTGATTAAGTTTTTTCTTTTTTATTTTATGTGGTATGTCCATGTCAGTCGTTTGTCCAAGTGGAGACACAAATATCGTACTGTTTTTGAAGGTGGTAGAGCAATATTATTAAAGAACACTGGAGGATAAGAGTCATGTTTAAATGTAAATGAAACAAATTGGCTCTTAGACTCGTTCATTTTTATTCTCCACCTTTTAGCCCAACAAGCTATGTCGTCTAGGTGTTCTTGAAGTACCTGAGAAGCCTTAGCTGCATCCTTGTTAGATCTTAATATTACCGAGTGGAACTTTTTCTCATTTTAATATTTGCTGATAAACAAAACTCGTGGATCAGCTAATGTAGCCAAACATCCCAATATAAAATTTACAATAGAAATAGGTCCAAATAAAGTTAACTTCCTTGACTTGACCATTTCAATTGACAATAATTCATTAACATTTGACATTTACAGAAAACCGACTACTACAAACATACTAATACCCTTTGACTCGTGCACACTTGTTCACAAAAATTCCGCACTTTTAACTAGCTAGCTAATAGGTTACAAAAAGAATTGACCAAGAAAGAATTGCAGTATTGCCAGTGAAGGTACAGATAGTTAATAAGATCAGATTTACAAAATTGAATTTTTTACTGCATATATTATTCATTGTTAGGAACTATAATGAGGAATGGTACTGAAACTTTTGCTGTGCAAGACATCATAGAAAACAAAGCCTAAAATAAAAAAAAAAGTCTGCCAAGTAAGGTCAGTATAGCTTCCTCACAGTTTTAGTTTGATATTAAATTAAATTAAATTTATATTAAAAGGTCTAAAAATTTTCTTATGAAAAATAAAATCTATGGAAGAAGCCATTTTCGGAAATCCAGTAATCCCTCAACATATATCCACGAGTTTTGTTTATCAGCGAATACTAAAATGCGAAAAAGTTAGGCATTTGTAGATTATATATTTGATAATTCGTAATTAAAAAAAAAAATTAAAAACAGTGTATACTGAATATGTATCTCCCTACTGTTAGTGCAAATGACTTATGTAAAAAATGAGTATTTTACAGGAGAGCATAAAAACTAATTTTATATTTTATTATATGAATTGCATATTACATAATGTCAAAAATAGAATAAAAATTGAAAACCTTTACATAAGACCTTAGCACTAACAATAGTTATATATACGTAATAGGTATGTTTTCACTGAAAAAAAATCCATAGGAAAAATTCAACTTTTTGTTTGTTCGGAGTTAACGAGACCAATACTTTTCTTCAGTCAGAACAAAACTAATTAAGATGGAATATAAAAATATGATTGAAGTTGACACAATTTTGATATTTAAGGAGGAAATCGAGACCAAGACGAACTGGTTGAACTTAAATGGAAATAAACACAATCACAATTAAGATGTTTTTTTTTCTTACAAATTCAGAGTAAAAATTACTTTAAATTCACTGAAAATTACACAAAATCTAAGTAACGGCGGTAAGTGTCATGCCAGTAACGTTTGGAATGAGACAAACAATACAGTATAAATTAATTTTTTGAAGAAAACCTTAAATTTTATAACCTCATAATAATATTGTAATAACTTAACTCCCACTCCATATGATCAATACCTTCCACATTTCAAAACCATTATACTGTTAAAAAATATTTATATTGATCTTATTTATTAAATGGAATTGATACTAAGTAATTTCTATACTGTTCTCCAAATTTCCTCCAAGTTTGTGTCAAATTGAATGCGAAGTTTTCAAACTATATTCATATCAAATAACAAATTTTCTGATCTGAAAGCGGAAGATTTTTTTTTAAGTATTGGATAGAATTTGATAAAATTGATTTCTATTTCATTTTACATTTACCAATCCCTGTGAATATCCTTCAAATTTGAGCCGAATAGAACTTGCTGTTTTAGAGATATAGATGTATTAAGAAAACACGTTTGCGCATTTATAAGAAAGAGAAATAGACCGAATTCAATAAAATTTACTCTACATTGTTTTTTCACAAATACCTGTTTTTTGTCCGACTTTGAGCCAAATCAAACGAGCCATTTTTGAAATTTTGGTATATTTACAAAAATGCGTTTACGCCTGCGTAAGGGGAAGTACTGGTTAGAGTTTAATGAAATTGATATGGGACTATCTAGGCAGCAATCCATTCAATCCATAAAAATTTCATGAAAATCATTTAAAAGGTAGTACGTGATATGCCCGTTACATCGATTTGACTACAGACAGACAGACACCGAATTTAATTTGATCCTTGATGTCTCAAACGTAAAATGCGGGTGGAAATTTTCGATTCTGAACACATAATTTTTTTTAAGCTCTCACACGAAAACAATCCTTGCTTATCTTCGGTAGTGAGGAAACAAAAAGTCTCAAAAATGGTTGGTGAACTTTCTAATCAGTATTACATGCACTGATTATATGACGAAATTAACATAAATATTCCTTTTTTTTTTTATTATTATTTTCATTTGTTTAAGGTCCGTCAACTAAGGAACTTAATTTTTTTCGTTAATTGTAATACTAGAAGAGTATTCACTGATTTTTTTTTCCTGGTTTGTTACTGTATACGATTTCCCAGACATATTATAAATAAACATGTGAGTCAGTATTTTTTTTCTATGCCTACGACCGCTACGTTCTTATTTAAGTGGATAAGGAAAATCTTCATGAATATTCAGAAAGGACTTATCCTCCTACTACATTACCACATTCTCACACTATCTTCCTCGGACGCAAGGGGAAATCCCCGGATTTAAATTAGCTGCAGGAAACTAAAAGAAAAAAAATCACTGCAAATGAATACTAAATCTTCAAAGCAATATCCCAAATGAATTTTGAGATTTATTGCTTAAGGATTTTTTCGGTTCCGCCCACAGGCATAGCAGATAAATGCTGTCCCCATTTCAACCGTCCCTATCTCCAAAACCAATCAATTTTTTTTATATTTAAAAAAATACTCAAATTTCACCACCCATAAAAAAAAGCTGTATCAGATAAGTGTCTTCCTCTGTATATAATCCGCCAATGTTTAAAAAAAAAATCGATTTTTTTAATTTATACATGTTACCAAAAATGTCTTCAAATCAGTTCAAATAAGTTTACAAGCTAAATTTTCTAATATCAAACGCATCCAATCATTTCAGTTCAAAGGCCTTCGAGCAATAGTCGATTTTCCGTTTTATGTAACAAACGATATCTCATTTGTCCAAGACATTATCCTAAAACTGCTAAAGTTTCACCAAAATCTTACTTTTTTTTTTTTTTTTGTTCTTCCCTACCTCGCCTTTTAGGCTATACGGGATTTTCCCGGGCCGGGAGGTGAGGGCGGGGAATTTAAAATCCCCTCCGGCACCGGGACGCGATTCCCCGTGGCGCGGGACTTTTTATATCATCTCAAATCTCTATTATCCGGTTGCCAGGCAACTAGCGGTGCTGTGCACACGCTTTAGCCTATTCGGCCACCCCGCCCCCTCACCAAAAGCTTACATATCATCCAAATCTCCTTGCACAATCCCTATCACCAATATCTATAATCCTCTAAGAATGTTAAAATGGCAGTGGCGAGATTCTCCCACTCAAGACATAAGTTTATGTGGCTAAAGCTCACTCCCTCAATCTCCACTGGCTTTAGCACTAGTGACGCGGAAGAAAGAGTACCACAGGGATTTCTTAGAGTTCTACTTTTCGCTCCATTGGGTTCCCTCCATGCCTGATTGTAAATATTGTATTTATGTATATTTTAATTTACTTTTCCTTGGAGTCACCTTCGACAGAAGGATGACATGGGGCCCACATGTTAAAATGAAACGTATGACACTTAACAAACGACTCTACTTTACTCCCTTTTTTCTAAATCTTCAAAACTAAAACTAAAACAGAAACTGAATCCATGTACATACTTACTTAAGCCCTCATGGACGTACTCATCAGAAATATTCGGCATCGCTAAAAAGACCCACCTACAAAAACTTCAAACGTTCCAATCAAACTTATTGCGACTCATAACAAAAGCACCTTGGTACGTGACCAACAAAACTCTACACACTGACCGCCACTTTCCAACAGTTGATCAACATATAACGACTCTTTATCAATGAATTTACACAAATTTAAATGGACATAATAACAGATTAATAAGAGACATAGCGACAGCTGACATACCTCAGGACATGAGGAGGAGACTAAAAAGGCGTTGGATGAGAGATCTCCTTTCTTAAACAACCTAAGTAATTGGAACAAGTTAGGGAAGAGGTACTGCTGAGTACTTTCCTTCCCCATGCCTGTCATGTCATTATTTCATGTATCGCCATCACATTTGCTGATTGTCAACAATAAGTTGGCAGTCGCAAATACTTCTTTATATAGACAAAAAAAACTCATCTTTGAGTCATTTTATTTTAACTATATATACTTTTCGTATATAATTTTCGAGTATTATTTATTTGTTAGTTTGCTTATTTAAAGTTTTCTGTTTATATGGTATGAATGTGAAATATAATGTGAAATAAAATTCTGTATATATGTGTGAATGTGAAAAAGATCCTTTAATGCTCAGGCTGAATACCATGAGCTATATTATAAAGAAATTTTTAATTTTTAATATAATAAATTGTGTGGTGCTCATAGGTTTTTGATCAGTCATATTTATTTTTTTTTTTTTACTGTTATTAAAAAGAGCTAGAATTAAACATATTGTCATATGGTCTGCAAATATTTTGCAAAGATCCTTTAATTCACCTCATTGCAATTACTGTCCGAGTGACAGAATATTATGCTACTGAGTAAATAAATAAAAATATATGTATTCAAAGATATTTATATTTATTATTTTCTTGGGTTCCTAATCCTTTATATTCAGTGATATCTTCAAATATAAAAAGCATTTCAATTTCGTATGGAATGTTAGATGAATGGGCAAAAAGCGAAGCGAAAATAGGTGATATTTTATATATGATTCAAGAGGGAAAAAAAAGATATATTAAATGAAGGGGATACATCGTCAAAACTTGACCTAACCGTACCATGGAAGGGGTGAGGTGGGAAAGGTTCGGAGAAAGGAAATAATGGCGATAAATAACCGGCACTGCCACGGTGATAATATACCTGAAAAACTGGGCCGTAATAGAGGTGGGCCGGATTATGCCGGATTAGGGTATAATCCCTCAGTTAGGGCCGGACTATGGTGTAATACCCTACCTGTGTTAGGGCCTTCATCAGCCGTATTACCCCCACACCTTGTTTATCGGGGCTTGTTCGCTTAGCTGGGGTGGGGATGGAGGGGGTTAAACAACACCGAGGATTATTAATAGTTTTATTAACGTATTATGTCATATTATAATTATAGTCCGGGAGCCTGTGTAAAAAATATGTCATATTTCATACTAAGCTTTGATCTTATAAATTGATCATATCCATAGCTCTGATTAAAAAAATGCACGTCTGCTAGCATATAGCCGCTGGAATACCAAATGGCGGTCATGTAAAGACAGATAGAGACACTACATAGATTGTAAGCGTATATATAGAGAGGGGTTATAGTTATATAAAGCTACCAATCCTTTCAATTTACACTATTTATACTCATAAGATATGAAATAGTAGTCGGTTACCTATTGCCTCATATCCGTGGATTTCAAGTCAAAAAATTGAATTTACGAATCAAAAAGTTTATTTTTTTTCGGTTTTTCTCTTATATCAGTGAAACAATCTATGATAAAATCATGTGTGAAATTAAAGCTGACAAAATTTACAATAGAAATAGTTATGTTACTTTTTTCTCAATAATCTATACTTTTCGTGATATCCGTCCTCGTATAATTTCGAAAAACAAATTAAATTTTTGTACAGAAAATTAAGTCTTCATTCTCGCTGTCGTATAAGTCTCTGTTCACATAACTGCGTAAGGTTCTGTTCTTTTTCTTTTTATTTTATTTTTTTTTGCATCTGAGATACAGAACCGATCACAATATGGACGATAAGGTGATGGAACAAAAACTAACAAGATATGTTAGTTTATGATTGGAAAATTCCAACCAACAGCGTAGACTTTGCAGATAAAATGCGGGTAAAGAACAAAATAACCCGTCAACGTTTCAGGTATCATCTGAACAGAAAACGAAACAATCACAAAATCACATAGTTCAATTACATCCCTAGACTTCCTATTTTAATTGGGCGAGCGAGCGAGGGAACAAAAAAAAAAAGAAAAGAAAAGAAAAATGGCGATAGTTCATATTATATGTACAAATTCAACATAAAAATTATGAAACGAATATATATAATATTGGATATTTAAAAATAAAGTTTATATATATATATATATATATATATATATATATATATATATATATGTTTAGACAGTTGTAGGATTTTATTTTTCTATGCGCTTTTGGATATACTTGAAAATATCTGAACAAATAGACTGAGATCCTGTATTGCAGAGTTATCAGACACCAGTATTTTGTTTTTTTGTTACTTTGAAAAAAAAAAAGAAACTAAATACCTATATGAAATGGTGTTTAAGTGATTCTTAAAGTCCTATTAAAATAATTAAACGAAAAATAATACTTATAACTTAAAAAACTCGGTAAATAATCATACAGAAAAATATGAAAACATTTTACGCTAGTTGAATTGAAAAAATCAAAATTTGAAATGAATTAGCTTATATTACTTAAAATATTTCCGCATATATTATTGGGAAACATCATTGCATATGTTTAAAATAAATAGTCTTCCCCTACTCCTATAAGAATAACCAGCCACTGAATAGAAATGAGACTTATGACATGTGGGTGACACATGATAAGGTAATTTTAACTTATTTGAATCATTTAATAAGAAAAATTAAGTAATAATAATGTTATAGAATAATTAGAGGAGGATTTGACAAGAATAATATATTTTATTATGAGTAGCATGATACACATGCAATTCGCATAATTGAAAAGGAAAGGTACATGATGGGTATTTAGGTATATAAAAAGAATCTTTATATGTTGAAATATGCAATGTTTAAACATGATTTTAAATTGAAATACTTTATTAGACAAAGAGCCGAAATGTCGTAATTGAGATGTGTAGTCATTAAGTTGACAAAATTTAAAATTTGGCTGATAATAAACTTTTTTATTTTTATTTTTTATTTTATTGAAATTTACAACTGTATTACATGGAAAATACAATAAGTAAATGTGACATTGGTAACATGACAAGTACAACATGAAGAGAAACTACCCATTGGTAGAACTCATAAATAAACTTGAAAATACTTTAAGACATAATTTTTGTCTATAAAACATGGTTATATTTTACCATTTGGGAGAGGAGGGTTTCAACTCGAAATCCCCCACTCTTACCACGTAGATCTGTCTTTCCTGTATATTATTCAAAGGTCTCTCTCTCTTTATTTATATAACTGATTTATACATTATATTCGTAAACATTCCATCTGCCTCCTTCCTCGACCCAAACGTGTATCAATCTCACATAACCAACAGTTGACCACCCGGGATCGCCCAGTACTTATCCAGACAGACCGGACCACGAGTGGGATCAGAGGCTAGCCAAATATTTGCTCAGTATTCTGAAGACAAAAAAACTTCCCAAAAAAACACCTACACAAAGCGCCCCCCCCCTGAAGAGCGGACAGCGGACAGTTGGCTTGACTCACGCCTTGACCATTGTCCATCTGTTGCGAGGTCAAGGGCCATTGGATGACCGGTTCCCTCTCTCGACCAATCAAACAACAATATCCTTCGTATTGTATGCAATCATACAACTTTACGAGCGCCTCTCTCATGGATTTATGACATTTCATGTTACACAATTGTGCTAGATTTGACAATTTTTGTGGGCTTCGATATTTATGAATCATCTTGTTACCAGATGATATAGCTGATCAGAGGGCAGGATCTGTCTAGACAGATTTCATGCCATATTGGCGATCCATATTGAAAACTAGAACACATTCATAGAACTATAATAATGGAACTATTTTATATGAAATGGCCGTTTTTATTATTTCAGAAATTCAAAGTGGGATTGTTGTTTACTACGTTTATGTTTTCAGATTATTATGGAGTTTAAACTTCAACACTCGGCAAACCAAGTTTACAAAGGATTATTTTACAAGGGTGTTGTAAAATAATTTTGGTGGTTTGGAAATAATTTGGATCCAAAAAAATGATGGGTTTCTGTGTGGTGATGAATGATGAATAATCCATTCATACTTTTTAAGCCCAGAGATGAAACCATCACGTCGACATCGAACTGCAGTGATATTGACATAATGCATCTAAAACTTTTTAAAAAACAACCTGCATTGGTTAATGGGAAGGAACCTATAATTTTACACAAACTAGCTATGAGGTCATTATACATCCATCTTATTCGGCAGACTTATCTCCAATATCCAATAGATTTCTATCTATTGAGATATTCAGAAGGACATATAAGGTTGTTAATATAAAGTACATAGAAATACTTTTTTTTAATTTTTTTTTTAAAAATTACTTTCTATTCATTGATATTTACAATTGTATTATAAAAAAAAAAAAATACAACTAGTAAATGTGCACTCAAGAATAAAATAACATGAAATGACGCCTAGGAGGGCTATCAGGGATCGAGGAGGAAGCAAGGCTTGAAACGAGAGGGTTCGGATGGTTCTGCAGTTTGTTATGGAAGGATAGGTATCTGGATTGGGCCAAATCGGAAACATAAGGAACATTAAGATCGTTATGGATTATTTTATTGGTGACAAAGTAAGGAGCATTGAGGATTTTAGAAAGGATTTTGGATTGGATACGAGAGGAATTCGATAGTTTAGTGGAGCCACAGAGCTCAATTAGGTAAGTCCAAATAGGTCATATTATTGTCCTATATATAAGTTGTTTGTAAATCATTGAAAGCTTAGAGCGTTTGTCTAGTAAGTGTTGGAGTAAGCGGAAACGTCGAGTGGTTTCTTGTCGTTTCAGTCTAGTATGAGGATTTCATGTGAGTAGTTTGTCCAAATGAAGTCCAATGTAACGGATTTGTTCAACTGGGATAAGTGGGCTACTGTTGAAGGATACTGGATAGGTTTGCGACGCATGGTAAAGGTAATTCGATGAGATTTATTGGAATTTATTTTAATCCTCCAGTTTTGACACCATTTTTCAAGACTTGTGATGTGTGATTGGAGAGTTCGGGATGCAGTTGATGGATCATTATTAACAGATATGGATAAATGTGTCATTAGAATATGTGGTGATGACAGTGTCAGGATGGGTTGGGATGTCAGCTGTATAAACTGTGTAACGATAGGACCAAGGATACTACTTTGAGGAAGAAATATTAATATCGATAAACTATATAAACAGAGCAAACTAAGTATAACTAAGTAACAAGACCCTAAACTGAAATAAATAAATGGTAACCATTACTGTAGTTGGGAAAAATTGAATGCAATAAGGAGGATGGATAGTGTATTATGAATACTAACAGATCACAAGGAAAGATGAAAGAAAAGGAATAATAGTAATAAAAAATTAAGAAATAATGGACATAAAGGGGCTGTGAACAAAATGAAAAAAAAATTAAAATTAAATAATTTTTTTTATAAATAAAATAAAATATTTATATCTAAATATTAAGTAACCTCCAAATTTCTTTTTATCCTTTTGTATCTTGTTCGTTCTAGCCCTGAAGAAGATCTGCAAAGTCGGGTCGAAACGTTGGCTTTAAATAAGATATATTTTTCACTATTTTAGTCTTTATATGACTGCCACACCAGATCATCTACTTACAAGAAATATAGTCACACTTCATTCTTAAATTATTTTAGATTGTTCTACGTTGCTCAAAACTTCCGAGACTTTTTCGAGAAACGCGATTTACAACTCACAGTTCATTGACAATGGTCAAGTAGTGTTTATGAGTATTTACACTTTGATTACCGCTGTTATACTTTGATTACGTTCCCTTCATAGAACTTATACACGTAAAGTGTATTTCCCAACGATTCGTTGACTCAGGTTAAGAAAATCGCAATAATATATCAATTTAAGATAACTTACTATTAAATTTATATAGCGATAAATTTTAGAGCAACACTTCTCAAAGTATTGCGTCAGGTTTCATAGTGTTTGGATACTTCAATTAAATTGTTATTGTTTTGAATCGGTATCACTTGTTATTAGCGCACAAGTGGTAAACAATTTGTAGATTCGTCAGGTGACTGTTCCAATATCTGTCGAGATATGGAGGTTAGTCATTAATAAATATAATGCACAACAATGGCATACTATTTAATTTGTAGTTTGATGAAAATACCAACTCAACTTGCATCAATGTTAGGACAAGTTCCTAAGGTCAGCGATGAGCACATCGCCATGTGTGCAGGCTACCAGGGCAGTACTCAGAAAACAGAAAACCAATTGTCCAATATAGATTGATGTGGAAAATGCTTTTTCAGGCATTTGAAGGTCTGAAAAGCCTACCAGCCTAACCGAAAGTATACCAAAACTACAGCAAAGATAAAGAAAATTGGAATTAGAACAATTTCTCGCCCTACAGTATCCTTTAATAATACCCCACTTATTCCTGTTGAACCAATCCGTTATCTTGGACTCCACTTGGACAAACGTCTAACTTGGAATCCTCATACCAGACGGAAAAGACAAGAAACCGTTCGATGTTTCCGACTACTCCAGCACTTAGTAGACAAACGCTCTAAGCTTCCAGTTAATTACAAAAGACTCATATACATGACTACAGTAAGACCTATTTGGACTTACAGAAATGAGCTTTAGGGCTCCACTAAACCAACGGATTCCTCTGGTATCCAATCCTTACAATCCAGAATCCATCGGAAAATCATTACTGCTCCTTACTTCGTCACCAATAAAATAATCCATAACGACCGTAATGCTCTTTATGTTTTAGATTTGGCCCAATCCTTCCGTTAAAAACTTCAGAACCATCCGAATCCTCTCGTCTGAAACCTTGCTTCTTCTTCTATCCTGATAACCCTCCGAGGAGTCTGAAAAGAAGATGGCCTCGATCTCCTATTGTAAATCAATTTTTTTTTTAGCTAAAAGTGAGTAGTTTCTCAACAAGTGATTTCATGTTATTATTTTCTGTTATCAAATTTACTAAATGTATTTTATTTATTAATGCAGTTGTAAATATCATAAATAAATAAATTAAAAAAAAAGAATTAGGACAATTTTTGTTTAGTCATATTTTTCGGAAAAAAATCGACTGTAGATTATATTATTAGATTCAATATTATTACATATACGTACTATTATTATATTATATACAATATATCGAAGGTCAAAACTAAATATTTAAAATAATTTTTTTTTTTATCTTGCACCTTGACTTTCGGCTTCAGCTATGAATCTTCTATCAGCTTTGTGGTGTTATAGACGACAGACAGCTATGATCGCTTGCTTCTCTTCATATAATAAGTTCTATTCAAGATATCCAAGAAGCAATAACTGTTTAGTTTACAATAACTGAACGCGTTCACAATCACTCCCTCTTGATTAGACACTTTCCTACGAATCCATCCCCATGCGGGAATCGAACCCGCGCCGTAGTGGTCTAAGTAAGCAAGTAGCACTTGCTCGCCTGTCTACTTAATCATTTTAATTTAATTAAGTATTTTTAATTTATATTTATTTATAAAATTATATTATTAATTATTTTTATTTTATGTTATTAAATCTCTCGGATGGGAATTGAACTTGAGTGCTTTTTTTCTGGTGCCTTAACTCGCTCAAACGCTGCGACCCCAAAATAAAATTGTATGTTAATATTTGATAATTTCTGAAATCATAAGAATTTATTATAAATACCATCCACAAACTGACTGGGATAAAAAAAAAAACAATACCGTGTTTTGCGAACCTCCCCCTCCCTCTCGTGAACCGCACCTCTACCTGTACCAAGCACGGTGACCCAATGGAAGACCCACTTTCTATCATCGAACCCCGGAGATGAAACGCTAGACCCACTAACAGCTAACCGTAGACTATAGACTCTTCTAGGAGTCGGGTCAATAGAATTCAAATATTGATTATCGTATTGCATTATTACCAGCTGACAATGGAAGCCATCAAGAAAAAGAATCAATTTGTTACTACCTTCTAATTAGCGATTGGTTTAGTGAACTACTTAAGGGGTATGTCGTTCATTAGGTGTGGATAAACAGCAGGCGGGAAAATGTATCCTAAAGAATTCATGTGTGTTTATGTTTCAGCTGAAATTATATTTAACTACATAAATAAAAGCCGTATTTTTCACCAAATTTATTTTTATTTCCCCTCCACAGTGGGTCCGGAATAATTGTCCATGCAAATTGTTCCTAAAAAAAAAGAGGAATACTTTTGATACTTATACTTAGTTAAACAATTATTTTATAGATAAATATGAATCAAATCGTATATTTATACATTTATTTTGCAAGAAACACTTAGATCTAAACAGAAAAAATAATTATCAGGAAATAAAATACTATTTTTTTTTTATTAGAGAATACGTTTCAACCCCAACATGTGGATCATCATTAGGGCGTGGTTCGAGCACTGAAGGTTTTCAAGTACAAATTGTAATAATGACTTATAAAAATTTATTATAATGACTGCGTCCTGAATATTTATCACCCATGATATGTAGAATAGTCGGCTATCTTCCTTCAATGAAATATTATTTATTATACTTCATAAAAATAAAATATTTTTATTTTCATTTGTGATGACGTAACGGCCCTAGTTTAAGACTCATAAGAGAAGATTGAAACCAAACAAAAATGATTACAAACCTAATATAAAAATACATGAAAAAAAACTATATGTTACCTGCGAATGCATAAATTATAAGAAATGTAGTTTGGAAAAAATACTTCTTAGAATGAAAAAAAAATAATGTGTGTGCTTTAGAGCACACAAATTAAAATATTTCAAAAACTAAAAATCGGACCTTCATGTTGTTCATCGAGCAAGAGAAATGTTCATCATTTTATAATCTTTGTACTGAGCTATTATTCAAAATTGTATTTTAACGCGACGAAGTGTTAGAGAAAGACGAAAACCAAATAATAACGAGTTATATTGAAGATTACGATTAAAATAATTCAGTAACTGAAAACATTTGCATACTGTAAGCAAGAGAATTCTTCAGCATTCCTCTTTACAATGAGGTATTTTTTTTTTCTCATTAACTATTTATCCGCACCTGTGATGGTATTGACAATCAGAAGATGTGTTGAGGTAATAAGGATTGAAATTATGGGCATGTCGAATTACTTCCTTGATTTAGGTGAGAAGATCTCTCATCCAGCTCCTTTTTAGTCTCCTCTTCATGGCCATGTCAGTCGTGGTGGCCATGTCATTTATAAGTCCGTAAGTGTGTCCGCGTAGTTTGAGATGAAAACGGGAGTAGAGAGTACGTATTTTATGGTCTACAGTTGTTTGTCGTAAGTCGTTAGGTAAAGTTTTGTTGTTGACGTACCAAGGGGCTCCTGTAATACGTCTTAAAATTTTGGATTGAAATGACTGTAGTTTATGTAAGTGCTTCTTTTTTGCCAAACCGTAGATCTGAGAGCCGTATCACCAGATGGGTTTGAGTAAGAGTATGTATTTAGTTTTTGTCGAACTATCAATTTCGATTTAGAAAAAAGTGAGTACAGTATTTTCAGTGACTTGTTTAAAGTCTGTCGTTTCATTTTTACGTGATGACCAAAGGGCATCCTTCATTAAATTTCATATTATTAATTTCGTCTTATTATTGTTTTCACTTCTATCGTGTGGTAATAAAGCATACACCTAAGTTTCTTTTTTGTTTTTTTTTTTATTATACAATAGTTTCAGGTTAAAATAGTTCCTTACCCCCATACCAGACTGAAACGACTAGAAACCGCAAGACGTTTTCGACTACTGCAGCACTTACTAGACAAATACTCTAAGATTTCAATCAATCACAAACGACTCATATATATGACAATAATAAGACCTATTTGAACTCATGGAATTGAGCTTTGAGGCTCCACTAAACCATAGAATTCCTCTCGTATCCAATCCTTACAATCCAAAATCCTTCATACAATCCTCAACGCTCCTTACTTTGTCACAAATAAAATCATCCATCTAACTTACAATCCAAATAACTATCCTTCCATAACAAACTGCAGAACCATCCGAATCCTCTCGTTTCAAACCTTGCTTCCTCCTCGATAACTGATAACCCTCCGAGGTGTCTGAAAAGAAGATGCCCCCGTGATCTCCTAATGTAGACATATTATTAGAACGCTACCATTGGGTAGTTTCTCAACCAAGTGTTTTCAAGTCATTATATCCATATGTTCAAATTTACTAAATGTATTTCTTTAATCCAGTTGAAAATATCATTAAGAAATAAAATATTAAATATTTCAGGAACTGAAAATCGGACCTGCATACTGTAAGCGAGGAAATTATTCAGCATTTCATCCTCTTTATAATGAGCTAATATTTGTAATTTATATCTCATATTATTAATCTCGTCTTGTTGATGTTTTTTCTTCTATTCTGTGGTCCAAAGCGAACACTTTCGATTTTTTTATTATATAAATGTTTCAGGTTTAAATAGTTCCTTAAAAAATCGGTTAGATGTGATTATATTGCCATATTAATACGTTGCGACATAATTGTTAAATAAGAAAAAATGAAGCCTTCAAAAATTATTCACAGATATAAATTCAAAGAATCGATCCCAATTCGAAACAATGGTTCAAAGAAGTAGTTGTTGAGGGAAGTCCTTGAAGAGCTGTTAGATTATGCAAAGAGATGCAGATTGGGAGGTCTGTTTGCAATCTGGCTCTTGATTGGTCCTCCTTGTTTGGGAATCCTCATAGCGTCAGGGTGGTCCCCAAATCGTACGACAACTAAATCATTAATTTACAGAATTAATATTACCTTCAGGTGTTTATTAGTCTGCTTAGTCTACCTGGATTCACCAGGAAACCTGCCGGGGAGGAAAATCCGGCCATGAGTAGGAGAGGCGGGCGTTGGGAATACAAATTGTTTGAGGCCAAAAAAACAATAAGGAAAAATGTGAACAGCAGAGCTCTCTATAATTAAGATCGTATTATCGCATATTTTTATTTAGGAAACATGAGAACATTTGTTTTTTTAATACACAATATGACTTAGATCATGCTATCAATTAATTAATTAAATAAAAATTATTAATTTCATTAAGTTGTAACCGTTATTTCATTATTGTTTATTTCGTAAGTTTCAAACTCTGTTACCGTTACCTTATGTATCAACCGATCAAATTAAATTCTATAAATCAAATCATTATTTTATATTTAAATTTTTATTGCGTTATTAATTTCATAATAATGTTACCGTTAATTTATTATTGTCTACTTCACCACATTATTATATTACGTCATAATTGGCAAATGGTTGGCTGTCGTGAATAATGGAGAGAAGAATAGTTGGGGTGATCAGTCAAATAAGATGGCAAAAATAAATGATACTATCTATTTTGACATTAGCCGACGTTTGGGCCTGAAGTTCAAGCCATCATCAGGGCTAAGAAAAGAACCAGATAACATTATATTATCCCAGAAGTATTTATTATGTTATTATGTTATTATGGTATTATTAGACCCTGCAAAAGAAAACTACAATAAATTTCACTAAAGACTAACTTACAACATAAATCTTCTGACAGAAAACCTTAAACGCATTAGAAACCCGTACAGCCCACCTCGACGATTATGTAGGCGGTGGCCAAGGGGCCTGCTAAACTGATCTATTTCCTGGATTTGTGATGAGACTCTGTGAAACTGCTAACAAATTTGGTCATTGCGAAAAAAATTGCAGATCGAAAATTTAATTTTATGTCCAATTTTATGTTTATGAATTAATAACACACACACACACACACACACACACACACACACACACACACACACACACACACACACACACACACACACACACACACACACACACACACACACACACACACACACACACACACACACACACACACACATATATATTCTAGGTATATAGCATGAAAATTTTGTCTTCCGTATATATGTTAATTTATTCTGTCCAACGCCCCGGAATCTTTGTCTATGTTCAGAGACGTTACTATTTACTGCTAGAACATCATGTTGAACTAACACTTTTCTTAGATTGTCATTAAATTCCTCTTTAATTCTTCGCATATGTCCTTCCAAATCCATATTCAAAAATTTCGTCCTATGTTATTTAATGTGTATAATTTTTAATGGAAGAGTTTTTTTGTTATTTTAGGTATATAGCATGCAAGATTTATCAGAACTTTGTTATAGTTATTTACTATTTCCTATATTATATCTGTGCTCCGTAGGTAAAGAATAACCTTTTTAAATAAATAATTAACTAACTAAGCAACAATTTTTAACAGCTCTAAGTTATGGAAAATTGGCTTCCTGAACAATACAAAAATTTGACATGGCGTCCATTACTTTCAGTATATAAATTTAATAACTAAGGTAACAAAAAGATTCGTGATCACATTAAAGTTAACATTATCTGTGAAATCACTTTGAAACTTAATCAATGTTCAAATTTGGGTCCAGTTGCAACAGATAATTTTTAAACCGAATTAGTTAACAAGGTGTTAACATCTTATGTCATCTTATTTATGACTTATAATAAGAACCATGATTGGAAATATTAACAACCACCTGAAACTTCGTAAATAGTTTTATCTCATCTAACCAACAAATATTTTATTTTCGAAAATTTTTGGAACTGGGATGTTTTCAATCTGGAGATCGGCAAACTTTCGGCCCTGAACCTTGGGACGAAACGCCGGCCAAAATAAATATAATTTATTTATTTTTACTTTGTTCTTTCATTGACTCAATATCCCAACCAACTTCTTTTCAATATATCCATGACAGTCAACTATCAATCCGCATTTATAACTTTGAAATCATTTGTTCAATACTTTCAAGGCACTTTGTAAAAACTTTTCTCCTAATTATGAATTCGGAAGATCAATTTGAAAACTATTTTGTCGAATGAGATCTCCTTTAGAATTTTAGCAACATCATTCTTCACATGTGTTTTTATTTTCTTAAAATACCAACACAGGTTTTCCCGACTTAAAAACCACACACACTTATTATCATTAGCACACACACTTAACCTTTCCCCAGTACTTGTGATTACAATTGTTATTAATAATATCCCTAATCTTGGTAGTGTTCAATAATTCAAATAGACTATTTAAATAAATAAAAATCCAATTTTATACAAAATATTATTTAATCACCCTAGAAAATATAAGACAGAGATAATAAAATAAACTAAGGATTAACTACATGCAGTTCCCGGAATTATTAACGATTTTATGTCTTTTTTACTTTTTATTACAAGTTTAGTAAAGAAAAAAATACCGAATCAATGTCCGTGTCCGGTTTTAAGAGTATAAGTTTAAATTAAAAAAAAACAAACAATAGAATTACGACAAAATTCTCTTTCTACATATTATAGATTTTTTAATAAATATTTTAGAGCCACGACTGCATTTCTGTTTGCAATAGCAGATCGACGAGGGAGGGGAGTTTTGTGGTTAAAACTGCCTAAATATAATTTTTTTTTCTAAATTATGAACCATATTCAGCTAATAAATCTTTGTCAAGTGTCAAGATAAACGTTTTTCTCTTAAAGTATTTTTTTTTTTTTGGAAATTAGTGGTATGTTGCAGTTAGTAAGAACACATAAGCAAAACAAAATATTTTTATTTTATTTTGTGACGACGTATCGGGATAAGTTTTAGGTTCTCATCAGGGCTGAGAAAAGAGACAAGAAGCAAACAAAAATTATTACAAAACTACTATAAAAAGTAATAATGAATAAATTCCAAGAAATGAAGTTTGAATAAAGAGTAGTTATTAGAGTAAAAAACAAATCAAAAAAACTAAGGAGTGTGCTTTAGACCACAAAATACAAGTGAAAAAATCAAGGCAAGACTAATAATATTAAATATAAATTATAAATAATAGTTAACAGTATGTAAGATCGATTATTAGTTTCTGAGATACTTTAATCCACATCTTCAATAAAACTCGTTATGATGTAGAGATGGCTGACCGTTGATAGAATATGAGAAGGAGTTAGTCGAGGGTGCGGTCAAATAAATACTAAATTAAAATATAGTAATTATTTTAATTTAGCCTATGTTTCAACCCCCTTTGCAGGTCATCTTCAGGGCGTAGGATGCAAAGTGGGTTGAAACGTCGGCTAAATTAAAATAATTACTATATTTTAATTTAGTATTTATTTGACCGCACCCCCGACTAACTCCTCAAAACTCGTTGTAATTTGGTGTTTTTGTCACTATTTTTTTCTCTTTTCTCCTCTCTTAAGACGTTGTCGCGTTAAGATACAGTTTTGAATAATAGTTCATTACAAAGAGGATAAAACACTGAACATTTCTCTCGCACAACAATGTACTGTCACAGTTGACAAAATGATTAAACAGTGAATTAAAAAAAAAAAATCAGGTGTTGTGATTAAAGTTATTTATTAAAAGGAAGGTTATAGGGATGTGTTATCAATTAATTAATATCATTTGTAAAGAAGAAATAGTCAGTAAGGAAGAACTCACTCCCCATCCACTGGATAAGTCCTTCTTGATTATAATTTTATCATTAAGTTGACGTTTAAACAAACGTTACAGTGCAGGTCCGATTTTTGGGATATTTTAATTCATGTGTAAAAATACTAAAACTATTCGACTCTAGCCGACTTAATATAGTTCACATTCCACAAAAAAAGTTCAAAATGCTCCTAAAGAAGTATTCACTTAAAAAAAAAAATTAAAATCTCACTCAAAAATTAAATCCTGTCTCTATGTGAGTATTTTTATCTTGATTATCTTCACTATGGTATTAATGTTATACCCATTATATCTTTCCCTTAAATTATGGCATTTGAACCTAAACCAAACACTCCAGCAACCAGAAGAGAAGCCGGAAAAGATAGATGGAAACCAAATGGACCGAATAGATTTTGATTACCGGGACACCATTGGTACCATCTGGAACCATTACTGTCCAATCCATTTGTTGGTGTCCCACCGACTCCACATGTGCCCCGAGTTCCTCAAAGACACGCGTCATTTCATCTGCCGTTTCCCTGTGGGCTCGCCAATCAGTGTTTGTTAGCGTTTCCGCTATTTCATGATTATAGGGAACGTATTTATTTATATGACTGTGTAATTATATCTTAATATATTGATTTAATACTGGATGACTTCTGTTGAATTATTAATCATAACAAGTATTAAGAATTAAAATTATTTATTCATCTAACGTTTAGGACTTCTATTTTTATCTAAAAGCGTAAATAACATCATGACATTCAAAACAATACTTTGTGGTGTTGGTTGTGGTGGGAAGGGAGAGAAGAGATCACAAGACTAAAACTAAAAATATTTTTTATTTATTTATTGAAATTTACAACTGTATTAAATATATAAATCCAGTAAATATGCACAAATTAGTAATAATGAGAGACTTCGAGATGCTACCCACAGGTAACTCAGCCTAAATAATTTTATAAAAAAAAAAAAATAAATAAGTTAGAAAAATTAGTTCTTTATTAAGAAGTAATATTCCAACTTCCAAATCATTACTCTCGTAGTTATAATAACAGAAACAAACGAGAAAAGAGATCGGAAAATGGTTCTTAAAGCAGAAATATGACGAGTTAAAAAAAAAAAAAATTGTAATCATTCAATGAAATTTTCTCGGTAAATTCATGAGATTGACAATCCATGTCAATCTTAATCTCCTTGCCTTCATATCATGAGATGTAGACTAGCCACTACTCAACTTATAGCCAGTTCTATTTTCTTCCTTATCTTCCATGCGTTAAGGTTCTGATCCCAAAAAGTTTTAAGTATTAATTCGTAAAATATATAATTTAAAAGAAATGAAATACCCAAAAATAAATAAAACTTTACCTCTTTATGAGGTATTGTGTTCCTCGGTAGTTAACGTGACAGCTAAATTTAGACAATGGTTCCACTCACCTGCAAAAAAAGAAAAAAAAGTAAATTAGAATATAGTTATATCTTTATTTAATATAAAATAATATAGTACGTGGTACAGACCCCTTTTTATTAAATTATTAATATCCGCCCGAAACTTCGTATATAACTTTTTCTCATCGTAACCTACAAATATTCTATTTACGAAAATTCTCGGAATTGTGAAATCTACAATCTGGAGGAGGCAAACTTTGTATATTTAATTCGGTACTAAAAACTCATAAATACTAATTTTCTTTCCACGAGAATCTTACTATAATGTTAAAACAAAATCGAGAAAAAAGTTGGCCTTCAAAAATATTGAGACTTTAGGCGTGACCTACACAGCCAAATTGTCAAAGTAAAGAGGTTATATAGGACAAACGGCCCAATATCTTTTTTGATCAAATTATCTTACGATACTAGTGGAAATTAAATGTGTATTTAAAAGTTCTGTGACAAAACTACTTAGTTCGCGCCTCTTGTCCCGAAACTTAAAAATTAGAATCTATAAAACAATTATCTTACCTACAGTTCTTTATGGATGCGAAACTTGGCCGCTTACATTAAGGGATGAGCAGCGTCTTAAGGTTTTTGAAAATAAAGTATTGCGTAGAATATTCGGACCGAAAAAGGATGAGTTAACCGAAGAGTTCAGACGGTTACACAACGCCGAATTGCGTGAGATGTATCCGGGTAATATAATTGATGTAATTTCATCGCGGCGAATCAAATGGGCTTGTAAAGTTGTTGGGCTTAGTAACGAGAGAATTCCTAAAAGGTTAATATTTGCTGTGCCGAATGGTAAGCGTCCGAGGGGTAGACCGAAGCGAAGATGGGAAGATTGCATTAAAGCCGATCTGAAGGGACTGGGTTTGGACGGCGAACGGTGGAGGGAGGTGTGTAACAAGCGATTGGTGGTGTCGGCATCGAACCTTCGGGTTCGCTAAGCCTTATTATTATTTAAAAGTTTTTAGTAGCTAAGTAAATAGAAAAAGTTTGACCCTCCTCTAGATTTAAAATGTCCCGATTCCAAGAATTTTCGTAAACAAAATAGTTTTAGGTTACGATGAGATGAAGCTATTTACTAAATTTCAGCCGGATGTTAATAATTTGATAAAAAAAAAAAAAGGGTCTATGCCACGGAGTGATAATGAATAACAGTAATGGTACTTAAAAATTAATTAAGGAGAAAGGGAGTTTTATGATTTGGCATTTATTTTTATCGGAGTAATAAACAGGTTGGCTGAATATTTATTTTATTTTATACTCCATTTTTTATTATTTTTTTTTTTTTTTATCGTTCACTGTTTTATGAATAATTGAGCAAAAAAGTTTTATGTTTTGACATTAATTTTCATTTGAATATAAAAAAAAGCTTGACGGAACGGATAATGAAATTAATTTAATTTTATAACTCTATTTTTCTTTTTTCCTTGCAGTTTACTGTTTTAGGAATAATTGAGGAAAGGAATCCTGAAGAAGGCACTAAACTGGAAGGAGTTTCTTTTACTGCCCACGAGATGGCCTTAGGGTTCCTCAATTGGGGAAGGAATTGCAAGAAGAAGGAAATGGAGAAGAAGGATAAAGAATGTAGTGTAATTGAGAAGGCTTGTGCTAAAACCACCATGGTCGAAGTATCGTGCTCGCCTCTCATATTCAGGACAGTTTTTGTTATTCCTTGTTAAAATATTAATTTAGGCATCGGGTTAAAAATGCTGTGACCTGTTTTTCTAATATTTGATATTACAGAGTTCTACGTAAAGTTTGAACTGAACTTTATGGCTGAGAAATGATTTGTTTTTTATTTTCTATTAAATTTGCCACTGCATATAACGCATCAAGCAAATGTCTTGGCGTTTATTATATCTTCTTGAATTCTTGATATTTTCTTAACTTTTCAGCAGAAGATCTCTAGGCCACTGCCTTTTTATTCGTCATTGAGGCTCACCAGATAACATAGAGGAAGCTAGAGATAGAACGAGTGAATTTAGATGATTGAGAGTAGAAGAATGAAGAATGTTGTGTATGTAGTATTTTACTTTTGGTGTGTTCATGTCTGTGTGTATGGTGTGATTTGAATTTGGTTTATGTGTGTGTGTATTGCGGAACACCAAAGTTCTGCTCTGTATGTCCAAATAGGTCTTAGTATGGTGGTGTTGATTAGTCGCTTGTTTAGTAAGTTGGGTGGAGATCTGTAGTCCAAAAGATGTGACAGTTGTTTTTAACATCTGGTCAGTTCTTGTTTTTTTTAATTTTGTGTGAGTGTTCCAGGTGAGTTTTTTGTCCAAGTATAGTCCAAGATATCGTACATGTGTTTTTGAGAGAACTGGGTTATTGTCTATTGTCACAACAGGACACGAGATCTTCCTCAGGGAGAAGCTAACATGAGTTGATTTGCTGGGATTGATTTTAATTCTCCATTTGTGAAACCATTTTTCCAGGTCATGCAGGTGATTTTGAAGGGCTATTAAAGCGATAATGGGATTTTTGAGAAATGGTAACTCTGATATGTAAAACAAATAAAGTCTACTATATAATACAATTAAATGAAAAAGTAGTTGTATTCTGGGAGGAAAATTCACTAAGGATAATGACAGTCATAGAGGCAGGCTTCGGGGGAAGTTAATAAGCGAGATGAAACCTCCAAATAAACAAAGAGAGGGAGCAAGAAAATTGTTTCGCACAATCAATATTTCAAAAAAAAAAAAAAAAGTCGGCCAATTAAGATCAATATAGGTTCCTCACCGTGTTCATTCTTAAGGAAATCGAGACCAAGAGGAACTGGTTGAACTTCAATGAACATTAATACAATAACAAATAAGACGTGTTTTTTTTTTTTCATCAAAAGTAAAAATAACTTGAAATGTACTGAAAATTACACAATATCTGAGTAATGGCAGTAAGTGCTATGGCGGTAACGTTTGGAATCGAACAAACAATAGAGTTTCAATTAATTTTTTGAATAAAACCTACAATTTTATAACCTAATAACAATATTGTAATAACCTAACTCCCACTCCATATGATCAGCGCCTTTCACATTTCACAGCCATTATATTGTAAACAATTATCTATATTAATTTTAATTATTACATGGAATTCAATGAAATTGATAATAAGCTATTTCTTAACCGCCAAATTTTCAGTAACATATGTCGGGGTCTGAAAGCGGAATTATTTTTTTTGGGAGTAGTAGATAGAATTTGATCAAATTGATGCCTATTTCGTTTTACGTTTACCAATCACTAAATTCCCTTTAAATTTAAGCCAAATCGAACTTGCGGTTTTAGAAATATAGAGGTATCAAGGAAAACACATTTGCGTATATATAACAGAAACGGATAGAATTCAATAAAAATAACCTTGCATTATTTTTTAACAAAAACCTACATTTTTATGCGAAAAATTCGCACAGCATATTGCTATCAAATGCCAAATTAATAAGAAAATAAAATAATGCAACGTATCCAAAGCTAAAGAAATCAATTGTTACTTTATCGATAAATATAATCGACAAAGGAAATAGAAATAAATTTAAATCTTTATTAACGTTTGGAACCAACATGTTTACAAATTTCAATAAGCTGTATCTTTGATAAAAATTGTCCGGTTTCGATGGTTTTTTTTTTTATTTTGTAGAAAATTTAGTAATCTTTTATATAATCATGGGCATAACCATAATGGGAGAAAATGTGTACTTTTTTAGTTATTAGCAAATAATATTTGTTTTCTTTCATAACTTGTTTGCCTTCATTTTCGGGGTGAGAGATTTGGTGAAGAATTAACGATGATATGGCTTTCCGATCTAAAACACCATCGGTAAATAATCGGTAAAACTCCTCTCTCGTTCATAGAAGCCTTAAGTCGACGAAATGAGACATGTATTCAATGACAGTACTACAATTAATGTAAGGTTGATGCGAACACTATACCTTGCGTTATCTCGAAAATTGTATGTTTTTGGGCTTAAGAATGCAGGATCCGATAATTCCGGAGGAACCATCAGGGTCTTGCTGTACGCATCAAAATCTGCAATGTCCAATTTGTCCCGTTTCGATCAACAGATTTACCACCGTTCCAGTAATGTTTGTATCGACTTTATTTATTTTAGAAAGAAAAACAAAAGTTGAGAATACGATTCGCTAACCCCCCGTGAAATTCTGAATCCAACGGTACCTCATTCATGGTATTTGAGAATGACATGAGCTTATATTTGGTACAAAACCGATTTTGAGCCTTACTGTAATAATATAATATACCGTGTTTCCGACCTTTATATCCCTTCCCATAGAACTAAGACGTTTGAATATTCCTTTATTTCCCGATCCACAGCATTCTGGAATTCCTTGCCATCTGAAATCCGTCATGCCTCTTCCTTGTCCTCATTTAAATATCTTTACCAATTCCTTCTCACATCCCAAAATGACGTTATACAATAAAATAAATATTGTGAAACAGATTTTGACTGAGGTGAATGGTTGATAAAATTTATTGAGTCTTAATTTTAAAAATCAACCCATATTTATTTTATTTTATTTATATTTTCATTTAAATTATGTTGTTTTTTTTTATTTCGTTTTTTCTCAAAATTTTATTTTATTTTTACTTGTTTTAATTTAATTTCACTGAAGATACTGTATATATTCTTTAATATTGACTAATGTAATTTTTGGCCAGATGTAGTTTTTTTTTTTTTTTGTTCATATCTGTTATTCATAAGGGACTTTGTCCCAGAATAAAGTTTACTTTCTATCTAAAAAAAAAAAAAGTATATGTACGGATACGGATACAATTTTACATTAATGCATTCTTATATTTTTCCTAATGTTTAAGTCTGGATTCATGGACTGGTTGATTATTTTTCTAATAAAAAATTATCATTTGTAATATTCATTTTATTCCTAATCCATCAAATGTTATTAGCAGCCTACATCAATAATTAGTATAACACGTAAAATAAAAAAGATGTGAGGAATGAAAGCAAGATTAAAATAACTAAAAACAAACGAAAAAATAGAATAATATTTACAAGCCGTAGGAAGTAGGACCGTCATTTATTGACACCTTAATCTCATTTTTTATCTTTATAGCTATTTAGTTGGCTTTGGGTCCCACAACATTATATTTACAAACCTGGAGATTGGTGAGGCCTAGGTGTTTGTTATGAGATATGAGAGTAATCTGCGGCTAGCAAACATCCTTAATACTTCCTCAAACGCGAAATTAGAACTTTTTGTGTTTTAATCACAGTCAATAAAACTACACAATACCAAGGCGCAGCTAGCTCAACAAAGAAGTGGTGGGGGGGAGAGCAATATTTTAAATTTAATTTATTTCAATTAGAGCCGTAGTCTCCGAACGTTTTGGCCGTATTGAGACCTCCATAGAAGTCCCGCTTAGATTTATTATATTCAATAATGGTTCAGTTCAAAATCACTCATGCATTATCCGTCAGTATAGTCCATCATTCCATCAATCTTAACCTTACAGGGCTAATCAGAATGTCGATGGACACTCGGAATGTCAGTATGACCGACCCATGACAGTTCATTAAAGAATTAAATAATTTATATTTATATAAATTAGATCAATTATCACCAAACATTTTATTGATACGCTATTTAATTCGACGTTTCGACCATACTAAGGGTCATTTTCAAGTCCTTGATGAGTCCTCCGTTATATATTCATCATTAATGTCGCAAATAATATGTTAAGTGAAACATTAAATTGTCATGGTCTATAGGGGTTTCACCTACGTCATTTCTGGAGGGACTGTGATAATGAAGAAAAATTAAACTAAAATTTTTTTACATATATTAAATAACATATCAGACAAACTAAAATTTACAGTAAAAATAAAATAAAATAAGATTTCTGGGCATTATGATATATAGAAATGAAATAGAACTCACCACATCCTGGTGCAAAAAATCCATAGCTAGCAATAGAATTCTAAATTGGCACAGTAACCATTGTCCAAATAAAAAAATTAATTTAGCTAAAAACGTAATAGAAAAAGCTAAAATGATCACGGATAAAATACATATCAATAAAATAAAACGGAGTGATAATAATAATGATAATAAACAGCAGAAAATCAACCATAACAAAATTAACTATCGAAGTAAAATTTTAAACAAAAACCCGAATTTTAAAAATAATAATTCAGAAATTTCTAATAACCTTGAAAAACAATCTCAAAAGTTACCCAGTGCCATACAATTTCAAAATAAAATTGAACAATGTAACATTAAATATCATTCAATAACTTATATTAAAGATCTAACTAGTAAAATTATTGAAGGAATATGATCTATCTGAAATTAAATGAGGTAAAAAGCCAGTAAATAAAATTGAAAAATTGTATACTAATACCAAAGATATTATACCACGCGACATGAAAAGTAACCTTATTTATAAAATAAATTGTAAAAATTGCACTGATAAATCAAATTTAGGACAAACGGGACAATGGTTCTCAAAAAGAATAAAACAACATGAACAAAATTGTAAGTCCAAATCAAACACCTCAACCGGCCTTTTACAATATGCAACTTACAACAAACACCAATATGATTTTAAAAATGCCAAAATAATATACATATTACTAAAAATTAAAAAAATTCCGTTAACAACCATACAGATGTGGACTATATAAATACTTTTTACGCAAATGTAATTAATAATATTCTATTATAATACAAGAATAATTTAAAAGCAATACAAAAAGCATAAATTAGATTGAAAAAAAAAGAAGAAAAAAGCAGTCCCTCCAAAAATGACGTAGGTGAAACCCCTATAGATCATGACAATTTAATGTTCACTAAACATAATATTTGTGACATTAATTATGAATATATAACGGAGGACTCATCAAGATTTGAAAATGACCCTTAGTATGGTCGAAACGTTGAATTAAATAGCGTATCAATAAAATGTTTGGTGATAATTGACCTATTTATATAAATATAAAACCTCAAGACACCAAAATTAGGATAAATTAACAGATTAAATAATTTAAAAACGTTGAATAAAATCAATCAAAACCGAAGAACCTACGATAAGAACAAAACAATGGACTGGGCATAATGCGTCTTTAGTCTGTATTTTATTATTTAAGTTTTTAACTTAAAAAGATACAGACTGTGAAGGATACAGGGTCATCGATTTCAACAACTTTTTTTTATACTACATCAAAAATTTTTATTTTTTTTTAAACTTTTCATTGAGATATTACAATCTGTCACATTCAAGGACAATAGTAATAGTGAGTGATAAAGAGTAGCTCATTCATACCGTACAATAAATAAAAATAATAAACGGCAATATAATAATACTAAAGTAAATTGTATATAAACTAAATAAAAATAAACCAATCTAACAAAATAAATATTTAAATTCACACATGCTTTTATACAATATTTGCAATATTCGATCATTCAAGATATCCGAGTCAAGCCTTTCCCCACACTCGTGGAGGGGAAGTCAGGACTCTAGGAGATCCCAGCGTCTTTCAATCAGCCGCATCAATGATATTACCAATGGAAGCTGAGCAGAGACACTATAACCAGGCATACATGGCTTGAGTGGAGAATCTAGCCATTGCCAGAACTCCAATATATTCCTACAACAAGTCTCTGGGTCACTGCTGCTTCAACGTTCGAGGAGGATTGTAGGGATGAGTAGTACTAGAGAGGGATTGTGCAATTGGATTTGGATGATATGTAAGGTTTCGAAAAATATTAAGACACATTTACTGGCGTTCGTTCCAATGGGTCCTAGGAGCCGAGAAACAAATATTTTGTGTTGTTTTGCACCTTTATTCACAGTTCTATATTTCAACACTGCAATCACCTATTCTAAAATCAACTTATTCCCTGTCTCTATAGAAACAACTTTTGCAACTAGAAATATCACTAAAATGACATTACTCAAAAATGTTGAAATTAGAATTAGTCATTATGTAACTGAAAGGCTCAGCGACTGAAGTTGTGTGGTTTATAAAAAGAGTTGAAGTAAATATATTTTTATTGCCTACCATCGATATAATAAATAGACTGTTTGTAATTATAAAGGTTTAAATTAGTGTTGCCCAAAATCGGTCTTGGTCTTGCACTTTGCAAGACTAAGACCAGGACTGGTAAAAAAATCGATTTTTTGAATAAAAATTAAGGCAAAATAGTTACTAATACTTGACAATCTTAGTTACTATATGCAAAGAATTGGTATAATCAACATACTTTTGCATTTAACTCCTCTTATTTTTCATTTGGGCTTAGTTAGGTTTCTCTTATCTAAAAAATTACAGTAATATCTCTATAGTAATAAGCTAATAAGTTACTGCAAGACCAAGACCATGACCAAGACTAAGTTTGCAAGACCAAGACTCGTCTCGGTCTCGCATTTGGGCAACACTACTTAAGTAAATGAAAATTCTGTGTTGGCCGCACCAGATTTTTAGTGTAATATTATTGACCAAGAAGAATTATTAACTTTTGGAACAATAATATCATTCATTTTAAATAATTAAATAAACATTACGAATAATATATCTATACAGCTATAATAGAACATATTCCATCTCTTTTATAGCTGAGCGAAGAGAACTGGACAATATTTGAATAGTGGGCCATCTTTTATGTATTCATGCCGGCCCTGTCATTTTATCATACTACACTATTTGATCCGCTCGCAACAATATTTTATTATTCTCTATAGTACGTCATATATTATACCGTGAGCTATATGACATGAGGTTGAGGTCCGGATATCAAAGGATTTCTATAGGCCTATAGGGACGGCACTGTGAAAAATGACCAGCTTGGACGGTTAGGAATTGATATCTAGTTTATTGCTGGTCATCTAAAGTAGCTCTGGACAAAGATAATAAAACAATAGTAAAAAATAATATTAGTACAGAAATAAGTTTAAATTTTTTTTTATTTTTTATTTCTTAATGATATTTACAACTGTATTAAAGAAATACATGTATAAATTTGAACATATGGATATAATGACGCGAAAACACTTGTTGAAAAACAACCCAATGGTAGCACTCTAATGATATGTCTACACTAGGAGATCACGGAGATATCTTCTTTTCAGACGCCTTGGAGGGTTATCAGGAATTGAAGAGGAAGCAAGATTAGAAACCAGAGGATTCGTATGGTTATGAAGCTCATTATGGAAGGATAGGTATCTGGATTTTGCCAGATCTGAAAGGGAAGAAACATTAAGGTCATTATGAATGGTTTTATTTGTAACAACGTAGGGAGCATTGAGGATTTTACGAAGGATTTTGGATTGTAAGGATTGGATACGAGAGCAATTCGATGGTTTAGTGGAGCCCCATAGCTCAACTCCATAAGTCCAAATAAGCCTTATTATAGTCATGTATATGAGTTTTTTGTAATTAATTGGAAGTTTAGATTGTTTGTTTAGTAAGTGCTGAAATAATCGGAAACTTCGACCGGTTTCTTGTCGTTTTAGTCTGGTATGAGGAACCCAAGTTAGACGTTTGTCCAGGTGGAGTTCTAGGTAGCGGATTTGTTTAATAGGGATAAGTGGAGTATTGTTAAATGAAACTGTAGGACAGGAAGTCATAGGTTTACGACGAAGGGAAAGGTAATTTGGTGTGATTTAGTGGAATTTATTTTAATTCTCCAGTTTAAACAGCATTCTTTAAGATTTATATGTTAAAAAGATAAAATTATTTATTCGATATTCATAATTTATCAAAACGGAAAATAAAATCTCAAAAAAATAAGGCTCAAATATCAAGAAAAAAAGAGAAATACTAAATCAAAAAATATATATTTTTTTGTTTTCTGACGGCATTACAGACCATGAAGAACTTTTACCGCCTTAACAAGAATGCTGCTGCCTGCCTCTTGGGCTATTTCTATCCAGTTATCTCAAAGCAGCTCTATTGTATATTTGTTGATTCTATCTATCCACCTGCTTTTTGGCCTTCCACTTGGTCTCTTTCATGGATTTGAATATCTTTGAAAGGAAGGAGAAAGCTCTGTAGTTATACGCTGGTCTCTTTTCATTGAGGTTATTATGGAAACGAGATATTTGAATTTTTCTACTACCGTGAAAGATTTTCGTTCTAAGAAGGTCATGTTTTTGGGGGTAGAATTTTCGGTTTATTATCATATATTTTTTTTTGCCTTCATTTACTAATAGGCGGATTTCATCTGCCTCTCTTATCAGAATCTGAGCGAATTTCTCAATGTTCTCTTGATCACTTAATAGAATAGGTATGTCATCCATTTATATCCAAGGATTTTATGATTCATTCCGACGTGGACGCCTCCATTTTCCTGTGATGTTGCTCTTATCACCTTCTCCAGGAATAAGTTGAACATAATCGGCAATAGTCCATCCCCCTGTTTTAAGCCCGTTCGAACTTTGAAGGCTACAGATACATCTCCTTGAATCAGGACTCAAAATTTAGGCTCATTTGAACACGTCTTTTTCAACCTCACAAACTTACCGGTTCAGTCATAATTTTGCAAAGACTAAGAATTCAAAATTCACATCTCAGAAAACATTTAAAACTAATACGTACAAGGGTTGATTATAGACGTGGGGTGACCGATTCCAATAAAACTTTTTTGGGACATTACTAGATCAAAAAATATTTAGACCTGTCCGAAGGTTCTTGCGAATGCACCCGAGGAAGCAAGAAAAAAATATATAGGTTTTTTTTTTAATTTCAGTTTCCTTAACTTGCATGCTATTGATTCATAAGATATTAAATATCAATTAATTTGCTTTTTGGTGTAAAATGAAAAAAACATATCACTAATTGTATTAAACGAATTCTAATGCATAATAAATTACAAAACCCAAAGACACTTTGGGTAAATTTTTGTCATGAAAAAACTCGTTTTTAGGCTTTACGAAAAATCTTTAATATTAGTTTGTTTTAAAATAAATAATTATAAATTTTTGACCTTAAATTTATGGGGGGATTTTTTTTTTAATGCCGTTTACTGAAATATTCATAGCTCCTTAGGATTTTCTACTAAGTTAAAGTTACTACAATCATTGGAAAGCTCGAAAGAGCATACCAATAACTTTAAGATTTTACATCTTGGTAAGGAATAAATAAATAAAAACTTCCCAAACGTTTTTATTTTTCATCCAAGCCTAATTTATTGAAGGGCGTCTGTTTTGTACTTTTTCGTGTGCAATTAACGGTAATTTAAAAGCCCTAAATTAACGGTAATTTTCGTGTGGACAAGTAGGGCCATGTCGAATTTATCACAATTTTTGTGATTTTCGTTGAGGATTGAGGATTGAGGAGTGAGGAGCGTTGAGGGTTTTACGAAGGATTTTGAATTGTAAGGATTGGATACGAGAGGAATTCGATGATTTAGTGGAGCCCCAAAGCTCAATTCCGTAAGTCCAAATAGGTCTTATTATTGTCATATATATGAGTGGTTTGTGTGACTATGGCCTCACGGAGGATGAATTTCCCGAGTTAGTGACGGAGCAGAACTACCCGTATTACAAAGATTTTGTGTACGGGTGGAAAGCTGCTCTGGGACCCTCTCACTTTAATCTAGGAAGAGAACCTGCTAATAGAAGGCCACCAGACTAATATATTGAAAATAATGGAAAAAAAGAAGATATTTGAAAAACAAAACAAAATTGAAAATTAATTTGTTGTTTAATAGCAGGAATGGCATGCACGTGTGTGATATGCCATCCCTGCAAAATCCCGTGTAGCCGAAAGGCAAGGAAGGGAGGCATAAATAAATAAATAATATGAGTGGTTTGTAATTGATTGAAAGCTTAGAGCGTTAGTCTAGTAAGTGCTGCAGTAGTCGAAAACGTCGGGCTGTTTCTAGTCGTTTCAGTCTGGTATGGGGGTTCCAAGTGAGTCGTTTGTCAAGGTGGAGTCCTAAGTATCGGATTTGTTCGACAGGGATAAGAGGGCAATTGTTAAAGGATACTGTAGGACAGGAAGTCATAGGTTTGCAACGCAGGGTAAAGGTAATTCGATGTGATTTATTGGAATTTATTTTAATTATGCAGTTTTGACACCATTCTTCAAGATTTATGATGTGTGATTGAAGAGTTTGGGATGGGTCATTGTTTACTGATAACATACATGTTTCATCGGCATATGTGGTGATGACAGTGTCAGGATAGGTAGGGATGTCAGATGTATAAGCTGTGTAAAGGATAGGACCAACGATACTACCTTGAGGAAAGGAATATTAATATCGATAAACTATATAAACAGAGTAAACGGAGTATAACTAAGTAACAAGATCCTAAACTGAAATAAATAAATGGTAACAATTATTTTAGATGGGGTAAAATTGAACGTAATAAGGAGGATGGATAATATATATGATTATGAATATCTACAGATCAAAAGGAAAGATCGAAAGAAAAGGAATAATAATAATAAAAAAAATAAGAAAAAATGGACATAAAGGGGGTGTGAACAAAACGAAACAAATTAAAATAAAATTATTTTTTTAAAAAATAAAATATATTATTTGTATCTAAGTATTAAGTAACCTCCATTTTTTTATTTTATCCTTCTGTATCTTGTTCGTTCTAGCCCTGACAAAGACCTTCAAAGTCGGATCGAAATGTTGGCTTTCAATAAAAATACTTTTTCACTATTTTAGTCCAAGTGAGTTAAGGGTTCCAAGTGAGTCGTTTGTCAAGGTGGAGACCTAAGTATAGGATTTGTTCGACAGGGATAAGAGGGCTATTGTTGAAGGATAGTGTAGGACAGGATCAAACGTATTTAAATGACTAAAGAAGTTTCACCGATATAGTTTATAATAATGCGATAGTTGGAGTAGAATAGTAATAGAACATGTTAATGAAACGAATAGTTTAAACTGGAAGGGGAGAGATACAGACCGATGGCAATACAATAAGCCACAACACTTGCCGCTCAACAAGTCCCCGAACTCGGTCACGGCAAGTTGGCACCCCGCTCTGACCTCACCGAGTCGCAATTAAAATTCATTCTCCTCTTTCAGTCGAAGAATTATTACGCTCGTGCCGAGACTAAAAAATCCCATCTAATTTCTTATTTACTAATAGATCCGGAACTGTTGAGTGCATTCGTTGATTCGAGTATTCATAGAAAGAGAAGGGTGACAGCCGTCCAATGAGAGCATTGTTTGAGGAAGCATGGTCGGGGGTAGCGATGAATATCGAATCGAAGTGATGAAAGGGGATGGGGTGTGGTCAGCTAATGTCGAATGTTTGTCTAATTGTGTTCGTAAACAATATGCTACTTCCAGAAGGGGGAGATGTGAGATCACTGCCATCTCCGATTGTGTTTCGGAACTACAATACTTCGTTATATTCCAGACCGTGTAATTAAATTCTTTTTATTTTCATACTTCAACACCAATGTAATTATATTATAATAAATCAAAAAATTAATTTAGTGCCCCATCCTAATTGTATTTAACTATTTATTGTTATTTTATATATCGTATGCTGGTATAATGAATGCAGTATTGTGATCCCGTTGCTCATCTTCTGCCATTAATATATCTTCAATCTATGTATATATTTTGTATGTTTTAGCTGTTTGGGTTTTAGCATAACAATTCAATATTTTTTATTTACGTACTTTTCATATTTTTTCTTTTCTGTTTGTTTTGCTTTCTATAGATGTAATTCTTTTTTTTTCCTTTTCTTTTTGTTATTTTTTCTAGTTCAATTATAAGTAGTATTATAAGTATTTATTTTATTTACTGTACATAGAGTGTGAATGTGATCTGTGAACACTATTATAAATGTCCTTGAGACAGATTGTAATATTTTTCAATAAATAAGATTAAAAACAAATATATATATATATATATATATATATATATATATATATATATATATATATATATATATATATATATATATATATATATATATATATATATATATATATATATATATGTATGGTTGAGAAGATTTTATTTTATTTTTTAATTGTTTACATACGTTAGATAAGTTGTTGTATATATTGATTGAATCTTTATTAGGTTAGTTTTTTGCCAGATATGTAATTTTTCTTTTGTAACTGTTCATTATTGTTATTCTAAGGGCACATCGTCCCAGAATAAAGTTTATTTTCTATTCTATTCTATATATATATATATATATATATATATATATATATATATATATATATATATATATATATATATATATATATATATATATATATATATATATATATATATTGTAACTTATATTTGACAGATCGTTTAAAAAATAGCCAAAATCACATTATTCTGATGAATAGTTCATGAATAGTTAATGATTCAGAATAGCTCTGAATGTATAATTTTATTTGTATTTAGGACGATGTATCCGATAATATTAAATAAAAATATGATGTCTTGTGTATAAATAAATAATTATTTACAGAAACGGTGTAGGCCATATGTGGAGAGGCTTTTTATCAATATAAATAGAGTTGTCCAAAATCGGTCTGTTGCCAAAGACCACCGAACTGTTGCAAGACCAAGAAAAGGCCTGGTAAAAAAATCTATTTTTAAATAAAAATTAAGATAAAATAGTTATTAATACTTGACAATCTTAGTTACTATATGTAAATAATTGGTATAAACCATATACTTTTGCATTTAACTCCTTAATTTTCCATTCGGGCTTAGTTAGTTTTCTCATATCTAAAAAATTACAGTGATATCTCTATAGCAATAAGCTAATAAGTAATTGCAAGGCTGTTCCGGAGACTCTTGTGCAAGACCAAGAATGAGTTTGCAAGGCTAAAACTCGTCTCGGTCTCGTATTTGGGCAACATTAAATATAAATGGTCGTGGTAAGTTTCGACAGTGCTAATGGAGGCAGCAATAATTATTTATATTTTACTGCTGTTGTTTTTATGTACCAATAAATACACACACCCACATACATAAATTCAACTTAATTCTATTAAATTCTAAATTTTCGTTAAGTAAATAATAATTTATTCTCGCGCTAGATTAATAAATATCGAGTAAAAAGGTCACATGCGACCTAAAGGCCGCAAGTTTACCACCTTTACTAAAGAGCCTTAATTATCAAGAAACGAGAGCGCCGCGAATAATTATTGTTCGTTGTGGAGTTTTTGTAATATTCGCTCAACTATAAAGTAGCCATCCCTTAACTAAATTGGCTGAGTTTCTCGTAATACAAAAGATGAATAACAATGGGAACTTGAATAAAGTAGTGATTGAGTGCAATTTAAAAAAAAACAAACACAATCTATATTTTAGCAAATTTTACAAAGCAGAGTTTTTCAAAACGCACAATTTATTCTAACTAATAATAATTAACATATGTTTTTTAAAAAACCTTTTAGAACAGCTGTTTTGCCTACAATTAAAAATAATACATTTCACATTGTATTCAAAAGTAAAAAACTCAAACGTTCATGGTTATCAAATTCCCGAAAACAGAGTGTTTGGGTTCGTCATACTGATAAAAACTAATATTATTTTTAACCCCAGATTTTCCGAACTTTCTTTGAAGTTTCTTCTCAAAATGCCTATGTAAATATATTTATTCACTATAATATGTTAATGTTTCCACTATAAAGGAAAGATTTCCCATACTTGAATCCACCCCGACCAAGAAAAAGAACATATTAATAGGATGTTTATTTACTACGATAAATTATTATTTTCAATTTAATATAAATTGAATTATTTACTTATTCAACAGCTTTTATCCATATCCAGGTGTACCATTTTGACTGTGAGCCACTGTATATAAATTTGTTATTATACTTTATTTTTGGCAATAATGACTTCCAATTAAACAACAATTAATTTATTTGTTGTATTTCCAAATTACATGTGTACATATTAACATTTAGGGATATTTACTTGCATCTTCAGAACTACAATCCCAATGTTTTTTTGTTGATTCATGGCTTAAATCTAATGTACTCCATTGTCAGGTTCTAAATTCATGTTATAATAAATTAAATAATTTAATATCCAGAGCATCATCGTGCTTTTATACCAATTATTGGATGTCTGCCATGGTGAATACAATTGACAATTGGTGATGGTGACAATGGTGAATACAATTCAAAGCTCAATTTTATTCACCATGGCAAACACCCAATAATTGGTCTAAAAGCATGACGATGCTCTGGATTTATATACTTTAATTTATTATAACATGAATTTAGAACCTGACAGTGGAGCACATTAGATTTAAGCCATGAATCAACAAAAACACATTGGGTTGTAATTCTGAAGATGGGAGTAAATATCCCGAAACGTTAAGATGTAAACATGTAATTTGGAAATACAACATATAAATCAAACGTTGTTTAATTGGAAGTCATTATTGCTAAAAACAAAGAATAATATAACTTTCCAGAAAAAAGAAGAATTTATTATTATGTTATCCTTGACAAATTTTAAACACAACAATTCAAATAAGTATCTACAAGAAAAATATATTGTTCTTCTAAGAAACTATGCAGTTCAATTTATTAGCTCCAGGAAGAAGATTTGATCCAATGAGACACGAGTCGTTGGAAAACATTTAAATCAGATGGAAAGCGGTTATGTTTAACCTACAGCTCGACATGGCTTCGAACAATGAGAAGATCACATCTCTTGGAAGATCTATGTTTAATTCATGGCTCTTGTTTGTGTTGCATGTATAAACCAGGTTAGCGATCAGTCAACATAGTTCACCTCATATTTTAATTTTTTTTATTTTAACTTCTGTTCGTCCAGTCGTCGAAATTAGACCATCATCATTATTCTATATTTAAGAAAAACAAATATGAATTTGGAAGTTTTCAACATATTTTTTTATACAAAAAATCTGGTGCGTGAAACACATAACTTTCACTTACCGCTCTACTTTGAATAGAAATTATTTTCTAGTATGTTGGATGATTACAAAATTGTTGAAATGCATTTTAAACGGAGCTAAACCTTAAAGCTAACAAATAACAAATAATTAAGACCATTTAAATTTCAAATACTCAGTTTATTATATAGACGGTAGACAATGAAAATCTAGTTACTCCATCTGTTTTTATAAAGCACACAACTTCAGTATATGAGCTTTTCAGTTGCCAGAATCACTAACTCCGATTTCAACATTTTTGAATAATTTATTTTAGTGATATTTTTAGTTGAAAAAGTTGTATCTATACAGACAGTGAGTAAGTTGAATCCAGAGTAGGTGATTGCAGTGTTGAAATATAGAACTGTGATTAAAGTATACATTTTGCCACTAAAATTAATAATAAATAATATTGAAATTGGAATTAATCATTCTCTCAACCGAAAGACTCATATTTAATCATTAAATAATAATGGATTGTAGGACTATTAATTATTAAACTATTATTTTCCATTGTAAAGTTTACTAAAATGAAATAACGATATTTTCATTGCCTCTCATGGATAGGTCAAAAGTTGTCACACTGATTAAAAGTGGATAATGTTGGAATACCACAAAAGAAAAATTTGTCAAATTATTCAGTAATTTAATTTTCTAAAAGGTTACTTAATGATTTTTTGGAATAAACGGCCAATAGATATCTTATTATTTTAATATAATATCTTATCTAGATACTCTATAGTAAATATATCTGAGGTTATAAACATATCCATGGAATCTTTTTACACTTCACCACTTTCACACAAATATAATGAAATAGTGTTTTAAACAATGACATTGGCTTGATTCGGTGGATTTTAAATACTTTTCTTTCCAAACTTTTAATTCAAGCTTTTTAACATTTAAGCCCTGTAAAGTGACATCAATGTGGATAAGGCCTAATTGATATTAAAGACCACTTAATTAAACAATGATACACAGAATTTAATCAAAATCGTGTTAGAGCCGTTTTTGAGAAAGTTGTAAAAACGTGTTTCACCGATGATGTGTCAATTTCGGTCAGCCGATTTTAACGAAAAAGTTGCTGTCATATCTGGACCACATACAAACCTTAAATATGTAATATCAGTTCCGTGAGAATTTACGTATTTGAACTAGACTGTTAAGACACACACACTTACACAGACCATTTTGCGAGATTTGGTTATTTGGACTCAAGGGACATCAAAACATGTATTTCCGTTGAAAACAGATTCGAAAATTTCCATGATCGCAATACTTATTTATTAGAGAGGATCAGGTAGGTCGACTAATGCATTATCAGAATAAAAGAGTTTCTGAGTTCAAATAGGTACAGAGAAGTCCTAATGATAAATAGAGTTCAGTCTTTGCTTCAATGATATTCCATCACATTACCTCTTGAATATTCCTTGACCGTTGAAAAAGGATACTAAAGATAGCTGACTAGAGGATATTAGTGAAAGAAGTCCTGACCAGTGTCCTTTGACAGATCCTTTCTTGTTGGAAGAGAGGACTATTATAAAACAAATGAGCTGTTTCCTGTGGTCACAGCTCACTTCAGATTTAAGATTCCAACTCTTCACATGTTTTATTCATACCTCTTGTTTTTCTTCTCCCTCAACAAATAGTATTTTCGTAGTCTTATTGCGGAATATAATTTCAGACAATATCAGGAAGTTAAAAATATAATAAATATTAAAGCTATGGATTTTTTTTCTCGTGAATTCTAAAGATCTTTTCGTAAACATTTAAATAAAAAAAATTCTGATAAGGTTCATCAATAATTTTTCAATTACCAACCCATTAACAGAAGAAATTATTTTTTAATAAAGTAAACATACTTTAAGCATTTTATTTTAATGCTATTTCTAAAAGGTGTTTTTTTTTGGTCGGTACGCCATAACTTTGTCAATTCTTGATCTAATTCAATGATTGACCACTCATTTTGAAGATATTCTTCTCCTTCACATGCGAAAAATAATCCTATCTCCCGAAATTTCTGGAAAAAAGTTATGAAGGAAAAGAAACTTGATTCGCGAATAACTCAAAAACTATGCATTATTTATCAATTGTAATAATTAAAAAGATTACTAAATTACCTAGAAAACATAAAAAAAATCGTAAAAATGGGACAATTATTAACAAAGTCCATATGTTTTGGTATACTTAATAATGTCTTCCGATTTAAAAATATTGTATTTAGGAATAGAACAGTCTACTACATTTTTTTCCTGACTCATATATTAACTTTATTATTTCTTAAAGACATGGGTTTGTTCTTATATTTTATTTTTTTTAATAATTCAGAAAATCCCATGATCGGGGCATTATTTTGTCTACATTAGTCAGCGTTTAAAAATATCCCCTATTATTTCTATTATGTTTATTGGAATATTGTAATCTACCAAGAAAAAAATATTAATTCCTTCCTCACATAATACATAGGAACTACTTATTTCCATATTGTATTTGCTATTTCTTCTCTAAACAAAGTTGTCTGCGAATTTTTCGCACTGGCCAATTAGTTATAAATAAAACTTAAGAATAATTGATATAAATTATGATAGTTTTGTTGATTATATATTTTTGGTTTACCAAGATGAAAAGAAGATTTAGTTCTCTATATGTGTTCTACCTAAATTCGATTTAGTTTTAATGTAAACATTTTTGTTTTCATTAAACACTTAAAATTTATTAGATTTTCGTCACTCCCTTTAATCTTTAGCTGTCCAACGGTATGTTATACATCTACTGTAGTTAATTTTCAAAATCTTTCATAGTCTATACTTATTTAGTTGTTATTACTATTACTGAATACTGATGATTATTACAAATAAAATATATTAAATTTCTTCAAAAAAGGTAATTTTAAAAATTTGCCATTTAATCTCTTTTGGAATATTTTACACAAGTATCTGATATTAAAGACCGTTTAAATTTACATCGACATTATGAGTTCAATCGAAATCGTTACAGCCATTCTTGAAAGAAATCGTAAAAATGTATAAAATCAATGGCGTATAATACCAATTCAGATTTATCGATTATGAAAAAAAAAACGCTGTAACTTCTCAGGCACATACCTACCATTGAAACGAAATTCCAGTGCCACACATATTTTCGATTTTAATTTATTCTGTTCAGATACACACACAGAACATTTGACAAGACTTGGTTAGTTGGACTCTAGAGACCTTGAAACAAGTATTTCCTTTGAAAAATGGAATTTGAATTTTTTTCCGATCGCAATACTCAAACAAATAAAACAAAAATTGTGATAATAAGTGGTAGTAATCATAATTGGCCTTTCTCACTTATAACATTCTTTTAGACAAGACAATATTAAATCTATTGTAGTAGTGTAATAACTGTGATTCTCTTATTATTTCATCATTGTCAAATATTTACATTTTGGGTTATGTCATTTAACCCATGAATGGTAGACAAAAAATTAGGCTGAACTTGTCCTTTGAAATACTTTTCAGAGTAAGGAAGTCAAGACAAATTCTTCGAAAACGAACTTACGTCAAACGTAGCGAGTGTTAACAGATGAAATGGTGTTAACACCCACTTCATTGACGCAATTTGAACATGTGTTACGTGGAGTTTCGGGTATTTCCCAAAATGTAAACTACAAAACTATAAATAGCTAATAATTGGTAATTGGTTGACTGTCGTGGATAATGAAGAGAAGAATAGTTGGGGTGCTCAGTCAAAAAAGGAAGGCAATTATAATATTTATTTTTTACATATGCCGACGTTTCGACCTGAAGTTCAGGCCTTCATCAGGGCTAAGAAAATAACCAGATAACAAGGTATGAGAAACATAAGTAATGATGGTAAAAAAGATAATAAAAAATGAGAAAATAAAATAGATTAGATCTAGATAAAATAGATCTAAATAAAATATTAGAAAAATAATATAGATAGATATAAAGTAAAATGAAATTGTTAGAATAATGACTAAGAACTGAGAGATAAATAATACAGACTGTTACATAGTGTGTATTGATGAAGTAGGCATAATCAAAAAGGGGGTGACAAAAGTGTTACAATGGGAATCTTAGAATAAAATGTAAAAACATAAAAAAGAAATATAAAGTTATATAAGAAATGAGAATAAAATCAATAGTAAAATTAAAAACATTGAGAATGGAGTAGTTAGATAGAAAATTGAGATATTGTAAAGTCTATCAAGATGTACAGACAATGTATAATATAATAGAGAGTTAACAACAGAGAAAGGGAATGAAAGAAAGGAGGGAAGAAATTGAGAAAGCTGAAATAAGAAAGAAATAAAAGAAGTACTACCTATGTTTTTAATTTTACTATTTATTTTATTTTCATTTCTTATATAACTTTATATTTCTTTTTTATGTTTTTACATTTTATTCCCAATGTAACACTTTTGTCACCCCTTTTTGATTATGCCTACTTCATCATTCCACACTATGTAACAGTCTGTATTATTTATCTCTTAGTTCTTAGTCATTATTCTAACAATTTCATTTTACTTTATATCTATCTATATTATTTTTCTAATATTTTATTTAGATATATTTTATCTAGATCTAATCTATTTTATTTTCTCATTTTTTATTATCTTTTTTACCATCATTACTTATGTTTCTCATACCTTGTTATCTGGTTATTTTCTTAGCCCTGATGAAGGCCTGAACTTCAGGTCGAAACGTCGGCATATGTAAAAAATAAATATTATAATTTATTTTTTGCCTTCCTTTTTTGACTGAGCACCCCAACTATTCTTCTCTTCATTATAAATAGCTAAGCAAGAATTTTGGATATGTAACTAAATGAAACTTTAGTACCATGTGTACAGAAGAATCGTTGAGTAGAAGGATATTACAGGTGGACCTTGGTCCAATTTTATGAAACGCGACTTATCTTGAACGAAAAAGATGAGGAGTCGTTTCGCGTGACCCTCACCCATAAAATAACGAGGTTATACAGGGTTAAGTAGCCAAACTGAAAATATAAGTTAAGGACATAAAAAAAATTCTTATGAATGAATGTCCGCAAACGCTTTGTTTAGGAGATATAGGAATCAAGTGGAAAGCAAATGGTTATTCATGAATTTTTTTTTTATTGATAAATATTACAATCTGTCTCAATAAAGGACATTTTTAATAGAGTTCTGAGAGCACATTCACACCATATTTACAAATTAAAAAAAAAAAATAAATAAATAAAAAAAGTAAGCTAACTTCAAATAATATAAAGCTACAAAAGAACAAAATAAAATATCATAGTGAGAAAAAAAAAAAAAAAAGGAATGAAAATAAACATCTTAGACGCAGGCAAACCTATTACACTATTTACAGTCGGCCATAGGAACCGAACCATACTTATCCCCCCACATGTGGAGGGAAAGCAAGGCTTCAGGAGATCCCTGCGCTTCTTCCTCAACCATTTCACTGGCATTGAAAGCCAGCGGGGATTGAGATTCATGAATTATTTTACTTCAGCAAGTTATAAATTATAAAGAATATCTCCTTAAAAAGGAGGATGAAATGATGAACACTTCCCTCGCTAACAACAAGGAGGTCCGATTTTTAGTTTTTTTAGATATTTTAATCCAAATGCAAAAAAACTTCAATTAGTCGACTCCAGTCGATATACCCGAGCGTTACACATAAAAAATCTGACGGCTCAATCTCATTCATAGTCCACAAAAAAAAGTGCAAATCGGGCCTAAAGAAGTTTTCAAATCAAAAATGTATTATTTCCACTTGGCTATCCGTTTTCACTATTTTCTACCCCACAATGTCACGGTCCAGTAATCTATCCCAATTTTGGCAGCAGTTGCTAGTGCTGTGTGTGCTATAAGAGACCTCCCCCTCGGACTGGTATGCAGATGACAGACCCCAATAACTGTTATAGACCACTTAGACAGCTCTACTAAATCTTCCCTAAATTAATATAGGGAGGACACATGGTGTAGAGCTCACTGTTTTCGGTTTCCCAGTTTTTACCCCATTGTCCCGAGGCCCTAGGTTCCGCCCTATTAGGTCGGCCCCACAGTATCGTGTTCCTCGCCCCCCCCTCACGATCTATGAATATTCCACGGAACTGGGGCACTAGAGGCCACATAAATCTGAATGGTAAATGGACAACAGCTTTTGTATAACGAAATAGCTGCGGTTAGACCGTATGCCATCAATATTCACGCTTTTGGGGGGAGATTTTTAATAAGTATTCTGAGGGTATTACGGAACATCCCTTAAGCAAAAGAAAATATTTAAAGGGATGGTCTCTAAACTAAGCATATAATAGGGAGAAAAACTTATTTCTTTAGCAATAGATGTCTTCAGGTTGGAAAATTCTTGGTTCAAAATAATTATGAGAGAAAAAAAAAGATGTGTGATATCTTTGGCATTTCTCAGATAAATTGTTTTTTTATATTAGCTAGAAAATTATAAACAATTGTTTGTTTGGATGTCTGGTCGCAAAACATCCAGGTCATAAGCGGCCGATCAACTAAATAGCACTACTTTTATACTGTTTGGATGGTTAGTACAAAAAAAATAAATAAAAAAAGGATTAAAAAAAATACAAAAATGGATTGATAGAATAAAATAAATAAATAAGGATAATAATAGACATTTATAGGTAATAAGATGTATAAATAAATAAACTTTAAAAAATAGCAGTAGAATCAATAAATGAATTGAGATTAATAAACAAATGAATTTAAGATGAAATGAAATCAAATAAAAAAAAAAATAATAATAAGAGAAAATAGAATAAAAATAAATAGAAAAAAAAGTAATAAATAAAAAAATAATAGTAAATCTGCAAAGGATTATTAATTATAAGCCTGTCAAATGTGTTTCTTTGACCACATTTGCAACTGGCTTCTTCATGACGTATCGGAGACTCATTGCTACGGAGTTAATCTATGCTGTGTAAACACTAGAAAGATCGTGTAATTTATATTTGTAGGTAGTATCAGGAGTGACAAAGGCTGAAGCATTTATAAACAATTATTTAAGGTTAAAATTAGTTATAAAATGTCTTCTACTTATTTTTTATTTGGCTTCAAAAATATTGAGCCTTTTGGAGTGACCTATACCCCGAAAGTATTCAAAATAAGGAGGTTATATAGGACAAACGGTCCAATATTTTTGTAGGCCACCTTTTCTCTCGATTTTGTGATTGTATTATTGTACGATTCAAGTGGAAAGCAAATGGGTATTTACGAGTTTTTAGTATCTAATTAAATATCACATTTGTCCTTGACCTTATACCTGAAAATTTTTCAAAATTCCATCAGAACCTTATCAATCATCCAAATCCCCTAGCACAATCCCTATCTAGTTCCACTCATCCCTACAACCCTCCTCGAAGGTTGAAGCGGCAGTGGTCCAGAGATCTTTTATAGTATTTATTTTAGGGTTCTGGCAATGGCCAGATTCTCCATTCAAGACATGAGTGTATGTGGCTAAAGCGCTCTCGCTCAAACTCCACCGGCTTTAGCACCGGTGAGGCGGTTGAGAGAGTAGCGCAGGGATTTGGGTTCCCCGCCTGATTGTATATATTGTATATAGGCATGACTGTATTTTTATGTTTTTAATTTACTTATATTTAGGTTATTTTATTTTTTATTTTACTTTTGCAAATTTTTTTTTTGTATATACGGTGTGAATGAATGTGTTCATTTATCAATATAATTATTGTCCCCGTGACAGAATATTATATGTCTAAATAAATAAATAAATAGACAAATTTTGCCTTCTTTCAGATTGAAAACTCCCCAATCCCAAGAGTTTTCGTAAATAAAATAGTTGTAGGTTACGATGAGTTCAAACTATTTAAGAAGTTTCAGACGGGTGTTAATAATTCGATAAAAAGGATTCTGTACAACGGACTAATATTACATAATAGGTAAGTGAAAGTAAAAAATATATAAGTATAATTAAATCTTTACTTTAGATACATACTGTTATATACAGCATCTTTGTTTAATGAATGGTTAATGAAGTTTTCTAAATATCCTTTGTTATAATTAGAAACTTGTTTACTTCGAGTTGAATCGAACCCGGGCGGACCTACATAATTTATCCTGCAGAAGTTGAACCTCATTAAAACTCTTCTTATCGAGCGACCATAGCTTTTGTTCCGCCGGTTAAATAGCAACTCCCGCGGAAAGTTATGTTGTTCCAGGAGTACCGTCGGTCGGCAAGAGTCGATTTAATTCTCAAATCACTTGGACAAACTGTTGTCCAAACTCTCACAGCTCGGCATAAAATACTGAAGACAATTGGTCCCTTCAGGATTCGGAGTAATAAAAACAACTTTCGCTTTTGTATATTACTATTATTTGCACCTCATGGGTCAATAATCGCTCCTTTACTCTACATCTATATGTATATAAAAATGAATGTATGTCTGTCTGTCCGTCTGTTTGTCCTTTGTGCATTACTAAACCATTCAACCGATCGCTATGAAACTTTGGGAAGTTGTTCCGTACACACCTGGGAAGGTTTCTAGCATAGTTCTGTCAATTTTATATATGTAAAAAACTAAAAATGTAAATGTTTTTCTGTTCAAAGCCGCAAAAAAAATGTGTCGCTATAAACTGTAGCGCCAAAACGGCTTTACCAATTTTAACGAAACTTGGCTAAAGTCTTCCCCTTGAAATCCTTTTAATTTATGTGTATAACATAGTTTCCCGAAAACAAGTACAACTAAAAAAGTACACAATTTTTGATTGATAATACCTATATTTATATGAAAGATTGTTGAATTTCTGACAAAATAAAAAAAAAAAATCGTCGAAATCGGACGGTTCGTTGCAGAGTTATACAGTTTTAAACATTTACTGCTTTCTCTTCAGAAAAGGCTGTTTCCTTTTGCTTCCTCACTACCGAAGGTCGGCAAGCATTTTATTATTATTTTTTTATTGATTAATCGAAAATCTTATAATTTCTACTCGAAAGTTCAATTTGAATCATGAGAAAAAAAGTCATTAGAATTAGTTTAAATTGAAGCCATTTTACAGACAAATTTGCTTCCCAACTTTTTAAAGATGACAGATGTCCTTTGCTATTAATCTATTCATATGTGCTTTCTATGTTCTTTCTTTTTCATTTTGCCAGACTAAGCCACAGCAGAGCGTGGCCGGGTAAAGCAAGTTATATGTAAATACGACTGTTTGAACATGTGAATGCATACCAAGCAGCATAGATTGACCTCACTGAATTTCCAAAATCACATACAAAATTTATATAATTTTTACTAATTTAAAAAAATAAGAATAAATGATGAAGAAACAAAACATATTACGTTCACGCTTCGACGAGATATATGCAAATCAATTTCTATCTGCAGGGAACGAAATCCCTTAGAAAAACACAATACTTAATGTTGAATTAACATTTATTAGAAGGATGGTCTTAAACAAAAGACTAAGTTAAACACAGGATATAGACATGATAATAGGCCAAAAACTCCATCCCAATTACAAGATCTGCGTAGAAGGAAAAACTCCCATAAAGTAGAAAAATTTAACCTATGTCCTCTTGTCCTACAGTATCCTTTAATAATACCCCACTTATCCCTGTTGAACAAATTCGATACCTTGGACTCCACTTAGACAAACGTCTAACTTGGAATCCTCATACCAGACTGAAACGACAAGAAACAGTTCGACGTTTCTGACTACTCTAGCACTTACTAGACAAACGCTCTAAGTTCCCAATCAATTACAAAAGACTCATATACATGACTACAATAAGACCTATTTGGACTTACGGAATTGAGCTCTGGGGCTCCACTAAGCCATCGAATTCCTCTCGTATCCAATCCTTAGAATCCAAAATCCTTCGTAAAATCCTCACAGCTCCTTACTTTGTCACAAACAAAATCATCCATAACGACCTTAATGTTTCTTATGTTTCTGACCTGGCCCAATCCAGATACCGTTCCTTCTATAACAAACTTCAGAACCATCCGAACCCTCTCGTTTCTAACCTTGCTTCCTCTTCGATCCCTGACAACTCTCCGAGGCGTCTGAAAAGAAGATGGCCTCGAGATCTCCTTTTGTAAATGCATTTTTAGAGTGCTACCAGTGGTTAGTTTCTCAACAAATGATTTCATGCTATTAAATTCTTTTGTTCACATTTATTGAATGTATTTTTACTTGTAATACAGTTGTAAATATCATCAATAAATAAAAAATAAAAAAGTATAAAAATTCAAATATAAGTATAACTAGCGCAAACAGAGCTTTCTTCTTCCTTTCAAAGGCATTGAAATCCAGAAAAATCTCAAATAAAGGGTATACAATGCTATGATAAAACCAATGCTAATATATGGCTCTGAGCACTGGACAATGACCAGCACGATAGCCTTAGCAATTTGGGATTAAAGTATTAACACATGGAGAAAAAACGCCAATAAAGAACTGCTTATAGAAACTGGTCAATCAATTTCCAATGATATGAAGGCACGGAGGTTAAGATAGGAGGAACACATTCATCTGGAAGCCTCTACACAATAATGAATACCTCAATGGAAGGCAAAAGACCACACGGAAGACCAAAAAGCAGATGGATAGATAGAATCAACAAATTTGCAACAGATCTACGTGCAGATAACCGGATCTACATGCTCTTTAATGTTAACATTTATCGATATTGGTGCCCTAGAGAAGGAAATAAGAACACCACAGGAAAATGGAGGGGTCCACTTCGGAATGAATCATAAAATATTTGGATATGGATGGATGACATAGCCTTAGAAGTAATCAAGAGAGAATTGAGAAATTCGCTCAGAATCTGATAAGAGAGACAGATCTGACCGGCATCCAAGTAAATGTAGATAAAACAAAATATATGATAATAAGCTGAAAATTCCATCCCCAAAAACATGATTTTTTAGAAGGAAAATCATTCTCGAGAGTCGAAAAATTCAAATATCTCGGTTCCATAATAACCTCAATGAAACGAGACCAGCGTAAAACTAGCGCAAACAGAGCTTTCTCCTTCCTTTCAAAGATATTGAAATCCATGGAAGAAACCAAGTGGAAGGGCAAAAAGCAGATGGATAGATAGATTCAACAAATATACAATAGAGCTGCAGATAACTGCAAATAAATAGCCTAAAATATGAAAAGATGGAGTAGGCTTGATAATGCGGCAAAAGATCTACATGGTCTGTAATGGCAACAGGAAAAAACAAAAACATAAAATATATTTTCAAGTTTATTTATTTTCAGCCAATTTACACCAATTTTCAAAATTTTTTGTTTTCCTATAATTATTTTATTACATTATTATTACTCAATTATTTATTATTAAATGATTCAAATAAGTTAAAATTACCTTATGTTGTGTAAAAGCGAGAATGAAAACCAAAATAACAAAATTAATAAAGAACCGAATTTAATAACAAATTATTTTAAAACCGAAAATGCAGTGAAACAAAAACCTTCCACAAACGATATACATGACATTAAAGCACAAAATAGAAAGAACATTTAAACAATATGGTGTAAATGAAATTAAATTTGCAATTAAACCTATTAATAAAATAGATATAATTTATTCCAAAACTAAAGATAAAATACCCACCGATAAATTAACGAATATTATTTATAAAATAAACTGTAAAAATTGCAACAACAAAGTATATACTGGACAGACATCACAATGGTTTGAAAAAAGAGTTAAACAGCACAAACAAAATTGTAATTCAAAAAATACAAAAATTAAATTAGCTACTGGGCTCTCTCAGCACACTATGCAAACAAAACATGAATAAACGTAAAATAAAAGAAGCAATATACATAGCTAAAAAATTTAAAAAAAAACTCTTTAAATAATCATACAGATGTGGATAATATGAATACCTTTTACGCGAGTCCGATTGAAAAAATAAAAATATGAAATGAATTAGCTAATTTTACTTAAAACAAGTCCATATATAATATTGGAAAACATCATTGTATATGTTTATAATAAATAGTCTTACCCTACTCCTTTAAGAATAACCAGTCACGAAACTGAAATGAGGCTGATGAGATGTCGGTGACAAATCATAAGGTAATTTTAACTTATTTGAATCATTTAATAATAAATTATTGAGTAATAATAATGTTATAAAATAATTATAGGTGGACAGGACAAAAATAAAATTTTTTTACATGAGTAGAGGCATGCAATTCGAATAAGTGAAAAGGACAGGTACATGATTGGTATTTAGCTATATAAAAAGAATCTTTATATTTTTTGAAATATGTAATGTTTTAAATATGACTGTAAATTGTAAAAAAATTTTAGACTTGAAAATGGCTCAACGAGCCGAAACGTCGTAATCAGATGTGTACTCATTAAGTTGACAAAAAATGTTGAAAATTTGTGTAAAATGGCTGAAAATAGATAAACTTGAAAATAAATAGTATGCACCGAAGAAGAATTGGAGAAATATTGTGAATAAAAAATATTTTATTTCGATGTTTGATAACTATCGGTGCTATATTTATCGATATTGGTGTTCAGTTTTTACACTCATACTTTTTTTTCCTCCCCATCCTCGCTTTTAAGCTATACATGGTTTTCTAGGTGCAGAGGTGAGGGCGGAGGATTGACTAAAGTCAAAAGCCCTCCGGCACCGAAAAATAATCATTTTATCTTGTTATAACTCGGTTTATCTGATTGCCGCATAACACCTGTTTGGCTTTTGTTATCTCGTTCGGCTACTCCGCTACCTGCAAATAATTATTTAAAAAGCTCAGTATCTTCAGCGTTATTACAACCTGATCTTAACTGGCGTTCAACTTTAAACCTAAATTACCATACAATAACCTCATTATATACCAGTTAAAGTTGTACATTACATTTCACAGAACTGACAATACTATAACCCTGTCATTGTGATTGATGGGAGATGTAAAATATAAGTTAAAAAATTCCATTAACAATACAATAATACTTCAACAGCGGATAATAAATCAACTTTAAAACACCACCTTGAAGATAATTAAAAAAAAAAAAGAGAATTAGAAATATAATCTTAGAACGGAATTTTTAATGATTCCGTAAGCGATTACTAGTCTAGATCCACAATTTTTTTACGTCACGAATTGATGGATTCAAAGAGATTATTTCTGGATTTATTTATTTTATAAATCAGGTATTAAAAAGTTGTGTATGTTGAGTGATAGGTTTATTGCGTTCTTGGTCGCCATGTTTTAGTCACGTTCTAAACAGAAATAAAAATAAAAATAAACTCATGGATAAACAAAACTAATTCAAAATAAGCACTGCGTTAACAAATAAAAAAAAAAAAAAACCTACAAATTATTTCACAATGGTTTATTATTTACAAACAATTATACATCTAAACTAACATATCCTTCCTAGTGACAATGAAAAATAATAAAAGGTAATTCCAATTATTGAACTAAACATTTTTTTTTAATCATTAGTAATATGGTAAAAAAAATAGCATTACTTCAGTAACACATTTAAAAACCAAATACCAAAACAAAGGATGTGTATCTTTGCAGTGTAGCATATAAAAAACATTTCGAGACCATATATTTGCTCTTACTGTCCGATTTTTTGTTTTTTTTTTAGTAAATTCCGTAAAATTTTAAATAACTATACACAATAGTACAAAAAAATGTATACTTTTTGAGTTATTACAAACCTAATTTTACCATCCCTCGTAACTTTTTTTCCGGCTTCTTTTCGTTGAGGTATGTTATATAGAAAAACTTAAAGGGCGTCGAGAAGAAGACTTTAGCGAAGTTTCATGTAAATCGGTACCTTCGTTTCGCTACAGTCTATAGCAACGCAGGTCTTTCAGTCACCATCTTGAAAGGAAAAGGTGGATAGAAATGTCGATGAAGGAGTATCATCCACGGATTACTTTTAATTTTAAATCCAAATTTAAAAAAAAAAAATCGGACAAGTAGTTTTGGAGAAAATGCGCGGACGGGGACGGACAAAAAATTGTTATTCGTTTTCCGAATTCTACGTATCCTGAAACATCAAATTTTGAGAGAGGGTTAAGTTTTTGAATTTTAGTTCGATGACAATGGTTCATTATTGAAAATAATAAACAAAAAAATGTGATGCCCGCAGCACACTACTTTCACTTACCACTCAACTTTGAATAGAAAATAATTTCTGGCAATGTTTAGCGATTACAAAATTTTTAAAGTGCATTATTAACGAAGATAAAGCTTACAGCTAAAAAATCATTAATATCTTTGAAAAAACAAAAACCCTATTTATTATATCATTAGAAAGCAATAAATACTTCGTTACTCCATCTGGTTTTATAAACCACATAACTTCAGTCACTGAGCTGTATATACATGGATACATATACATATATGAATATACACATGTATATTCAAACAATAAATGGTTATGGATTGTACGAGTATTAATTATTAAACTGTTATTTTCCATTATAAAGTATACTAAACTGAAATTTTCAGTGCCTGACAAAGAAATGTCAAAGATTGACACACTAATAGTAAGTGGATAATGGGGGTAAGACCTAAATGATATTAAAGACCATTTAATTATATAATGAAATACCGAGTTTAATCAATACATTAGAGCCGTTTTCGAGAAAATTGTAAAAAAATGTGTTAAATCGATATGAAGTGCTCCTTTCGGTTAACCAATATTGATGAAAAAGTTGCAGTTACATCCCAGGCATAAAAAAATCTTAAATATGCAATTTCACTCTCGTAAGACTTTAAATTTTTGAGCTAGACTGTTCACAGACGCACAGACCATCTTAAGGTTTTTGATGCGTGTAATAAGCGATTGGTGGTGTCGGCATCGAACCTTTGGGTTAACTAAGCCTGCTATTATTTATTATTATTATTTCAGATTGAAATTTTCATCCCTGCCGAACAAATCCGATACTTAGTACTCCACATTGACAAACGACTCACTTGGAACCCCCATACCAGACTGAAAAGACTAGAAACCGCCCGACGTTTTCGACTACTGCAGCACTTACTTGACAAACGCTCTAAGCTTTCAATCAATTACAAACGGCTCATATATATATGACAGTAACAAGACCTATTTGGACTTACGGAATTGAGCTCTGGGGCTCCATTAAACCATCGAATTCCTCTCGTATCCAATCCTTACAATCCAAAAGCCTTCGTAAAATCCTCAACGCTCCTTACTTTGTCACAAATAAAATCATCCATAAAGACCTTAATGTTCCATATGTTTCCGATTTGGCCCAATTCAGGTACCTATCCTTCCATAACAAACTGCAGAACCATCCTAATCCTCTCGTTTCAAACCTTGCTTCCTCCTCGATTCCTGATAATCCTCCGAGGCGTCTGAAAAGAAGATGGCCTCGGGACCTTCTAATATAGAACTTTAATTCGAGTTCTACCAATGGGTAGTTTCTCTTCATGTCATGTTACCAATGTCACATTTACTTTTTGTATTTTCTATTTGTAATAGAAATTTGTATTGTATGTAAATTTGTTTGTAAATTTCATTAAAATAAAAATAAAAAGAAGATTGCGATTTTCAATATTACTCTTTCCATTTCCAGGTATTTTATTAATAAGGATTCCTTTATACACGATCTAAACAACAGGGAAAATATTCAATCTATTTATAGAACCATCCAGGCTGTATTTACTAGGGAGTTATTCACTAAAAACAATATTATGATTTAATAAATAAATAAACACCTGATTCGGTAAATTTTATTTTTCTTTATGCTTTTATCTTAAACTATTAAGAAATAATCTTTATCAACACAGCCTTTATCTATTTATCTATATTTTTCGAAAATATGAATTTCAAATCCAACCATTTAATAATAAATTTCGTAGAAGGTTTGCGATGTTAGATATACCTTTATCTGGACACCTGGCGAGGTCCTATTATCCACTTGATCTGTTAAAGTGCAAACACACTCGAGAACCGATATCATTTGATATGTTTACCAAATGCTGATATTTATATTTTCATATTTTATTTTATGGGATGATGTTGATTTTTTTATATCTTTATTTATATTTGAAATTTGACCATAAAATCTGTAAGTTGATCAAAAGTAATTTTATATTTGTAATATTAATTAATTAAGCAATTAATAATAAATTGCTTACCAAAATAATTAAAATTTGAGATGAAGGCTCTTGGTGTGTAACAAAATTAAAAAAGATTCCAAGAAAATTGAGATATTGTTATTTTTCACAAAATAGAAAAACAAACATTTCGTAAAATGTACAGACCTTGGTTTCTGAACTTTGATTTAGAAGAGAACTATATATGTCAATACATAGTACAATTAACAAACCTAATATAACAAGGAGGCGAAACAAAAGGAGATGGATGAGAGATCTCTTTCGGTGAAATGAGTTGATTTTAAAATGACTAAATCAAAATAGGAAACAGGTTTGCGTAAACATTTCCCTATTCTACAGACTTTCTCTATACTTTTTTTTTTTTGTTATAAAAGTTTGAACAGTTTGCTTATCATTAAGTAACATATTACAGTCTGTGGTGTAGATCCATTTTTATCAAATTATTAACATCCGTCTGAAATTTCTTAAATAACTTCATTGGATCGTAAGCTACAAATATTTTATTTAGGAAAATTCTCGGCATTTTCAATCTGGAGATCGGCAACTTTGTCTATTTAATTAGGTACTAAAAAAACATGAATACCCATTTGCTTTTCACATAAATCGAAATATAATATGAACACAAAGTAAATAAAAAAAAGGTGGCCTACAAAAAAATTCATTCATTTGGCTTGATCTCCGTCCCTAAGTTAAAATAACGAGGTGAAATAGTCCAAACGCTTCAATATTTTTGTAGGCCACCATTTTTTTTTTATTTTTGGATCATATTATTTTTCGATTCAAGTGGGAAGCTTGATAGCTAAAATAGTATAATAATAAGGCTTAGCGAGCACGAAGGTTTGATGCCAATATCACCAATCTATACCACATTCTTCCATCTACCGATCGCACTCAGTACATACAGCGCATGTTAACTTTTTAGGAATTCTTTCGTGACTAAGCTCAGTGATTTTACATGCCCATTTTATTCGTCTCAACTTCGTCATCTCAATTATATTAACGGAGTACAGTTCACGCAATTCAGCGTTGTGTAACAGTCTAAATTCTTCGGTTGACTCGTCCTTTTTTGGTCCGACTCTTCTGCACAATACTTTATTAAGGTTAGGTTACCTAGTTCTCACAACCATTATAAATTTCTGATTTTCATTATAAGTAAATAGTTAAACAATTTTTTATATTCCTTGTTTATAATTTTAAACCATGTTTAACTATTTCTTTTAAATAGTAAAGTGGGCAACAAATTAAAAAAAAATGAGGAAACTTTACAATTTACTTGAAAGGAAAAAAAAAACTTTAACGTTTTGTATATTTTTCAGTTCTTTCCCAATTTTCTTCAACAAATTATTATTTTAACAATATCTTTTCTTAATTTTTGTAAGTAGTAGTCTTATATTTTACTAACTTTTGTCAAAACGATTTTCTATGAGACTGACCTTACTACTAGATAGGTTAGTTTACCTAGGTCTCGTTATTAAGTAAATAATTTTATAAAAGTAAATAATTGTTTATATCCCTAGTCTATATTATTTATAACCATTTTCAACTATTTTTTCTTTAAATAGTCAAGTAGGCAATAAATTGAAGAGAAAAAAAAAGTGAAAACTTCACAATTTATTCATAGAAAAAAAATCTTTAACTGTTGTGTTTATTTGCCATTAATTTTTCCATTTTTCTTAACAAATTGATTATTTTCGCAAAACTTTTCATAGATTTTTGTATGTAGTTGACTTATATTTTTCTAACTTTGGTCTAAACGATTTTCAGGCACTAGGAAGTAATTATTATATCTCCGTTTTTCTCTTGATGCCCAATAATATAAATGACAATGTCCAAATAAGCATATCTATGCTGTTTCTTTGTTTACAATTGCGCTAAATTGGTATCAGCAACGATAAGTAATGATCAGTAATGATTGAACGTGTAAGGCTCTTCATGATCAAAGCGATCCCGAGCAATCTTTGCCATTCTTGTGACGTTCATTCATGAATTACCGTGTAGGGTCCCCTTAAATAATTGAGAAAAATGAACAGGCAATATTTGAGTAACAGTGCCCCTAAAATTATTTAAGTGTATACTTATGTTATTATATATATATATATATATATATTATATATATATATATATATTATATATATATATATATATATGTCAATTTTTAATATATCTTATAAAAATTGTGAGCAAGCTACGCTAATTTGCTTAATATATATATATATATATATATATATATTTTAGAGTTATTCTATTTATTTATTTTTTTTTTTTTGTCTTAAACTTATTGAAGTTCTATTGTGATAAAAAAATTAGAAACATAGTTTCCTAGTAATTTATCATTACGTATGTTCTAGACAGGCTGTAAGATTCATTTCCAAATTATACCTTCCGACCGGTTATCAATAAGACCATTTTAAATATTTACTCGAATTAATCTTTTGAAATCAAACAGTTGTAAATCTTGTAAGTCTGTGTAAATAGCGACTACCATATGTTTGAAACGTGATGTAAGGAGGAGTTCGTTTCAAGACATTTAGCTCAAATTTAAATACGCGTCTTCGATAAATCTATGTCAACAATAATGATAATTTATTTAAAGTTATTTTAACACATGATATCCAATCATGTATTAAAAAAAATAATAATAAGTTCTGTATCAACGATGAACACTGGGACTTATCCCATATTGGTTCCATTAACGATTTTATTTTGCTGATTTTTCTAATTTTATTCTCATTATTCCTTAAAACCCGTCCTAACAAAGTGTAAAAATATATTATTTTTAAGAGAAAAAAACAAAAAATTAATTGAAGAGTTATTCAATCGAACGAAGTCCAACAATTCGTTAATTGAATCTTAAAGATTGGTAGAATAGATATTACGGAAAAGTTAGGAAACGCCACGACTAAATTTTAATTGATTTAAGAGTTCTCTAAGAAATTCTTAATTATTTTTCTAAATCAACTCCTCTGAGTTGTTATCAAATAATTAATCTTTACTTTTTGAACTGAAAACTTCTTTAGCACTTTTTTGTGGAGAGTGAATTAGATCGAACCGTCAGATCTGCGATGTGTAACGCTCGGGTTAAGTCGACTGGAGTCGACAGATTGAAGTATTTTTGCATATGGATTAAAAAATATCAAAAAATAAAAACCATGAAATTCGAGATACGATTCAAAGTATAAAAAACAAAATGTATCCATCCGCTGTGTGAAGTTTTTTTGTTTTTTTTGTATTTTGGCATCAAAGTCACTCCAACATGCTATTCATCCTTTCCATCAGTCGTTTATGAAGTTAGAACAAAGACAAAAATTAACTTGGTATAATGATTCCAAAATACTTTTTTATTATTTCTTATCGTTAACCATTAAGCTATTAGAATAAATAACCATTGCAATTCTTTGAAGCTTTTCTAATAAAATATCTATATTATAGTAAATATTATATTTTACAGTATACTATCTGGTTTCAATATCAAAACTAATTTGCTTCAGTCCATTTTTATACAATATTAAAACCTTTTCGCTGTGAGGATATTTTTGTTTTACTTTTTCTCTTTATTTTTTTCACGATCGCCATACTTACCCTTACTAAATATTACATATATTGATTGATAGGTAAGTGAAAGTAAAAAATACAAATCGTATTAAAATAATTAATTTTAGCCTATCAATAAAGCAAATTTATTTGAGAAATGTTGAATGAAATAAAATTCAAACACTACATAATATAAAACAGCTTAAGAAATATATGTAATCTTTTTAGGGGAGGAAATGACGTCATTGGCCGAGGGGGAGGGGGGCGAATGTCTAAGGCCGGCACTGATTTTATGGGTATTTAACAATGCGCAACATATCATAAAAAAACAGATAGCTTTTTTTTTTATGTGCAAGCTTCTTTAGGCACATTTAGCACCTTTTTTCTGGAGAGTGAGCCGTTAGATTTCCAATGTGTAACGCTCGGGTAAAGTCGTCTGGAGTCTATTAATTGCATATTGATTAATATATCTCAAAAACTAAAAATCGGGTTTGCATATTGTAGGAGATAGAATTGTTCATCATTTCATCCTCTCTGTAATGGGCATTATTCAAATTCGTATTGGGTTGCCAAATAAGTCCTTTCGGTTTTTCAGGATGAAATAGAACTCAATGAATTATATACAAAAAACTTAATTTAATCTATAATATATTCACCATTATTTAATGTGCCTTTTTTCTATCTTTCTACTAACTGCATAATGCCATGTTATTCCGAGTGACCAATGAGGTGTGGAGCCTAGCGTTGGTGGAACAAAACCCTTCCGATCATTCATAACTCTTCACTCTTCAAATTCGATGTTACTATGTCCGTTGGAAAGCTGAATTATTGGTCTTCAAAGCCGTATGAATGTTTTTTTGATTTAAAACCTACATAAAGAATAAATAAACAAAAACTCCTTATAAGTTTTTATTTTTTATCTTCATTTGTAGTTTGTTTACGAAGCTGTAGTGTCATTTTGTGTAGTTTCTGTGGTCCTAAATGCCTGCTGAATTTTTTGTAGATAGCTAAGTCGTATTGAAGTTATAACATTTTTTGTGATTTTAGAAAAAAAATCATGTGAGGGACCTAAACATTAAGCCTGGAAACATAGCCGAGCTTGTGCGAATGGTTTTTTACGCTTGAGTGCGATACGTTTAGGGGCACACTGGCGTTAATTTTATGTGGGCGTCATTGAACTCCATCATCAACCAGACCGTTGAGCATCATTGATGTCAAAATTTGGTGAATGAAATTTGGCACACCAATTTTGACAGATGCGTTCGGTTAAGGTATCATTCCCATAAACACTGCTAATTTTTCTATGAGTTTCTACTGCACGCTTACCTCAAAATAATACCACGAAATATGCCGATAATGAATGACATTTTTTCCATATTCACAGTGCAATAGCAAACACAATACTATGCTAGTTTCAACAAGAGTTAACAGATATATTTGTTGACATATTACATAGAGGATAAGCAATACACCTTAGGGAATAATACATCATATAAGAAATGTATCATAGTGACATAAAAATAAACAGAAAAACCGAAAGAACTTATTTTTCAACCCAATATCTTAACGCGACGCGTGTCTCAGAAAATAAAAATAAGACCTGCATATTGTAAGGAAGGGAAATGTTTAGTATTTCATTCTCTTTATAATGAGCTATTATTTATAATTTATATTTTTATATTTATATGTATAATATTAATCTCGTCTTGTTGATGTTTTCAATTCAATCGCCTGGTCTAAATCACACACCTTATTTATTTATTTTTTTGCTATTTTTGACAATAAGCAGAACTCTTGTTATTGTTTGGAAAATAGCATTGTTTACTTCCATTTTTAAAAATGTTTAAAAATAGAAATACATGTGGGATGAAAAGACCAGTAGAGAAACTACCCATTGGTAGCAGTCTACTTAATTTTCTATGTAGGGGACCAGGAAGCCACCTTCTTTACAGATGCTTCAGAGAGATATCAGGGATCGAAGAGGAAGAAAGTTTAGATTCTCGTTAGAAACGAGAGGATTAGGATGGTTCTGAAGTTTGTTATAGAAGGAAAAGAATCTGGATTGGGCCAAATTGGGAACAAATGGATCATAACGGTTGTTGTGGATTGATTTATTTCTAATAAAGTAAGCAGCGTTAAACTAAAATATATTATTATACGAAAAAACACGTATTGATTCTTCTTATTATTAATATAGAGGGTAAATGGTCCACTGATACATTATATGGAAGAAACCAAATTTTCAGATCTTTCAGTCAAGATATTTTTATTATGATGGCCTAAGTTTCGACCGAAACATATGGGTCTTTCTCAGGGCTAAAATTACAAAATATAAAATAACTTCAGAAAACTAATAAATATAAAAATGTTAGGGTAATAAGAGTGCAGAATAACAGTAACAAGTTGGTAGTAATAAGAATAAATAAGTAAGATAATAGTATTAAAAGGAAAGAATTAAATCTTATTACTCTCCTATTCATAATTGGTAATTGGTTGACTGTCGTGGATAATGAAGAGAAGAATAGTTGGGGTGGTCAGTCAAAAAAGGAAGGCAAAAAATAAATTATAATATTTCTTTTTTACATATGCCGACGTTTCGACCTGAAGTTCAGGCCTTCATCAGGGCTAAGAAAATAACCAGATAACAAGGTATGAGAAACTTAAGTAATGATGGTAAAAAAGATAATAAAAAATGAGACAATAAAATAGATTAGATGTTTTTAATTTTACTATTTATTTTATTCTCATTTCTTATATAACTTTATATTTCTTTTTTATGTTTTTACATTTTATTCTAAGATTCCCAATGTAACACTTTTGTCACCCCCTTTTTGATTATGCCTACTTCATCATTCCACACTATGTAACAGTCTGTATTATTTATCTCTTAGTTCTTAGTCATTATTCTAACAATTTCATTTTACTTTATATCTATCTATTTTATTTTTCTTTTATTTAGATCTATTTTATCTAGATCTAATCTATTTTATTGTCTCATTTTTTATTATCTTTTTTACCATCATTACTTATGTTTCTCATACCTTGTTATCTGGTTATTTTCTTAGCCCTGATGATGGCCTGAACTTCAGGTCGAAACGTCGGCATATGTAAAAAATAAATATTATAATTTATTTTTTGCCTTCCTTTTTTGACTGAGCACCCCAACTATTCTTCTCTTCATTACTCTCCTATTCACTGATTACAGTCTTATTACCCGTAAACATTTATATGGATTATTTTACTGAGCTTATTTTATAATATTTTTTTTTTAGTCCTGAGAACAACCCACATATTTGGGTCGAAACGTCAGCTAACTTAATAAAACATCCTGACTAAATGTCCTGAATATTTCGTTTCATCCTTCTTATTATCATATCACGTTAGTTCAGTATTTCTCAATCAGTCAAAGAAATAATCCTACACCTTGATCTGCTTTTCTTCGGGAATCCCCATCAGGTCAAATTAGGCAAGCAAGAACATCGACACCCTTGTACAGCCTAACGAGGACAATCAACGGGGCAAAGAACCAAAAAAATCAACAACCAAGGCCGAACCATTCAACATCAACAATTGTAATCTCCTCTTGATGACTGCGAATTTCGAGATAATTATCGCCTGGCGAGACCATATGGCTTCCAAATTCCCAAATGATAGAGAATATTGCTCTCTCTGTAGCTTTCCCGTGGGAGCTAAATTTTATCGGTTAAGTATTGGCTACTTTTAATAATGCTAATAATTTTATACTAGTACGCCCGTGCGAAAAATTCGCACAACATATTGTTATCAAATGCGAAATTAATAACAAAAGAAAATAATGCAACGTATCAAAACCTAAAGATATCAAACGTTACTTTATCGATAAATATAATTGACAAAGGAAACAAAAAATAATCTAAATCTTGATTAATGTTTGGAACAAATTTCAGTATGCTGTATCTTTGCTAAACATTATCCCATTTCGATTATTTTGTAGGGAATATAGTAATCTTTTATATAATCATGGGTATAACTAAGGGAAAAGTGTGTATTGTTTTAGTTATTCGCAAATAAAGTTTGTTTTCTTTCATAACTTGTTTGCCTGAATTTTCTGGGTGATTGGACTATTTTGTCCGCCTGAAGGAGAAGGAAGCCTTCGAAATTGGTGGCTCAATCTTGAGATTTCGTGAAGAATTGACAATGAAATTGCTTGCCGATCAAAAACACCTTCGATTAAATCATAGAGACCTCAAGTCGACGAAATGAGACATGTATTCAATGACAGTACTACAATTAACGTAAGGTTGTGTGTCTTAACCCTATGCCTTGCGTTATCTCGAAAATAGTACGTTTTTGGGCTTAAAAACGCAGGATCCGATAGTTCCGGAGGAACTATCCGGGTCTTGCTGTACGCATCAAAATCTTCAAGATCTAATTTGTCCCGTATCGATCTACAGACCTACCACCGTTCCAGTATTGAAGCCAAGCAAAATGTTTGTATCGACTTTATTTATTTTAGAAAGAAAAACAAAAATTGCAGAATACGATTCGCTAATCCCCCGTGAAATTCTGAATCCAACGGTACCTCATTCATGGTATTTCAGCATGACAGGAGCTTATATTTGTTACAAAACCGATTTTGAGCCTTACTGTAATAATATATGTGGGGATTTCCGATAGGTTTATTAGGATAAAAGCGATTTGGTCTCAATTGTAAGGAGCAAGGGTGCCCATCCTGCTAAAGGTTAATGGCGCATGAACCCTCCCTCCACCCCTTCATTCCAAAATATTTTACTGCTTTCATCTTCTTAAAACAGTTCAATTATAATTTTAAAAATCAGAGGTCATATAAAATTACACTTTCATGGGTCTGTTGAGTGCTTTCCTTCTGTCTCCAGATTTGAAAATTTTCATTTGAAAACTTTATATTTACAAAATTAAAATTTACTATCGAAATTTACCCGATATATAATATAAATATAAATATAAATATACACCGCAACTTGCGCCATGAAATCCACTGGTGAGGAATAACTAAATCAGATGGTTGGACCATGCAAAGCACGTGACTTTAAAAAGTAAATATTTAGCGTAAACCAGAAAAAGTTCGAAATTTGTAAATTAAATCAGGTTACATTTACACTTAGACGCTCAAATTATCCTCGAATGACATTTTACAACACTCCATTATCAAATCATACAGATACAAAATATTCGGGACCCACAATGGATGGACGATTGACCTGGAAATCACACGTGACTACATAAAAAAAAAGAAATTGAACCATTACTACTAAGAAGAATTACAAACAAAATTAAAATATTACATCTGGCCAAAATAAAACGAATTGAAAAAAAGTAATATTGTAAAAAAAATATAAGGTAAACATCCTATATAAAAGACAAACGAAACTATATACAAAACAATTAACACTATGACAAGACACTTAAAATTATTTGCACTGATATACCAGTATACACTTTTAAGAAAACAATAAAGAATTAAAAAATAAAAATATATTAAATTCTTTATTAAAATCAGCTTTGTGTTTCTGTTGAGAAAATAGAAAGCTGAATCTAACAATATAAAGTGCCTGATTAATATATAAATACATAATCATTTAGCATTGATGGCATAAAATAATGACAATGAATGGCATAAAATAAATGTATGTTGTCGAATGGTTTGCAACTATCTAACAGTTTTTGGGATAGCTATTGGAATAAAAGGGTTTTGAATGTGGATATGGATGGGGAATGTCGAATTTTGAAAGGGAGGGAATTCCAGAAATTGACAGAGCGAGAAATAAAGGAGTTTCGGAATGAGGCAGATCTGTGAGAAGGCATGTAAAGGTTAGAAGGTCGAGATCTTGTGGACAGGGAATGGACTGAGGATTTGAACTGAAGAAGATTGTAAGCGTAAGAAGGACGATGATTGTTGATGATTTGGTAGAGCAACGTATCTAGGAAATATTGTCTTCGAAATGAGTGGAAAAGCCACTTTAACTCAGCGTAGTGGTGAGAGACATGAGAGTATTTTGGGGCCCCGATCACAAATATATATAGATATACAGCATGTTACTCAGGCCAATATGGAGGTATGCCTCTCAAATGTAAGATTCATGCAAAAAACACACTTTCAGATCATTCAAATCTTCCAATCTAAATTTCTCCGATTCCAACACTCATCACCACCTATGCCAATGACACGTGTATCCTATCAGTTAATAACGATCCTTTAATTGCATCCCAAACTCGTCAATCACACATCACAAGTCTTGAAAAATGGTGTCAAAACTGGAGGATTAAAATAAATTCCAGTTAATCGCATAAAATTACCTTTACTCTTCGTCGTAAACCTACGACTTCCGGTCCTATAGTATCCTTTAACATCCCCACTTATCCCTGTTGAACAAATCCGTTACCTAGGACTCCACCTGGACAAACAACTCACTTAGAACTCTCATACCAGATTGAAACAACTAGAAACAGCCCTTCGTTTTTAACTACTACAGCACATATTACTATAATAAGGCCTATTTGGAGTTACGGGATCCGAGCTTTCTGGCTATACTAAACCATGGAATTCCTCCATACCATGCAATGTATCCAATCCTTACAATCCAAAATCCTTCGTAAAATTCTCAATGCTCCCTACTTTGTCACATATAAAATCATCCGTAACGACATTAATGTTCCATATGTTTCCGATTCAGCTAAATCCAGAAATCTATCCTTTCATAATAAACTTCTGAACCATCCGAACCCTCTTGTTTCCAAGCTTGCTTCTTTTTCTATTCCTGATAACCCACCGAGGCGTTTGAAAAGAAGATGGCCTCGGGAACTTCTAATACAGAAATATAATTGGAGTGCTACCAATGGGTAGTTTCTCTTCATGTAGTATATGCCATGTTATTTGTTTCATATTTACTTATTGTATTTATCATTTAATACAGTTTTATACTTCAATAATAAAAACAAATTCTACGGTATATCACTCATCGTCCCTTCTACATAACCAATAAATCGCTTCATAACCACAAGTGACTGATGTAATTAAGAGGTTTTACAAACATTTTCACGACTCACTTATTGAACACAATAATCCCCTCAGACAGACATTACTAACGGAAACACTACCACAGAATCCAACAAGAAGACTCTAAACACCTCTGGAGCAGGGATCTGCTTCATAAAGAAGATTCACGTTAGCAGTGCCTTCACTGGGAGGTTTCTCATGTTAATCATTCATCATAATCCTGCAGAGGACTTTGACAAATGATAATCACATTTACAATATATGTCAAAGGCATTTGTAAAGTTTTTCAATAAAGAAATTTATTATCCTATATATTATTTCTAAAAGGTTTATTTTTGTTGGTACGCTATAACTTCGTCAATTCTTTATCAAATCCAATGATTGACCACTCATTTTGATGATATTCTTCTCCTTCAAATGCGAAAAATAGTCCTATCCCACCGAAATTTCTGAGAGAAAAGTTATGAAGGAAAAGAAACATTATTTGCGAATAACTCAAAAAGTATGCATTTTTTTCTTGATTCTGTCCATGATAATTAGAAAGATTATTACCTAAGAACAAAATAAAATCGTAAAAATCAATTAGAAATATGCATAATTTAATCAATTCGTATTGACGGAAAAAGCAAAGTGTTTTGAAATATTTTCTAAGGAGAAACAGGGTTGAGATTTCTATTTCGCAGCTCGAAAGACCCTTGAATACGAATTTTCATTCCGATCGAAAAATAAATTTTTTTTTCTACAAATTTGACCGTGCAAGTTATGACGCTTAGATTTTATTCGAAAATCACAAAAAATATTATAACTTCAATATTCTTCTTTCTTATAACTTCAATATTCCACTCCATTAGTTTTGGTATATTTAATAATGTTTTTCTATTTAAAGATATTGCATTTACGAGTAGAATAGTCTACTACATTTTTTTCCTGGCTGATATATTAACTTTATAATTTGTTAAAGACATTTGTTTGTTGTTACATTTTATTTTTTTTTAAATAATTTACAATATGCCATGATCGGTGTATTATTTGGTCTTTATTGTTTTTATTATCTTTCCAGACAGCTTTTAAAAATAGGTTCTAGCAAAGCAATTTGTACAAATATTTTGGTGTATTATGTTTAATAGAATATTGTAATTGACCAAGGAAAAAAACATTAATTCCTTCTCTACATAATACATAGGAACTACTTATTTCCATATTGTTTTGCTGTTTATTCACTAAATATAATTTTCTGCGAATTTTTCGCACGGGCCAGCTAGTTATTATTATTATATCATTATCAATTTGACTGAGCTACTAATCTATAGAGGAAGATGTCTGAGATGGCTGGTCTTGGTCCAGGATATCCTGATAAGGATGGAAATCAAGATATGGCGAATATTAGTCCAAGGAAGAAGAGAGTAGAGAAGAATTATAATAGAGGTTGTAGGACTTAAGGAACGTAACGCAAAGAAACTGAAACTAAGAAATTGAATATAGGCATACTTATATACAACAGTTATTAGTTTGGCTGAATTTTTCATTATAGTTATGCTAATTAAAATTTATATAAACATATACAGTCAATTTTGATACATTAAAATTGCATAATATTAGATAGATTACTTCACAAACGTCATTGAACACGTGTAATTAACGTCATTTTATGAGCATATTTATATTATAAGCAAATTCATCTCGTTATCATTATTAACGGTTTATCATAGTTAATCTATATCACGTAATGAATACCACTTTAACCATAAATCATATATTTAAAATTCGTCATTCAAGCTAAAGTGTTTGTGATGTTAAAATTATATGTTTACATAATGTAAGAAAAAAAGTGTTGGTTCATGTTGTGTGCTTTTTCATCAGCATATCTGTGGACTTCTATTCTATTACGGAATCACCTTCGACAGAAGGATGACATGGGGTCCGCCATGTTAAAATGAAACGTAAGACAACAAACGACTCAAACTACTGTACTCTCTTTTTTCTAAATCTTGAAAACTAAAACTTAAGCAGAAACTGAATACATATACATACTTATTTAAACCCATATGGACTTACTCATCACAAATATACGGTATCGCTCAAAGGTCAGGGATATTATGATTACAAATTCTCCATTTCCATAGTAATTTGATATAAAAAAAAATCTGTAGAACAGACAAATATTGATGCTAATTGAGTTGGTGTTTCAACCAGATCACAAACAAAGATTATACCATTGTTGTGAATTATATTTATCACTGACCAAAACTCTACGAATCAGCTGTTATTTCAATAATCAGCTGACGAATATATAGATTGTTTACAACTTCTACACTGATAACAGGTGATACCGAATCATAACAATAACAATTTAATTGAAATATGCAAGCAATAAAAAAAAAAATAGCGCAATACTTTGAAAAATATGCCACTAAAATAAATTAAGTTATCTCGGATTGATAAATTATTGCAATTTTCCTAATCTGAGTCAACGTTCGTTGGGAAATACACTCGACGTGTATAACTTCCACGAAAGTGACGTAAAAGCGTTTTTACAGCGCTAATCACAGTGTAAATAGTCATAAACAATACTTGACAATTGTGAATGAACTGTGAGTTGTGAATCGCATTCCTCGGAAACGTCTCGGAAGTTCTGACTAACGTAAAACAATGAAAAAAAAATTATGAATGAATAATGAATATATTTCATCATCCGGATCAGAATATATGTATATGCAACATATATACAAGTGTGGTGAAGGAATATAATATCATGTTTTAAATTAATATGATTTGAAAAAAAAAAAATTTAAGACTCAATGACATATAAAACACGCTGCAAATTACTTCACAATGGTTTATTATTTCCCAACAATTATACACCTAAAGTAACATTACTTTTCTAGAGACAAATTAAAAGAAATAAAAAGTTATTTCCAATTATTTGACTAATCACTTTTTTTCATCATTGGTGATTTGCTTTAAAAAAAATAAAAAATAGCATTACTTCAATAAAAATTTTTTTGTTTTATTGAGTACTAATACAGTCTGTCAATCTGAAGGGCATTGGTACTAGAGCTATAGTATTCATTCACACAATATGTACATAAAAAAGGAAAAAAAAATATATATATATAAATAAAAAGATAAAGATAAAGATAAGTAAAATAACAGATTAGCCGAATAATAACAAAATAAATAAAACACATTCACACCTATGTACAATATTAAATAACATATTAAAAAACCAAAATCAAAAACAAAATCAAAAAGATAAAAAAACCATACTTTTGCTCTTAATTGTCCGATTATTATTTTTTTTCTTAGGCAATTTCTTAAACTTTTAAAAAGCCATATACAATATCAGCAAAACAGTGTATACTTTTTGAGTTATTTAGAATCTAATTTTACCAACTCTTGCAACTTTTTTTGCAGCTTATTTTCGTTGAAGTATTTCATATAGATAAATTTTAAAGGGCATAAAGAAGAAGACTTTAGCCAAGTTTAATTGAAATCGGTACATTCGTTTAGGCGCTACAGTCTATAGCAACGCAGGTTTTTTCGGCGCCATTTTGAAAGTAAAAGGCGGATAGTAATGCCGATGAAGGAGTATCATCTGACCTCTGATTTTAAATCCAAATTTGAAAAAAAAATCCAGTAGTAAATCGGTCCAGTAGTTTCGGAGAAAATGCGTGGACGCCGTACAGACAAAACAATTTCTATTCGTTTTTCGAATTTACGTATCCTAAAACGTAAAACCTCAAATTTTGAGAAGGAGTTAATTTTTGATTTTTTGTTCCATTACAATGGTTCATTATTGAAAATAATAAACCAAAAGTAAGATTAACTGAGTATTTATTTTTCTGTTGGCATTTCAGACCATGAAGATCTTTTTTCACCTTTAACAAGCCTGCTTGCTCCATTTCTGCCTGCCTTGGACTATTTATTTACAGTTATCTTCACGCAACTCCATTATATCGTTGTTGATTCTATCTATTTATCTGCTTTTTGGCCTTCCATGTTTTTTCTTGATAGATTACTCCGAGATACATTACTATCTTAACCTCCTTGCCTTTAAATCGTGAGGTATTGAAAGATAAGTTCCTGTAAACAGTTTCTTATTGATCCTTCTCCTCCATGCGCTAATATTCCGATTATTTCACTCATTGGTTATCGTGCGGCGGATTATTATCACAAATATTTCAGTCTAGCATTCGTTATGTTTATTGAATACATATAACTGACCCTTTAGATAGTCTTTAGCTCCTTGGATGCATGCATTACATTAACATAACGTTACGTGATAATGGTTCACAACAAACTCCCACTTGATATGTGGCTAAGACATTTGATGCACCCAGGCCATTATATCATTAATTCGTTCTCGCCCCCCTCCCAAAAAATAAATCAACCTTATGCGGTTGTATATTACTTTAAATTTTTATTGTATTTTATTCATTAAGTCTCTAGTTATTTATTGAAAAGTATTGAAAGATTTTAGAGAAAAACCCTCCGCGTGATAACCGGAGCGATCTGCTATCAGAGTACTAACACATAGAGAAGAAAGATCAATAAAGAGATGCATACAGAAACTGGTACATCAATGTCTCATGATGTGAAGGCATAGAGGTGAAGATAGTAGGGGAATATAATAGCAAGATTTATAAAAATAAGTTTTGAAAAAGTAATAACGTTTAAAATAAATTATAATTGTATTAAATATTAAGTATTATCATCTGGGTACATAAAATTTTAATCATCATCATGCGGCGTCTATCAATATATCAAGTAGAAGCAATAACAAATGCTTTTATGGTCAAAAATTGAGAACCATGAAAATCAAATGGATTTGTCTAATGACCAAATGAAGGGCAAGGTACCAAATCTATAGTTGCTGGAAGTCTCCTGGATACTGGATCGATCCGATCTAACAAAATCAATAATTATCTGTTACAGCCGGACTCGAACTCGGATAGTAGTTAATAAATTCAGTGCCTTACACACTTGGATTCTAAATTCATATTGTTGAAAAGTCCTTAAAATAAATAAGCAGGATTCGTATTCCTAAATACCATTTCCTCTCTATTACAAAAACACAGGTTTTATCGCTGGAGAATTCGACAAACCCTCACAACACAACTGCATTGACAGTAAGGGCAAGGAGCAATTATCTCTTTCCGTTATATCTTGCAAGCGTTATCGATGTAACTCAAGATATTTTTCTTATTTTTATTTTAACATTCCTGTGTATGGAATATATAATTAAGGCAGAGTATTACGTATTAATGATATAAATATCTTTGGGAAGTTCTTCAAAATCGGCTAACCAGAAGTGGCACTTTATATAAACAATTTGACAAATTTTACGATTTTTTTTTTAATAACGGCTCTTAACGATTGTTCATTAAATTCTTTATATGAATATGCAATCTTTGCAATATGCAATCTTGCAATCTTTGCAATGAATATGAAGGTTTTTAATATAACATATGACTCAACCTCATTGAAATTGCTTAATATGGCTTAAATGATGTTTGCTCAAAATGGCTTAATCTAAACTACATTTTATATACTCTAAGCTAAATTCCTCACCCATCTTAACCTCCTTTATATCATAACATGTTGATTAACCAGTTCTTCCATGCTCCTCTTCCATTCGTTAGTACTGTGATCCATGATCATTACAACTGTTGTGTCATTGATTTTGCTCTCGAATCTTTCAATATTTTTTTCTACAGTCAAAGTCTCACAGCCTATCAGAAATATTTATAAATCTACTTGAATACCACCTTTTTTAAGAAGAGTTGTGCATTAGAATTTCTTGGGAAGGGTCATGCGTCATGGTCATGCAGAGGATGAATGAATGATCAAAAGTTTGAAATAGTTACAGGGTATCACACTTTATAGGGTAGTTATGGGGTACTAGTTATAGATAGACACGTATCTTAACCTCCTTGCCTTCGTATTATGAGGTGTTGATTTACCAGTTACTAAATGCAGTTCTTTAATGCTCTTCTTTCTTTCGTTAGTACATTGATCCTAGATCGCTTCGGTTATCGTGGCATGAATGTTCGTCTCAAATCTTTCAATACTTCTTTCTAGGGTGCTCGTTAGTGTCGAGATCTCGTAGTAAATCAGAACAGGCTTTATTATACGCCCTTATTTTGGGATTACTAAGAGGTTTTGGGGGATTTAAAAAAAACAAAAAAACTAAAATACTGTTATTATAATTCTTCTTTCACTTCCAAAGCCTTTAAGAAAAGTTGAGTGCTCAAATTTCTTGGTAGTGGGCATTCAACATAGCCCTTTAGAAGATGGGTAGTTCTAATATAAGTGTTAAAACTTATCAACTATGATATGTTATGAGCTAGTTATGGGAATATTCTTTTTTAACTTATATATCATCCCGTTAAGTGAATGCCCTTTAACATTAATAGTGAATAAGTGTGAACATTGCGACATCTGTCGTGTGAGAAACGGATCTAGTTAGTACAGTCATTGCCCTCGACAAATGCCCACGGTTAAAGAAATGATTCACTCTACAATAGGGATGGTGCAAGATCAGTAGGGACTACAGGTGGACACGTGTCGACACGTGTGTAAGGGGTAGTGGGGATGTGCAGTGGTGGGGCACCCAATAATAGGCCCATCTCTTCCAGTCTAGTCGCAGCATGGCACCCAGCAGCACTCCGGTCAGCAGGATCATCGGCACCAGCAAGAGATGTCTCAGGGTACGTACTCCTAGTTCGTACTTGTAGGATAAGCCGTACTCCAGGAGCAAGCACGAAGAACAAGGGAGTATTAGGGATGTCATGACATGCCATCAGGATAGCGAGAAAAAAAAAATTAGATAGCCAAAAATATTAAACCTTTATCATATTAAAAAAAAAATAATAATTAAAAAAATGTCCATAAATTCAAAATATCTAAATAAAAATTAATCTATATTTATGTATATCTATATCCTCGTGTCTTGTTGACAAATGCATGACAGGTGCTGATAAAGATTTGTTGACCTTAATGATGCATTAATACTTCACTCATTACTGATAATTTTCTGTCAGTGAATAGACATAAAATATTAAACAAAAATTAACCCCACATAAATAAAATAAATTGAAAAAAATATGCATAATATCCTCAAAACAATTTTTATCAGCCGAATAGATCCCATAATCCAGCTGGTGGAAAATTCTCATTTTTTATTGTCCAAATACAAAAACAAATTATCTTCATAAACTCAAAATATCCCAATAAAAATTAATCTATATTTTTAAAGTTTATTTTTCACAATAAATAAACCAAATATATATCATAATGAAGAATTAATCCGTGTCTGAATACTGATGTTTTTCTTTCTATAATACTGATAAATATATAAAAAATAAATACAAATTAACAATAACAAAATTAAAGGAAAACTAAAAAAAATATAAGGTGTTCTAATCAGAAATGAAATATATGTGTACAGATAACAACATCAGTCCATTTAAATAAATAATAATTAGAATTAAACTGAAGATAAAATTCTACTTTTCTACTGTTCAGACAGAATAAACAAAATTTCTACAGTCGTCAGTTAGATAAAAAAAAAATAATTAACACACGAATTGGCAAAAATATAGATGAATAAAAAAATAAAACAAAATGCGATTTGCAATAAAGCAAATAAATACATTCCAAAAAAAAAATTGTAACAAGATTTTTAATTTCAAAACACGCAAAAGTTTCCTTGATAATATCTTATAAATATTGCAAAATAGATTAATATTTAATGTCAGATAACTCTAAGTTTGTAATAATTTAAAACATAAAGAAACAATAGTTAATTTTAATAATAAACAACATTAATTAATAATATGATTTTAGACAATGAAGAAACTTTATGTATGTAAATAATGTTGAGATTGAAGTAATGATTTATATTCGTCACTCCTTCTTTACATTTTTCCTTCAAAACCACTAAAACATAACTCCACATGTTTAGCAATTAAAGCGTCATATTTATTTAAATAATACTTAATTATATAATATCCATCTACAATACCAATTATTAACAAGAACGTTTCATTAATACACTATTGGTCAATATTCTTGTATAAATTTATATCTTGACATATGTATACAGTCTAAGTAATGCTTAACGAACATTTACACTAACAAAAAAAAAATGAAGGAAAAACTATGATAATGAATAAAATAATTCAATGTTTGTAAATGTATTTCATTTGAATTTCGAGAGTAACTTACGGATAATACATTTTTATTTATGTATAATAAATAATACGCCACAATTACAACACGTCTTCTAATACAGTAAATAATAATATATCGTCATGCATTGTTGAATGACAGAGATTGAGTTTCGTTGAATTCCCAAAATTTTACTTAACCAAAATAGTTGTAACTAGCGAACAAAATTATAATTTTTAAAATATTTGTTTAAAAAAAAGGATAAATAGTAAAGAATTCATTCAGAATTTGTTCATAAAAACTATATTTTAGCATGATAGAATGATTGCAAAGTAATTCTTAATTTATAGTGCTTCATATAGGAAGTGCGTTTTTTGAGCTTTTCCAATAAATTTTTGCCTCAAACATATTCAGAAATACAAATTAAAAATAGTATTTAAAATGCTATAGCTTTTTCTTAAAAAGGAATAACGAAAAAATTAAACGGAAAAATGTCATTTCGAATCAAGAATAAGTTTTGTTTTTTCTCTCAGAGGTGTTCTTAATGCGGCTGTTGGCTGTCGATATATGGATTGATTTGAAATATTTCCATGGATCTATATGAGTGGCTTTATATCAAAAACAGTAAAAAAAATCTGTAATTTTTAAAAAGTTAAAAAAAAAAACAATTTCTCTAGTAAAACTACAATTTAAACCAATTCGAATCATGATTCAACTTGTACATATACTTAAATAATATCATCAGAAACAGTTTTAATTAAACTTATAAAACAAAAATTTTTTTTTTTGGCTTTATGAAAAGGACATATGTCAGTCTTTGATAAGGGGTTACTCATATAGTGATAAGTTATTCTATTAATCTTGAATGTTGAGTCTTACTTTTTAATTATGAGTCTTAATATTTAAACAATATTATTAGTTTGCTAGTTAATAACTATTTATCATTGTTATTCAATTAGAGTTTCTATTATATTTGTTCTAACAAAGCTTCATAACCTAGACGGCGTTGCTGTTGGAAACCGCTTTACATTGAAATATTCATTGAGTTATTGAACCAACCCGCCATGAATCAGCCGTATCGCTATTAACTCTAATCGATATTAAATTGTAATTATTAACTAATACAATAAATCGATATTATTCTAGCATTTTATATGGTCAAATAGCTAATAAGTGTAAAAACCCCGGTTTAGCACATCTTATCTTCCATCTAATTATATAAATAGACCTATTATTTCAACAACAAGTTAATAAAATATCTTTGTGCAAGTAGATGGCTGGGGGGTGGGAAATTTATTTTTTTATTTTTTTTAAACTTTTATTATGATATTTACAACTGTATTAGTATGAATACATCAAGTAAATGTGTACAGAAGAATATTATCACATGAAACACTCTTGTTGAGAAACTACCCATTGGTAGCACTCTAATAATTTGTCTACATGAGAAGATCACGAGGCCATCTTCTTTTCAGACGCCCCGGAAGGTTATCAGGAATCGAAGAGGAAGCAAGGTTAGAAACAAGAGGATTCGGATGGTTATGAAGTTTATTATGGAAGGATAGGTATATGGATTTGGCCAAATCGGAAACATATGGAACATTGAGGTCTTTATGGATTATTTTATTAGTGACAAAGTAAGGAGCATTGAGGATTTTACGAAGGATTTTGGATTGTAAGGATTAGATACGAGAGGAATTCGATGGTTTAGTGGAGCCCCATAGCTCAACTCCGTAAGTCCAAATAGGTCTTATTATAGTCAAGTATATGAGTCTTTTTTAATTAATGGGAAGTTTAGAGCGTTTGTCTAGTAAGTGTTGAAGTAGTCGAAAACGTCGAGCGGTTTCTTGTCGTTTCAGTCTGGTATGAGGATTCCAAGTTAGACGTTTGTCCAAGTGAAGTCCAAGGTATCGGATTTGTTCAACATGTATAAGTGGGGTATTATTAAAGGATACTGTGGGACATGAGGTCATAGGTTTACGTCGAAGGGTAAAGATGATTTGATGGGATTTATTAGAATTTATTTTAATCCTCCAGTTTTGAGACGATTCTTCTTCGGATAGGACACATGTATCATTTATTTATTTAAAGCCAACGTTTCGACCTAACTTTGCATATCTATTTCAAGAATAGAAGGAACAAGATACAAAAGGACATAGAATATTGTGGACATTACATGATATTTAAATAAAAATTATAAACAGTTTGAATAGAAAGTACATAGAAATAATAACAATAAACTATATAACTAAGTAACCAGACCGTTAACTGAAATAAATAAATGGAAACAATTATTGTAGATAGGGAAAATTGAATGTAATAAGAAGGATGAGTAATATACCTAATTATGAATATAATCCTCTAAATCTCAAGGAAATATTAAAAGAAAAAGGAAAAATAATAGAATAAAGAGTGTGAAGAAAATAATAACGAAAAAAAAATTAGATATTAACAAATCAAATTTTCTGGATATGACACAACATTATCAAATTATTATTACAACATATAGAAATTCGGGTGAAAAAAAAACTGACGAAAAACTCCATGAAATATTTTGTCACATTTACTAAATTTAGATCAGAAAATTAGGAGGAAGCTTAGTGATTTTCTTTTACGGATTATGGAAGTTATTATGATATGACTACATAAAAAAAATAATTTCATTTTATTCAGTCCAAAGTTGGAGACAAATTTTGAAGAAAATACGTATATTTTTCATTCAACACTTAGTATTAATGTAGTTGTTCAATGGTTCTCAAAAAAACATCAATATCGTAATCTACAATAATAAATTTAAACGTAATGAATATTTCAACATTTATTACATCGAACAAACACATGTAACATATTACAAACATAATATATAACAAAAAAAAATTATATAAAAAAATACCTGCATTCCAGATTATATTGAAAACAACCAAATTCTTCAAAAAGACACGGTACTTTATCTTAAACTCAATTTCGACAGAAGGATGACAAGTAAAAAAATGATACAGAAGACTCTTAAAAAATCAAACAACAAATCTTTTTTCCAGAAAGTCAGACAGAAACTGAATGTACATTCCTACTTATACCATACTTATTATAAATATATGATTTAGTCAAAGAGAAGCACCTACAAAAACTTCCAACCTTCTAATCAGAATTATTGCTATTCATAACAAACACCTTTGTACGTGACTAACAAAAATCTACATATTGACACCCACCTTGCAACAGTTGACCAATATAAAGCGACTCTTTTCCCAACGATATTATACGAATTTAAATGGACAAACAAACAGTTTAATAAGAATATAGTCATGGCTACACACTCCTGAATATGAGAAAATGACTAAAAAGGCGATGGATGAGAGATCTCCTTTCTTATACAACCGAAGTTGTTTAATCATGCTAGGTAATAAATATTTAAAGACCAACATATATATATATACAATTTTTTAAATATGATAGCTGTGAAATGAAGAAACATATGACAATGTGCGATTATAATAGTTTTTAAACCTAATGTTCATTATACGTGTTTTATTAGAATTAATTAGTTTTAAATGAAATCATAATTTTAATGAACTGTATACCTATACCTATGGATATTTTCTTATATACGTAATAAAAATGATAAGGAAATAAAAATTTAATACTTTAAAGAAGGCAGATTTTTTGTATATCAGAGATATCGTTGCTCCAATCGAGATTCGACCCTGAACGCACTCAATTTACTCCCTCAACACGATCAAACGCAGACTACATGAAGACGGTACTATGAGGATCTACATCGCAATCAAAACGACCTCCTACGTTTAATATTCTAAGCGTTACTATCAAAAGGCTGGCAAGGAGGTGTTTGCGGTACATACGTTAATAGTCTCGCAATTTAAATTCAACTCAAGAAAATCCTTGACCATCCTGCTATTACATTATTTCTTAAATAATGAAAAAAAAAAAATCATATTTGTAAAGACACAAACAATTGATAATTTTTTATTTTTCCGCTTGACATACGGAGACAACATGACCTCATTTACTTTGTTAAGATCCGTTCTGCTTATAACCATCCACTGACTGATTTATTTTAAAATATGCAATACATAAATCAACAACAAACTGAATTACTAAATAGAACACCCTTTACAATCAGAGTCTCAACTTTACTAAATAATATAAATATTGAACTTCCTAATTTTCAAGAAACTGCAGTTTCGCCGATTTATCCATAGGGACTTCCTTCTCCAAAAATTCTTCGTTCTCTTACAAAATGTATTAAAAACAACACAATGCCTTATATATATAAACAGGAATTTCTCAAACTTCAAGACTAGTGTTGCCCAAATGCGAGACCCAGACGAGTCTTGGTCTTGCAAACTCAGTTTGGTCATGGTCTTGGTCTTGCACAAGAGTCTTACAGTACTGTATTTTGTAGATAGGAGAAACCTAACTAAGCCTGAATGAAAAATTAGAGGAATTAAATGCAAAACTATATCGGTTACACCAATTATTTACATATAGTAACTAAGATTGTCGAGTATTAGTAACTATTTTGCCTTAATTTTTTATTAAAAACATCGATTTTTTTTACCAGTCCTGGTCTTGGTCTTGCAACAGTTAGGCAGCCTTGGTCTTGGTCTTGCAAAGTGCAAGACCAAGACCGATTTTGGGCAACACTATTCAAGACAGACTAGGTGATTCTGACTTTATTTACACTGACAGCTCGAAGAGCTCCGCAGGCGTGGGAGCATCAATTATATGTAACGAACGGCAACATATTTTTTCTCTTTCACCACTGTGTAATAATTATACTGCTGAATTTGTTGCAATACATAAAGGTTTAAATGTTATACAGCCCACTAAACAAAAAATGGTCATATGCACAAATTCTCTATCCGCTCTAATTAGTCTAGGAAATGTTTTCTCATCAAATATCATAATACAAAACATTCTGTACTCAATGAAGTCCGCAAATAGAAATAATATATCGGTAACTTTTGTCTGGGTCCCTGGTCATTGCGGAATAGTCGATAATGAACTGGCTGATCGAAAAAAGCCATTACTGATGGAATACCTTATCGGGGAGTACCTGTAGAGGATTTTATAACCGTCATCAAACAGAAAATGAAGACAAAATGGGAACAGATATGGTCGAATGTAACCAAAAATAAATTGAGGGATGTTAAGGGTGACGTTTCCCCTTTAGTATCGTCAAATAGGAATAACCGCAGAGAGAAAGTAATTCTTACGCGCCTGCGTATAGATCATACACGCCTTACTCATGGATACCTGATGGCCCGTGATTCTTCGAAAACATGCCAAACCTGTGGGACTCCTCTAACAGTGAAAGGCATTTTAACAGAATGCAGAGCTTATGAAACATTTAGACTCTCATGTGACTTGACAAACGATCTACATTCGATTTTACAGGACAATACGAATGAGGTTGATAAACTATTTTCTTTTCTGAAATGTTCCAAACTTGAGAATCTAGCTCTCGATGAAAATAAGGCAATGATGACTCAAGTGATTGAAGCCTTAAAATATAAATTTAAAAAAAAAATTGCAAACATTTTTGATTTTTATTAATGATTTTTCATATCGGTATCGTAGTATGCAAAAATTCAAAAATTTTCTAAACTTTAGAAGGATTGCTAACAAGAGACGAATTTTTACTTTTAGAATTCCTTAATCTGACTTGAAATTAGATAAATTTAACTGAATGGGATATTTCTCCGAATTTTGAACAACTGTATAATTTGTAAAATAATCGCCATTGAAAAGTTGAGCCAGTGTATCTCCTACTCTCCTAATAATAATAATATAATAATAATAATAAGGCTTAGCGAACCCGAAGGTTCGATGCCGACACCACCAATCGCTTGTTACACACCTCCCTCCACCATTCGCCGTCCAAACCCAGTCCCTTCAGATCGGCTTTAATGCAATCTTCCCACCTTCGCTTCGGTCTACCCCTCGGACGCTTACCATTCGGCACAGCAAATATTAACCTTTTAGGAATTCTCTCGTTACTAAGCCCAACAACTTTACAAGCCCATTTGATTCGCCGCGATGAAATTACCTCAGTTATATTACCCGGATACAGCTCACGCAATTCGGCGGCAATTCTGAACTCTCCGGTTAACTCATCCTTCTTCGGTCCGAATATTCTACGCAATACTTTATTTTCAAAAACTTTAAAACGCTGTTCATCCCTTAATGTAAGCGGCCAAGTTTCGCATCCATAAAGAACTATAGGAAAGATAATTGTTTTATAGATTCTAATTTTTAAGTTTCGGGACAAGAGGCGCGAACTAAGTAGTTTTGTCACAGAAAAATAACAAGCATTCCCCGCCTTCAGTCTAACCTTAATCTCTTCTTCAATTTCGTTTTTTCTAGTTATCGTAGAACCTAGATACCTAAATTTCTTTACCTGTTCAAACATATTACCATCAATATCGATATCACCAGTAGTATCGCCATTTTTGCAGCTAACCATATATTTTGTTTTGTCCACGTTTATTTCGAGTCCTAGTTCTTTACCGGCTTTCATCAACGTTGTCGTATTTAGTTTTATAGTTTCAACGTCTTCGCTAAACAGTACCAGATCATCAGCATAGCCCAGCACGGATGTTGTCCCGCCCAGATCCAACCCTTTCTCGGTTCGCATTACCTCCCTAATGGCATGTTCTAATGCCAAATTGAACAGGACAGGTAAAAGAGAATCCCCCTGTTTCAAGCCCGAACGAACCTCAAATTTTTCGGACAAATTATTACCGATTGTAACTTTATTGAGTGTCTCCGTCAAGCACATCCTGACTAGATTTACGAGTTTTTTTGGAATCCCCTCCTCGATTAGAATATTATACAGTTTCTGGCGGTCAATAGAATCGTAAGCCTTTTTAAAATCTATATACAGCTGGTGAACAATACCGTTGTACTCCAATTTCTTCTCTAATATTTGCCGTAAAGAAAATATTTGATCAATTGTCGAACGATTCCGTCTAAATCCGCATTGGTAGTCTCCGATAATTTCCTCGGCATATTCCGTGATTCGACTGGTTAAGATTGAAGTGAATATTTTATAACATACCGGAAGGAGTGAAATTCCTCGATAGTTACCTACTCTCCTAATACTAAAATAAAATATGAAAGTCACTAAAAACTGATTTATATAACAGAGAGATTCAAAGTAATACTACGTCGCGTTTAGAGTGAGCTAAGAGTATTTATCTTAGATTACAGTGTTTCCATTATTATTTGGGTATCTCTTTTAAATCAATATTTGGTAGAATTTATATTAATATAATTTTTCGATGCGCGCATTTTTCCAGTATATAATAATCGAATAATGAAATTTAATTTAGCTAATAGAGAAGAGCTTGCATGTCAGCTAGGTCTGTGAGTGCAGTCCTAGTAATTACGGAACTAATTGCAAACTACGTAATTCAATTTGCCTGTAGTTTCTAATTACTAATTAATGACTGCTTCCAACAGTAGTCCAACCCAAAGGCTAGTTAATGTAATGTAAAATAACTGTAATTGAATACAAAATAATCACGGGTTAATGATAATGCAATATATTAATGTACTAACGAGTGTGATTTTATAAGGGAATAGCATTTACGATTCAATACTTCAATTTTAGTTATACTATGAAACTGAAACAGAAAATGAGATTTCCGTTTTAAAAACATGAGAGACCATACATGGAGAATTTAAAGGACTGCTTGGAAAATAAACTTATTTTGAAATTAATAATTGTTATTCTTAAGGGAACTCGTACCAGAATAAAGTTTATTTTGTATTCTATTCTGTTCTAATACCAATATTTTCAGTGAGGTAAAATGATGAATAAAATTAATTAAGAGATAATGAATATAACGTATTTATTTGAAAGATTTGTACAAATAAATGCATATGTACATATATTTGTAGCCCCACGACTTAATTTTTATTTTTTAGCCTTTCCTGGTTTTAGAATTGAATATCTCAAAAAATAAAATAAAATTCTATCCGAATAATAGGATTAGCATAGAAGGGAAATCGTTACAGAGAATACAAAAATTCAAATACCTCGGTTCTCCTATAACCTCAGAGAAAATAACCAACGGTCAGAAATAGACTAGCGTACAACAACCGCAAATAGAGCTTTCTTCTTCCTTTCTACGGTGTTGGAATCCCGAAAAATCTCAAGAAATCTTAAATTAATTGTGTATAATGCAATGATAAAGCCAGTTCTAAAATATGGCTGTGAGATCTGGACCCTAAAAAAAAAACTGTTGAAAGATTTGAGAGAAAAATGATCCGCACGATAATCGGAGAGATCTGGTATCAGAGATCTAACACATGGAGAAGAAAGACGAATAAAGAAATTCTTACAAAAACTATTCAATCAATATCCCATGGTACAAAGGCACAGAGTTTAAGATGGGCGAAGCATGTAGCAACCCATCTGGTAGCCTATACGTAAAAATAAATACCTCAACAGAAAGCAAAATACCACGTGGAAGGCCAAAAAAACAGATGGGTAGATAGAATCAATAATGATGAAACAGAGCTGATTGCAGATAAATGAAAAGAAATAGCCCAAGACAGGCAGAGATGGAGCAGGCTTGTTAAGGTGGCTAAAGATCTACTTAGTCTGTAATACCAACAGAAAAAAAAACAACTCAAAAAGTATTCTATAGAAAAAATACCGAATCCTAAGTATTCATAATATTTTTTTTATTAATTCAATTAATAAAAGTTTATATTAACAAAAATCAAATTCCTCAACTACTTTATTCCCTTTTTTCTAAATCATCAAAACTAAAACTAAAACAGAAACTGAATACATATACATACTTATTTAAACCCATATCGACGTACTCATCACAAATATACGGTATCACAAAAACAAAGTGATCTTCATTTCCATAGTAATTTGATATTAAAAAAAAAAAATCTGTAGAACAGACAAATATTAATGCAAGTTGAGTTGGTGTTTCAACCAGATCACAAAGAAAGATTATACCATTGTTGTGAATTATATTTATCACTGACCAAATCTCTGAGAATCAGGTGTTATTTCAATAATCAGCTGACGAATCTATAGATTGTTTACAACTTCTACACTGATAACAGGTGATACCGAATCATAACAATAACAATTTAATTGAAATATGCAAGCAATAAAAAAAATAATGCAATATCTTGAAAAATATGTCTCTAAAATAAATTAAGTTATCTCGGATTGATAAATTATTGCGATTTTCCTAATCTGAGTCAACTTTCGTTGTTCGTTGAACTGTTCCGAAACTTCAAATTTTAAAAATTATTGTATATATTGACAAGAATCAAATTCCTCAAACGGACACGGTACTTTATCTTGGACTCACCTTCGACAGAAGGATGACATGGGGTCCGCATGTTAAAATGAAACGTAAGATTCTTAACAAACGACTCAAATTACTTTTTTCTAAATCTTCAAAACTTAAACTAAAACAGAAACTGAATACATATACATACTTACTTAAGCCCATATGAACATACTCATCACAAATATACGCCATCGCTAAAAAGACCCACCTATAAAAACTTACTCCCCTCCACTTCTCAACAGTTGGCCAACATATAACGACCCTTTATCAACGATTTTACACTAATTTAAACGGACATAATAACAGACTAATAAGAGACATGTCCACAGCTGACATACCTCAGAACATGAGCAGGAGACTAAAAAGGCGTTGGATGAGAGATCTCCTTCCTTAGACAACCTAAGTAATTGGAACAAGTTAGGGAAGAGGTACTGCTGAGTACTTTCCTTCCCCATGCCTGTCATGTCATTATATCATTATCGCCATCACATTTTCTGATTGTCAACGATAAGTTGACAGGCGCAAATACCTTTTTTTTATAGACAAAAAAAAATTAATACAAGTGATCCATACATAGCAATAAAAAAAATAACCTAATTCTTAATACTAAAGTTGATGTAATAAAAAACATCTTCATTTTAAAAATTTGGCTATAATACAACGAAAGTCAAGTCTCCTCTACTCACAAGCTATGTGGTCTTAAAAAGGATCTCCAAACTCTAAATAAAAAACAGATTTATATCTACACCTTTCAGTCGGGAGTCAAGTGTTTCATTTATTGTGTCAAAAACATGTTTCAAGCGATTTCAAGTTGATTTCAACATTTCTGCTAAACAATAAAACAAAAACTGGTATCGAATGACTGGAATGTATCGAGTAAGAAGGATAATCCTTTCGAAGGACCTCGATAAATTCAGAAAGGTCCTTGAAACGTGGATGAAAGTGGTCAACCGTGTTTTTGTCAATTTGATCTTCAACAAAAAAAAAATTCAAAACCTGTCGTCATTGGTGTTTATGCTGCCTCAGTGCGGTGCAGCTTTCGATTCGTATAATCTGCCGTAACATCGAGAGTCATATCCGATTAGTGATGTCCTCGATGTATCGATTATGTAGGTCATGGTCAAAAGTGCTTTTTAAACATGATGTTTGAAGCATTTTTACTCAAGTATAAAAATAATATATTACTTGCTAGCTATCGTAGTTGGTATTATTATTTTATTTTTTTTGCTTTTTGTTAACAATCAAAGTTTACTTTAAATTAAAATAGGTTCAACTAAGTTGTTGTGTGATAATTTTATTGATTTTAAAAAATCATAAGTTATTCGCGATTTTTTTTTAAATCTTCAAATTATACTACAGATACTCCATTTTTAGGAAAATTTCTTCATTAATTAAGCTTTAAGTCTGCATTAATTAAGTTAGGGTTAATTAGAGAATTGAAATTCGCCCAGTAAAGTTGTGTAAAAAAATTAAGTGATTTCTTTTTCTGTTTTCATAAAAAATTACTACAATTATTTTTTGCAATGTTTTTACTTCTTGTTTTCCCATGATCTGGGATGAATTATAGTATAATAATATAAGATATAACATAACTGCCTAAATATACTTTGTATTTTTAAAGAGAAAAAATGAGCTTGGCTCAATCTACCATAAGTCCTCTTTAAATGGTTTTAACAATGACAACACTATTTTCATTTGAAGTAAATTTTGGCTGGGTAACAGTAAAGCATTTGTTAACAATTTTTTTTTGTCTATAAAAATGTATTTGCGCCTGTCAACTTATGTCTCAGCAAATGTGATAACGATACAGGCATATGGGGAAGGAAAGTACTCAGCAGTACCTCTTCCCTAACTTGTTTCAATTACTTAGGTTGTTTAAGGAAGGAGATCCCTCATCCAACGCATTTTTAGTCTCCTCCTCATGTTCTGGGGTATGTCAGCTGTGGCCATGTCCCTATTAATCGTTGGTAAAGGGGCTTTAGAGGATGGTCAATTGTTGGAAGGCGAAAGTCAGTATGTAGAATTTTTTCAGCCACGTACCAAGCTGCTTTTCATTTTGACTGGAAGATTTGAAGTATTTCTAGGATGGTCTTGTTGGTGATACCGTATATTTGTGTTGAGCATATCCATATGGGTATAAGTAAGTATGATTATGCATTACGTTTCTGTCTCAGTTTCAGTTTTAAATATTTAGAAAAAAGAGAGTAAAGTATTTTGTGACGTTTGTTAAGTGTCTTACGTTTCATTTTTACATGCGGGCACCTTGTCATCTTTCTTTCGAAGGTGAGTCCAAGGTGAAGTACAGCGTACGTTTGAGGAAATCGATTGTCAACATAAACAAAAATTTTTAAAATTTAAAGTTTTGGGACACATGTAGTAATTTTGCTATTAGCAAAGTAATTTTGCTACCAAAATACAACTAGGATTTTTAGCCATTAGTCTAGTCTTAATTTTTGCCTAAATATTGTTTTTTTTTTCTTTCTATTTATTGTCGAACATAATTTTTCCTTCGTGTTTCAAACAATTTTTCTTCTATATTTTTAGTACTTAAATCTTCGGCGTTATTACTAAACATAATTTTGTCTTGTTTGCATTTGATTCGAGCATCAGTTATTTACAGATTTTCATAAATGTTTTATTTAGTTTTATGACCCAAAATATATAAGTTTTTTTTTTGTCTATAAAATATGTATTTGCGCCTGTCAACAATAAGTTGACAATCAGCAAATGTGATGGCGATAATGATATAATGACATGACAGGCATGGGGAACGAAAGTACTCAGCAGTACCTCTTCCCTAACGTGTCCCAATTACTTAAGTTGTCTAAGGAAGGAGATCCCTCATCCAACGCCTTTTTAGTCTCCTGCTCATGTTCTAAGGTATGTCAGCTGTGGCCATGTCTCTTATAAGTCTGTTATTATGTCCATTTAAATTTGTATAAAATCGTTGATATAGGGGCGTTATATGTTGGTCAACTGTTGGAAAGTGGAGGTCAGTATGTAGAGTTTTGTTAGTCACGTACCAAGGTGCTTTTGTTATGAGTCGCAATAATTTTGATTGGAACGTTTGAAGTTTTTGTAGGTGGGTCTTTTTAGCGATGCCGTATATTTGTGATGAATACGTCCATATGGGCTTAAGTAAGTATGTATATGTATTCAGTTTCTGTTTTAGTTTTAGTTTTGAAGATTTGGCAAAAAGAGAGTAAAGTAGTTTGAGTCGTTTGTTAAGTGTCATACGCTTCATTTTAACATGTGGGCCCTATGTCATCCTTCTGTCGAAGGTGAGTCCAAGGTAAAGTACCGTGTCCTTACTTTACCTTAAGTTAATTTTGTTTTATGTAGTATCTAACCATCAGAAAGTTGGTTTCATCTTTGTAAAATTAATTACGTTATTTTTTCTATAAATTATGGAAAACAGACACATCCATATTTTTCGTATATAGATAAAATATCAAAATTATGATAGCTACATTGTAAAATATTCGGCGTGAGCCGATAGTATAGAACGAAAATCTGTTTTTCTATGACTCGAAGCACTATTTACAAGTAATTTTCATTATTATATTATATAGAAACGAAGGTATATAACCGCCAGTAATCTATTGGTAAGTTCAAAGCCCTCAACTTGAAAGTAAAAGACTATTAAATTAGTTTTCACTGCTATAACCGTTCGCAAGTTAATAGCTGCCTATTCACATGGCAGACCGAGTTATGATGAGAATACTTACTTTATCCTACAGTAATTGTAATTATTGCAGCATAATTGTGAGAACTCCGTCATATATGAATTTTACAGCAGATAATAAGAAAAGGTACTGGATGTGAGATCGTAAAGACATCCGGTGTAATTGAATCAAGCCAAGAGGTGGTACTGAGTACTTTCGTTCATCATGGCGGACATATTATTTACAGTATTGTCGATTCATTTTCGGTTTGTCAACAGATAACAGTTGACAGTTGACGTTAAAGGGAAATAAATTTAAAAATTAATTAGTTACTTATGACTCCATCTGGACAAACGTCTAATTTGGAATCCTCATTCCTGATTGAAACGGTAAGAAACCGCACGACGTTTCACACTACTTCAGCACTTACTAGACAAACTCTATAAACTTCCAATTAATTGCAAAAGACTCGTATACATTACTTTAATATTTAGACTTATGGAGTTGAGATTTGGGGATCCACTAAACCAAATATTTGCTCTCGTATCCAATCCTTACAAACTTTAATCCTTCGTAAAATCCTCACTGCTCCTTACTTTTTTTCAAATAAAATCATTTATTACGACCTTAATATTCCTTATAATTCAGATCTGGCAAAATCCAGATACTTATCCTTCCATAACAAACTTCAAAACCCTCTCGTTTCAAACCTTGCTTCCTCTTTAATTCTTGATAACCTTCCGAAGCGTCTGAAAAGAAGATGGCTCGTGATCTCTTATTATAGACATATCATTAGAGGCATGGGCGGTTTTACGGGGAGGGGCTTTTAGGGCTTAGCCCCCCACCAAAAAAAATGGTAAAATATAACCACGTTTCATGGAAAAATATATAAAAAAGTATTTCTTAAAGTATGATTGTTCATGTAATTACATTTAAAAGGAATCACTTAAACACCATTTTATATAGATAGTTAGTTTCTTTCTTTTTTTTTCAAAGTAATTATCGTCATTTTTATAAAAAAAAACATTTTTTTCGGGCCGAAGTCTCCCCCCCCAAAAAATTAAATCCTGAATCCGCTAGTGATTAGAGTGCTACCATTGGGTAGTTACTCAACAAGTGTTTCCATGCCATTATATCCATTTGTACAAATTTGCTAGATATATTTCTTTAATACAGTTTTAAATATCATGAATAAATAAAATTTAAAAAAATAATCGTAATAAAATAATAATAATAAATCTGCTAATTGTCACTACCATGACAGGTGCGGATGAAGATGTAAAGACAAAAAAAAAAAGAAATAAATAAAAAAAAAAAATAAAAAATAATTGGTATCTTTATTTAAACGAATTTGAAAACTCTTATTTAAAAATAAACAATCTTATCAGTGTTTGCTAATGATAATTTAAATATTGATGAATATTGTGGGCGTATCAGAATTTATCAATTAGCGGAAGACTTATCTTTTCCCGCCCAATGCCTCTGCCAGCTGTGACCAGGCATCTCTTGACCCAGATTTTTCTAGTTCCCAACGCTTGCTAATTTTAGACGTAATACTTCAAAATATGGTCTTGTGGAAGTAAGGGTAGAAAATAGGAGGAGGGGAGATTACCTTTGTGATATATAAATAAAGCACTAAATATAATTCTTCATTAATTGTTTGTATAATTTGTTAATAGAAACAGAACTTTATTTAGTAAATTTAGAACAATTTTGTAGCTTCATCAAGACTTATTCCGGACTATGCCTTTATATATGACTCACCTGCAATACAAAGAAATAATGATTAAGTTTTGTGCTTTAGACAACACGATAAAAATGGAAACATTAAAAGACAAGATTAATAATATAAAATATAAATTATAAATAATAGCACATTACAAAGAGGATGAAATGCTCAACATTAACCGCGCTTAGAGTATGCAGGTCCAATTTACAGTTTTTTGAAATATTTTAATCCATATCAAATAAATTTTCTATATCAAAAGAGACCAAATAATATTTAGCTATTGTCTATTTTATGTTTGCTTCACTTCTATTAAGTTTTTTACATCATAGTTATTATCTGATTTTAGGTATTGAATGTGGCATTGAGATATTTAGCCAAATTTTTCAGTTTTCCCATAGATATTACTGATGATAGGACTACTAGTCCAAAAATAGTTTCATCTCATCGTAACGTCCAACTATTATATTTACGAAAACTCTTGTAATTGGGGCGTCTTTAATCTGGAGGAGGGCAAACTTTGTCTATTTAATTAAATACTAAAAACTCGTAAATACTCATTTGCTTTCTACTTCGATCGTAAGATAATTTGATAACAAAATCGAGAAAAAAGATGGCCTTCAAAAATATTGTCGTGACCTACTGCCCCAAAATTTCAAAATAACGAGGTTATATAGGATAAACGACCCAATATTTTTGTAGGCCAAGTTTTTTCTCGATTTTGTTATCAAATAGATAGAAATTTATGATACAATGTAGAAAGCAAAGAAGTATTTACGTGTTTTCAGTACCTAATTAAATAGACAAAGTTTGCCGACCTCCAGATTGAAAACGGCCCAATTCCAAGAGTTTTCGTAAATAAAATAGTTGTAGGTTACGATGAGATGAAACTATTTACAAACTTTCTGCGGATGTTAATAATTCGTTGAGCGCCACTTTTATGAAACTACTAATCCATGTATTCTATCTATATTGTGAGTTAGGGTTAATTAGTTTAATTTTGTGTTTGATAAAAATTTTTAAAGTTAAAAACAAAGTTCTACTACGTAAATACATTTAAATTAGTCGACTCTGGCCAACTTTACCCGAGCGTTAACACTTCGGAAATCTGACGAATCAATCTAATTCATTCTCCACAAAAAAGTTCAAAACGTGACTAAATAAGTTTTCAATTCAAAAATTAAAAAAAAACATATGAACTGGCATTATCGCAACAGTAATATCAAATGTACCAAATACTAAGTACATCATATCTAGTGTTGCCCAAATGCGAGACCGAGCGGAATCTTGGTCTTGCAAACTCAGTGTTGCAGTTACTTATTACCTTATTACTGCAATTTTTTAGATAGGAGAAACCTAACTATGCCCGAATGAAAAATTAGTGGAGTAAATTCAAAAGTATATTGGTTATAACAATTATTTACATAATGTAACTAAGATTGTCAAGTATTAGTAATTATTTAGCCTTAATTTTTATTCAAAAATCGATTTTTTTTAATAATCCTGGTCTTGGCCTTGCAATAGTTAGGCGACCTTAGTCTTGGTCTTGTAAAATGCAAGACCAAGACCGATTTTGGGCAAAACTAATCATATCCATGTGAACATAACAGAAACACTTCAACCCAAAATCTCTAGCGAAACCTGTTTTATTTCAATTCATATCATTTATAACTAGAGGATCATCACAATTTTTTTTTTGTCCTCGCCTTTTAGGTCATACGGGTTTTTTTCCCTGGCCAGGTGAGAAGGCAGAGTATTAATGCCATAGTTACAAACTCATGATACATTAGCGCATCATCCAGCGAAAGTAGAGGATATGGTTTGAGGAAATTGTTATGGCATCATCCAATCCCTAAAAATCTCATTAAAATTTGTAATGTTTAATAATTTATAAAATATTTATAGTAGCCCGAAATAGAATATAGTTAGCTAGTGTTATCAATGTTAATTTTTACTGTTGCGTACTAGTATTGTTTATAACATATTTAATTATTATTATATTATATGTTCGCTGATTCAGAAAGTCGGTTTTCTACAGGAGTTTAAGAAATTCAAAGCTCGTGCTCGGAACAGACCTTTCCCCGCTAAAATAGTCTCGTGGACTAGTTGCCCCACTTTCGCTATTAACATTCCTGAGACTGTCGCTCTAGTGTGAGGCAGACTGGAAGCACTGAGGAATGCCGGTATAGTTTAAGAATAGTTTTAGCTCCTAGCAATCTAACTATTATAGGCCTTTTTGTATATATATATATATATATATATATATATATATATATATATATATATATATATATATATATATAGAGAGAGAGAGAGAGAGAGAGAGAGAGAGATAGAGAGAGAGAAAAGTTTATTCCCTTTAAAATAACAAAATTGTACAAAATAATTGAAAACTTCTAGTATAAAAGTTTGAAACAATAAATAAAATTGATAAAATAAAATAAAAAGTATAGAAATACAGAATAGCTATATACAATAGTTGGTTTAGAAATAATTCAGAATACAGTTAAGGTAACCATTAGAACTTTATCAAAATATTTTATAATTAAAAATAAAAGTCAATAGGAGACGGAAAACCCTCAATAGACGACTTAAACTACTCCACTTAAGCTTTTCCAAATCTTCAAAACCAGAACTGAAACTAAATACCTATACTTACTTTCTTCTTCACATGATTTAATTTTCAATATCCAGTTCTAACAAGTATTTTATTTAATTTTGTTAGAGTTCTGGAAATTTGGTGATGAAGAAAAATAACACAATGTAAACAAAACGAAAATTTACTTCTAAAATAACTCAATTATAACATTACACATACTGGGATTAATTAACAGATGAACAAGGTAAATTGAGAAGGTTACAAAAAAAGTGTTGCCAGGTAGATTTACAATATTCATTGGTGATAGCCATTGCTAATACCCCCCCCCTTCTCATACACATGCGGCATTGGTCTCCAACAAATATTTTATATATTTTCGTTTTGGGAGAACGGGGTAGGTAGGCGAGTAAGTCTTATTCTCAAGGATACATTTTCTGTTTTTTTTTTTTTTTTTTTTTTTTTTAATCTGCATCTGTATGATCGGAAGAAAAATAATAATGAGTCGTGAAAAATAATGAGTCGTTAACATTTAGTATTATTTTTTGTTTTATTACATCGAAATGATTTTTCTGATAGCATTAGAGGAGCAATATTACAGACCTCTCAGAAGATTAAAAAACCCAAATTCACAATACTCTTTACAAGGCCAGTTAATAATTTTATTAGTTCTTTTTTTTGCCTGGAGGAGCTTAAAAGAAACTGGATTAGAGATCTGCTCCACTAACTATACTTAAGGGATGCCACTGGGAACCCCTCTCCCACATGCCTTATAATAACATACTCCAATTTTCGATTGATTGTCGGTACTTCTGACAGATGAGATTAGAGAAATAAAGTTAAAAAAAAAAGAGTTAAAAGAGTTCACGCTTCAAAAAGAAAATATATTCTGCAATATATTTTACTAAAATTAAATAATTTGAGAAATACAAAGGAGGACTTTATAAAGCGTTTGTAATTTAATAAAAGTAATAACATAATAAAAAAATTAGATTAAAATATTTTTCCATCGAAGATTTCAGATTCTCAAATAATGAAAGAAGATGTATTAAAAAAAAAAAAAAAAAAAAAGAGTCCTGCTCTCTCCCTATCCTTAAAAAGTAATTTAGTTTCCTTTAGAGGAAGCGGTTCATTGATCCTGAATCCTTAGTATATTATCCTTTCCATCCTCAAAGGAGTTCTCCGTCAAAAGGTCTCCGCTCTTTCGCCCCTTTTCTTTTCAGATTCCTTGCTCGTCAATAATAGCCAATGACATGCAAGAAATTATCAATGAAACGAAATTTCTAGATTCCTTTTCGATTATACTTTTACTTTCGTCAATTTTAGATCAAAATAAGAAAATTCATCAGCTTTAATATAAGAATAATCAATTACAAAACTATTTAATGAATAGTTATATCATATGTATACATAAGGATCATTTAAAAATTAAATACTACAGAGGAACGATGGGGAAGGAGGGACTTTTATCGTTAAAGAACGCAATATTTATTTATATTTTACTGTTGCTATTTTTATTTATGAGGAAATACACATATATTCAACTTACTTCTATTAATTTTTAAATTTTCTTAATAATTAAATAATAATTAATTCTAGCGCTAGATTAATGAAAAAAAACCGAGGCCGCTTTATCACTATCAGTCACTAATTACATTTTTAATGAAGCTATATTTTAAGTACATTTTTTCTACTCCAACACTTACTAGAAAAACGCTCTAAACTTCCCCTTAATTACAAAAGACTCATATACTTGACTATAATAAGACCTATTTGGACTTACGGAGTTGAGCTATGGGGCTCCACTAAACCATCGAATTCCTCTCGCATCCAATCCTTCCAATCCAAAATCCTTCATAAAATCCTCAATGCTCCTTACTTTGTCACTAATAAAATAATCCATAAAGACCTCAATGTTCCATATGTTTCCGATTTGGCCAAATCCAGATACCTATCCTTCCATAATAAACTTCATAACCATCCGAATCCTCTTGTTTCTAACCTTGCTCCCTCTTCGATTCCTGATAACCCTCCGAGGCGTCTAAAAAGAAGATGGCCTCAAATTAGACAAATTATGAGAGTGCTACCAGTGGGTAGTTTCTCAACAAGCGTGTTTCATGTAATAATATTTCTCTGTACAAATTTATTTGATGTATTTATACTAATACAGTTGTAAATATCATAATAAAAGTTTTAAAAAAAAGTACATTTTTTCTATATGTCCACAATATTTCTTTATGTGAATAACTTCAGTGGGTAAGGAACTGACTTATTTCAAGATCGTGGGTTCAAATCCGCCTGGAGGTAATTATTTTTTCTCTTACATTAGCCCCTGATCGGAACAGGGGTTAGAAGATCCCCCTGTTGCATACCCAGGCTCTATCAAGTGGGTACTCTTAATTAAATGATTAATTATCAAGAAATAAACTTAGCGATTGAGCGTGTTCTTGGCCGAATCGCATCCCTGCATAATCTTTAGCGTTAGCTGGAATTAACAAAGATGCTAACTGGAAAGCAATAGACCAAGATAGGAAGACATGGAGAAAGCTTGTTCAGACGGAAACAAATTAAAGACTCAATTTTATGCTTTCGGAATTTTACAACATTATTGCAACATTTTGCTATGTATGAATTGTGATAGCGCCTCTACTCAGTCTCTACTGGTCCTTAATACCAGTAACGTGGCTGAAAGAAAGGGGCTGGGATCACCTAGAGTTCTGCCTTTCCTTCCACGAGTGAGAGAAAGGCTTGGCTCGGAATGAATTCTGTAAATATTTATTTTAATGTTCGTATTTAAGTTAATATATAATATATAATATGTTGCTGTTTAATTTATTTTATAATTATTATTCATAGAGTGTGAATGTGCTCTCTGAATATTAAAATGTCCATTGAGACAGATTGTAATATTTATCAATAAACAAGTAAAAAAAAAAATTAAACATTTTCCTAACTATATTTTGTTTCAATTAACTCTATATTATAATTCTGCTTTTCGATTTTTAATTACAATTTATTATGCTGATACCAGAAAATATAATTAAAAAATTATCAACCTGGAATATTTTCTTTATCAAATAAAATTCGAAAGAAGCTAGTGCGTAAATAAGACTATAGTAAATAACCAAGTTTATTTAATTGATAATAAACTTTTTAATGGAAAAAATGTATGTATGTACTCAAAAACGGTAGAAAAAGAGATACAATTTACAAAGCAACTAAATGAAATGAATTTTTCAAATTTCTCGTAGATTTTCAAGAAGTCTTTTGGTGCGCAGAGCATGGAATGAGCTAATTACGCATATATGATCATTTTTAATTTTATCCCATTAGAAAATAAAGATATCTAGAAAGTATCATTGGTCGTAAAACAGAATAAGTCATTCTAAATGAGAAGTGCATGAGGATATTACAAGATAATCTAACAATGCTGATAACTAAACTATCTATTTTTAACACATTATTGACTAGAAAGAGATTCGTATATATTTACTAAGCTCAATAATAACAGAATGTAAAAACACTTCCGTTTATTTGACAAAGATTTAAAATTATAAAGATAATACAAAATAAAAAAAAACTAAATTGAAGACACATAGAGCTGCAAATAAACTCATCGATTTGTGGTATCGATTTGTTTACTTGATCCTGGCACAACAATTCTCGATTATTTATAAATAAGGTCTGGGGGATCGTTGAGATTTAAATTTAACGACTTGGATAAAGTTATATTTAGAAATAGAATTGTTAGATAAGGAGGTTTTTATTATGGTTCTTTTTTAGTTTTACTTTATCTGTTTTGTTTTTTTTCTAGAAATACCAACCTTTCTTGGCCTCTGTATTTTTTTTTTTAAACTGTTGTTTTGAACAGATTATATTTTCGATTATTTTTATGGTTTTAACTTTAGTGATACAAATATAGCCTTTTTTACTGGTTTTAGTCCAGGAGCTGGTGACAAAAAAAAAGGTGTCTTATTTCATACTAAGGTTCGTCCATGTTCACAAGCGTGATTAGAAAAATGTACGCCAACCAGCATATAACCGCTAGAATACAAAATGGCGGCCAAGATAGATAGATAACCTATATAGGCAGAAAACATCTGAGGAGGGGTTCTGTTTATAGTACACAAAAAAGTTCCAATTTAAGTCACGCAACACAGCTACGATCTCGAGTCATAATGACGATTTATCTCAGATGTGAGGCAGATTCCTCCATGATTGAAGATTAGATGCTCACGTAGTAAGGGGAAGAAAGGAAGAAAGAATAAGCATAAACATGACTGAAGAAAGGACTTGGAGATTGATCAATAGAAGAAGGGAAAATCCCAAGTATCCCAGCCGACCTAAATTTAGACATTGTATACATTCCAAAATTAGCTATAATAAAGCAATCAATTTTATATTCCCATTTATATGGTCCAGAAACTCCTTTAATTTTACAGTTCCAGCAATAAATTATGTATTAGCTATTAAGGCATAATTATTATGTCAATATCCCTGACAGCCGTGGAAGGAATTGGCATGATAAATTAAACAGGACCTATAAATGTATAGAACTACCAACCATTTCTCTAAGTCTAAAGACATGAAATAATAATCAGTTATTCTTTCTCTTGTGAATTAAAAGTTGAAAATTTGAATTTACGATTAAAAAAGTTCACGTTTTTTCGCTTATATCACTAAAACTACGCTTAATAGCAATAATAAAGCCTTATAATATAAAATTAAAGCTGATAAAATTTTTTTCCCTTTCTTCAACGGTTTCAAAAAAATATTTTTCCCTCGCATTTTTATCATAATTTGATTCCCTAATTCATTATCTTCTTAATTTATAAAAATCTTATGAGGAAGAAAGTTGTTTAACATTAAATTTTCTTTAAGAATATATATTACTTTACTATCTTATCTTCATTCATTCAAAAGATAGAGTAATTATAACTTTATTTTTAAACTCCGAAAAACTTACTTTTAGTTATTAAACATCTCTTAATCTTTGCATAAGCCAACATATATAGATTTATATTGCCTTATATAATGTACATATATACTTTGAATTATATAAAGATTAAGAGCAGACACAATTCCTGCAGAGAACCCCTTCGTGGGAACACTGCCATGATGAAGGCCTGAACTTTGGGCTGAAACTTCGGAAAAAATTAAAATAAATGTAAATTTTTTATTTTATTTTTTTATTTGTAACTGAAAACCCCAACCAACTGTTCTTCATACAATTTAGTAAATCACTTAAAGACATTTGTATGATAAATTTTTGTATGATAACAATAATTTTTATTTTATGATTTGCTTCTCTTAGAAAGCTTATTTTACAAATGAAGTGAAAATATATATATACATACTACGAATTAAATTAAAAACCGTAAAACGAAAAAAAAAATCCGTTCTCTAAACCTGCAAAGCGACAGAAAGTTTTTTTTATGAACAAAAATATTTTTACTTTCACTTACATATATATGTAATATATACTAAGTGTAAGTATTGCGATCGAGAAAATTTTTTAATCTGAGTTTTCGACGGATTTATACGTTTTGAGGTACCCTGAGTCAAAATGACCAAGTCCCGAAAAATGGTCTGTGTGTTTGTATGTTAGCAGTCTACCTCAAAAACGAAAAGTCCTATGAAACTGATATCGCGTATTTAAGATAGGTATATGCCTTAGTTGTGACGGCAACTTTTTCCTTAAAATCGGCTAACCGGAAGTGCCACTTTATATGAACGCTGAAATACATTTTCATAATTTTCTCAAAAACGGCTCTAACGATTTTGATTAAACTCTTTGTATCATTGTATAATTAAGTGGTCTTTAATATCAATTAGGTCTTATCCCCATCGATGTCACTTTACAGGGCTTAAATGCCCAATGTTCATATACGTCTTCCTCTAAAGTACCTTTAATATGGTTTATTTTAAAAAGTTAATTATTTCGCATTATTCAGAGTTACAAAAAAATGCTAAATATAACTTTGAAATGAGAAAAAAAATAAAAATGCAGAAAAACCTGCGAAGCTATAGACTGTAGCGCCCAAGCGAATGTACCGATTTCATTGAAACTTCGCTAAAGTCATTTTCTCGACACCTTTCAAATTTATCTATACAACATACTTCAGCGAAAAGAAGCTGGAAAAAAAGTTACAAGGGATGGTAAAATTAAATTCCGAATAACTCAAAAAGTATACACTTTTTTGGGAATGTTGTATTAATATGTTTCAAAGGTATTTAATTTACCTAAAAAACAAAAGAAGTTTCATCGAAATCTAAGCACTATCATTAGACTTTAAAATATGTTTACTTTCACTTAAGTATATATGTAATATATAGTTATATATATTATATGTTATACTTCACTGAAAATTATTTTAAATAAACAGAAAGAGAGTACAAAGCAGACGGTTCTAGGCTTTTGCACTTTCCTCGCTCTTAATACAAAACATTATTCTTAGACAATTTATGGAAATGGATGGCGACGAAGAAGGGCCTTGGCAAATGAAGAAGTGGATTTTTGTTTGTAATGAGCCTCAGGATGTAAATTCCGGCATTAATTATTCATTAAATTACGAGTACACAATCAGGAAGGCGCTGAATTAAAAACAGTACACTCTGCCGAAATTTACATCGACTACAGCCTTAGAATACAGTGACCGGCTTAAGTGAATTAAGTGAAGATTCCGGACTACGTGTTCCAAAGTAGCCTTGCGTTCAATATGTTTATTGTAAATAATTGAAGTGAATGTGATGATAGTGAAAAAAACATAATGACATGTAAGGCATGAGAGAGAGAAGGACCCAGCGGCAGCTCCTCCTGGCGTGATATCTACATTAGGCGAGGAGGTCCCTCATCCAGCACCTATTCAGCCTCCTACAGACGTTACCTGGCATATCCGTACTCATTTAAAAGTGTATTAGGATGTCCTTGTAAGTTGTCATGGAATCGTTTGTAATGAGTTCGTATTGTTCGTTAATAGTCGGCATATGGAGGTCAGTATATAAGATTATGTTGCTAACGTACCAAGGTGCTTTTGTAATTGTTCTGAATGTTTTTGCTTGAAAAATTTGAAGTTTGTTTAAGTGAGTCTTTTTAGCAGTTCCAAATATCTGTGATGCGTAAGTCCAAATAGGTTTTAGTAAGTAATTGTATGTGTTCAGTTTCTGTCTTAAGTTTTAGTTTTGAATGTTTCAAGAGAAGTGAGTTCAGAATTTTGAGTTTTTGATTTAGCGTGTTTCTCTTCTTTGTTATTAGAGAAAGTTTTGTCAAACTTTCAATTTCCATTTAGAAAAAAGTGAGTATAGAATTTTATTTATTGAATATTTAATAGTTGACTGTTCCATTATAAAGGAAGGTGATGGTCCGGGATGGTGGTCATAAATAAGCTAAATAATGGCTAAACTATTTTATTAAAAGCCAACGTTTCAACACGACTTTGCAGGTCTTCTTCAGGGCTAGAACGGACAAGATACAAAAATATATAGCGAATTGTGGAAGTTACAGAATGTAAACAGTTAAGTACAGAGTATAAACTATAACAGAGTAAGCCAAGTAACACGAGTTACATAATATTTAGACAAAATATTATAAACGATGAGAATAAGGTTATTAAAATTTTAAAAACGTATTACTTAGCTTACTCTGTTTATAGTTTAAACTCTGTACTTACTGTTTATAATTTTAATAAGCTTATTCACATTGTTTATAATTTTCTATCTAAATATTATGTAACTTCCACAATTCTCTTTATATTTTGGTATCTTGTCCGTTCTAGCCCTAAAGAAGACCTGCAAAGTCGTGTTGAAACGTTGGGTTTTAATAAAATAGTTTAGCCATTATTTAGCTTATTTATGACCGCCATCCCGGACCATCACCTTTCTTTAGAATTTTATTTATATATTTTTTTTAAATATAATAATACAATATAATTCTATTTCGAGCGGCTAAAGATCTAAATGAGACAACAAACCAAAAAGAATAAATTTACCAACATATATGGTATGAAAATTAATAATCACAAAAATACTTAGATAAATGAAAAAAAGCCCCAAAAAAAATGTACTTTTACAAGCCACATAGGATCTTGTGTTCAGTATTGATAAAGATGCAAGAAGATAATATAGATGAATCTCGTTTAAAATTCTTATTTGTAATATTTAATAATTTTTAAAAATCTGTTAAGCCTAATGAAAAAATAATAAGATCGTCACTGTGATTTTCAGAATAATTAACATTTACCTAACTTCATCGATTATAGATATTGTTTTAATGAGTCTATTACTAATAAATTATTTTTTATAATATATTTATTTATTTATTATTTATGATATCGAAAGGAGTATTGGCGACATTGGGGGTTATCTTTGGTAATGTAATCGAAACAACAAGGACTGGCTAGTTTGACATTTCCATTCATGCTATCTCAACGTGGTTTTGTTTTGTTTCAACCACAATCAGATAGATTGCTTCCGAATTAATTTTATTTTCGTATCGACCTTTGAACTCTATATTGCCTGATTAAACATTTGTTTTCAATCTGATCAAAGTTTAAAGGAATTAATAAAAAAAAAAAAACAAAGAGGTATGAATTATTTAAGATATAAATGGAAGCCTTGATTATCCATATAATTAATTATAACCATACATGGCCTATATAATTATGTTGTATAAGTATAACATATAAAGATACATATGAACAGTTAATCGTTTTAAAAATTTCAAATACATATATAATTTTTAAAAATCAGTAGAAGAAGGCCTCGGGATCTCCTCATGTAGACATATTATTAGAGTACTACCAATGGGCAGTTTCACAACAACTGTCTTCATGTGATTATATTCCACTATAAACATTTACTTAATGTATTTATACTAAAACAGAAGTAAATACCATAAAAAAAATAGTAAAAATAAATAATTATATTTATTCCAACCATTCTTCTATTTAATTATTCATTATAATCAAATAAAAAGTCAAATAATATTTTTAAAAATTTAATCATTGATGAATCTTTCCTGTGTTAAATGTAAACATAGTAATTTATAAAAGAGTTTGTATGATTTAGAACCTGCTTAATGATTTAATATTAACAACCTTGTTCAATTTTTTGTATGTGATATCAAAATATTGTGCAAATAGTGTTACTATATTTGATATACAGGGTATCCCGTAAATGGAGGGAAATATTAATACTAGTGGTTGTAGACATCGTAAAAGTAATTGCTAGAGACTCGTTTTTTAAAAAACTATTTTTAATTAAAATTTTAAAAAACGTTATGCGAAAAATGGTCTGTTCATAGAACTCAATTATCCAGTTAAGGAATTCTGACCACCATTTTATGACAATAAACTAAAATACAATTTTCATGAAGGAAGGAGATGGCCCTGGGTGGCGGTCATTAATTGTGGCAAAACTATTTTATTAAAAGCCAACGTTTCGACCCGAGTTTGCAGGTCTTCTTCAGGGAGGTGTGTTCAGCTAGTGGTTTCATTTAGAACTGAAAAACGTTAGGGAAATAGTGTTACCAAAATGCTTGCGCACTCGGCTTTAGTCTTCGTCTTGGTATTGCATAAGAGTCTCGCAACAGTCTTTTACTTACCAATTATATTATTACTATAGACATTACTGTAATTCTTTAGATAAGAGAAACCTGTCAAAGCCCGAATGCAAAATTAGAACAGTTAAATGCAAAAGTATATTAGTTATACTTTACATATAATAAAAAAAAAAATGTCAAGAATAAGTAACTATTTTGCCTTAATTTTTATTCAAACAATCGATTTTTTTTTAACTAATCTTGTTCTTAGTCTTGGTACAGTTAGTCTGTCTTGGGCAACACTAGAGAGAAACCAGCAATAATAAAATAAAATAAATATAAATATATCAGTTATACCACAGTAATCATTAAAGAAAATAATAAGGATTAAAGTATTAAGAAAAACCTTACTGAGGTTGTTTCTAAATCAAACGCAAATGACGCCCAAATATGTTGCGTTAAATCATCTAATGACAAACGCATTAATTGCGTACCCTAAGCGGCCATGAAGAGCAATTGATATAACAGTTGAAATGAAGAGTTATTCAATTTAGAAACAATTAGACTAATTGTCGAGCTTTCAGTAGCGATTATCTATTTCACTTCATTAGTTGACTTTTGTCAATAGACCACCGGCTTCAAATGTCTCTCATCGTTATTTATTAGGAGCTTACAATGAAAGATGGAACTAATATAGGTTGAGGGAGTAACACAGGGATCTCCTGGAATCCTGCTTTCCCCTCTAAAGTTGAGTGACAAGCCTGGCTTCGAGGTCCCTTGCCAAATTGAAAATAGTCTATATAGATATGTCTGTGTTTTTTTTTTTCAATTCACTTATATTTAGGTTATTTTATTTGTATTTATTGTATATACTTGATTATTATTTATTTGCTATGTTGCTTCTGTTTATTTTATATTTTCTGTACATACAGTGTAAATGCAGTCTTACCTCAGAACATTGCGCATGTGTCAGAATATTATATTAATCAATAGATAAAATTTAAAAAAAATACCGAAAGTAAAATATTAAAATTAATATAGATACGAAATAATTTATATTTTTTTAAATATATTTATCTCTCGGAAGGTTCTTCTAATATGTATATTGTATATTTAATGTTTTTCAGGAATTTAATTGAATCTCTTGACTCCAAAACAATTTATTTAGGATAGCGTTAATTCATTATCAAGAAATTATTTCTGTATTTATTTTTGCTTTTATAAAATTGTTTTAATTGTTCTGAAAAAAAAAAAAAAACATCGTCATAATATTAAAATCCTAAGAATTTTTCTAAATAATTTATATTTTTTCCACAATAAGGAGAATCTGACAAACCAGCATTAATAGGTTACAGAATGAGAACAAAGTATTGTTTTAAAAAGTGACAAAACAGTGAAAAAAGAACAATTAATATAGTAAAGTACCATTTTAGAATTATAATGATGTTTTTTGGAGAATGAGATTTTTTCTGTGAAAATAATAGTCCGTAGTACAGAGCCCTTTTTATCGAATTATTTACATCCGCCTAAAATTCGTAAATAGTTGCATCTCATCGTAACTTACTACTATTTTATTTATGAAAACTCTTGGGCGTTTTCTATCTGGAGAGGATAGGGCAAATTTTGTATATTTAATTAGTTACTATAAACTCGTAAATACACATTTGCTTTAAACTTGGATTGTAGGATAATGCGATCACAAAATCAAGAAAAAAAAGGTGGCCTTCAAACATATAGAGCCATTTGGCATGTATATATAGGACAAATTGCCCAATATTTTTGTAGGCCACCTTTTTTATCGATTTTGTGATAAAATTATCTTACGATCCAAATAGGAAGCAAATGGGTATTTACGAGTTTTTAGTTCCTTATTAAATAGACAAAATTTGCCCTACTCCAGATTGAAAACATCCTAATTCTAAGAGTTTAAGTAAATAAAATAGTTGTAGTTTACGATGAGATGAAACTATTTACGAAGTTTCAGGCGGATGTTAATAATTCGGTAAAAAGGGGCTATTAATAAAGTATCAATTTGTTGGAAATGGAAAAGTTGTTGGTAATGTTTAGTTCATTTCTTGAAAAGAAACGAAAAAGTGATGATAAAAAAAAAATCTATCTTTCAATCCAAAATTTGTTATTTAAACAAAGAAATTTTACTTACCAAATATCGATTAAAACATACGACTGAAAAAGGCTGCGTGAGAGATCTTTCGTACTGAATTAAAGAAGTAAATAAAAAAAATAAATAAAGAGGTGTTGGTGTATACAAATGATTTTAATTTACTATATGAAGTTACTGTATAATGCCTAAAATAAAAACATAATTGTGATAATCTGCAAATGTGCGAATGGGAATATCGTTATTTTCTCTACATTTTATATGAAAAAGGCAAAATAAGTGTAATTTTCCCTAACCATCAGATTCATACATAATTTCTAGACCTTTCGAAAACGATAACTTTAATTTAAATTTTTAAATTAAACTATTAAAATATAGAAGAGGCGATATCGATAGTCGATAATATCTAAGTAGATTCTATCGATGATCAAATACCGAATATCGGAAAGAAAATATCGATATTTCGATCGCATCGCTATCAATAAATTATGAGGCATATGTCCTATGTTTTCAAGTATGTGTATGTATAATCTTGTTTAGTGTTAGCTGTAGATAAACTATTGACTGCTTTTCCTTCTACAAAACTCTTTATTAATTACAATTTAAAATAAAATAATACATTAAATCTATACCTACCTACAAAACAAATCAGTTTTTATAGTTTTTAAATACAATGAAACACGACACTAAATACTTAATAATCTGAAACAATTGCAAACCGCATAACATGGTTATCCTCATCCAACATCATGTGTTAAATGCATGAATTAAATAATTAACACAAAGGTGGGGATTCTTCAGAACCTGAAGTTTCTTTACATATTATGTATATAACGGAGGAAATTAATTTCAGATCGTTGTTATTTAAAATAACATATTTATTATTATATATATATATATATATATATATATATATATATATATATATATATATATATATATATATATATATATATATATATTTTATACTCGCCAACTTCTATACAGACATCACGTGAAGGCTGTGTATTAATACAGGGCCTGGTAAAAGTTTGGCAAGCTCAGACTCGGGCAATCTTCTCTTCATCTCTCGAACAAGGTCGAGACCACTTTAAACTCTCCAACTCCAAGTTCGCTTTCATCTCGCCACGTGTTTACATCCGACTAGATCTCGAGATCGGAGGAATCAGATCTAAAAATTCCTCTGACGATAAATTTCATAACGCAGGGCAGTATTTTACAGACAATGGAGGTTATCAAAACGCATCTGTTACACCCAGGGTCAGATAACCTCCTTAATAACGAACTAAAGTTAGGTGACTATTGACTTTGAAATAGTATTCTAAATAAACATTTACTTGCCCCATTTGTTATGTATTTATTTAATTTTAATTTTTAGCTTTTTCTCATCATTTTGCCTATTTTCATGGAATTGTGTTGATATTTAGTCTTGTATTTCTAGCATTCAAATTCTTTTTTTTATTTTTTTACATATGTTACTCACTTATCCCATAGAGTTAATAATCTGTTGTACAGCCTCCTTTATATCAAAGTATTAACATCTGCCTAAAACTTCGTAAATAGCTTCATATAATAGTAACCAACAACTATTTTATTTACTAAAATTCTCGGAATTGGGCCGTTTTAAATCTGCAGATCGAAAAACTTTGTCTATTTAGTTAAATACTAAATAGTGCCTTAAAATTTTTGGTCTGAGCTCCACCCCTCAGATTTCAAAGTAACGAGGTTATATAGACTAAACGGTTCAATAATTTTGATGGTCACATTTTCCTTGATTTTTTAATCAAATTATCTTGCGATTTAAGCGGAAATTAAATGGTTATTTTTGAGTTTTTAGGACCAAATTAAATTAATTTATTTAATGAGAACACACCATATTTCTGAGAATTTATGTAGATAAAAAAATTGAAGATTACGATAAGATGAAGCCAAGTGTTAATTCACTATGCCAAGTGTTAATAATTTGTAGTGTTGTCAAAATGGGAGACAAAGAAGAGTCGTGGTCTTGCGCTAGAATATTGCAATAGTTTTTACCTATTAGCTTATTACTATAGAGAAATTACTGTAATTTTTAAATAGGATAAAAATAACTAAGCCCGAATGAAAAATTAGAACAGTTAAATGCAAAAATATATTGGTTATACCAATTCTTTACATATTATAAATAAATTTTCATGTTTTAGTAACTAATTTGCCTTACTTTTTACTAAAAGATTCGATTGTTTTTACTAGCTTGGTCTTGACCTTGCAACAGTAACATGGTCATGGTCTTGTAAAGTGCAAGACTAAGACCGATTTCGGGCAATACTAATAATTTGATGAAAAGGGTTCTGTACCACGGACTCTAAGTGGAATTGTTTTCGAAAACATCCTCAATTGAAACGAGATCCAAATCATTATTTTCGTTGTGAGAGTGGTTATTTCATAAAGGTTAAGTTCTATCAATATGTGATGATATCAGGTGAAATCAGGTGATATTCTTGATATCGTATATTTATTTTATTTTTTTCTTGTAGGAACCATTCAATTGTTTTCTGCGATAAAGATGCAATATTCACTCATTACTCATTCGCAATGTTTACATACTCATTCAATCAGCGAAGTCTTTGCAATCGCATGTTAATCCAATTCGCAAAGCCAGATAAAAGCAATTGCTGGGGGAATTAACGCTTTTGAAGTCGTGACGACGTTGTGTAAACAGCGATAACGGCGATGGAGTGGTCAACAAACCGCGCAGACTAGATTGGGACTTTAATAAAAACAGCTCGCAAACAATCCCAAATATTGGTTTTCGGCAAAAACAAATTCGAGTGTTTTCGTAATTTATGTGTTGTGATTGAAGAGACAGGTTTCGTTGGAAATCTGTCAATAAATCAGATTGCGTTGTGGAAATCGAGTCCACACAGCCAATTCAAATTTTGATGATTTTATGAAGAGAAGTTGGGGTGATCAGTCAAATAAGAAGGCAAAAATAAATGATAATATTTATTTTGACATTTTCCTACGTTTCGACCTGAAGTTTAGGCCTTCATCAGGGATAAGAAAAAACCAGATAACAAGGTGTAAGAAACATAAGTAGTGATAGTAAAAATAAAAAATAAAAAAATAAAATAAATAAATATAAAGTAAAATGAAATTGTTAGAATAATAACTAAGAATTACTTTCTCAATTTCTTCCCTCCTTCCTTTCTCTTTTCTATGTTTTTAACTCTTTATTATATTATACATTGTCTGTACATCTTGATAGACTTTACAATATCTCAATTTTCTATCTAACTACTCCATTCGCAATATCTTAATTTTACTATCTATTTTAATTTCTTATTTATATTATGTCATATTTATCTTATTATATAATATTATAATAATTATGTCACCTTTTTTTTTTATTATATTTACTTCATCATTCCACAGTTTGTAACGGTTATTATTATTTATCTCTTAGTTCTTGATATTGTTATTATTCTAACAACTGCATTTTACATATTTTTTTTTTACCTACACTACTTATGTTTCTCATACCTTGTTATCAGGTTCTTTTTTTAGTCCTGACGAAGGCTTGAACTTCAGGTCGAAACGTCGCCAAATGTCAAAATAAACAATATCATTTATTTTTGCCTTCTTATTTGACTGATTACCCCAACTATTCTTCTCTTCATTATTCACGACAGTCAACCATTTACCCACAATTCGATGAATTTAGATAGAACGTTCGAACTAGGTCACAAAATGTGGTCCCGATATACCGAGATTAATATGTCGACAATTTGTTAATAATAAGATGAAAACTAGGATTGCGTTTCATGAGTCTTATTTTTAGGAACAATGTCGCTTTAACCTTCGAGGAGATTAAAGGGATGGATTGAGCTATATAGGGATTGTGCTAGGGGATTTGTAATTTGTAATGGGGTATTAAGATCAAGGTGTAGGGTTTTGTTGGTTACATAGAACGGAGCATCAACTATTATTCGAAGTGTGGCTTATTAATTTTCAAAGACGATTTCAGTGTTATTGATATAGAAATTAATACAAGTTAGAACATAAAGAGAAGTTAAGATGTTTAGTATCTAAGACCAGTAGACAAAAACGAAATTAAAGTTAAAAAACAACTATCCTTTCATCCTTTCTTTATTGATGCCAAACGCAGTCGCATAAACTCAAGGATGAGTAACTTCTTAAAATATATTAAAATAAAAAATAAAATATGGCGAAGAATATTCGGATCGATTAAAGTTCAGTAGACCAGAGAGTTTAAAAGGTTACACAACACCAAAGCGAAGATGGGAAGATAGCTTTAAGGCTGATCTAAAAGGGATGGGCATGGATTAAGGATGGGATATCGAAGATCCAAAATCGATATTAATATCCGCCTAGAATTATCGATACCATCAAAATATCGTACTTGAAATATCGATCGTCGTTAATTTCATCGATATTCTCTAGCACATAAGTACATAAGAAACATGTTATTTCCCTCTTTATCAATTTATTAAATGTCAATTCTTCTACTCTCCTTGGTAAAATTTATTTTGTAATTCCTGCTTAGCTTCGTGGTCCTCAACTGTTTCCAGAAATATCCATTTAACTAATTGTTCCTTCCATTCACCAATAGATAGAATTCAGCGAAATGCTAATTTGTTGTCATTCTGCATGAAAGATAAAAAATAAGATAAGAGATAAAAAATAAAACAAAAAAATTATAATATTTCAATTTTTTTTACTTGGTTTGTTCTTTTCGATTTACTAACTACATTATTTGTTTCTCTTTAAGAATGATCTTGAATGGATTCTACGCATCTTGTTACCAAATAAAATCGATCTTTTTTTTTCTTCTTATCTTTTTAATTTTAATCTAACGATCTACAATTCTGATATAATAGAATGACTGTAACACAATCATTCATTAGTTTTTCGTATTGAGTCATTATAATATTATAAAAAAAAAGTTTTATTTAATATCAAATTTCATTTAATCTCAAATGATATCCAATTTCTAAACCTTAACTCGTAATTTCCTATGAGCTGATCCGATAACCCTTAGATATACTTTATGACGTGAGAACCTTTATATGCGGATATAAATTTATCGATAACCAAATCGATTTTTTGTACCACAAATCTATCCAAAGTACGCAGTAATCATAGTTTTTTCGGGTCTTTGCTAACGTCAGATATACGTTCATAATAGATTAACAGTGTCTAGTGATAAAATGTACTTTACTTTTTGGGAAATATGTTAATATTGTTTTACGTGTTTTTGCAAATAATGAACAATAGTCGCACCTAGAGAGAAGGTAGGAAATTAATGTCAAAGTTAAAAGTCCTCACCCTCCAGCACCGGGACGTGAACTCGTGATTATTTTATATAATATATTATATATTATAAAATATAATATATTTTATATAAGTGATAATTCAATATAGAATAATAGCTTTTTATGATTATTATTTTAGTTTTAATGCCATATTGCTTCCCTAGCAGTTAATTAATATTATAAATAAATGAACCCGGTTAAAGACATAATAAAACAAATAGCAAGGCTATAAGAGGTAATGTGAGATTTTTCTTTTGACATTGAAAAAAAAAATATATTAAAATAAAATAGGAAGACAATTATAAAATATTTGTTTGGCTTATTTATCAACAAAACTGAAATGGGCAAACACGTAACCACACACCATTTCCAGACGTAATACCTATTGTTCATGTTTTTCTACTAAAGTTAAACTTTAGACTGGATTCTTGACAAAAAAAAAATCATAAAACAACGTTGATTTCAGTATTATTAATCTTTTGCATTGTTTAAAGGTTATCCAATAGTACAGCAAACATACAATCTGCTCGAGACATTATGTAAACATTATCGCTTGCCTTTCTTTCATCAAAACATAAAACACGAACATAATGCATGGTATCAACAATCTTATCATATGTAGAAAAGGGGTGCTTATTTAGGTATGCAAGTGTGATAACTAAGGATTTCGACATTAAGTAAACTAAAACTTTGTCAATTATAATACTAAGGTTTTTTTTATTACTTTCACTTACCTATATATGAAATATATAATAAGAGTAAGTATTGCGATCGTGAAAATTTTTGAATTTGAGTTTTCAACGAAAACACATGAGTCCAAATAACCAATTCCCGCAAAATGATCTGTGTGTATGTATGTGATCAGTCTAGCTCAAAACGAAAAACGAGTCATATGAAAGTGAAATTTCATATTTAAGATGTATTTATACATTGGATGTTACAGCAAATTTTTCGTCAAAATTTACTTACCAGAAGTGGCATTTTATATTATCAATTTAACACCTGTATACGATTTTCTCAAAAACAGCTCCAACGATTTTGATTAAACTGTATTCTTAAGCAGTTTTTAAAGTAATGTATATTAGTTTCCTATAAAGTACTTTTATTTTATTTTTATTTGAAATAATTAACCATTTCACATTATTTTTTAATATAAAAAATAGTTAAAATATAAAAGAATTTGATAATTAACTAAAGGAAACATAAAATACCGTGACGGATAATCAAAGAAATAGGAGCATACCCAACCTCGCCCGAAAGATTATAACAGGCTTCCATACATGAGCTTAATATCATAAGGACTCCGACAATATTATGTATGTATAAATATGCTGTTTTCATAAATGCTATCGTTTTTATTATTAAGATTTAATTTTATAGATTACTACGATATAAAAATTAAAATTTGTATATATGAGGATAATTAAACAAATACAAATACCCACAATGAAATGTAAATAAATATAGCGTCTATAACTTTTACTTTCACTTCCCCTTTGTCTGAAAATACTTATTTCTGCTAAGAAAATGGTGGTAAGTGAAAGTCATGAGCACCAAATTTTTACATAAGTAGTGGTATAATTTATAAAATATTATTTAAATTGATTTTTTTTGGGGGGGAGGTGTAAACGTGCTGGCGAACACGTGTATAAAATACGCGTTGCCTATCATTACGTGTTCAAATCCCAAAGGCAAGGGGACTTTAAACACAGGCATAATTCCCTCCCTCATTCTGGCTCGGGGAAAAACCCACATAGCCTAAAACGCAACAAAGAGGAGAAAAAAATAGCATTAAACATCATTGATTGAAAATGTAACGCTTTATTTTTTTCGCTAAAGTTTATTTACAAAATATTATAAATAAATAATATTATTAACATGTGAAATCTCTAATTGGCCGTCACATTTAGTTACAATTATATATATGTGATAAATGTGGTGTGTCTACTCACACGACTTTCCTACCTATTTTATCAAAGTTTTTATATATTTAAATATATCCATTAAGGTACAAAAAATTGCATTAGATTTATTTCCCTGAAAATTTATGAAAGAAAAGATTTGAGAACGATTTATTTGATGTAAACTAAAGCAATGTAAACCGGCTGAAGGTAGATCAGTGTATAAATTTCAATACTCTCTAATATTGCTGCAAAAACTGTTTGGCATAGCCTAATTTTGTCAAATAATAATTTCTGTTAAAATTAGAGGAAATAGTAAAAATTGTGTGATGTGGGCAACAGATTTTCTTACTTTCTCTAAGTTATCTTTTTTCTCTCTCATTCTTTCTTTCTGACACCAGGATACGAACCCGTAATCTTACATAGCTGTACTTCGTTAATTGTTGTCCAAAATGAACGATTTTTATATAGTTTTGTAGGGAAATTTCGATGTTGGGGGGTTCTGAAACGTATATATATATATATATTTATATATATATATATATATATATATATATATATATATATATATATATATATATATATATATATATATATATCTATATATATATATATATATATATATATATAACTAATAGCATTGTGTATAGACTTGGAATTATTTCTATGGCTGTTAAAAGTAAAATAAATCAATCTTTTATAAATAAATCCACAGTTGTCAGCTATCTTTATATATATATATATATATATATATATATATATATATATATATATATATATATATATATATATATATATATATATATACAAAGCTCCTTGTATCCTCTCTCATTTTCCCTTATTTTGACTACGTGACTACTGTGTGGTGTACGGAGGCATCCCGATGGTACTCGATGATAGATTGAAGCGACTCATGAATACGTGCTTAAGATTTGTCTTCGGTACTTCGAGGCAGTCTCATGTGTCTCCCCTTTACGACGAGTTAAAGTGGCTCTTCCCTTCTTTCCGCAGACAATATTTCCTCGGATCTTTCCTATTCCAAACGATCAACACCCGACACTCTTCCTACATCTACAGTCTCCTACAGCTCAAACCCGTGGGTCCTCTCCCAGAAAACAAGATACCGTGTTTCCGACCTTTATATCCCTTCCCATAGAACTAAGACGTTTGAATATTCCTTTATTGCCCGATCCACTGCCTTCTGGAATTCCTTGCCTTCTGAAATCCGCCATGTCTCTTCCTTGTCCTCATTTAAATATCATCTTAGCCAATTTCTTCTCACATCCCAAAATTACGTTATACAATGAAATAAATATTGCGAAACAGATTTTGACTGAGGTGAATTGCTTTTAATTTTAAAAATCAACCCATGTTTATTTTATTTTGTTCTCTTTTCATTTAAATAATGTTTTTTTTATTTTTCCAAAATGGTGTTATTTTTACTTGTTTTAATTTAATTTTACTGAAGATACTGTATATATTCTTCAATATTGACTAATGTAATTTTTGGCCAGATGTAGTTTTTATTTTTTTGTTCATATCTGTTATTCATAAGGGACCTTGTCCCAGAATAAAGTAAAGTTTACTTTCTATCTATCTATTTATCTATCTATCTATCTATATATATATATATATATATATATATTATATATATATATATATATATATATATATATATATATATAGATAGATAAATAGATAGATAGAAAGTAAACTTTACTTTATTATATATATATATATATATATATATATATATATATATATATATATATATATATATATGATATATATATATATATATATATATATATATCACTGGATTATTTGTTTATTGATAAATATTACAATCTGTCTCAATAAAGGACATTTATAATAGAGTTCTGAGAGCACATTCACACCATATTTACAAATTCAAAAAATAAATAAATAAGGTAAATAAATAATAAATAAATAAGGTTCAAAATAATATAAAGCTATATATATATTCAATGGATGTGGATGTTCTCATGGATGTGTCAGCAACTACTGGGTCATGGAAACTGTGAAAAAATAATCATGTTTTTAAAAACCAAGGTCGAAAAGAAGTAGTTATTTCCTCCTTTTTAATTTCGTTCTAAATATGGTTTACGAAAAGTAAATAATTGTTAATGATTCGAGATTTGTATTTAAGCAAACTCTGAGACGATAATAATATCATTAAAAAATCTCTCTGGTTATAACTAAAAAAAAATAAATAATATTAGATAATCTGAAGCTCTGCAAATGTTTTCGTCTACGATAATCCCCACGAAGGGTACGGAGGTGTATTGTTTTACGCAACCTGAGGCCGACAGCTACGAGATAATAAACAGCTGATTAGATAAGGCGGGAAGAGAAATGGAGGCGGGAACTCGAGTCGAGCTCAGTCCGTTCTTAGACATCCTCCCATCAACATCTCCTTCAATGACGATGACCATCTTCAAGGGTAGCCGCAAGGTGTCTCCGGTACACAAGCCTTCCAGGGAGCATAGGCCCATCCACAGGTTCCTGAGGAAGATGTCCTTCTCCAGGGTGAGTAATCGAACTGACATTTTGGTTTTACGTCATAAATAAATGTGAACAACAGGAATAATAATATCTAAGTCAAAAATCAAATATAACATCAATTCAAAGTAATATATATATATATATATATATATATATATATATATATATATATATATATATGTATATATATATTTAAAATTTTTCTTTAATCGATCTTTGAGTACTAAATTTAAACTTAACTATTTAATTGGGAATAAGATCACTTATTAATTATTTAATAAACTACTGAATGTTCGTTTCCCCTATGTTTATTGACGTTTCGATACCGGTATTTTTCTTCTATAAGTCAACGATGGGATCCTCTTCAAAGCTAGAACTACAAATAGCTCAATCGGTACACAATTATGCTTCCATATGTTTTTAATAACAATTATTTAAAAATTTTAACCTACTTATTTTTTAAATAATTGTTATTGAAAACATATGGAAGAATAATTGTGTACCGATTGAGCTATTTGTAGTTCTAGCTTTGAAGGGGATCCCATCGTTGACTTATAAAAAGAAAAATACCGGAATCGAAACGTCAATAAACATAGAGGAACTGATATATTAAATGAAAATGATATATTAAAAAATATTAATCCGTTATCTACGAAAAGTCTCATGTTTTTAAAAAAAATATTTTATTTTTATCGTAAAAATCAATACGAAAATAGCTAATTTTAAAGAGGATCTAATTTATATTTTGTTAATAAGTTGTACTTTGGTGATATTTAAAAAAAAATATATATCAAAGCCGTACGCAGCTTTTGTATAATGTAGAATTATTTTTTTCCGAGAAGTTTATTATTAATACAATTTATAAATACTTGTTTATGGAATACAATATATACATATAACAACAATTTAAAAAAATTATTTTTCTCGAATTTTTTGCAAATATTTAGTATAATATTATGTTTTATTTTCTTGGAAATTATTTAGGGGACGGGCATCTATTAAATAAGATTTTATTTTATAAAATGCATTTAAAAATTTATAAATATAATTAATTCACGTAGTGGAAATTAACATATTGAATTATATATCAAATTAAAAATTTTAATATAGTAAAATAATTCAAATATACAAATAGCTTCATTCTAAAAAGTTTTAGAATTTATTTTATTAGGAAATTTTTAAAAAATATATCTGTGTAAATTCACTTTTGTGAATTTAATCAACAGTTTTATATAAGGGCACTATTACTTCTCATAGTACCAGATCCATTAATAAAATAAAATGACATTGTATATTAAAAACTTCTTCTGATAAATAAAAAAATGTTATGAATTTTAAAATTCTAATTTTACATAGTTGTGACTTAAACGAAGCAATTCAAATATCCAAGCAGTTTCGTGACTTTGTTTGAGAATTTTTTTAGAAGGACGCCTCCACCTCCCTCCCTCCCCCCAAAAAAATAATATACTTTGATTATCCTTTTAGTATTAGGCGCCGCTCAATACCAAAATGTATATTTTATTGTTTGTTGTTTTTGTTGAACATATGGTTAATTCGATGAGTTATTCCAAAAGTCGGTTAAAAAATAAGTAACGGTAAATCAAATAAATACAACTTTTGTATACATTTTTAATTTTCCAAATTTTAAAGTCTAATATTCATCTTTGTATCAGATTTTTTTTTTTTATATCGTTCACTTATTCAGAGTTTCATCGCTATTAATAATAATTATAATTATAAAGGCATAAAATTTCATCATTTTATTGTAATTTAAGTTTATTCGTTCGTATAGTAAGCACAATATCAGCATTATACATCTCTGATATAACAAACTTATTTAATATCGATTTTTTATTTACTTCTTGAATAATTTATAAACCTATGGCCCAAGATCATATTTAAGTGTTAGTATAATATAGTATATGGATAAAATTTAAGCAGTACAATATTGTTTATAAGTTATAATCAAAATTATATATTTTTAAAAACTATTCAGTATTTTTAAATTATATAGGTTTCAATTAATTTTCTATTTATATATTGATATAAGTTAAATATTAAAAATTTACATAGAAATATTATTATATGTAAAATAAAAAGAATTTAAATCGTTCGTTTGTTAAATATCGATCTGTTACGATACGAGATTTCGAAAGAGTTTGCTGAAATCAATTCATCAGATAACAAAAGATAATTCTGAACTTTTAGGAATCTCTTACTAAAAAATTAATTTTGTAATATTTGACATTTTAATAATTATTATTACATTATAATAATAATTATTATTATTTTATGTTTATCTGTAATTAAATTCGTTATTGTTTTAAAATAGAAAAATAATAGAGGATAACAATAATTCATAAATTGAAGAGAAGTGTTCAGTCAAACTACAAAGTAATAATTAAATAATGATATTTATTTTTATTTTTGCTACGTTTCAGCCCAAATTTCAGACCTACATCAGGGCTAAGAAAAGAAAAGATAACTATAGATATGTGAAACTATTAACAGTAAAAAGAAAATGTTAATATGTAGATAAAAGGTATAGTCTAATAACATGAAGGTAAAATAAACTTAACAATAATAAATAAGTGAAAAGGCAAAAATATGATATATAAATAAAAGAAATATAAAATCTTGTCTTTTCTTAGTTCTGATGGAGACATATTGGGCCTAGACGTCGGAAAAAATAAAAATAAATATTTATTTATTTTTACTTTGCATTTTGTATGAACTCATTCTACTATTAATAATTCATAAAGTTGTAGGTTGCCATAAAATAAAACCATTCATGGATTTTTAAAAGGGTATTAATATTTTGTTAAAAAGGGGTCTCTAACACGGACTATTAAAAAAGAGAAAATAAATGTTTAAGTATTTGGATCAGATCACACATAGAACGCAATATGAAAAATTAATTTTCTATTTTACATTGAGGTATCGGACCCGATCCGTCGCACTGAATTCTAGCTTGGTTAGATAATAATATTCGATATAATATTCATTACGATGTAGAGATGGTTGACCGTTTCGACCCACTTTGCAGGTCGTCTTCAGGGCTACAAAAGATACAAACATGTTGAAAATATAAAAATAAAATAAAAAATAAATATAAGTATATATAAATTACGAAGAAGTTGTCAGATACAGAAATAAAAGATAAAGAAAATAAATACATGATAAGAAAATAGATAAAAGAAAATAAATACATGAATGTTAACGAATAAATGAATGTTAACGAATAAATAGATTGAAAATTGAATAACTATTGTTACAGTAAAGTTAAAATATGGATAAGATAACATAATATAACTTTACTGTAACAATAGTTATTCAATTTTCAATCTATTTATTCGTTAACATTCATGTATTTATTTTCTTTTATCTATTTTCTTATCATGTATTTATTTTCTTTATCTTTTATTTCTGTATCTGACAACTTCTTCGTAATTTATATATACTTATATTTATTTTTTATTTTATTTTTATATTTTCAACATGTTTGAATCTTTTGTAGCCCTGAAGACGACCTGCAAAGTGGGTCGAAACGTCGGCAAAAATTAAAATTATTTATATATTTTAATTTTTTTTTATTTTTTTGGCCGCACCCTCGACTAATTCCTTCTCATAATATTCATTACATTTTGTCTTCTTAAAAAAGTAAAAATCAGTAAAAAAAATATTTAAACAGTACTGAAACCAAACTGTCAATAAACTACTTCATTATATTGAACCAAACAACACGTAATAATAAATCAGTGACGTCTATTTTAAGTTTACTGAATACGAAATATCTTCTCGTCAGTTGAAATATTTACAATGTATGAATTATACATTATACATTTTCTCCTATTTCTTCCTGAAACATTCTATTTTGAATTTTATTTTCTACTTTTCCTCTAAACTGAATGTATGAAATGTGTGGATATAAATTCGCAGGGATCGAAAAAAAAAATGTCTAAACATATCTCATTCATTGTGTTTGTTTTCAATAGCCTGAGAAAATAATATACGTCATTTGAAATATGCGCTTTTAATCGCTTCAATAAATATTTAGAAAGATGCGATCGTGAAATATTGGGGAAGGAAATAGTGAAAAAAAAAAGGTTTGTTAGCTTATCCCTTGTTACGTAGAAGTTAAAAGTGCATCTGTGATGCACTTACGTCATTTATGTTAATTTTACTTTGATTTACTACTATTTTATGGTTAACATTTAAATTTTTAACGATATTGATAACAGAACGTAAATTTCAGCTAATATTTGTGCGACTCAGTTTAAAAGCTATTTTATATTCAATGCCCATTATAAATTAAAAAATAACAAAATAAATGACAAAAATTAATTAAAATATTATTGCACTTAAAAACCAGAGATTTATGTCTCTCTAAATGTAATAAATAAATAACTAGTCAACATTTCACTGATTCAGGTATCATCAAGAATAAAAAATATTAATATATAAAGGATGAAAATAGCATTTATCCTATAAAATTAACATTATATAGCTAATAGAATGACGAACTCCAATTTCAACAATTTTGATTATTAATTTTAGTGAGAAAATTCATACCTTTTTTCACAGTTCTATATTTCAACACTGCAATCACATACTCTGGAATCAAGTTACTTAAAGTTTGTACAGATATTATAAAGTTCCCAACTAGAAACATCATTAAAATGATTTAACTCAAAAATGTTGAAATTGAAGTTAGTCAATCGGTCAACTGAAAGTTTCATATATACATGGTAATTATATTACTCAGTTTTTTATATAATCTCTCTATATATAAAAGTGAGATACAGTTCTTCTTGTATATTAGTTAAGCTGTACCAATTACCATACGGATAATAAGTGGCTAGTAAAATCTCTAAGGGGTTTAAAAAAATATAAATATAAAAATATGAAAGATTATGGCAAATTCTACAAAATTGAAGAAATGTCAAATCAATTTGAACGATATTTTCCAGGACAGAGTCATAATTTGAATAGAATATATATTTTTATGTTCCTATAGAAACGTGAAGTTATCCATACCACAAAACAAGACCGTTAAATGGTTAAAATTCATTGTAATATGCTAAAATCCCTATAAATCCTTAGCGGCATAAATTAAATAAAAAAAGAGGAATAGTTCAATAAAATTCATAATCTAAAACGAATATTTTTAAAAAGCTTTAAAAGGCCGCGTCATTTATAATTGGGCAAATTAAAACGGGATTACACGATTAAGATCAACATTGAACGACAGTGGATTACTTTATCAAATCAAGCGATTTATCGAAGTATAAAACATAATAATAAATAAGCTGGTTCGCTGCGCGCATCACCCAACTTTCTTTTACCACCCTCTTCTAAGCAGAAATAAGTATTTTCAGACAAAGGAGAAGTGAAAGTAAAAATTATAGAAGCTATATTTATTTATATTTCATTGTGGGTATTTTTATTTGTATAAGTACCTATTATATATACAAATTTTAATATTTATATCGCTGCAATCTACACGATTAAATATTAATTAATACCAACAACCGCATTTATGAAAACCGCATATTTATATTTATATAATATTGTCAGAGTTCGTGTGAGCTCGGGTGCGCTCGTATTCCTTTGGTTCCACAATTACAACTATTCTCCGTTTACGATCTCTTATTTCTCCTTTAGTTATTAATCAAATTCTTTCATATTTTATATTTAACAATCTTTTATATTACAAATTATTGCGAAACGATCAACTATTAAAAAAAAAAAAATAGATGTACTTTAGAGGAAGCTAATATTGAAAATTAGCCATTTTAAGCACTGTTAAAGAACATCAATGAGAATAAAACCTACATTATTTTGAAAACTGCTTAATACAGTCGTTAAACCGTTTTTGAGAAAATCCTAAAAATATGTTAAATCGAGTATATGAAATGTCACTTCCGGTAAATCGATTTTAACGAAAAACTTGCAGTCCCATCTATTGTACATACATAAATCTTAAATATGTAATTTCACTTTCATACGACTTCTCATTTTTGAGCTAGACCTATCGCATACATACGCACACACAGACCATTTTGCGGGACTTGGTTATTTGAACTCAGGAAACTTCAAAACATGTATTTTCGTTGAAAACTAAGATTCGAAAATTTTCACGATCGCAATACTTTCCCTTACTATATATTTCATATATAGGTAAGTGAAAAAAAAAATAGATTTAAGACAAGAAAGTAGACCGATGGTCAATAAAAAATAAATAAATATAACTAAATTTCACTCACTTGATAAAAAAAAATATGTAAGTAGAGAATCCATGGAGGTATGAGCACTCACCTGAAAAATAAAAAAAAGTAATTAATAAAATATTTATTTATGGTAATTTTAAGTAAATTATAAACACCAAATAATGAATTTTTAAAAGGTAGGGTTGCATTTTAACTAATAGTTTAAGACACAATAATATATTTTTTTATTTATTTATTGAGTAATATCCTGTCACGTGGTCAATAATCATAGTGACCTAAGACAGAAAATTTAAAATAAAAAGAAGCAAAAGAACAACTAAATAATAATAAAAATTATATTAAATAAATAAAAATAAAATAACTTAAAATTAAGTAAATTTAAAAACAGACATTCCTATATAAATTAAATTATCAGATTAATTTTCTCAAATAATATTTTAGTATAAATATATGGAATCCAAGTGATCAGTATAATAATTTGAGTATTTGGTTATTGCCAGTTGGTATATAATTGATAGTAAATATATAATTTTGAATAACGATTTGATATTAAAATACATAAAAAAAAAAATCCAGAAAATATAAAAACGCATAAAGATCCAGGGACACCAGGTAATTTTTTGTTACAAATTTTTTAGTAATAAAATTAAGAATGGGCGAGATCAGAAGTAATTTATAATATTTAAGAATGTAAAAACTGGACACTTATTTAAAATAAATTACAGAAGCTATGGTTTTTATAAATCAAATATTAGCCATGTTAATTGAATAAATTTAAATTTTTAAACATATCTTGATGTCTAAACCTTACACCAAGTAAAGTCAATTAATTTAATAACATCAAATAAAATAGGCAATACATTTCATTCCGACAAATGAACAAATATATCTCTTTTGCAACAATATTTATTTTTCAAAAGCAATACATATTTAAACAAATACATATAGATTAATATTCTCGGAAAGAAATAAATTTTAAAAAGGTGGTCCAAGTTATAAAATAAATAATCATCTTCCATAGTAATAATAGATTGTAATTTTCTTAAATATTTTATTATAGTTTTAATTGTTCGTCTGTTGTGAAAATGGATAGGAATCTGTCAAACGAGTTGAAAGGTTTAGATTTTTTTTTTTAATTTTAAATGTCATGATTTCATCTTTAGTTTATTTCGGATAACAGACTCTTATAGGAAAAAGAATCTTCTGCCTTATATACCAAAGATTAACCGAGTTGGTGGGGGTAAGATTAAACAAAACGAAAGGAGATTATCCTAAATAGTTTAGAAAGATTTATTATATTTTATCTGTTTGTTGAAAGGATAATATTTTAATTTTATTACAGGCGGTACCTTGTTATTCACAGAACAAACTAAAATGAAGGACTTTTATTCTTTATATCATTAACTCGCGTGAACCAGCACGTTTTAGATTAGATAATTCAAATTAGCGCCAACGAATTCCTTTATGATTTTTCTATATTATTTGACAAAAATACCATTATAATAATAAGGCTTAGCGAACCCGAAGGTTCGATGCCGATATCACCAATTGCTGTCTACATACTTCCATCCACCACAGTTTAAACCCAACCCCGTCAGGTCAGCATTTACGAAATACTCCCACCTTCGCTTTGGTCTAACTCTCAATTATATTCACCGTGTACAGCCTACATAATTTGGCGTAGTCTAGCCATATAAATTCTCCGGTTGAGAATATTTTACAAAATTATAATTTTTTTTTTCCTAAGGCGTTGTTCATTTCTTAATGTAACGTTTCGCATTAGTAAAGAGTCGTAAAAAATATAATAGTTGAATAATTTTACAACAGAAAAATAGCAACCATTTCTAGTATAAATCATGCATATACATTTAAATAAATAATAAAATAAATAAATTGTGGGTTGATGGTTGACTGTAGTGAATAATTGAAGAATGGTTGGGGGTAATCAGCCAAAATTTTTCATTTTGACTGATCACTGCAACCACCTTCTCTTCTAAAATAAATGTTTTGTTTTTTTAAGATTCAGAACATAAAAATATTTAAAACTTTTTCTTTTTTTAACTTGTAAAAATGATACTTATATACCAAGTATTGACATTTGGACTTTCATTAGTCAAAATTTTATATATTTATTATATTTGTGCTAAAAGTAAATTATTTTATTCTGCGACAACAAAAATTACTCTGCTACTATGGACAATAGCAGATGGAAATAAAATATGAAATAATAATATAAATAAATAAATATAAAAAGAAATAATCAGTATTTATGCTCAATTTACTCTTAGATGTAGTGATATTCTATATACCTCTATTTTTATATTGAAACAATTAACTACAATTAAACATAAATAAAATTATTCCTCAGAAATAGTTTTTGTTTTTAATTTATAAATTACTTTTTTGAAGGAGAGTATAAAAGACACATCTATCGATTATTAAACTGCAATCGAATTCATTCATGTCTTAGTCAAGCGTCATCGAATCATTTTATCAGATAATACCAAATAATAATATAACTAATCAGAAAATTATCGCTAACTGATTTCATAATCTGACTGATAATGGATAGGGAAGTTTGATTAATTTTAACTGAAAACCTTGCGGTCTTTTTTTTTTTTTTTTATGATGTGCAATACAATGATTGAGGAAAACATTAATTAATTTTTGAATGATGAATTGTATATGGGTTCTTTAATATGTGATATTTCTATTTCGGATGTTTTATAAATTTTTATTAATTTGCATATTTCTAGTAACATTAATTGCAATCATATTTCTAGTAACATAAATGCTGGTTATCTAATGAATGACATGTTAGATGAAAAGCTGATTAAAGTATATTAATTTATTTTATCATGTTCAATAATAACTCGGTGTAATATTAAAAAAAAAAATAGCCTGGACTCAAAATTTTAAGTTACTTTTTAAAATACGTGTAATTCAAAAATAAAATTTAAAAAAATCATTCGCATGCGGTTGTTATCTGTGACTACTGGATCGATTCTTTTGAGATTTAGTATCTAAGTCAGAGGTCACTCCTTGATGATATTTTTAACACGATATTATCATTTTGTTTTAAAATTTGGATCGAAAAAAAGTTTATTTCTAAAGAATGTAGCGCTAAAACGATTTATACGAAACTTTTCTCCCGAAAGTCTTTTAAATTTATGTTTTTTTTTCCGAAAAGAAATACTTGGTGCAGAGATAAGGTGGTTTGAACTGTAAATGTAGTTTTCTCCAGAAATGGAAAAGAAAGGGGTTTTTAATAATTATCAGCGTTTTTATTCCATAATTCCAATTAACAGTACATGTTATACACTATATGTTAACCTAAGAAATTTATTTGTTTTCATTCAGCTTCAAATCTATGATTCTAAGTTTATTGATGGTATCATCATACAAGCTATAATCGAAACTGTATATGACTCAGAGTAAAATGAATACGGAATAAATTCCTGCAGATATAGTTTTAGAAATCAACAACTCTCCGTGATTTACCCGACCTTCATATGCTTTTAGATTCGCAAAAAAAAAAAAAAAAAAAATGAATATATAAAATAAATATAAGTATACAAAAGGACAAACTGAACATTGAGACATGAAGGCCAGGATTCTATTTTAGTCCTGCAGATTTTAATATTCATCGATCTGATCCTTTAGAATGTTAATTATAGTTGTGTCTTCTCTGACCAATTATGTAAATATCCTAGGAAGATTTATTCCGGATTATTAGAGTTGCAAATACGAAACTATTTCTGTTATTGGTTACACAATCGGAAGGCGTGTATCTAGGTAATACACAGCATGCATACAAGGCCATTCGTGGGTACGTTTGTAAGTAATTCAGTTAAGTATTTATTAATATACAAGACCATACTGAAAACTATCTGGATTTGCGGACTTAAACTGTGGGGGGACAACTAAATTTTCGATCATCAAACGCATCCAATGTTTCCAATCTAAAGTCCTCCGTATAATAGTCAATGCTCCTTATTATGTCACGAACAAAACCTTACTTCATGACCTTTAAATCCCTTATGTCCTTGACGTTATTCTATCTCGATTCTCAAATTTTCACCTGAATCTAATCCACCAACCTAAATCCTTAGAACAATCCTTATCCAGTTCGTCATCTCTGCAATCCTCCTCGATGGTTGAAACGGCAGTGGCCTCGAGACCTTTTGTAAAGATGTCAGGGAGTTCTGGCAATGGTCAGCCTCTCCACTTTAGTCATGAGTGTCTGTGGCTTTAGTGCCCACTCTCAGTCTCCACTGGACTCTAATAATCTCTTAGAGTCTCGTTTTGTCTTTCACAGCTGGGGGAAAGCGCTGGACTCGGAGTTCCCTTGGCTGATTGTAAATATTGTAATCAAGTATGAATGTTTTTTTTTTAATCTATTTTTTATCCATTTATTTATTTTACTTATAATTTATTTAATTTGCTACGCATTTCTGTATTTTATTTAATTTTGACTTCAAGTTTTTCTTTGGTTTTATAGTGTTTGCATTTGTTATATAGATATATATTTTTTTATTGTATTTTATATATGATATGAATGTGCCTCACTATTTCTCAATAAAAAAAAAATGTTATGTATTGGTATGTATGTTAACTTCGCAAATAGCAAAAAAAAAAAGGAGAAAAACAGGAACAACGCGAAACGTGACTAAGATAAAAAAGTGATACGTTGTCACAACGCACCTCGACCACACATTGTGACATTTGAAGGAAGTCCGATAATATTATCGCTACAAGGGCAAAAACAACATTAAATTAAATCTATCATAATAAATAAAAAAGGGAATGTAAACAAGAAATTCGATTCCACGAAATGTTTTTGTTTTGTTTTTACTAGAAATAATCGTAGATGACAAAATACTAAATGAAATGTAATAAATTGTTACTGTTAATGCAAAAGGTCATGTGTAAATATTTTTCATGTTTATTCTATTTCGAAGCTGACCGTTGCAGTCTCTAACTGATAAAGGTAGTCTGCTACTAGAGAAATTAACAAAGAGAAATTAAATACGAAATTATACAACTAAATCAAAGAGAGATAGATAATCAGTTTTTATGCTGTTATGTAAAAAACTAATTAATTTTTACATACGATTTTTCGCCATTAGATTAGATGCCATTAGGGAGGTAATGCGTACCGAGAAAGGGTTGGATCTGGGTGGGACAACATCCGTGTTGGGCTATGCTGATGATCTGGTACTGTTAAGCGAAGACGTTGAAACTATAAAACTAAATATGACAACGTTAATGAAAGCCGGTAAAAAACTAGGACTCGAAATAAACATGGATAAAACAAAATATATGGTTAGCTGCAAAAATGGCGATACTACTGGGGATATCGATATAGATGGTAATATGTTTGAACAGGTAGATAAATTTAGGTATCTAGGTTCTATGATATTCTTTATGGATGCGAAACTTGACTGCTTACATTAAGGGATGAGCAGCGTCTTAAGGTTTTTGAAAATAAAGTATTGCGTAGAATATTCGGACCGAAGAAGGATGAGTTAACCAGAGAGTTCAGACAGTTGCACAACGCCGAATTGTGTGAACTGTATCCGGGTAATATAATTGAGGTAATTTCATCGCGGCGAATCAAAAGGGCTTGTAAAGTTGTTGTGCTTAGTAACGAGAGAATTACTAAAAGGTTAATATTTGCTGTGCCGAATGGTAAGTGTCCGAAGGGTAGACCGAAGCGAAGATGGGAAGATTGCATTAAGGCCGATCTGAAAGGACTGGGTTTGGACGGCGAACGGTGGAGAGAGGTGTGTAATAAGATTGGTGGTGTCGGCATCGAACCTTCGGGTTCGCTAAGCCTTTTATTATTATTATTATTATACGATTTTTCGCACAAACAGTTGTAATATGTCGTTCTTAATTGAAATAAATTAACTCTAGCATTAATCAACCTCGCCTCTGGCTCTAGTAAAAACCGATTTAGAAAAATAAAGTTCCAAAAATTGTAATATAAGAATTTCACTTTTTGTTTACAATAATAGTACGATAAACTAAATAGACTTAATTTTTGTAAGGAATAAAAATGTTAACAGGTATTTTAAAAAATATAAAAGGAATGGAAGTTTCATTAAATTTTTTGAAAAAACAAAGGATCGTATTGAAAATAAATTTTTTTTTAAATATTTCTATTTATTTATTTCTGCCATTTGCACCTAGCATATTTGATATATTATTGGTTAGTTGTGAGTTTTCTTGGTTAGTTTCATTTTGTATTTATTGTAGTAGATCCTTCGGCCATTTCATTTTTAATCTGGGTCGATCAGGTAAGAGGGAGCAGTAAATAGAAAGGACTAATGGATTGAAGTGATTTAGAGTTCAAGAGTGTATTTGCCGTGGATGTAAGATTTTACTGTTCGGATGCTCAAGTCGTTTTCTATAGTGTTATTTGAAATGTACCTAGGTGCGGTTGTATTTTGTTAATGTGTGTTTGTTTTGCCGAACCCCAAAGTTCTGCTCCGTATGTCCAAATTGGTCTCAGTATGATGTTGTACATCAGTAGCTTGTTTCGTAAGTTAAGTGAAGATCTCTAGTCCAGAAGATTTGAGAGTTGGCTATATCGTCAAGTCAGTTCTTGTCTTTTTAATTTAGTATGTATGTTCCAGGTAAGCCTTTTGTCTTAGTAGAGTCCGAGGTACTATTTTTAATACTATTTTTAAATAAATGATTGCATCATTGGATTAATTAGATATTTTTATCAACTTTTTTGATTTCTGAAGAAAATCGATTAGGTTTCAATTTGAAAATAAGCAGCTTCGATTAAGCATAAAACTTATAACTAAAATCTTACTAATAAAGTAACATTCCTGGTTTGTGTATTCAGGGAATAATGACAATATTTTATCAAACCAAAATATCTTTCTATGTTATTTTTATTTTTTTTATTAAAGAAATTTACAACTTTAATTAATAATAAATACAACAAGTAAAATTACATGAACAACATGAAGAGAAACTACCCATTGGTAGTACTCCAATTATATTTCTATATTAGAAGGTCCCGAGGCCATCTTCTTTTCAGACGTCTCGGAGGGTTATCAGGAATAGAAGAGGAAGCAAGGTTGGAAACGAGAGGGTTCGGATGGTTCGGAAGTTTATTATGAAAGGACAGGTATCTGGATTGAGCTAAATCGGAAACATATAGTACATTAAGGTGGTTATGGATGATTTTATTTGTGACAAAGTAGGGAACATTGAGAACTTTACGAAGGATTTTGGATTGTAAGGATTAGATAAAAGAGGAATTTGATGGTTTAGTGGAGCCCCAAAGCTCGATTCCGTAAGTCAAAATAGGCCTTATTATAGTAATATATATAAATCTTTTGTAAATAGTTGGATGTTTAGAGCGTTTGTCTAGTAAGTGCTGGAGTAGTCGGAAATGTCGGGCGGTTTCTAGTCGTTTCAGTCTTGTACGGGGATTCCAAGTGAGTCGTTGGTCAAGGTGGAGTCCTAGGTATCGGATTTGGTCAACATGGATAAGTGGGATATTGTTAAAGGATACTGTAGGACAGGAAGTCATAGGTTTACGACGAAGGGTAAAGGTAATTTGATGAGATTTATTTGAGTTTATTCTAATCCTCCAGTTTTCACACCATTTTTCAAGACATGTGATGTTATGTTATTTTTAATTTTTAAATGTTATATTTTTCATAATTTAAACAATTTGTTGTGGGCTCGTGGTTAGGTTTGGATAAATAATGTTCGTTGTGAATGCAACAGTTGCTTTCATGGCAGCTACTGTCGTAGTAACGGGAATTAATTTATTAAATAAAGCGTCGACCTAGAGCTATATATTTCGCAGACAAATCATCACTAGAGATAGCAATCGAACTGAATGAGGAAATCAATCATCAGTACGTCACTCATCCCTTCAATCCAGCCTATTGTAGTTGGACCCTTCCAGTAACATATTGTCCCGCAACCCTTCGAAGCATTGGTTCCGTCTATCATCGCCAAATATCTCTCCTCTCGCCCAGAACATTTCCCACAATATTTCGATGGGGGAGGAGGTTTATTCTTCCGTATCATCTATATCAGAAATAATGTCTTAATTAAAGCGTTTCATATATAGGTTCAATGCTTCGATTTCGGGGCAGATGTGCCCATTTAAAATCGTTCCTATATGGGAAGTTTCAGGGATTTAGAAGATAGAACAGTTTTTTTTCTCTATAATAAAAAGAAAACAAGTATTCTGGTTCTATTATTTATTATACGAAATTATTAATGATGAATGACGTACTAAGACTATAATTTGCTGATTAAAAAACTAATAAATCTTCATGAACTTGTTTACAACGTTAGTCTTTTATTTAAATTTTAATTATACATCACTTTGTAATTTTTTTTTGTTTATTATTTTCAATAATGAACCATTGTGATCGAGCAAAAATTGGGCATTTTCTCCGTAACTACTGGACCCATTTATTCCAAATTTGGCTTTAAAATCAGAGGTCACCCGAGGATGATCCTCCTTCATTCACATTTCTGTCCGACTTTTCTTTTCAAGATGGTGACCGAAAAACCTGCGTTGTTATAGACTGTCGCGCCTTAATGAATGTATGGATTTCAATGAAACTTCGCTAAAGTCTTATTCCCGATGCCCATTAAATTTATCTATATAACATACTTTACGAAAAAAAGTTGGAAAAAAAGTTAGGAGGGATGGTAAAATTATATTCCGAATAACTCAAAAAGTACACACTTCTTTGTCGATATGGTGATAAGATGTTTCAAAGCTATTTATATATCCTAAAAATTGAACAAAGTTTCATCGAAATTAAAGAACTATTATTAAAGATATCGCGATTTTAAAATATTTTAGGTTTATTATTTCCAATAACGAACCATTGTGATCGAACAAAAAATTCAAAAACGTAACCCCCTCTATTTTTTTAGAGCTTGTATATTGAGAAATTTTACAATATGTCTCAAAGGATATTTATAATCGTGTTCAGACATCGCATTTACACTCTAGGTACAATAAATAGAAATAAATTAAACATAAAAATAATATATATGTATATGTATATATACACAAGAAATAAGAATAAAATAACATAAAAATAAATAAATAAAAACACATACATACCTATATACACTAACTTTGTGGCAGACAAATGTAAATATAATTCTTATTATACATATGTATTATTCTTAGGGGATTAAACGTAGTATAAAAAGTTTACTTGTCTTCTTATTTTTTAAATATATAGTATTAATTGTCCCTCTGAAAAGGCCTAAATATAATATTTTGACTGAATCGGACTTAAATATTCTATTAAAATTGTATTCGATAGAGAAGGACTGGGTAATTAAATAAATACTAAAAACACTCCAAGTCCATATTTTATTAATGGAGAGTGTTTCAAAATTGTTTATACATTTTTTTATCTGTTACTTTTAAATACTTTCTATCTATTAAAAACAACCCTAAAAAAGATCATGTATAGTAACCACAAACATTAAAATAAGAAGCCCTTTTTTTTTTTTAATTTTTTTTTTTTTTTTATTAAACATATAGTTTTTGCAAAGGCGAAGTTTTTCTGTTATTGGTTTTAAAGTTTTTCCCAATTTAAATATGCAACTATATCATTCTCTCAGAAATTTTGATCAGGGGAGGGGGACTTAAAATACAAAAGGAATGGAAATTTCATTAAATTTCTTGAAAAACAAAGGATATTATTGAAAAGAAATTTATTTTTGCACCATTTTTTAAAACATGTAGATATATTTTTTAAAATAAATAATTGCATCATTGAATTCATTAGACATTTTAATAAACTTTAAAATTTATTAGCGGAGAGCCTATGCGAAACCACTTCTGGACCACTTATAAAAATCAAAAGTTTTTTTAATGAATTTTTATGCCGATGAAGATATTATCTTATTTATAGCTTTATTGTTAAGAAGGGCGTATTAGCTTTAAAAACGAATGAATAAAATAAAAATATGTTCTCGAATAATGAGGAGATAGTTTCACTATGAACACCAACTCAATTGAAGGTTACTATCTTTATAGAGGCTGGGTGAGCCCATGGATGTTCTTTAACGCCGGAGTCGATTTACCGTTAATATCATAAAATGATTAAATTATCTGTCTGCGGAAATGAATTTAATAAAACAATAAAAAAATATGGATAACAACATATATCGTCATTGAACGATGTTGTTTTTCCTATTATTATTATATCGCTTTTGATAATAGAATATTTAATAAGATTGTGAATTAAAAAAACAAAAATTGAAAACATAATGAGGAAGTGCCTCAAGATAAGACAAAGTAATCATAATTGATTTCCTCTTCATGTTGCTATCAATATTTTCGTTCGGAATAGATTCGATACATCGATAATGGATATCGAAGTAGAGGGAATGGGTTGTTGATTGGTGAGAGGACGAGGGGCTGGATCAAACCAGTTTCAATTGGGATCCAATTGTGAGCAATCCCATTGGAGGGCCGGTTCTCCATCCTTCTCCTTCTAGACCAATTGGAAGTGCCAGGATCAAATTCTTTAACAGTTATTGATGTGTTTTGACACAACGAGGTTCAACACTCAATTTAATTTATATAAAAATAATCTTAAATCTTTCTATGAATAAAATTCCTCATAATCAAAAATTTAGATTAAGACTTACTTAATTTGGGAAAAAAGATTAATTTCTAGCCGATGCCTATCTTAAACAAAAAATTATTTCGCTATGTAAAAAATAAGCAAACAATTTATGAAAAAAAAAACTAAAGTTCGAGTCAGGGTTTAAACATTGATAGATCTTTTATTTTAACTGTTTCTTAGTTCGAAGTAACTATTTAGTAAAAAAAAAAAATGAAATTATAGTTCGAAAGAAAGTTCTAAATGAAGTTTGAAACTTTAACTGAGCAATACACAGGCTTAAATTAAAGATATAATTATCTTGAGTCAATGCTTGATTTGATATTATATAAAAATGCCAACCATATCGGAACTGATTGAAAATAAAAATTAACTTTTCATTACAATGCGATGTTCATATTTTAAAAATTTCCTAAAAAAAGAAAATTTCATAGAGGAGAGGGGCTTTACGCATTACACAAACATTAAATAATATGATTAATTAAAAATTAAGAATAAATTCAGTTTACATATCTCTAATTTATCCCTTTCACAAAGATTATGAAATTTAATAAATCTGGTATGAGAACAAATTTAAAAAATATTACCTATAACTACCACGGCTTAAATAGTCTTTCACATAGTTTCTTTACTAACATTGAGGTATTTATTATTGTGTTGAGACTTTCTGGTGGATTGTTCCGAGATACATAGTCCGCCTATCTTAATCTCCTCACCTAAATTTCATGAGATATTGATTGACAAGTTCCTATAAGCAGCTCTTTAATGTATATTCAGATCCCAAATAGCTCTGGTTAGCGAGTATTTTTATCTCGAATCTTACAATATCTTTTTCTTGGTTACTGGTTAGTGTCGAGGTCTCACAGCCATATATTAGAACTGGCTTTATCATAGCATTGAATATTCATAATTTGAAATTAATTGAGATTTTTCAGAGTTTCTAATACTATTGAAAGAAAAAATAAAGTTATATATTTAATAGTTGACCGTTGCATAATAAAGGAAGGAGATGTGTTGGTGGTCATAAATATGCTAAATATTATGTAACTTCCACAATTCTTTATCTTTTTGTATCTTGTCCGTTCTAGCCCTGAGGAAGACCTGCAAAGTCGGGTCGAAACGTTTGCTTTTAATAAAATAATTTTGCCACTATTTAGCCTATTTATGACCGCCACCCTGGACCATCTCTTTTCTTTAAAAAATAAAGTTATGTTTGGTTTGTTATGCACTGTTCTATTTCTCTTGGTCATTCGTTGTGGAGCAGTTTATGTATATTATGCTTCTTATCAGGTATGATATATATTGAAATCTATAATGTCTATAATTTGAGCACGAGAGTATTAATCTCGTTTATGAGCAGTTTAAAAAAAAGTAACATTTTGTTTTTACTGTTAATAATTCAATAAAGATAAATTTGCCAGGTGAACGCGTGTATATTTTAGATGTTGTACCTATAAATAAAGCTCAATAGGAAGCAATACAATAAATTGACTAACAAATCATGAATATAGATGGCCGTGGGGGAGAACCGAGTTAGTATCATTTGTTATCGTCCTGGCCGTGCCTGCCTCCGTCGCGACCTCTATCTTCGCCTAGTTGAATCTAACTGGAATAGGTCAGGGCATCAGGGCGTTCTCAATTGATCTATTAAAAACAAGAATATAAACTTCTAATATTATATTTTTTATTTTATTTATTTAATCTTTATTCGTTTTGAAAGAAGAGCCCATACAAATACATTCTATCTTTGTATTATAAACATTACTATCCTTACGGTAATACTATATTTTTTCTTGGTTATGCTACATTATAAAAATTATAAAAGAATTAAGTATAACTTACAAATCATAATTGGTAAAAACTCAAACAATTAAAATAAAGCATAATAATTATCAATAAATACATTTTATCTTTTAAGTATTAATATTAAATCATATTTGAAAATTAAATAACAGTTTATTTACACATACAAAAGAAACAAGACCGGGGCAGATTACATGCCGAAATCCAATCTACATTTTCGCTTAAATATTCAAAGAATAATATTTGAGATTACCCCATCAATTCTCCGTAATTAGATATATTAGAGATAAGAAATGTAATTTTCTCATATCATCTATAGTTAGTTTTTTATTTTTTTTTTCCTTTATTGAGTATTATAACAATCTGTCTGTTGGACATTGGTTATAGTGTGGTAGGATGACATTCACACTATATGTACAAAAAAAAAAAAAATAAATAGAACAAAATAATAATCAAAAGTATATACAATAGACAATAAAATAAAATAACCTAAAAAATAAGAAAAATAAAACTAAGAAAAAAAAACACATGCATGCCTATATACAATCAGGCGAGGGAACTCCAGGAGAACCCTGTGCTACTCTCCCAACCGCGTCACTGGTACTAAAGCCAGCGGAGATTGGTCGAGACCACTTTAGCCACATACACTCATGTCTTGAGTGGAGAATCTGGCCATTGCCAGAACTCCAATTTATACAATCTACAAAAGGTTGCGAGGCCACTGCCGTTTCAACCTTCTTGGAGGATTATAGGGATGGGAGGTGCTTGATAGGGATTGTGCAAGAAGATTTGGGTGGTAAGTAAGGTTCTGGTGAAATTTGGAGAATTTTTCTGGGATAAGGTCTAGGACAAATGGGATGTTGAGGTCATGATGTAGGGTTTTGTTGGTTAGATAGAAAGGGGCATCGACTATTGTTCGAAGGACTTTAGACTGGAAGGATTGGATGCGCTTGATGTTAGAAAATTTTGCTGATCCCCACAGTTCTAGTCCGTAAGTCCAAATAGGTTTCAGTATTGTCTTGTAGATCAGTAGCTTGTTTTCAATGGAAAGTTTAGATTTTCTGCTTAGTAGTCGGTATAGTTGGCTGTATCATCGGTTGAGTACTTGTCTTTTGAGTCTAGTATGCGGGTTCCAAGTTAGTCTTCGGTCTAAATGAAAGCCAAGATACCGGACTGTGTCTGAGTAAGGAAGCTGGATGGAATTAAAGAGTACTGGTGGACAGGAATTGTTGAAGTGTTGCCTAAAATCGGTCTTGGTCTTGCACTTTGCAGACCAAGACCAAGAGCAAGGCCGCTTAAGTGTTGCAAGACGAAGACCAAGACTGGTAAAAAAATCAATTGTTTTAATAAAATTTAAGGCAAAATAGTTACTAATACTTCACAATCTTAGTTATTATATGTAATTAATTGTTATAACCAATATACATTTGCATTTAACTGATTTAACCTCTAACATCTAATCTTTCATTCAGGCTTAGTTAGGTTTCTCCTATCTAAAAAATTACAATAATATCTCTATAATAATAAGCTAATAAGTAACTGCAAGACTGATGCGAGATTCCTGCGCAAGACCAAGACGTCTCCGTCTTGCATTTGGGCAACACTAAAGTGGCATGCTAAAATATTTCATCTCATTAAAATTTCCCATACCCTGGTAAATTCTTACTCTCAAGGAATTGTATATTGGGCACTTAAATAAAACATGATAAAGAGTCTCTTTTTTTTCTTAGTGATGCACATTTTGCACTCATGTTGTGGAGTGATTTTTATAATTTTATTGTTAACTGAGACTTTAATCATGTATTTTCTCGAGAGATGAATCTGCATTAATAATTTGGTATATTTGAAATTAGCCTGCATCAAAAAATACTGGCAGATCTGATCATTGTTAAAAGAAAGTTTCAAAGGCTCACTATAAGCTGAGCTAAGTTCTAATATAATATTGCATTATTACAATTCTATGTTATCGAAACATTTCGCGTATATTATTTAAGTTAACATCTAGTATCCCTTTGAAAAATATGGTGTATGTAGAAAAGATAATTATCACAAATAAAAAAATTGAAATAAACATAATGAACATAATGTTTTCGTATATTGGTCTTTTATCGTAGGTACAAAACCCGAACGTTTAGAAACGATAAGTGTCGTAGCCATAGGTTTAGTTTTTTGTTTTCTTCTTGATATGTGTGCCCATTTCATGCCTTTGTCATGTGTCAGTCCAAGATAGTGAACTTTGTCTTTCTGAGAAATTTCGACATTGTCGAGGTAAATAGGAGGCCAAGTTTCAAGTCTGATAGTAAAAGTATAGTATTTAATTTATTATATGTATATTCCCTATGTAAAAAATAAGGAAATTATATATGGCCATGTTTTAATTTTTAATTAATTAATTTTATTTACTACTTACTAAATTTTATTTCAATTAAAAACAAAATGAGAAAAAAACAGCTAATAATGCTTTTCACTTGAACCTCAAAACATTTTTTCCTATTTTATTTTTTGTTCTTGATATTTTATATTAAACGTTTAACAAAAATAAAAAAAATGATTAGGTAGAAAAAATAAATAGTATTAGGATAATAGATAATATAAATATCTTATAAAAAAAGTAATAAATAAAATATATAAATAGGAATAAATGTCCAAAACCCACGCTACTACCTACGCAGTTTATATCTGGAAATTCCACCCTCTTAGGAATTCTTAACCTATCTTAATCGGATCTCTATCCTGTTTTCTTTTCAGTTCTCGGCTGGGAGGCGCCTCCGTTATAAGTCTCTACATTCCTGACTTATTTATTTCAAAAGGACTAAGTAAATAACACCTGGCAAAAAACAAAAAAAAAAAAATAAGCAAGGACATCTTTAAAAGCTGAACAAACAAGAAGTTCGGTGCGCTTATCAAGGTCGTTTAAACTATATAGAATGAATAATACATTATGATATATATTTACGGTATAATTAATAAAAAATGAAAAAATATATCAAAACGAAAGATTTTATTTTTTATAGCTACAATAGAGCTAAATTATCCAATACATTTTTTAAAATTAAAATTGAGATAAATCTTTTCCTCTAATATATTTTCGTTGAATATATATCTTTTCTATATTATAAATCTTAACTAATGTTGCCCAAAATCGGTCTAAGTCTTGCACTTTGCAAGACCAAGACCAAGGCCGCCTAATTGTTGCAAGACTATGACCAGAACTGGTAAAAAAAAATCAATTTTTTAAATAAAAATTAAGGCAAAATAGTTACTAATACTCAACAATTTTAGTTACTATATGTCAATAATTGGTATAACCAATATACTTTTGCATTTAACTCCTATAATTTTTCATTTTGGCTTAGTTAGATTTCTCCTATCTAAAAAACTACAGTAATATCTCTATAGTAATAAGCTAATAAGTAACTGCGGGACTGTCGCGACAGAATTGAACTCAATTAAATAATTAACTCTTGAGGGTAGCTCAGTGGATAAGGCACTGACTTCATAAACTGAAGGTCCTGGGTTCTAGTTCGGTTGAAGGGAGATAATATTTATTCTGTAACATCATCCGTGGATTGATCCAATGACACTCCTGGACCACACCCAGCGTCTATAAAATGAACGCTCTTAATAAAACTTGGTGGTTGAGCGTAATAACGGTCAAATCATCTTGCACAACCGTTGAGTACAAAACTTTACTTCCTTACTTATGAATGAATTCAAGAATAATTTTTTTCTTTTTTTTTTTTAATAATTCGCCAGTAATCGATTTTTTACTACTTATTTATTTACAAGCCGGTAAAGAACTAGGACTCGAAATAAACGTGGATAAAACAAAATATATGATTAGCTGCAAAAATGGCGATACTACTGGTGATATCGATATAGATGGTAATATGTTTGAACAGGTAGATAAATTTAGGTATCTAGGTTCTACGATAACTAGAAAAAACGAAATTGAAGAAGAGATTAAGGTTAGAGTAAAGGCGGGGAATGCTTGTTATTTTTCTGTGACAAAACTACTTAGTTCGCGCCTCTTGTCCCGAAACTTAAAAATTAGAATCTATAAAACAATTATCTTGCCTACAGTTCTTTATGGATGCGAATCTTGGCTGCTTACATTAAGGGATGAGCAGCGTCTTAGGGTTTTTGAAAATAAAGTATTGCGTAGAATATTCGGACCGAAGAAGGATGAGTTAACCGGAGAGTTCAGACGGTTACACAACGCCGAATTGCGTGAGCTGTGTTGTGTGTTGTGTGGTTTAGTAACGAGAGAATTCCTAAAAGGTTAATATTTGCTGTGCCGAATGGTAAGCGTCCGAGGGGTAGACCGAAGCGAAGGTGGGAAGATTGCATTAAAGCCGATCTGAAGGGACTGGGTTTGACGGCGAACGGTGGAGGGAGGTGTGTAACAAGAGATTGGTGGTGTCGGCATCGAACCTTCGGGTTCGCTAAGCCTTATTATTATTATTATTATTATTATTATTTTACAATACCTGCTATTTTATTTTATTTAGTTGTAACTAAAAACATTTTGACATTTCACCAAAATCCGGCTTGGTAGAGATCAGACTAAGTCCCACCTGGCAAGGTGGCTTAGAGAACACCTGAAATAGTCTCATAAAACATTAACCACCCCGACGCACGACCACTTTCTTATCGGGATGAATTATTCAACACGAGTTCGCCCGGATCAATCCAGTCCGTTAAAGCTTACGGAAGCGAATCACGATCGTAGAACAACGAAGGTATGTTAGGCTCAGGATACCTGTGTAGTTCACTAAAGACACGTTCGATTTAATGAGCGAAATATCAAGTCAATTTAAGAAGAAAATTTATCAGTTTAATTCAAGTTTCTTTGTTCTCCTGACAGAAAAAAAGTGAAAATTTGACCTCAGTGATTTAAGTCGGATTACTATATTATACGGGTTACTATATATTACTATATTATTTTACCAATCTTCAATGTACAAAGATCAAACTTTACCATGATAGAATAACATTGAAAACTTTTTATCACGTTTTCATCTTTGATCCGTTCATATAATAAGAATTAGTGGAAATTCCATGAGGTTTTATTTTACGATATAAAAATTTAGATAAATCTGTTTGTTCCTTGACCCGTTTCGTTTGCTCAGCAAAATATTTACGAAGATGCCACCCAAGCATTTTCATTGGTTAATTGCAATCGATATGAGATAATGGCGCTCTAAAGGTTATCGATAGAAAATAATATATCCTTTAAATGTTGTTTCAGTTCCTGTATTTAAATTTATATTATATTAAAGTTATTAAATTAAAAATGTCTTTCAAATAACAATTTTTTATTATTATTTTATTTATTTATTTTTTCTTAACTCAATCAATAAGGTATGAGACTCCAATTCACCTGTGCTAGATAATTTAATTGGTAGACTAAATAAATACGAATAATTTCTACAACAGATAACACTGAGATTAGTAGATCTTGGGGTACCCCCACTATAAAAGGGTTATAATATTGAGTTAAAGTAGATTTGTAATTTAATAGTAAGAATAAAATATTTCTATATAGATTATTATAGTAAAAAAATATTCGTAAAACCTATCAACTTGACAAAAAAATCGATTAAATTTCTAAAAAAATTAATGGAAAAATAAAAAGGTATCAATATGAAGTTCCTCAATATAAAAAAATAATTGAAAATGAATTAATTATGACTGAAAACTTTAAAACTTATTGACAAAAAAAACCAACTTATTACTAACATAAGATATAAAATATTGGGGTAAAATCACAGCTCAATACCTTAAATAAGTAATTTTAGTTTCCTACGATCCTTGATTATTTGATTCAGAAGAACCTATAACCTTAATTTCCGCTTAAAATAAAATAAATAAACTGATCATTCTCAAGTATTCTGTTTAATAATACATTCATTTTGATACACCCTACAGTAGGATTTAGAAAGAATATTGATAAAATTCTTATGTCGATATTAGAAGATATCGAAACAAAACTATCAAACAATGATATCGATATATGTTTTATAAGGATGTTTCACAAATCACATGCTCACATATAGTGTAGCATTATGTATATGTATTTTCAAATTCATCATCCACTATAACGGCTATTCAATAATCAATAGTTGTTTAATTATTTTGTCTCATAAATGAATTATTTCCCGTTTTCTTATCATCATAAATATTGGTCTATTGTCTTTAGAAATAGAAAATCATATTTATTCTGGGATTAAGTTCTTTAAGAATAACAATATTGTTCATTAAACAATAACTAAAATATAATTATTAAAACAAATATTAACATATTTCTGAGGATATATTAACGAAAGCAGATGGGCAATAGGATTACAATACTACAATATTGGTGCTAAAACATTAACTTGAAAATAACTAAATAAAATTGAAAAGGAAAGTTAAATAAATTTTATGGGCGAACCATTGCGAACACTACATCTGAATTATCACTACCAAGTAAGGTGGTTCTTTTAAATATCTATTTTCACTTCAATCAGCTTTTATTTTAGAACAATATACTTCATACATAATGAAGAGAAGAATAGTTGGGGTGGTCAGTCAAAAAGGAAGGCTATAAATAAATATAAAGTAAAATGAAATTGTTAGAATAATAACTAAGAACTAAGAGATAAATAATAATAACCGTTACAAAGTGTGGGATGATGAAGTAGGCATAATCAAAAAGGGTGACATAAGTATTACAATGGGAATCTTAGAATAAAATGTAAAACATAAAAAAGAAATATGAAGTTATATACGAAATGAAAATAAATAGTAAAATTAAGACATTGAGAATGGAGTAGTTAGATAAAAAATTGAGATATTGTAAAGTCTATCAAGATGTACAGACAATGTATAATATAATAAAGAGTTAAAAACAGAGAAAAGATAAAGGAAGGAGGGAAGAAATTGAGAAAGTAATTCTTAGTTATTATTCTAACAATTTCATTTTACTTTATATTTATTTATTTTATTTTTTTATTTTTATTTTTTACCATCATTACTTATGTTTCTCATGCCTTGTTATCTGGTTATTTTCTTAGCCCTAATGAAGGTCTGAACTTCAGTTCGAAACGTCTGCATATGTAAAAATAAATATCATTTATTTTTGCCTTCCTTTTTGACTGACCACCCCAACTATTCTTCTCTTCATTATCCACGACAGTCAACCAATTACCAATTATACTTCATACATAGTTTATTTTAAACGAAGTGTACTGAAAATTGTTGTAAGACAATAGATAATTATATATAATTTTCCTCGTATTACTTGTTATTATTTTGTAGATTATTATTTTTTTTTTGTCCTGTTAGTCAAAGACAAAAAGGACAAAAAAATTAATATATTCTTTATTATGGACAAAAGGCCCTTTTCATTCCATCACGTCCTAAACTCGCAGAGCAAACAATAAAACGAAATCGACTAGAACAAAAGCTGAACTGATTTGAAACTGTTTCTAAGCCGGTTGGAGGCTGCGCAGTGAAAGGTGAAACCGATCCACGACAATGGCTGGAGACAAGGTGATATCAATAGCTTATGGTTAGGTTACCTCTTGTCTAGCTGATACCGTTGAATCGGGGTCGTTTTACCTTTAATTTACCTTGTGTCACTAAGTTCTTAGTCACTGAGGTTGTATTTAATCATGAATCGATAAACTCTCTTGTATTTTATATAGGTCACCTTCGAAAGAACTCGAAGAAAAGAAATTTCCGAGAATATTTTCATCAGTATAGAAAGGAGGAATTTTCATTAAGTGAAAACAGGCAGCATCCTCAAAACATTACTAAATGTAATTTAAATACTCTGAAAAGTTAATAATACTTTCCTTGCTTGTCCAGAGAAAAAAATATTTACAATAGGAGTAAAAAAAAAGTATTTACAATAGGAGATCTCGAGGCCATCTTCTTTTCAAATGCCTCGGAGGGTAATCAGGGATAGAAGAGGAAGCCAAGTTAGAGAGGAGGGGATTCGGATGGTTCTGAAGTGTATTATGGAAGGATTGGTATCTGGATTGGGCCAAATCGGAAACATAAGTAACATTAAGGATTTTCTGAAGGATTTTAGATTGTAAGGATTGGATACGAGAGGAATTCGATGGCTTAGTGGAGCTCCAAAGCTCAACTCCATAAGTCCAAATAGGTCTTATTGTAGTCATGTATATGAGTTATTTGTAATTAACTGGAAGCTTAGAGCGTTTGTCTAGTAACTGCCGGATTTGTTCAACAGGGATAAGCGAGATATTATTAAAGGATACATTGGGACATGAAGTCATAGGTTTACGTCGAAGGGTAAAGGTGATTTGATGGGATTTATTAGAATTTATTTTAATCATTAGAGAAAAAAAATTGTCTTCGTAAGATTATTTTTTTTTAATTTATCAACCCCCAGTTAATTGTTTGGTTTATTTTTATTTTCTATTAAATTTGCCACTGCGTTGTAACGCATCGAGCAAATGTGTTGGCGTTTATTCTATCTTCTTATATTCTTGATACTTGCATAACTTGTCAACAGATCTCTAGACCATTGCCTTTTAGTCGTTGAGGCTCACCAGGTAACAGGGAGGAAGATAGAGATAGAACGAGTGGATATGGATGATTGAGAGTAGAAGAATGGAATGTTTGTATGGTGTGATTTGAAATAAACCAAGGAGCATTGACGATTTTACGTAATATTTTCGATTGTGTGGTTCATTATTTTCAATAATGAATCATTGCAATCGTCCGAAAAATTAAAAAAACTTAATGCCCCTAAAAATTTGCGGTTTTACATTTCAGAGAACGTAGAACTCGAAAATCGAATCAACTTTATGTCCGCCCACCGTCCGCACATTTTCTCCGAGACTAATTAACCGATTTTTTTTTTTTCAAATTTGAAATCTAAGTCAGAGGTTCCCCGAGAATGATCCTCTCCTACCTCGACATTACTATCCGCCTTTTTCTTTTAAGATGGCGGACGAAAAACCTGTGTTGGTATAGACTAGAGCCTAAACGAATATAATGATTTTAATTAAACTTGGTTAAAGTCTTCTTCTAGAAGCTCTTTAGATTTTACTTTTTTGTTCTTTTTTGGCTTTAAGGCTTGTTAAAGTAAGTCTTATTTTGCCAAAAAAATATTTTAATTGTAATTGTAAGATGAAATTACACTGGATATTTATTGAATATTACTAGATTCTATATAAGTTACTGAATGTAACTTATATAGAACTTAAACTAGAACAACTAATATTTAAAACTGAGCTGACAATAGTTTAGTAACATTTCAATGAGAATAAGAGGCTCTCTTTTATTATATAACTGCTTTTATATTATTCAAAAACTTTATCAAGTCATGGGCGTTATCTTTATTCATCGCCCGAAGAAAGTTATCTCCATCATCCGTAGTTTGCGATCCTAAACTAATTCTTCTTCGCTTCTTTTGTCGAATCTTTTGTACTTGAAGGCAATGTGTCTTGGATTGATCTAAACTTATTTAACAAGTATGAGAATCATAACCATTATATTTAACCTTTAATCAAATCCATTTTAATGCCAAATCATGGCACGTGAACCATTGGAATTCATTTCAATCGAAACATACTTTGCACATGTATGAATAATACATTTACAAACATGATGGAACCGAACAAATGGTTCGACAGCTGTGTACTCGAATTCGTAACCGAATGTTAACTATTTGAAAAGTAAATAGAAAAAAAATATCGTAACATAAAAAAATTTTCTTATACGTGATGAAAAACATGAATTTAGTGATTTATTGAAGATTGAACAGGGATCAACCATAATCCAATGTTTGCTATGTATTTAATAATGTGTAAATCTTTTTTATTTTTTGTGTTCAAGGGTTTCCTTATTTTTTTTTCTAGATTACAGGTGTTTTTCACTTTTTTATCTTATCATTTATGAATGTTAGCTTTAGAGCCGAAATCCTTGTAAACTAGTAGTTTTTATATATGTTTTTAATGAGTTTCGTAACGCTCTTTTAGGAGATATCTTCTTCAGATAATATGTATAATTAATTACTAGTCTACACAAATAAAGTTTGACTAATAATCTATTTTTTTTCATGAAGTTTTTAATTGGATCAATATTTCTTCTATCACAATACTAAAATAATATTTATATTTTGAATAAGTTTTACTGGAGGTCAAAAAATTAGCGAGTGATTTATGACAAAGCATAGTTCTGAAGTAATCATTATGCTTATGTATAACACTACAAGACAATATTTAAAAATTAGATAAAAAATGTATATATTACATAATTATTTATAATAATAAGAATTAGAGAACCTGAAGGTTCGATGCCGATACCACCGATCGATGTACACATTCATTCCTCCACCGGGTTCCATCTATACCCAACCCCGCCAGATCAACCTTAACGCAATCTTCCCATCTTCGTCACAGAGCATATTAACTTTTTAGGAATTATTTCTTTACTTAGCACAGCGATTTTACAGGTCTATTTTATTCGTCTCAACTTAATCATTTCAATAATATTAACCATATACAGTTTGCGCAATTCAGCGTTGTGTAACCACCTAAATTCTCCGGTTGAATCGTTCTTTTTCGGTCCGAATATTCTGCGGAATACTTTATTTTCAAAAACTTTAAGATGTTGCTCATCCCTCAATGTAAGCGGCCACGTTTTGCATCCACAAAGAACCATAGGAAGGATAATGATTTTATAATTTTAATTTTTAAGTTTCGGGACAGGTGCTAAGATGTTTACTATAAAAAGCGGTATGAAAGATGTTTTTTTAATTTAAAAATCTTTGCACCTGTTTGACAAATAAAATTATTAACGATTTTATTTAACTTTAGTAAAATAACGTTACACTTTACAAGATTAATATACCAATATTACCTCTTGTACTGTTGTAATAATTACAATGTTCTCTAGATAAGAAGTCATTTCAAGTTTCAGACATAAGAACTTGACAGCAACTTCGGAACTTTGAAACTATTGATTCATCCCTTTTGTAAGTCTGTTTCATTAGCGAACATATTAATTACGTAAAGGAGCAAAATTATTTAGACTTGGTATATTTAATAACGACATATCTTCTTCAACAATTATACTATTTATAATATAATATTGTATAAAGGTTTATATAATTTTTTATTAAAATCCTATCGGAAATTACACTAGCCTTCCAAAATCTAATCTCAACATTTATGATTATTAATTTTAGTGAGAAAATGTATGCCTTTGTTTACAGTTCTATATTTCAATACTGCAATCACCTATTATAAAATCAACTTAGTCACTGTTTCTACAGATATTATAAATTTCCTGCCTAGAAATATTACTAAAATACCTTTACGCAAAAATGTGTAAATTAGAGTTATTCATTCAACCAACTGAAACGCCCTAATATTATTTGGTTATTTTAAATCTACTTTACTCTTTAATCAACCGTGCATTGTCAATTGCAATTAGACATCCTAATGTTACAACCAGCCTTTTTTAAGAAGTATATAATTATAAGGGCGTATAATTTGTAAAAATAAAATATGAAAATTAAAAAAAGTATATGAAACTAAAAAAAAATTTAAAACTAGAGCCTAACAACAAGACTTTTATATTTAGTTTAAAGATGAAAATCTATTAACCCATTTATATATTTATAAATTTATATTATTTGCAGTCCTAAATCACGAAATAATATTCAGTAATCCGATATCTTTGAATTTCAAGAAAATTTGAATTTACGATTTCAAAAATTTCAGATTTTTATATTCTATATTAAATTAAAGCTGAAAAAAAATTCAAATGAATTGGTTTATTTCTTTCTCAGCTTTCTTATATAATTTCCAAGATATACGCCATAATTCAGTAATTTCAATAAAAATTAACTGTTTAACTTTTCGTTTTATGAAATCAATAGAAAGAAATTTGTTGAACATTAAGTTTCCTTTAAAAAATATATATTACTTAACTATTTAATCACCAACCATTAAAAATTAAAATTAATTATAACTTTCTGTTTAAATTCTGACATTTTAGAGAAAACTTGACTTTCATATTTGTTGCCACGGGCTTGCGGACTATGAAGCTATATTAAACATTATAGTATCGATTTTATGAACGGTATATTTATGCTGACACGAAGAAGGAAGAACAGTTGATCAGTAAAAGAAGTCGCTTCTTGACATTTTATCGCCTTCCCAATCGCTTCCTGACGTCGCTCCATCGACCGTCGCATCCCAACATGGCGCTGAGACCTTCCTTGAGAACATCTGTCGCCTAGACAGCAAATCATCTAACCTTCAGGGCCATCTACGTCATTCGATTAACGATATTGCGAGAGTATTTGCCGTAAAAGAGTTAACGACCCTACGTGACTAGAGTCATTCACGCGCTGCGCCACGAGTACATGCATCGAGTGCGCTGATTGGTCAGTTTAGGGAGGGCTGGGACGGTTGAACCAATCGGAACTGGGCACTCAGAGAGGTCTTGATGGGCCGTAAGTAGATCGTCCTCGAGTCGAATCGTGTGAGCCTCTTCACAACTCGTTCCAACAGTGCCAAGGATCTTCCTGATAATATTAATATAATAAAATAAATAAAAAATATGATGCAATTTTCCCATCAAATAAATATCACAAACTACGTTAATTTGGATAAATTTTTTTTTTTTTTTACCGTATTCAAATTATTAAATTATGGAAAATTCGACTAAACCACGATAAATTGAAGGACTTCGAAGAAATACCAGCCATATATATGGCTAAAAAGACCCACTTACAAAAACTTTCCAATCACTATTGATTATGAGTCATCATTTAATTTTGGAGAGGGGTTTCACTTTGGAAAAAAGAAAGAAACTAACTACCTATATGAAATGGTGTTTAAGTTATTCCCAAAGTCCTTTTAAATGTAATTACACGAACAATAATACTTTAAGAGATATTTTTAAAAATATTTTTTTCCATAAAACATGGTTATATTTCACCATTTTGGGGGAGGCTTCAGTCCCGAAGCCTCCCCGTCCCCCTCTCACCCGTAGATCCGATCGTGGTCTTAACTAAGCACTTTAATATGTCACTAACATAACTATACATACTAACTTTCACCTGCTAACAGTTGATCAACACATAAGAACTCTTTACTAACGATTTTGCACTAACTTAGACGGACATACTAAAATATTAATCAGAGATATGGCTTCAATTGACATGCCCATCAATACATGGAGAAGACTAAAAAGGCGCTGGATGTGAGACCTCCTTCCTTAACAAACCAAAGTAATTGATTCAAGCCAGGGAAGAGGCACTGCAGCGTTATATCTTTCCCACTAGAAATAATAAGCTAAGGGTTGTGAAGCCATAGGTCCGGAGAGTCACTCCAAATATCCTGCTGACCAGAAGGGAAGAAGTGGTACTGACCCGGCTAAGGATCGGACACACTAGGCTTACTCACGAGTACTTAATGAGGAAAGACTCTCCCACTCAATGTCTTTCCTGTGGGGTACCTCTTACAGTGAACCATATCCTAACCGAATGTTATGCATTCCAATCTTCTAGGGATCAACACCTTCTCAGAAATAGCCTTGAATTTCTTAAATAGCCTAATTTCTTAAAATAATTTTTAACTATAACGGTTTTTCAATTTTTCTTCTTGTAATTTTTAATATTTAAATTGTACTTCCTAACTTTTCTTCTTTTAATATTAATTTTGTTTTTTAAACAGTATTTTTAGATTATATTCCTGAAATCATTAACCTTTTATTTAAATATTCTTGTTAACTGTTAACTTATCTTTCTCTAATCTTTAATGTTTAATTTTAATGGTGCTTGTACTTTCTAATGTTTAAACTGTATTCTTTAACTTCGCATCTATTAGTATTAATTTTTATTATTTAAAAATGTATTTTTTAGCTTTTATTCTTAATATCATTAATCTTTATTTTTATTGCCTCTGTTATCTTTTTTCTATTAAATCTTTAAGTTTCAATTTTTATAATTTTAGTTCAATTGTAATATCATAATCATCTGTAATTATTCTTAACTTTTCAAACTTTAAATTGTATTTCTTAGCTACAGTTGAGTTATGTGTGTAGTAATTCATCGAATTGTAATATAGGGCGAAATGACCCAAGTGGTTGAAGAGCCCAAAACATGTATAAATAAATAAATAAATATCTTTCCCCATGTCTGACATGTCAGTTTCGTTAACTTCATCAGACAGTTTATGAACATGTGCAGATGAATATATGAAGCTAAAAAAAAAAAAAAAAAAAAAAAAAAATCGTTTACGTTTAAAAATGTTTTTTTTTTCTATCCCATTAATTTTAATAAATTAATGTTTTAAAACGTTAATTTATTTAATATTCACGGTGGCAATACTCCTATAATTTTTAATTTCACATTACAATATATAGAAATATCATACGGAGAAGTACTGCCGTTGAAGTACTAAAATATTAATTTTAAAAAGTCTATTTCTTTAACGCATAGAGGAAAAAAACTGCTTACTGAAACTGGTCAATCAATATCTCATGATATGAAAGGCAAGGAGGTTATGAAGTAATGCCTCATAGTTGAAGTATGCCACATAAAAGGCCAAAAAATAGATGGATAGATCGAATTAACAACTAGAGATGAAGTAAGTAGGTTGGTTAAAACGAGCAAAAGCTCTACAATGATCTGTAATACCAACAGAAAAAAAAAAAAATCATACAAAGAAGAAAAATGGTACAAATCAATGAAATTCATTTTTGGCGAAAAAAAAAATGAATTAAACGGGAAACTGCTCTTTATGCGATCGGGAAAAAATGTCGTTTTTGGGACCAAGTATGTTTCAAGAATGACTTCTGGAACACAAGGAGGACACCCGAAGACATTTACATACCTCTGGAGATATCCGGGTGAGATAAGAAGTGTTCAGGAACCTGGCAAGAATTCCGTCCTTTGGGCGACATTGACCTTAAGTGATCTGAGGAAGTAAGGAGAGCATCAAATGTCAGGGAATACTTACTGGAAGCTGAACGAAATGAAAGCAATATACTGATTTATTTTTCTTTTATAATTAAATAATATTTTAATATTAAATTAAAAAATTCATTACCATGGTTAAATTAATCTCTTGTAAAATATGACTGTCAAAGTTCCATGAATGAAAATTAAGATTACCTCGTTAATGGATTACCTGAAAGGGTTTTGAATGTTAATAAATCCTTAATGGATAGTTTCATCTCTTATCAACAGAGAGCAGCACAGCTTGCCTATTAGCCAACTTATCTCTTACCTTAATCTCGGCTTAAATAATGATTTGGAAATTTTAAATTATTAATTTTCTGCCTTAATTATTTAAATTTAATAATAAATTCCTTAGCAACAAAGTAAGCTAAGAGGATTAGGGTAAATACACCAGTAACCGACATGCTTGAGGAAATTTCATTAAAATTTTACGTGTAAAAACTTATATTGAGGTTATATTGGTTTATTATTTTCAATAATCAACCATTGTGATCGACCGCAAAATTCAAAAACTTAACCCCCTCTCAAAATTTGAGGTTTCACATTTCAAGACGCGTAGAATTCGAAAAACGAATATAAATTTGTTTGTCCGTCCGCCGTCCGCGCATTTTCTCCGAAACTACTGGACCGATTTTTATCAAATTTTGATATAAAATCGGAGGTCACCCGAGGATGATCCTCATTCATCGACATTACTCTCCGCCTTTAACTTTCAAAATGGCGGCCGAAAAACCTGCGTTGCTATAGGCTGTAGCTCGTAAACGAATGTACAGATTTCAATGAAACTTCGCTAAAGTCATTTTCTCGACGCCCTTTAAATTTATCTATACAACATACTTCAACGAAAAGAAGCTGGAAAAAAAGTTACGAGGGATGGTAAAATTAAATTCCGAATAACTCGAAAAGTTTTTACTATTTTGTTAATATTGATATAGTTTTTTAAAAGTTTACGAAATTTCCTAAAAAAAAAAAAAAAAAAATCGTTACAATCGGTCAATTAGGAGCAAAGATATCCGGTTTTCTTTAATATGTTCTACTCCAAATGTTATATCCTTGGTTTGGTTTTTAAATTTTAAATGTGTTACTGAACTAATGCTATTTTTTTTAGCACATTACTAATGATTAAAGAAAAATAGTTTAGTCCAATAATTGGAATCACCTTTTGTTTTTTGTTTTTTTGTAACTCGGAAGGTAATGTTACTTTAGATGTATAATTGTTTGGAAACAATAAACCATTGTGAAATAATTTGCAGCGTTTTTTTTTATGGATTCGTATTATAGAAATATTTCTCGCGTTGGCAAGGTATATTTCAAATACATGAAAAATATTAACATAAAATGTATATTACAACAATTAAGAGAATAGCTTTGTTGTACAGGTAAGCTGATACTATTTAATTTAAAATGTTCCTCTAGCTGACAGAGGTGAGAAAAAGAATGAAATTAAGGGAAATTTCATATTTTTCATTTTAAGCTTAACGAAAATTACTTTTAATTTATTTTAAAACAACTTCTTGCGTTTCCTGACTTAAATTTATCAATAAATGCTGGATGCTGTCAAGAACCTGTTTTGGAAATAGAAAAAACCATTTTTGCTTTAAATTTAATCCAAATCATCAGCACTTTTTTTTTTTTATATTAGTGATTTTTTTTTATATTAAACGGGTGAAGACCCGTTATATTGAGTATATTTATTTGAATATATGAGAGTACAGGACTGTTAACTACTGGTTAAAAACAGATAAAAAAAAAACCCCATGGGCATCTACACTTAACTTGAAATAAAACAAAAATAATCCAGATCTCTTAACCAGCTCCTTTTCAGCCTTTATCGGGTGTTTTCTGGCATGTGTGTTGAGGTCATGTAAATGTTTGCGTGAATGTGATCTTGTACCAAGAATATTAGGAAGTCAGTATGTAATGTTTCGTTATTAATATCATTCAGATTGCCGAAAGATATTTCCTTATAAGCAATGTAACATTTTTTATCTTTTCACATTCATTGTTCCCCCAATAAAACTACCTTTAGATCCTTCTCATTGTCAAGGAATGTACGTTTTTTTTCTGAAATTCTGTATGGAATTTTATCAATTTAGGAACATCTAGGTACCAAATTTAAAATTTCATCAGTAATTTATCTACAGACGGACAATAAAAATCTGATCTTTGATACAATCTTAATTTTTTTAAATTATCATAAACAAAAAACGTTTTGTCAAATCCTGTATTAATAAAAACTCTTCTTCGGTAGAAGGGAAGCAAAATATTAAGAATTCTCTAAGCTCAATAGATGTTCGTAAATGACAACTGTTGTTTAATTCAAATATACACGCCTACACTTTTAGTGTCGCATCGGAATAAGGCTGTGACTTCCTCATACATGTACAAATACATATAAATAATACATAGTACAAATACATTATGTATACGAAAGAGATAATCCAACCCAGTAACAGTACAGAGTGGCATTAGGATTTACAGATGTTAAAACCGAGAGACCAATAAATATTACATAAATATTTAGTGTAGTTACATATATATATATATATATACATTACATAGAATCTGAAATAGTGTATGACTAAGGAAGCGTCTACGTAAAACAATGTTTCTTTTTCCTCAATATTTTTCAATATTCTATTAATAAAGCAAGGTCTGTTAATAAATTAGTTACCTGTTCGTTTTCCTCAAATAGACTTTCCTTAATGTCGGCCAAGTTTGTAAATTCTACGAAATAATGTAGAAGTTCCTCGAGGAAAATAAAGGAGAAATCGAGAAAAAAGGAAGTTAATTCTACATTAAATATAAATATAATATTTACGAAATAAACTATATTAAATAATATGCATATATTATGTTTTTAAATATAGAAATTAAAAACTTTTACTTATCAGCAGCTAATGATGCATCATATATCTCATCTTGTAAAAGAACTAAGAAAAATGTTTTATCGCATTAAATTGCCAGAAAGACTTATTTAGTCGTTCCGATATCAAATTATGTTATAAAGAAATAAAAATCTATTCTGCGGTGCGCGCATCACACAACTTTCAATTAACACCCTCTTCCTAACAGAAATAAGTATTTTCAGACAAACGAAAACTGAAAGTAAAAATTATAAACGCTATATTGATTTATATTTCATTGCGGGTATTTTTGTTCGTATAAGTACTCATGTATATACACATTTTAATATTTATATCGCTGTACTCTATAAAATTAAATCTTAAATAATACCAACAATAGAATTTATGAAAACAGCGTATGTATATTTACATAATATTGTCGAAGTCCTTATTATATTAAACTCATGTTACATATGAAAGCGTGTTCTTATCTTTCGGGCGAGCTCGAATTTCAACTATATAGTTAAGTGAAAGTTAAAATTGAATGGATAAAAGAAAAACAATTTTAAAAATGATCTCATTCGCTTTATAATAATTCTATTAAATTTTTTATTTGCATCAGCTATAACAAATTTACGATTTGTAGTTACGTCATGATTCTTTATTATGGTAATATTACGATAATAAAACACTGATCAGGGTAATTAATATAAAAAATATTGTAGAATTTTCAAACTAAAATATTACAAATAGTTATTAATAAATTTAATTAATATTAACTATTTTATAGCTAAATATTTGCATAATCTTAAGGACTTTAGATGTTCATCGAAGTTTATAATAAGATTAGTCTAAGACTTCGGCTAATATCCTTCTTAGGAGAGTCTAAGTTTATTAAGCTTACAAAAGAGATTGCATGTATTAACATTAATTTTCTCAAAAATGCTTAAGTATTTATTATATAGAAATTTTTTATAGTATTGAATATAATATTTGCTACTTACCGCCGAAGATAAGAGAAGCTTGGTATTCCCAAGAGAAGATTAAAAAAAAAATTATTTTAATATTATCCGTTTTAGAAATCGATGAGAAATTTTTGTTCAGTTTCTCAGTCTGTAGGCCAATTCATATAACATGCATACAAAAGTTAATAAAAATTTAATGAAATTTTCCGAGATTATTGGTATTATCAACTAGATAATAGATAGTCTTATATCAATTTCATGAAATTTAATACACCACTTTTCTTTTGGCATACGTAAATAAGTATTTTCTTATTCAAGTCTATATTTGATAAACGTTCGATTTAGCTCAAATGAGAGAAAAACTTGTATTTTGTGAATGATATGTTGTGGGTTATTTTTATAAAATATCATCCATTAATTCCTCTTACATCTGCTCATGTTTTTCTGGAAATATCTGTTTCTTAAAAACCGAAATGCAGTTGAAAACAGCTGTTACAAAATTATATAATTATATATGATAAATTTTCAGAGATTATAATTGATACCTAGATGGTCAAGTATAGATTTTATCTAATTTTATCGACTTATTTAGCTTAAGTGCGCGTATTTTCTTTTCATGGATATTTTTCAAAAATACCTTCTCACGAAAAGTTGGGATAGTTTCAATAGTCCGTGGTACAGACTCCTTTTTATCGAATTATTAACATCCGCCTGAAACTTCGTAAATAGCTTTATCTCATCGTAACCTACAATAATTGTATTTTCGAAAATTCTCGGAATAGGGACGTTTACAATTTGGAGATCGGCAACATTTGTCTATTTAATTAGGTACTAAAAATTCGTAAATACCTATATCCTTTCCACTTCAATCGTAAGGTCATTTCAGCACAATATAGAGAAAAAATGTGGTTTTCAAAAATATTGAGCCGTTTGGCCTATATAACCTCGTTATTTTTGGGGATGTAGGTCACGCTCAATATTTTTTTAAGCCACATTTTTCTAATTAATGACTGTACTTTAATACAATGCATATTATTAAAAATAAATTATGTTTATACCGTTTTTTTTTTCCAAAACTAATGTCATAATATGTTTTTGAAAAAATCAATAAATGACAGCTAACAACGGAAAATCCCTTGTTGACATGCACAGCTATGATACATGCGACATGTAACGACATAATCATGTTACACAATGCGACTCCTTAGCACAAGAGAGTGTTAATTGCCATTCGACTACACGCTAATAACTTGACGCATTCGTGATAGTCGTTTCATTGAAAAATGTTCACGTGACACTCACTCAACGTCACAAGAGAGTCACTCAAGGAGTCTAATATCATAAATAACAAAAATAATACAAGCGTAATAAATTATTACGTTATTTTTTATTATTTTAATGGAATTTACAACTGTATTACATATAAAATACAATAAGTAAATGTGAAATTGATAACATGACATGTACAACATTGGTACATGTAAGTTAAACTAACCATTGGTAGAACTCAAATTAAAGTTCTATATTAGAAGATCCCGAGGCCATCTTCTTTTCAGACGCCTCGGAGGGTTAAGTCGGGGGAGTAAGGAGCGTTGAGGATTTTACGAAGGATTTTGGATTGTAAGGATTGGATACGAGAGGAATTCGATGGTTTAGTGGAGCCCCAAAGCTCAATTCCGTAAGTCAAAATAGGTCTTATTATTGTCATATATACGAGTCGTTTATAATTGATTGAATGATGAGATCATTTGTCTAGTAAGTGTTGAAGTAGTCGGAAACGTCGGGCGGTTTCTAGTCGTTTAAGTCTGGTATGGGGGTTCCAAGTGAGTCGTTTGTCCAGGTGGAGTCCTAAGTAGCGGATTTGTTCGACAGGGATAAGAGGGCTATTATTGAAGGATACTGTAGGACAGGAAGTCATAGGTTTAAGACGAAGAGTGAAGGTTATTTGATGGGATTTATTGGAACTTATTTTAATCCTCCAGTTTTGACACCATTTTTCAAGGCTTGTGATGTGTGATTGAAGTGTTTGGGATGCAATAGATGGATCGTTATTAACTGATAGGATACACGTGTCATCGGCATAGGTGGTGATGGCAGTGTTGGATTGGGTTGGGATGTCAGCTGAATAAACTGTGAAAAGGATTAAAAAAAATAAATAAATAAAATAAAATTAAGTACAGTTTTAACTATTCTGTTATTTTAGTATATAATTTGAAAGTAATTAGTACGTTACCTTGTATTCGACAAAAGAATTAATCATTCATAATTCTATAGAATAGACCAGAATACTCTTCTTTTCTTTTCAAATCTTCAAAATGAAAAATCAGACAGCATCTAGATACATACATACTTAAACACATAATGGAGATAGGTCTCACATATTTATGATTCAGCAAGAAAAGTACACTTTCAAAAACTACAATATTTTCGATCGACAGACACTTCTCAGTACGGAAATAACCAACCAAATTCTACATACCGAATTATTTTGAAGTTCCAACAAAAGGGCCAACAATTATTATGGTAAGAGGACCAGTGATTGATATAGCTAAGGGAATTTTCGTGTTTTTTTTTTTTTGGCTTATGCAGCCGTAAATATTATATTATTTATTATTAAATATTATTATTTATTTATTTAGTGAATAATTGAAAACAATAGAGATAAAGAGAGAGAAGTGAGAGAAAGGGAAACTTAATGTCAAATAAGAAAAAAAAGCATGAACAATGAGAAGAAGGAAAAAGGAAAAAAAAATATATAAAAATAAATAAAATAATAAAAATGTATATATATATTTCTATTTTACTAATATTAACTAATACTTCTGTATATTTATATATAAGTTCATATATTGTCTTAAGGATAGAAGAGTATGCTGTGTATATAGCAACCCAATATAATTGGGCAGCAATCCTTTATATTTTATGAAAATAAAGTGTTTCTCTCTCTATAAAGTTCTCCGTTAGATATTTAGAATCTCTAGGATATCCTTTTTCTACTTAACACTTTAAAATTGAAAAAAATATACATTTATCCATTCCATACACCTTTTAACACAAGTGATTTTTACACATAATTGTTCTTGTAATGTACAGTAGCTCTTCACGTTTTTTTTTTCCTTTTATCTCTAGTAACTTTTTCATTGCAACTTGAGAAAGAGAATTCAATAAAATCTCCATTTTGTTTTTTAAAAGGACGATCTAGTCATCAGAGTAAAATAGGCCAATGAGATTGGCTGAAGTTAAACTAGATCTATTTCGGTCTGATGAATCCATTTCGATTGAATACGGACATTTGTTTATTTTGTCACTATTTTCGAGTAGCCTGGTTTCTTTTGTGATGATGTTCTATTTTGTATAGAACCTATATCGGTAACTTGAGTCATGAACCTATTTTGGATTTCGAAATTTATACAAAATAGCTTTGTCAAAAATATTATAAAAATGTATAATAAATAAGCAAGATTATATAGATTTCACCATTATTCCTAAAGCTGAGTAGTTTAGACAATTATCTATAACACATATTTTCTTTAAAAGTTTTGATATTTTGCGAAAAAAATGCAATAAATGATTTCAAAACAACTATGCACGTGCGTTTCACGACCACTTTTTTTATTATATTTTCTCTCATCATAAATATGTTGGAGTCTCACGTATTTGTTGATAGTGCGTGATAACTTAATGCTGTGTCAAGTATTAAATAATGTCTTTGATAAGAGAAAAATAACAACAACAACGTAAATGGAAACATTGAAATTGGTTATATTTTTTATTTTTTGGCATAAAATAGGTCTTTAGAAGTTTAGTAAATCAGTGTATTGTATATTAAGGCTTTTAGAGAGAAAGAATTTTTAGTAATTAATTATTCTGTGAAGTCCCTCCTAGGACACACCCAGCCTATATAAAGTGGGTAATATTTTCAAATAATTACTTAAGGGACAAAACTAGGGAGTTGAGCGTGATATCGGTCAAATCACCGCCATGCATAACCGTTGACCAAGAATCAGTACTTCCTTACAAAGCACTGAACCCAAGACCCTTTATGGGTTGTAGTGGTGCAGCTTTATATATAGAGGCAAGATGGAACAGAACGCTGCGTTGTTCCAAAGAATTCCTCTGTTTTTATGGTTAACATAAAAATTAATACATCCTTAAAGCAAGTATATATTAATAAAAAATAATTATAAAACATGTGATCTAGGGTCTGTTTATTCTATTTAACACTTTAAAAATGAAAAAAATATTCAATTATGCAAGAATAGTCTAAATTTAAAAAAACAAACAGCTTTTTGTATTAGTGATGGACACCCAGAAATTTAATTGTTCTAGTAATGGATAATAGCGTCGGTACGAGTAATAGACATTCCTCAGAAAAATTCTAAAATCTTTATTTAAATATAAAGATAACGATAAATATAAAATAAGATAAATGTTCAACTTACTCCAAGCAAAAAAGTTAGTAGAAAGGTATGAAACACACAAATTTCATGAGCACTATAGAAACAACAATGAAGGACAATTTTAAAATTTTCTTTGGGAACTTCGTTCAGTCATCAATAAAGGGAGATGTTCTTCAATGTAGAAAAAATTAGAACCTTTCAATCAACAAGGAAGCTTATTATTTACATTTAAAGTCTAATCTGTCCATAACTGATACCTTCACGATATACATTTATAATTTTAAAAATATATTTAAATGGTTTTGATCGATGCACTATGGAATCGTATAAGACAATAAAATGACACAACAGGATCAATAGCCGTTTGGACAGTCTCATCTCCAAACGTCAAAGGGACAAACATTTGCTTAGGATGTTCCGAGCAAACATTATAGATGTCTTGGGGCGACATTTCAACATTGATAACTGTGTATATATGCTTTGCTAGTAGCGAACGTGGTTTATGGTCTGTCTGTAATGGCTGAAACCAGGATATTTAAGATAGTTTTAAGTGTGTTTGACTTGATAGAATGATTTATTCGATGAGTAACAAAATAAAGAAGAACAACTAGAGGTTATCGAAAATAAAGAGTAAGATTGATTGCCTACTAGGAAGGAACATTTATTTTGGAATTGGTTTGAGAACTATTCACTAATTTTGAGCACAATTCTCAACAAATTGAAAAATAATTCATAAAGCATGATTACTAGTGCCCCTCCCCCCAAAATGGTAAAATATAACCATGTTTTATGGAAAAAATATATTAAAAAATGATCTCTTAAAGTATTATTGTTCGTGAAATTATATTTAAAACGACTTTAGGAATAACTTAAACACCATTTCATATAGGTAGTTAGTTTCTTTCTCTTTTTCCAAAGTAACTATCGTTATTTTTATGAAAAAAAATTTTCGGACTGAAGCCCCCCTCCAAAAAAAAATTAAATGCTGGATCCGCTAGTGTTGTGACCTGTTTACTGATCAGCACCGTTGATCCTCAGGATGATAACTGGAGTGATCTGGGATCGGAAGGACTAACAAAGAATTCCTTTCAGATTTTTCAATTAACAGATTTAATTTTTTTTTTTTTTTTTTGTCGTAAACCAACGACTTCCTGTCCTACAGTTTCCTTTAACAATACTCCACTTATCCCTGTTGAGCAAATCCGATACCTAGGACTCCACCTGGACAAACGACTAACTTGGAATCCTCATACTAGACTGAAACGACAAGAAACCGCTCGACGTTTCCGATTACTTCAGCACTTACTAGACAAACGCTCTAAACTTCCCATTAATTACAAAAGACTCATATACTTGACTATAATAAGACCTATTTGGACTTACGGAGTTGAGCTATGGGGCTCCACTAAACCATCGAATTCCTCTCGCATTCAATCCTTACAATCCAAAATCCTTCGTAAAATCCTCAATGCTCCTTACTTTGTCACTAATAAAATTATCCATAAAGATATTAATGTTCCTTATGTTTCAGATCTGGCTCAATCCAGATACCTATCCTTCCATAATAAACTTCAGAATCATCCCAACCCTCTCGTTTCTAACCTTGCTTCCTCTTCAATTCCTGATAACCCTCCGAGGCGTCTGAAAAGAAGATGGCCCCGTGATCTCCTAATATAGTCATATCATTAGAGTGCTATCATTGGGTAGTTACTCAGCAAGTGTATTCATGTCATTATATCAATTATGTCCAAATTTACTTGATGTATTTATGTAATACAGTTCTAAATGTCATAAAGAAATAAAAAAAAAAAAAAATTTTTATTAATTTTTTTAGCACCTGTCTGGTATGAGAGTAACTATTAATAACTATGCTGAAAGGGTATTGCATTATGACTGTCGAATCATTGCTCAATTATGTGAATATGTCATTACGTTTATGATATATTATTTTCTAGGATATTCCGTATTATTCATAATATACAGTTGTAATTATGAAACTGTTTGCTTGTGCTACTAAAACAGTTGACTTATTTGTTCTACTCCCACCACTCTTCCCTTTTATGTAACGACTTTTCATCAAAATCGCGCCTTTCCTTAACATTTGTACCAGTTTAAATGTGTTTTCGTATATGGATGGTTTACCGTTATTCTGGGGTAAGTTGTTGTGATTGTTTGTTTAAGAATAAATAATAATAAAATAGATTATTTGTTTACTATATCAAAATATAATTCAATTCTTGTCAAACCGTGATACAATTCGATTAAAATTATTTTCATCAGTACGTGTATAAGAAAAATTATTTTTCTTTTAGAAGTGAAAACTTCTTTAAATGCGTTTTGAATATTTTTATGGAGAGTGAATTAGAGTCGTCAGAATCCGATGAGTAACGCTCAGGTAAAGTCGTATGGAATCGGTTAATTGAAGTGTTTTTGCATATTGATTTTATTGAAAATATGTATTAAAATATCTTAGAAACTAAAAAATCGGACCTATAATCGAGGAAAACGTTCAGCATATCATTCCCTTCATTTTGCTAAAAATTCTGAAGTCAAACAAGTGCCTCATTTGGCTGCGGTTCCAGATTTTACCGGTTTGTGATCATTTCACGTGTGCAGAGAATGACGCATGGAATTCGGGAAAATCCTATCATCAGTATCTAATTAAGAATTTAATATAAGTTAAGTTAATATAAGGGAGTTTATCAAGGAACATTTTTTTAATTTTCACTTTTTTTTCTATCTAGGTAATTAATATTGAAGAAAAAGAAACAAAAAATTAAGAGAAGGATAGTTGGGGTGGTCAGTCAGAAATAAAATGCCAAAAATAAATAATAATATTTATTTTAACATTTGTCGACCTAAAGCACAAGCAAGCAATCTCTCCGAACAGCCCTAATGAAGGCCTGAACTTCAGGTCGAAACTTCGGCAAATGTTAAAATAAATATCATTATTTATTTTTGCCATTTTATTTCTGACTGATCATCCCAACCATAATTCTCATCATCATTCAGTCAACCATCAACCAGCAAAAAAAAAATGATGACATAATGTTTAAGAGGCCATTGAAACCTTGTTCAAAAAATAAAAAATAATCATAGGAACTGTTAATGCTTTTAGGGATAATTATTTTTTATATTTTATTATTAAATACATTATTTTATTAATAATATTAAATTTTGTAACAATTAAGGGTATTAGTAACAGTGATAGAGTAGTTCATGTACACAATATCTACAGTAAATAAAAATAAACTATATCGAAATAATAATACTTTTTTTTTTTTTTTATTGATAAATATTACAATCTGTCTCAATAAAGGACAACTAATACTAAATATAAAGAAATATATAAAAACAAAAATAAACGTAAAACCGTTCAAAATAGCAACTTAAATACTTATATACAATAAGTTTCGAAATAATAGAAAATTAAATTTTCACTATAAGTATCGCTAAAAAGAACCACTTACAAAAATGTAATTAATTAATTTAAAAAAAGAAAAAGTTATTTTAAAAAAATCATATTTTAAATCAATTTGAAAAAAGTACCATTTTTTATAATATTTTTAAAATCTCATTTTAACCTGATACTACTACATTACGGGTAACATAATATTTCAGTCTCTCCAGAAATGACGTAGGTGAAACCCCTATAGAGTATGACAATTTAATGTTCACTAAACATAATATTTGCGACATTAATGATGAATATATAACGGAGGACTCATCAAGGACTTGAAAATGACCCTTAGTATGGTCGAAACGTCGAATTAAATAGCGTATCAATAAAATGTTTGGTGATAATTGGCCTAATTTATATAAATATAAAACCTCAAGACACCAAAATTAGGATAAATGAACAAACAGAAGAAACTTAAACACAGTCATACGTATATACAATAAGTTTCCAAATAATAGAAAATTAAATTTTCAGTATAAGTTTCACTAAAAGAACCACTTACAAAAATGTAATTAATTAATTTAAAAAAAAGAAACAGTTATTTTTAAAAAAATATATTTTAAACCAATCTAAAAAAGTACTATTTTTATAATATTTTTAAAATCCCATTGTGTAATACCCCATGTAACATAATACATGCTAAGAACACAGTAAAATAAAAAGTTTTTTAATTAGTCTAGTTAATTCAAGTTCAAGATCTTATCCTACATCTCAACAGCGGTCTATAGTGAGAATCGATAGTGACAAGATATCGATAAGAGATCGAATATCCAGATCGATAGCTAGAGCCGCGAAGCCGGCAAGGTGAGCGACCGTCCTTGCCCGTCCGATCCAAATAGGTCCCCGGTCATCCGGTCTAAATATAGCTCGCCCATCTTCGGGGGGACGTCTCGTAAAAATTCCACGAGAATCCGGAGTCAACGGAACCCGGCGCCGTTTTTCTTTTTTTCTCTCCAGTCGTTCCGGGTTATATTTAGACCTGGGTTCCTCCCTGGTTTCCATTCTTCGGCTTCGTCGCGACGTCGCAGGATCGGGAGGGACGTCTTCAGAGCAGATGGCGATCGCAACACGAGGAAGGATGTTCGGGGTCAGGTATATTGTTAAGGTAAAACGAAAGTTTTTAATATATTTTATATGATTTGTCGAAATGGGCCATCACTTATTTTTTTTTTTTTAACTTGTTTATATATATTTTTTCCATTTCAACAAAAACAAAATAATCTTTTAAGATAAAACTGTAGTGATATCTCTTGTTTACATGTCTACTAGTACCTGCGTAAACTTATGCATAGTGAAAAAATTCATGTCGCCGCAATTATTATAGTTATAAATCTCCCCGTTGTACATTTAGAATTTCTAGAGTCTCCTTTTTCGAATTAACATATTCAAATTGGAAAAATATACAGTTATGCAGGTATAATCTCCATTTGTAAAAAAAAACTTTTTCTACTAGTGATGGACACCTCGAACTTCAATTGTTCTAGTAATGGACATACCTCAGAAAAAATCTAAAATATTTATTTAACTATAAAGATAAGATTACATAAATGTTCAACTTACTCTTACCAAAACTGTTAGTAGGAAGGGATGAAACACACTCATATCAAAAGAACTATAGAAACAACAATGATAGCCATTTTAAAATTTTCTTTTGGAAACTTTATTCATACAGTTGTCAATAGAGTGCATTGTTCTTCAATCTAGAAAAAGAACCTTGAACCTTTAAACCAATAAGGAAGCTTATTATTTACATTTAAAATCCAACCTATCCATTACGGGGCCCCCTGTTTAATTCACCCTACTGATTATTTATTTGTATGGCTTCAATAGACTTATATCGTATTATGTTGTTAAAAAATCTGTATCAACAACTGATAGTAGGCTGACGGGCCTCATCTAAGGGCGTTATTTATTGCGAAAAAATCCACTGGTACTGCTCATTTAAGTAATTTTAAACTCCTCTCGCATTAAACGTCCTAATGTTCAAAATATTTTACAATGAAAACGATAGACTTAAATTTAATATGGTGTTGGAGTCTTAATCTTATAAATGCCACATATAAACTACTTATTAATTCTCACTTTCAACAAATTGATTGTAATATTTTGAACAGAAAATATCAGCGTCGTGAAAGACAGAATATGACTGAAGATTATTTTATTTTACAGGTGTAACTTTTTATTATATGATTAGTATACGGTACTTTAATTAAAAAAGACATTTATTTGAGATTAATTTTTTTACATTCTTTAATATTAATGAATTTAGATATATTCGAGTTTCTTAAAAAAATTGTTTGTAAATGATGAGTTTTCTTCGTTACTAAAGGGGATAATTTTATGCGCTTTTTTATCCCTGTATATATGATCCTTTAATATATATATAAACTACTTGTTATGTAAATATCAAAACACTTCCTGGCGACCTATCAACAACCAAACTACTATTTAGAAATCTTTGTATGCCCTTTTATCAAAAAGTACTGATACATAATTAATTATATATGATATGACTATATTTAGCATAAAAACATGATGGATGAGAGATCTGATTTCGTGAAAGTTGTCACAAGGTGCTGTGCTCTCAATATTAAGGAACTTTTTTAATTATTTTTATTTCAAAGTATTTCCCGTATTACATATTTTAATTTAAACAAGATAATTCTTTAGAAATAAAATTCTGAAATAATTTATAATCAAAAAGAAAATAATATATAAAGCTTTATTAGCTAGATCTAACTGTACATTGACCTCGGATAGTTCAGAGCTAGCTGTGTTTAACCTGTTTCTGAGTCTTTATTATTTCTAGTCGTCTTTTTATTCCGTGTCGCCAAATATAGAATAGAAATCTATTTTTAAATCCGAAAACAAGATTCCAGTTTCATAATATTGACAAAGAAGAAGCGGTTTTTAGTTATTTATTTTATCAAAACGCTACTAAATAACTCTTTATTTTCTATTTGGATTTTAATAATTTACTATCAAATGTTTTAAATATCTTATTATTTCAATTACAAAGTATTATCTTATTTACTAACGACTTAATGTTTACCTTTTTTTTTGTTGATTAGAATGTTGCAGGAAGTAACCGTTGTATTATTCAACTGAGCTGTAAGCAAATATTAAAATAATTAAAAACATTTACTGAAAACATTAAAAATTCATTCTTGATGTAGACTTGGAACAAAGTCATTATAAATTCATTTAATCATTTTTTTTTTTCAAAGAAACAAAAAACAAACAGTAGTTTTATTAAGTGTAAAAATTCAACATAATCGTTGTGAAACGAGCAAATGTAATATTAAATATTTAAAAATAAATTTATATACTTGAAAATATCGGAACAAAACAATTGGATTTATTACAATTATTTCTATTTATATATTTATAGGAAGAGAAGCGGCCTTTATAACACAGCTACATTTCTATAACTTTTCCAGAAAAAAAAAATTAATAATTTAAAAAAAAATGAAAAATATTTTTGATTTCTTAGTTCAACTTTAAAATAAAACTAAAATGTTTTCACTGTCTAGTTATGTGAAAATGTCTATAAAATATTCTTTATTACATATATGTATACTTATGCTTATTAAAAATTATTTTTTTTAAACTTTATCGTAGAAAACTTATAAGAAAATCACGTAGAAATGGAGGTGTACACACGAGAGATGAATGAATCATAAAATCCTAGGAAATTTTTCCATATAATTAATTATCTCTGAATATAAATGAAAATTTAAATAATACGAATATTTAGGTCGTGATAAAATAGTTACTTATAGGCCTTAGCTTAGCCAACTAGTCGATTAATCGATTTCAGTTCACATATTTTATTCGTTCATGTATGTTATTTGTTATCAATTTTATTTATTTTTATTCCATAAATTATGGGGAAGGGGGCGCTATTCTCTTCTCTTCGTTGTCTACGCCAATGATAGCTATTACTTTTCTGTAACAGATACTATTCCTGTTTAAATATAACTAACGTTACTAAAGTAAAAAAAAAAATCGAATTTTTAGTCAATATTGTTCAGATCGGTTGGAGTACTGAATCAATATTAAAAAAAACTATTGAATACATTAAAAAAAATATATATAATCTGGAAGGTTTTTAATTCCTAAAGATAAATTTATCAGTTTCTTAAATTCAAAATCCATTTTTATTTTTTATTTTCTTCTCTTCAGCGCCAGGTGCGATTACTAGTCTGAAGCTTATAATTCCTAAGAATCACGTGCGCATGACGTCATGAGAAGATAATTTGATTTAAGCCGAATTTACGAAAAAAAAATGGAGTTTATGACAAGGATATTTGTGAAAATTATAATGGAATTAAATACCTTACCTATGAGATATTGTTTATTAAAACTAAATAATTGAATAATTATTAAATGATGTATTTCTAGTCTAACTTAAAAACGCTGCAAATTATTATACAATGGTTTATTATTTCAAAAAAAGTCCATATCAAAAGTATCATTACTTTCCTTGTAACATAAGGAAAACATAAATAACAGTTTATTTTTAATATTGCCCTAAATAATTTTTTTTTTCATCATAAATAATTTTATAAGAAAAATAAAATACATTGCTTCAGTTGATGAACACTTTCAGGATATTAAAAGCAAAAAAAAAATAATAAGCTTTGCAGTAGAACATATGAAAAATCTTTAATGTCGAGGGACCTCTGAATTTGATTCCAGATTTAAAAAAAATAAAAAACAATCCAGTAGTCTCGGAGAAAACGCACAATTTTTTGACAGACAATTTTTGTTCTTCGTTTTTCGATTTCTACCTGCCATGAAACGTGAAACCTGAAATTTTAAGGGGGTTAAGTTTTTAAATTTTTTGGACGACTATATTGGTTCATTATTGCGAATAATTAACCAAAAGGAACGAAGCAGAGTATTATTAAATACATAAATAAATAATTGACTTAACAAAAACAATCTTCCTTGATAGTAACGAAGATGTAACGACAGTTAACGAAGGCTGATAGAAGGATCCATTATTAATATTTGAAGCAACAGTATTAATCGTATCTTCTCTCTCTTTGAAGTAGCACCGTTATTTACAATTGATATTAAATTTATATTTCGACAAAAAGTTGGCCTCGAGACCTTCTTGTATAGAGCTATTATTGCAGTGCTACTAATAAACACTTGTATATTTATAAATTGTAAATTATAAACACTTGTTTATAAGATAGTTTATAAACAAGTGTTTTATTTTTTTTCATTAATACAATTATTGATTTTTTCACAATTATACTTAGGCCTGAATTTAATATTATTTATCGAACTTTTATAAAACAAAAAAGAAAAGAACTTAATCAGCGATACGGACTTCTTTCTAGGCTACTTGACAGACGTTCTAAATTATCTGTGACTAATAAATTAACTATTTACAAAGTCCTCATTAAACCACTTTGGACTATGGGGAACAGCAAAGAAATCAAATATAAAAATCATTCAGTCATTCCAGTCAAAAGTCCTTCGGAAAATTGCAGACGCACCCTTTTATGTTTCAAACCTTACGTTACACACCGACCTTAACACTCCTTTCATCGCGGCGACTGCCACTGACCGCTTTAATAATTTTCATGACAGACTGACTCTAAATTCCAACCCACTTACTCAAGCTCTATCTACTGCCACAAAGCCATATCATACGACCAGAAGACTGCTGAGGCGCTGGCCAAGAGACTTATTGCATTGAGCTACTAGCTGCATTTATCGAACTAACGTTTAAATAGAAATATAAAATTATATAATTAAGTATATATATATATATATATATATATATATATTTTACTATAGCAAAGTGTCTTAACCAATCTTTTTTTTTTTTGTTACAGGTCTTCAGAAGCCTGAGATCAAAGAAACCCAAACCCGCCGGCGAGGACAGCCCCAGGATACTCCGCAGGGAATCCTTCTACCTGTCCACGGTGTCCTTAGAGAAGAGACGGCCATCGGAGCAATCCATCGACACCATCATCACGCTCCTCGACGAGAACTGTTCCCTGGACAACCGAGTCAACGAGAAGATAGAGCAGATGACGCTCATCGAAGGACTCGTCTGAAGGTCGCGGTACCCACTTTCCTGACCGGACCTTACCACTCCTGCGACCTCGGGTCCGAAGTAGGACCTTCCGAAGGAGTCGATGGCATCGATGGCGAGGAGGCCGAAGTGGCCCGATCTTGGAGGTCGTCCTTTTGCGAGCTTACTGCGATGGACTTTCGATAGCTTAGCGCTTCGTATCAATATACTGCAATCTGTATTATATACTTAACGTACTCAGAGTACGAGGAAATGAAAAATAAAAATATATATTATATAATTTAAAAACAAATATTATAAATACATTCATAAGTAAATTAAGAAATCAGTTCCTGTAATTAGTATTGTAATTTATATTGTATACTTTGAAAAAAAAATTTACTATAAATCCTATAATCATAGCCATTTTGTTTAATTTTATATTGAAGAATTCAAGAACATGTCAACAAAATAAATAAGTTTCTGTAAGTGCTGTATTATTTTAAACACACATAGTTGCGTACTTATACTATTTGGAATACAAAGCAGATTTGTATTAACCATTAATTTTAAAAAATAATCCTTCTGTAAGGCCTTTCCCCTCAACGCTGAAGAAACATGTTTTGCCTGAAGTCAAGAAAGGCTGATAAATAAATAACAAATAAATTATATCTTTACATATCAAAAAATGTATATAAAAAAATTTTAATATATGTATGGGACACCAAAAGTTATTTATATTTTTTAAAAAGTGATACTCGAAAAATGGTGCTTATTGTTAAAAATTAATATTATAATTAATAAAAAATAAATTATTATTTATTTATTCAAACAGCACTTTATTCTACACTTTATCAATTCTATCTAAAAGTTAAAGAGATCAAGAGAATGTTATATAAGATCCCTAAATTTCTTGGACAGTTACGACAGATTTGTTTAACCAGATAGCACCACGCGTAGACATTTTGAACCCACACACCCCATTTAAGTTTGTTATTGAGCAAGATAGCGGTAGTCATAAAATAGAAGACATTTTTTTTTTTTTATGGCCTCATATTTGCATCTCTTATTTTGTTTACACTCTTCAAATGGTTATCATTCTTCTGCTAAACCTCTTTGCTAACTAACATATTTCTTACGTAACCCTTACAAGAGGTAACAATGTCAGAGGTATGAGAGATTTATAATTAATTTATTTTCTTCAACCCTGACTTGCTTTTATACAGTATAAATAAAATGAAATAAAACAAATATATATTATAATATTGATAAGATAATCAATACCTATTATTTGTGTAAGATTTACTTATTTAGCGATCTATGTAATGTGCTTATTTAAATAATCTCCTATTTTTTTATAATTATATAATTATAGAAGGATTGATAAATTTATAATAAATTTATTTATAAATTTATAACATAGGTGAGATCTCGTAATTTGAAAAAAAAAAAGTTACAGATTAACAGACTGATGATTTCACTTTTGACAAACATGACTTAAACATTAGTTTATATATATATAAATATATATATAATTGTTTTACTCTTTAATTAATTTTATTTATTTAATACATTTAGTAATAAACGATGTGACATTTCTAGTCTGAATATATTTGTATGTTTATTTTATAAATAAAAAAATTAGAAATGTATATATCCACTTGTTGAAATTTATTCTAATCCCTCTGTTATTCTTTTTAAACTATTTTATTGAGTGTTACGACATTCTGTAACAATAATTATAGTGGTAAATGAGTAATTTCACACTATAGTACCGAAAATAGAAATAAATAAAATAAAACAGAAGCAAACTAATAACTAAATAATAATAAAAAAGTGCATGCAGTAAAAAAAATATATATATAAACTCGATTTACAATCAGGCAAGAAAACCCCGATCACGGAGTGCCCTTCACCAACAGAAAGAAAAGCAAGTAAAGACCCCTATTTCCCTCTATTATTAATATATTCAAACAATATTAATCGAAGGAAAAAAAAAATATATATATATATATGTAGAATAGAATAGAAGAATCAACTTTATTCTGGGACAAAGTCCCTTGAGAATAACAATATTGTACATAAAAATTAACATAACATCTGGCCAAAATGCATATACAATAAAAAAAACACTAAAAAATAGGTAATAAAAGAACTATTTACATAACTATACAGATATATTAAAGACATAATATGAGCAATAAGGTCCTAATACTACAAAATGGTTGCTATAAACAATAAACTATGGAATTCTATATGAAATTTGAATACTACGAAATATACTGCTTATATATTGGTACTATAACTGTAGAAATACAGCGGCCGTATTAGACCTCCTAAAAGTCCCTTTTATCATTGACCTCAGTAAATTTTTTCATTGTTTTTTCAAAACGTGCTTATGTCCTTAGAATATAATTATCTTGAACAGTTTTTGAGCAATTATTTCTAATTCAATAAAAATCGGGAACACATTAAAAAAAATAAATGATGTTAACGACTTTTTCGTTCGAAATCAGCCTATCTATTAAATGAATTCTTTAATTGGAAAAGGTATTAAAAACTCCTATGCTTTCTACTCGGAATGTAAGATAATGTGACCACAAAATCGAGAAAAAAGGTGGCCTTCAAAATTAGAGAGCCATTTGGCGTGACCTACACCCCCAAAACTTCAAAACAACGAGATTATATTGGACAAACGGTCTAATATTTTTGTAGGCCACCTTTTTTATCGAGTTTATGATCAATTTATCTTACGATCCAAATAGAAAGCAAATGGGCATTTACGAGTATTTAGTAGTAATTATCTTGAACAGTTTTTGAGCAATTATTTCTAATTCAATAAAAATAGAAATATAGAAAGCAAATGGGCATTTTCGAGTCTTTAGTACCTAATTAAATAGACAAAGTTTGCCCCCCTCCAGATTGAAAACGGCCCAATTCCAAGAGTTTTCGTAAATAAAATAGTTGTAGGTTACCTTGAGAAGAAACAATTCACTAAGTTTCAGGCGGATATTAATAATTCGATAAATAGGTTTGTATACCACGACTATATATGCTCATTATATTATACTTATTTATGTTAAAAATAAAATTATGAAGAAAACTAACTAAATAAAACAGCATACAATAAAAAGAAAACATGGCTAGTAATTTTTAATTCTCAAGTCTGGAATAATTTCAACAAATCCAAGTTTAATAAATTTTAAGTGCTAATAAAAGGAAAAACGTTATAAAAATAAAAATAATTTTTTTAATTTTTTTATTGAGTATTATAACAATCTGTCTCTTGGATATTGGCTATAGTGAGGTAGGATGACATTCACACTATATGTACAAAAAAATAAAATAAATAGAACAAAATAATAATCAAAAGTATATACAATAGACAATAAAATAAAATAACCTAAAAAATAAGAAAATTAAAACTAAGCAAAAAAAAAAAAACCACATGCATACCTATATACAATAAGGCGAGGGAACTCCAGGAGAACCCTGCGCTACTCTCCCAACCACCTCACTGGTACTAAAGCCAGCGGAGATTGATCGAGAACACCGATAAAAATAAAATTAATCATTACAGTTAATGATACCGTAGGAAATATTAGTTTTTATTGTTTGTTTTTTTTGCTCGTGTAACAAATGAAACTTAAACAACTGGCATAAAAATAAATATATAAATGTCCTGAACGAAAAGCAATCATCTTTGACAGTAACGAAGACGTAACGACATTTAACGAAGTCTGGTCGAAGGTTCCATTATTTATATTTGACATTTGTTGGAACAGTATTTATTGTCTTGTTCTCTTTGAATAGGTGCTTTTTTTTTTACAATAATTTATAATTTACTTTAATTTTATTTAACCACAAGAAGGTGGTATCGTGACCTTTCAATATAGAATTGTTATTGGAGAGCCAGGTGTTTTTATGTTATTAACCATAAATTATATGTGAATTATATAGCATTTCCAAGTCTATTGTAACATTTTCTATTACAAATGTTAACCGTTCAAAATCATATATATATATTCGTAATGAATTTTTCAAATAATAAATACAATATATTTTTAATTTTAAGAGATTTTTATTTTATTTTCAATCTCGCTACTGAATAATATTCATTATTTTACGAGATTTATTTAAGCCGCCTGACAACAATTAAAATGTTTCGAAATGAAAATAAAGTATATAACAGTTGAATTAAATACATCATGTTTTATATATATATATATATATACCTATCATATGATACAATTATATAGAAAGACCAAGTGTGTCATTTTTTTATTTGCTGTTATCCGAGAAAACTACAGGATGGATTTGTATTTTTATTATTGCCAAATAATTTATGTTGTAACGCCAACATCTTAATGTATTGAAATCTTTGATAAAAAGTAGAAAGAAAATTAAAAACATTTTCAACCGTGTTCAGAGAGTTATATAAGCATACTATAATTAATTTTCGAAAAAAAAAGAAGAGAAGAACTAATATATAAATGTCTTATCGCTATTTTTGCCTAAAGGTCGACTCAATAAAATAAGCACAATTACTTTTTTATCATTATTTATGAATGAACGTTTAGGGGAATCTCTGCCCTTTCTCCCCTGCCCCCTTTCAGCATATAATGAATGAAAAAATTTTATTATGGGACTACAGTCTCCTAAAAATAATAACAATGTTACAAATGTATGGGTATTAGTCTGGCTTAAAATAATAAAAAATACAAACTCATTAACTGCTTATAGTTATTGCAATTGTGCAGTAGATTGAAATTATACAGTATACAGATATGAGTAATTTTACATGTTTGTAGAAGTTTTAATGTGGAGCAGGTGGTGGAACAGGATTTGTTTGAAGGAATTTTTGGACGAGGATTGACGTATGGAGGTTCCAAAGAGAGTTCCAAAAGGAGGTAGCACGAATGACGTAGGATTTGCTGAAAGAAGTAGTTTTATGGGAGGTGATATATAAATCTATAGGTTGAGACCTAGTATTAAGATAATGGATAGAAGAGTGTAGAGTAAGGAGTTCCAGGATGTAGGGAGGGTTTTTGGTGCTGAGGACTTGGAAAAGGAAAACACGATGGAGGAATTGTCGTCGGAAAGTAGGATAAAGCCACTTCATATATATATATATATATATATATATGTACATATATACATATAATATGCCCCAAGTTGGATAAATTATAGTTGTTAATAAGTTTGGTCAACGGTTAATGTTCAATTAAAAAGTGGGGCAGAGATTCTCGAAAACGTATATGAACCTTTCGGTTAATGGAACGACTAACTTCAATTTGAACATATTTTGAGCAAAGTCGTTATAGTAATATTTCTATTTGGAAGATTTATAATATCTGTACAGATAGTAAGTTGATTCCAGAGTAGCTGATTGCAGTGTTCAAATAATTATATAAATTTTCTCACTAGAAATATTACTAAAATTAATAAGCACAAAAGTTGAAATTGGAGTTAATCATTCTGTCAACTGAAAGGCTCAAATAATAATTAACAAACTAAATGTGGTTATTTTAGGAAAAAAATAGTGAGATAATTTAGAGGAAAAAAAGAGAAAACAAAATCTGGTGAGCACATCACACGCGTTTCACTAACCACCTTCTTCTTAGCAGAAATAGGTATTTTCGAACAACTATTTATTTACATTTGATTGTGGATAATTTTATTAGTTTAATACAATTTATAGTTTTTATATTGCTGTATTCTAGACAATCAAATATTAAATAATACCAACGAATATGTATATGTACGTAATATTATCGGAGTCCGTATTATATTAATCTCATGTTGCGTATAGAAGCATCTTGTAATCTTCAGGGTTGCTCGGGTGAGTTCGTGCGTGCTCGTATTCCTTTATTGGATCCTGCATTATAACTATAATCTGTTACGATCTCTTATTTCTCCTTTAGTTAATTATCAAATTCTTTCATATTTTATAATTAATTATTTTTAATATCACAGATTATTGGGGAAATAGTTAATTATTTCAAAAAAAAAAAATTAAAAGTACTTTAGAGGTTGCTAATATTGAAATTTAGACATTTAAGCCCTGTTATAGAACATCAATAAAACCTACATTATATTAAAAACTGCTTAATAATACACTGATATAGTCTGTTTAAAAATAATCGTAAGAGCAGTTTTTGAGAAAATCGTAAAAAGGTGTTTAATCGATGATAAGAAGTACCACTTCTGATTTGCCAATTTTGACGAAAATGTTGCTGTAACATCCCAGGCTTAAAAAAACCTCAAATACGCAATTTAAGTCCCGTACGACTTTTCTTTTTGAGCAAGGCTGATCACATACATACGCAGACCATTTTGTGGGACTTATTTGGACTAAGAATACGTTAAACCTGTATTTTCTTAGAAAACTCCGTGGAAAATTTTCACAATCGCATTACTTAACCTTACTGTATATTACATATATACATGTAAGTGAAAGTAAAACTAAATGAATGAACATAAAACACATATGTTTAAAATATTCTTATATATTGAAATATTACTGTTTTAAAATATTGTCGTAACAGATTCATTAGTATGCTTCTTTATCAACCCAATATAGATGGGCAGCTCCATTTTAAAATAATAAACTTTATCTCTCTATATACACAAATTAAATACAAACTAGAAATTGTTCATTTACATCACTAGGAATATCCATACAAATACAAATACAAACAAACAAAAATCTCAGAAATAAAGTGTAGTTATTTTAGGCCCTGCAGGATACAAAAAATGTGCGTCAGTAAAGATATTTTAAAATGCTGTTTACCGACGAAAGTTGTGAGTTGTATTTTCGGTTCAGGATTCATCGCAACATCCAAATACGAATAGCGTAGAAAGAAGAAAACACAAAACCTTGCCAGAAATATTCTCGTATCTTCGCCAGGCTATTAATTTACCTGGTACAAAAATAATAAAACTAAAATAAATAGAGGAATGCAATCACAGTGTGGCTACCAGACACATTTCCCTATTTAATGATAGTTTTCCCGAACCAATATATCTGGAGACACAAATATTAAAAACTTATTTATTATAATGAAAGAAAAATGACTTTAGTAAAACATAAAAAAAAAGTGTGTGGTTTAAATCACACGATAGAACTGAAAATGTCAAGAAAGGAAAATTAATAATATGATAAAAAAAAAAAAAAAAAAAAAAAAAAAAAAAAAAAAAAAACCTATACCACTATTTACCTCCCCACTATATACAAGGGTATTGGGTTCAGTATTATTTAGGAAAAGCACTGTTTCTAGGTCAACGGTTGTGCAAGGTGATTTGACGAAAGTAGTTATTTTCATTAGCTTAATTTCTTTTTTTTTAGTTTAGTTTATATACATTTATTTTTAATATTATTATTTTTCTGTATTATTTATTTTTATTTATTGTGAATGGAGTGTGAATGTGCTCTTTGAGCACTATTATAGATAGATAGATAGATAGATAGAAAATAACTTTATTCTGGGACACAATACTTTGAGAATAACAAAATAGAACAAAATTAAATGTCTTAATTGTGACAGATTGTAATATCTCTCAATAAATACGTTTAAAAAAAGAATATATATTCAAAATGAAAACCATTATAATTTAAAATGCTGCTTTGGGATAAAGCATTGATACCATTTAAAAATATTTAAATATATGTTGTTTTTTTTCTTCATATTTCCATCCACACCTGTCATGAGCTTGACAATAAGCAGATGTGCTGTAACTAAAAAATGGCATTTTTAGGCATGAGGAAAAAATAGTACCCAGCAGTACTTCTTCCTGGTCTTGATTTATTTCCTTAATTCAGGAAAGGAGATCTCTCATCCAGCTCCTCTTTAGTCGTCTACTGATGAGCATGTCAGCTGTGGCCATGTCGTTAATAAGTCCGTTCTGATGTCCGTGTAGTTTATGATGGTTGTCGTAAGTCGTTATATAAACTTTTGTTGTTGACGTACCAAGAAGCTCCTGTTATAAGTCGTAAAATTTTGGATTGAAATGTCTGTAGTTTTTGTAAATGCGTCTTTTTATCAGAAACGTAAATTTGTGAGGCGTATGTCCATATGGGTTTGAGTAGGTAAGTGTATGTTAAGTTTATTAAGTTTTTGTCTGATTTTCAATTTTGATTTGGAAAAAAGTGAGTACAGTATTTTCAGTCGCTTGTTCAAAGTCTTTCTTTTCATTTTGATATATGGGCCCCAGGTCATCCTTCTGTCAAATATTAAGCCGAGGTAACGTATAGTGTCCGTCTGAGGAATTCGGTTGTCACCTATATAAACTGGTAGGCGTGTGTCTCGTTGAAGTGTAAATTTCGTAAGTGATTTTGTAAATATATGTTAAATCGCAAAATATAATCAACATCAATTCATATTTCAAACTTTAATGTATATAATTCAATTTTGTATATATAAAAACTTGAAAATTTGAACGTACCAATGTTCAACAAACCCATTTAAACCATGAGACCAGAACATATGGTAAAAAATAACCAATTCTTTCTTAAACTATTGCGTTATATTAATAGACTGATAGGGCAAAAGTCTACGGTTCCGCATAATATAAGTAGATTGAAAAGGAATAGGAACATGAGATCTCTATAAAAACATTTATCGAAGTAGAATTATATATAATAATAAATAATAAAAAGGCTTAGCGAACCCGAAGGTTCGATGCCGACACCACCAATCGCTTGTTACACACCTCCCTCCATCGTTCGCCGTCCAAACCCAGTCCCTTCAGATCGGCTTTAATGCAATCTTCCCACCTTCGCTTCGGTCTACCCCTCGGACGCTTACCATTCGGCACAGCAAATATTAACCTTTTAGGAATTCTCTCGTTACTAAGCCCAACAACTTTACAAGCCCATTTGATTCGCCGCAATGAAATTATCTCAATTATATTACCCGGATACAGTTCACGCAATTCTGCGTTGTGTAACCGTCTGAACTCTCCGGTTAACTCATCCTTCTTCGGTCCGAATATTCTACGCAATACTTTATTTTCAAAAACCTTAAGACGCTGCTCATCCCTTAATGTAAGCAGCCAAGTTTCGCACCCATAAAGAACTGTAGGCAAGATAATTGTTTTATAGATTCTAATTTTTAAGTTTCGGGACAAGAGGCGCGAACTAAGTAGTTTTGTCACAGAAAAATAACAAGCATTTCCCGCCTTCAGCCTAGCCTTAATCTCTTCTTCAATTTCGTTTTTTCTAGTTATCGTAGAACCTAGATACCTAAACCTATCTACCTGTTCAAACATATTACCATCTATATCGATATCACCAGTAGTATTGCCATTTTTGCAGCTAACCATATATTTTGTTTTATCCAAGTTTATTTCGAGTCCTAGTTCTTTACCGGCTTTCATTAACGTTGTCGTATTTAGTTTTATTGTTTCAAGGTCTTCGCTTAACAGTACCAGATCATCCGCATAGCCCAGCACGGATGTTGTCCCACCCAGATCCAACCCTTTTTCGGTACGCATTACCTCCCTAATGGCATGTTCTAATGCCAAATGAACAGGACAGGCGAAAGGGAATCCCCCTGTTTTAAACCCGAACGAACCTCAAATTTTTCGGACAGATTATTACCGATTCTAACTTTATTGAGTGTCTCCGTCAAGCACATCCTGACTAGAAGAATTATATATAGCTTTCTTTAATTAAGGCACTGAGCTTCCAATGTAAAGGCCCCAGGTTCGAATCCCGGCTCATGGCAGAGAAATTATTTATCTGTCTCATTGGCCGTAGGGCGACCCTGGGTCGGGAGACCCTCCTGGGGCACACCCAGCCTCTATAAAGTGGGTACCTTTAATTAAATAATTAATTAAGGAGGGAAACCTGGCGGTTGAGTGTGATCTCGGTCAAATCACCTCCTTGCACAACCGTTGACCTAGAAACAGTGCTTTCCCTAAATAGTACTGAACCCCAGACCCTTTATGGGTTTTAGTGGTACAGGGTTTTTTTTTTCTTTAATTAAATTATTTAACATTAAAAAGTATCGATAGCTCTACTCTCTCTACTTCCAAAACAGAATATTTCAAGTTTCTGAACAAGGAAAAAAGATCTCGTGGTTGAGATTGATCATAGTCAAGTCATCTTTGATAACCGATGAACAGAAAACTGTACTTCCTTACATTGTACTCAACCAATCCTTCCGAAGGTTGAAGGAGTGTTTTTTTTTATATCGTTGACTATTTATATGAGTTATTGATAAAGATGGAAAACAGTTCCATCAGTCACTGCGTTGAAAGCTTGGATTACTTCGGAGACCGTAGTGCAAATAGATCTAAAAATATAACAGCACTTGTTTGATTAGAGTTTTATGATTGAGAGGGTAAATAATAATCATGTTCTTTACAGTCAAATCTACAATATATAAATCACATATTTTCAGTAAATTATAAATAAAAATCATGTTACTACTTATATTAATTTTACAACTTGTTGTATATCATTTTACTATAAATATATTTTACATGTTTTTGTTACGTGTAAAGTTATTTCTTAATAAATTCTATAATTCCTCATTTTCCTAGGATAAGTTATTTTTCAACAGAAGCTGGAATTTCGTATTTCGTTGTTTAGTTTGTATCCAATGACCACTAAGTTACTCGAATCAAAATGTTCTTTACACCATTTGCTAACGACGAATACGAAAATTAGCTGCGATAACCTCCGGTTTTATATACATAAATAAATTTATAGTTAATACAATTTATTTCTTTGTCATAAAAAACTGACCGAAAATTAGAAAAACAACGAAAAAGCGAAGAGACAGAATCAAGAGAAATTGGAATGAATTTTGTAGCTCAAAATTGAATTATTTTTAGCTCACTTCATTTTGTTTTTATCTTCATTTACTTGTACACAGATATTCTCCGTTTTCTCTTATTACAGTTTATATATATATATAATAAGAGTCTGCCACTCGGATCTTACTACTTGTAAAAATAACAGCTGATTTAAAGAATATTAGACAAGGAACTTGGAAGATCGAAGGATCGCTATCGAGGTGAAGCTCCCCTCCTCCCCCCCCCCAAATATTAAAATATAACCATGTTTATGGTAAAAAAGACTAATAATTATCTCTTAAAGTATTATTGTTCGTGTAATTACATTTAATAGAACTTCAAGATTCACTTAAACACTATTTCATAGAGGTAGTTAGTATATATATTTTTTTCAAAGTAATTATTGTCATATATATATATATATATATATATATATATATATATATATATATATATATATATATATATATATATATATATATATATATATATTAAATCCCCAAATGAAATCCTAGATCCGCTAGTGGATCTGTTTATGTAAATAGTAAATTAGTAGATCATTTTTACTTAACATAAATTATTTTTGAACATTAATAAACCTGTTACTGAATTCTTTTACAATTTTTTGGGTAAAACACCTTAATTTTGAAGGCCCTCTTACATAATTTTTTATGACGTGCGAATTTGATCTAATAAGGAAAACCTCTGGCCTGACCTTCGTTTAACTTCCATAACCGACTTTAAACTTTACATATCTGATTGTTTCTCAGTTCATGTACGGATTCATAAGAAGTTTTAACTCGTATCTGCTATGACTATTTACATTAGAAATAGAAAATTAAAGAAAGAAATAAAAAAAAAAAAAGAATTAAGAGTTTAATCGGGCGCTCTCGAATGTTTCCGACTTAGACAATCATAGCAAAAGTTTTGTATATTTTTATTTGTGTTTCTCGATTTGTTAGATTTTTGACGGCAATTATATTTTACAGATAGTCAAATCTAAAAAAACACAAAGGGATTCCTCAGATCTTTGACAATCTTCGTTGTCAACGCGATGCTGGAAGGATTTATTTATTGTAGATTTCATTGTAAAAGATAAAATAGTTATTTACTTTGCCCCTCGATCATAAACCTCTAATCAAACATGTGCTGTTATATTTTTAGAAATGTTTGCAAACAGCTTTCCAAATTAATCCAATCCTTCAACGCAGTGCTGTTTTCCATCCTTATCAGAAAACTATATAAATAGCTAAAGATAAAAAAAAAAAAAAAAAACTGTACGATTTCCACCCGGATGAAAGTTTTGAATTCGGTAATTTGTAAGGAAATACATTTTTCTAACCAACGGTTATGCAAGGATGTTATTTAACTGAGATCACGCTCTTAACCACCAAGTTTGTAACCCTTAATTGATTTTATACAGAATTATCACTTTAAAGAGGCTGGGTGTGCCCAGTACACAGTAAATATTTATACAAGAGTTCATCCTCACCGTATATACAATAAATAAAACAGAATAACAGAAAATAAATAAAAATCAAAAACATACAAAAACAAAAACATGCTAAATCGATCTAAAAAATAAATAAGTTCATGGACCTTGGCCAAAAGTTAGCACCACTTCTTCTTATCACCCAGATATTCAAAACATTTTTTTTTTATCTCACACAGACTGAAAACATGAATCTAACATTTAATTTAAACACGATCATGTTTATTTATTTATTTATTTTAAATGATATTTACAACTGTATACAAAAAAATACATCTAGTAAATTTGCACATTGGTATAAAGACATGGAACACATGTTGAGAAACTACCCATTGGTAGCACTCTAATAATATGTCTATATTAGAAGATCACGTGGCCATCTTCTTTTCAGACGCCTCGGAGGGTTATCAGGAATCGAATAGGAAGCAAGGTTAGAGACAAGAGGGTTAGGATGGTTTTGAAGTTTATTATGGAAGGACAGATATCTGGATTGGGCCAAATCTGATACATAAGGAACATTAAGGTCATTATGGATAATTTTATTTGTAACAAAGTAAGGAGCATTGAGGATTTTACGAAGGATTTTGGATTGCAAGGACTGTATGCGAGAGGAATTTGAAGGCTTGGTGGAGCCCCATAGCTCAACCCCGTAAGTCCAAATAGGCCTTATTATAGTCATGTAAATCAGTCTTTTATAATTGATTGGAAGATTAGAGCGTTTGTCTAGAAAGTGTTGAGGACTGGGTTTGGACGGCGAACGGTGGAGGGAGGTGTGTAACAAGCGATTGGTGGTGTCGGCATCGAACCTTCGGGTTCGCTAAGCCTTATTATTATTATTATTATTAAGTTGGGACTATCTAGGCACCAACCAGCAAAATCTCTAAAAATTTCGCAAATAACGGTAGTAGGTGACATACCTGTCACATCGTTTTGACTACAGACAGACATCAAACCAATTTTTTATTTATTTATTTATTTTGTTTTATTCATTTATTTTTTGTATACATTACAACATATCATACAGATAAGTTACAAGTTTATGGTTGTAGTAACCTTACACTTGACATAATAGTGGTTTGAATACTACTTAGAAAATTGAAATTAATTTTTTTACAGTAGGAAAAATCACATAAAATCCTACATAAGATATAACCAAATTTGATCCTTGATGTCTGAAACGTAAAGCGCGAGTGGACATTTTCGATTTTTAGCACACAATTATAAAGCTTCCCTACCTTCGGTAGTGAGGAAGCAAAATGTCACAGTATAGTATAACTCAAATTATCGCCCTCTGGGAGCTCAAAACAGAAGTAATAACTACAATTTATCCAATAACTGAATAAAAATTCTTCCTAGTGTAAACGGGCCTTATTAAGATATAAATCTAGAATAGTTTGAGCCAGGACAGCGGATAGAAATTTAATAATATTTTAGTTGAATTTTGTATAATATGTCTTTGTATATTTTTGATACACTAAGTACATTGTAAATATATTTTTCTTATTTATTTATAATTAATTATAATTTTAAATGAATTGTAGATCTAAGAACATTTCTGTACTCTAAAAAGTTTTACATAAAAAAAATATATATATTTAAAAACTTTATTGGTATATAATTAGTAAAAAATATAAAATATTTTTGTTTTGAGGACCTCACGAAATTCTCAATGTACACTAGTTCGCGTAAGAAAATAATTATCAGTAATCTAGATAACCCTTATAACCGACCCCTAACATCACATGATAATATCATATGATATCGTCAGGTTTTTTGTCCATTGTTTATTTTATTTTTTCTAAATCTTGTATTTATATTATTATTAATTAATTTCGTTTATAACTTTAGTATAATTTAACATAACGTTACCCAATAAAGTGTGGTGACTGTTAATTCATTAAAGACCTTAAAGCAACACCCATTCCTTAGTCCATAAGACAGATGATTGTTTTTCACATTCAAAAAACGCTGCAAATTATTTCACAATGGTTTATTATTTCCTAACAATTATAAATCTAAAGTAACATTACCTTCCGAGTTACAAAGAAAAAAAAAAGGGTGATTCCAATTATTGGACTAAACTGTTTTTCTTTAATCATTAGTCATCATTTTGCTAAAAAAATTAGTTCAGTAACACTTTCAAAAATCAAAACAAAAGATAAACCTAAAAATCTATCGACCTTATTATCTATCTATAAACCTAAAGATAAATCTTTAAAAAAAAAACTAGAGACCATATCTTTGCTCCTAATTGTCCGATTTTAACGATTTTTTTTTTTTTTTTTAGTAAATTCCGTAAACTTTAAAAAACCCCTATACAATATCAACAAAAAAGAAAAAAACATTTCGAGTTATTCGGAATTTAATTTTACCATCCCTCGTAACTTTTTTTCCAGCTTCTTTTCGTTAAAGTATGTTATATAGATAAATTTAAAGGGCGTCGAGAAAATGACTTTAGCGAAGTTTCATTGAAATCTGTATATTCGTTTAGGATCTACAGTCTATAGCAACGCAGGTTTTTCGGCCGCCATTTTGAAAGTTAAAGGCGGAGAGTAATATCGATGAAGGAGGATCATCCTCGGGTGACCTCTGATTTTATATCAAAATTTGAAAAAAATCGGTCCAGTAGTTTCGGAGAAAATGCACGAACGGCGGACGGACAAAAAAATTTTTTATTCGTTTTTCGAATTCTACACGTCTTGAAACGTGAAACCTCAAATTTTGAGAGGGGGTTATGTTTTTGAATTTTTTGGTCGATCACAATGTTTCATTATTGAAAATAATAAACCAATAAAATAAATGAGGTTCTCTCGATTCCTTTACATATATGTTTTTGTCTAAATTAAACTTAAATTTAACAAAACGAAAGTACTTACTAATCATAATCTACTATAATTTTGAATAAAATAATAAAATTAACGACCTGAACAAATGGTAATATCGATAAAAAATATTAATAAATGTCGTATCGATGGTTATCAATCGGTAACAATAACAGTTTGAAAATGTGGATTTTTGCGTCGCCATTTCTGTTTCGAGGTGTCCAAGGTGCAGTCTTAGTACACGTTACCACCACAGCCTCTTTACTTCAACACGCAGTTATCCCTCCATCCTTCTTCGTCTGTCAGTGTTCTTAATTTCGTTTCAGTTGGCGTCCATCCGCTTATTGCTACTAATTACGAAGGCCGAGTCGTAGATGGTCAAAACACAAACAACTGCTAAGAAAATACGATTATTGAGTTGTTGACTGCAGTAGCATTAGCATATTAATAGGAAATGGGTGTACCTTTTAATGAAATGTGCGCCGTATTATGAAAATAGATAGGTAGAAGAAAAAAATACATATTCTTATAGACAAAATCTCGTCTTCGCTATATTATCGCAAATACAATTCCTATTGAAGGGAAATGAGTATTTGAACTTTAAGTGTTCATTCATACAATATGTATGTAGGCGTATGGTAGAGCACTTAGAAAAACAAAATAACCTTCAAAAATGTCTTCATTCAAGTTTTTCTGTTTACGGAGGACTATGTTCAGTGGGCACACTGTTACACCCTATTTAATGATAGTTTCGATATTGTGACTATATTTTCAATTTTTCGATGTAGGACAGAATTCCTCGATTTGAGAGTAAAACCATTGATGGTGGAAGGCAACGATAACTGTGCGGTATGTAACTCTCAAGAAAAAGAGGATATCATTCACTTTTTGGGGACTTGCCACATGTACAGTGAGTTAAGAGAGAAATGTTTTGGGCAGTGGACCTGTTCTCCGGAAGAATTATTTGGTTTCTTAAAGGGTTCTAATTGGAAAGTCATAAGCAATTATGTACAGCAGGCCACATTGCAAAGATCCCAATTAGTCAGATAGCAAACTATTGATAAAATATCGTGTTTATTTAGTGCAAAGTTTGTTTTATTGTTACACTGTATTTGATGATTATTATTATTATTGTTGAATTTAAATTTCTTATTTGTTGGATTTGTGATGTATTAATACTGGTTTTTTGAAAACTTTATCTAAAAAAATGAGACAGTGAAAAATAAAATTTCTAGAATGGATGTATAAAAACATAATAATAATGTAGATATATTATTGCTCATTTATTTTATTTATAGATGTGATGAATATTTATTATTGATTACACAAAGACCTCGACAGACGGAATTTTCCATTGTCTATGTGTTGTTGCTTGTATATATATATTTTACTTTGTATATTGTACTTTGTAATTTTTTAAAAAGTTTAATAAACACGTTTTCATTCATTCATTCATATAATATGTATATAAAAAAATATTATAAAAATATACTAACAAGAAATGTAGCTACAATGTTATCAGATATAAGGAGACTAAAAAGGCGCTGGATTAGAGATCTCCTTCCTTAAAGAACTAATATTGCTGAATCAAGTCAGGAGAGAGGTGCTACTTGTTTCTGTTCTTTCCTATGCCTGTTCCGTGGCGCAGACCTTTTTTTATCAAATTATTAACATCAGGCTGAAACCTCGTAAATAGTTCCATCTCACCGTAATCTATAAATATTTTATTTATGAAAATTCTCGGAATTGCGTTTCAACGTGGAAATCGGCAAACTTTGTTTATTTCATTAGGTACTAAAAACTCGTAAATACCCACTTTAATCGTAAGATAAGTTGAGCATCTAGTCGAGAAAAATGGTGGCCAGCATAAATTTTGAGTCGTTTGTGGTGTGGCCTACACCCCCAAAATGTCAAAATAACGCATTTATATAGGACAAATGGCCCTGTTCAGGGATCAACCTCTGAAACACAAAAAATAACAATTCTATTCAGTCAGAACTTTACCACCATTTTGCTGCAAACCATTCCTGTTGAGTTAATCTTTTCATTTGGTGAAGTGTGCACAGAGTAAGGTACTCTCTTAAGAAATGGCAAGAAAAGAAAATATGAGTTGCTAAACTTCAAGAGGAAGTATGGGGAGAAAGAATAGGTGGCCAAAACCATGAAGCTCAAATTCAGACAGAAAGTGGATCCAAATTGACAATTAAGCAATATGTAATTAATCTGTAAAGAACCATAAAGTTGTACAAAGGCACAAATTTCATTTATTTCATTTTATTCAATTATATTCAATATAACCATTTTCTAAATATTTTGTTTAATTTGATCAAGGATCCAATCTTATACAGTCCACACCAATTTTCACTATCACAAGCGGACACAATTCACTTACAGATCATTGGGTAATATTTGGCTCACACCAAATTAGCGTGATTGAACAGGCCTAATATTTTTGTAGGCCACGTTTTTTCTCGATCGGGTGATCAAATTATATCACGACTAAAGTGAAAAGCAAAAGGGTATTTACGGATTTTTAGCACCTAATTAAATAGACAAAGTTTTCCGAGCACTGGATTGAAAGTGCCTCAATTCCAAGATTTTTCGTAATTCAAATATTTGTAGATTACGATGCTATTTACGTACTTTCAGCCGGATAATAATTCGACAAAAAAAGGTATGTACCACGTACTATGATATTATAATGTCATTATTTACATCAGACCATTTGCAGACTGCCAGCTAACAGTTTTCTTTAAATCTAGCCGTGTAGTTGTATTTCATAAATCCATTTTCAACTCTTTCCTTGTGAGTCATAGAAATATTTCAACTAAGAGAAGAAGGAAAATTTAAAGAAAAATACCTGTCCAATTCATCAAGCGCATATTAAAACAGAATCCTTAATTTCCTACAGCAGGAAACTGCTGGGATTCGCCTTGAGTTATGACTTAAATTAGGTTAATGTTTAATCCCAGATTCTAGTTCAGCAAAGAACAGTTTAATAAATAATAAAAAAATAACATTAATACTAAATAGATATAGAAAAAGTAAACGTAAAGCATAGAGGCAGGCTTTCCATTCTGGTTGGAAGGAGGGAGCGATGGAATCAACCAAAAATATGTCGCTGAAGTTTAAATTATATATAAAATTATGATTGGTAATTAACATAATTATTATAAAACAAACGACAAAAAACTAAAGTAGATACAAAATTTCAATAATAGGAACATAGGATCTCGTACAATACCAGCATACCTAGCTCAAGGTCTTTTTTTTTTTTTTTTTTTTTGTCTATAAAATACGTATTTGCGCCTGTCAACAATAAGTTGACAATCAGCAAATGTGATGGCGATAATGATATAATGACATGATAGGCATGGGGAAGGAAAGTACTCAGCAGTACCTCTTCCCTAACTTGTTCCAATTACTTAGGTTGTCTAAGGAAGGAGATCCCTCATCCAACGCCTTTTTAGTCTCCTGCTCATGTTCTGAGGTATGTCAGCTGTGGCCATGTTTCTTATAAGTCTGTTATTATGTCCATTTAAATTAGTGTAAAATCGTTGATATAGGGTCGTTATATGTTGGTCAACTGTTGGAAAGTGGAGGTCAGTATGTAGAGTTTTGTTAGTCACGTACCAAGGTGCTTTTGTTATGAGTCGCAATAATTTTGATTGGAACGTTTGAAGTTTTTGTAGGTGGGTCTTTTTAGCGATGCCGTATATTTGTGATGAGTATGTCCATATGGGCTTAAGTAAGTATGTATATGTATTCAGTTTCTGTTTTAGTTTTAGTTTTGAAGATTTGGAAAAAAGAGAGTAAAGTAGTTTGAGTCGTTTGTTAAGTGTCATACGCTTCATTTTAACATGTGGGCCCCATGCCATCCTTCTGTCGAAGGTGAGTCCAAGGTAAAGTTCCGTGTCCGTTTGAGGAATTTGATTGTTGTCAATATAAACTGGAGGGCAGGTGTTTTTTCGTAGAGTAAATGTTATATGTTTGGATTTGTCATGATTAAGTCGAATTTTCCATAGTGTGAACCAATCTTGTAGTTTAAGTAAATGATGTTGTAGAGTTAGTGAGGCCTGTGTAGGGTCTTGATGTTTTGTGAGGATTGTTGTATCGTCTGCATATGTAGGTCGTAATATAAATAATATAAGGTCTTAGATTAGAAATTTAGTTGACTTTTCCAATTTTCTCGATTGAGTTTAATTTACATATTTTATTAATTCATGTAGATTAATTGTTATTGATTTTACTTTTTTTTTTTTAATTTTTGTTCTTCAAAATATTGGGGCAGTGAATAGTGTTGCCCAAATGCGAGGCCGAGACGAGTCTTGGTCTTGCAAACTCAGTCTTGGTCATGGTCTTGGTCTTGCGCAAGTGTCTCGTAACAAACTTTCTCTTACTTATTAGCTTATTACTATAGAGATATCACTGTAATTTTTTGGATAGGAGAAACCTAACCAAGCCTGTATGCGAAATTGGGGGAGTTAAATGCAAAAGTATATTGGTTATACCAATTATTAACATGTAGTAATTAAAATTGTCGAATATTAATAAATATTTTGCCTTAATTTTTAGTTAAAAAATCGATTTTTTTTTACCAGTCCCTGGTCTTGGTCTTACAATAGCTAAGCGGCATTGGTCTTGGTCTTGCAAAGTGCAAGACCAAGGCAGATTTTGGGCAATAATACCAGTGAAACGTTATCTCGCCCCCTCTCTATTTTTATTGGGGGAGGGAAATAGATAGCCACCTTCACCCTCTCCCCCCCCCCCACCACTCTCCAGAAGTGTGTTCTTATGATGTAAAGAGAAAATATTTTGTTTTGAGATTAATTTAAGAAATTTTATAGCAATTTATGATAAAAATAGAATCATTTTTATAAGTGAAGAACTTCACTGATTCAAGGCTCTTAAACTGAATATTAAAATATGTGATATTTGATACAATCAATTTTATTTAGGCATTTTGGTATGCATCAAGCCAATAGAGAAAAAAAAATTGTTTTCTAATTGTTTTCACGAGATCTAAGACAAATACTCAAATAATAACAAAATGTTGCAGCCACATTTCAAGAGAAAATATAAAATTTTAATCTTTAAATTATTATTTTTCTAATATTAAATCCTACATCTGCAACTAATTCGGAACATGTTAAGTGGAGATTTACTATTTACTAAAGTAAATGATAGATTTTTTTTTTTTAATTTCTTAAAGACATTTACAACTGTATTAAATAAATACATCTAGTAAATTTGAACATAATGTATATAATGACATGAAAAACACTTGCTGAGTAACTACCCAATGGTAGTAATCTAACGATATGTTTACATTAGGAGATCACGGGGCCATCTTCTTTTCAGACGCCCCGGAGGGTTTTCAGGAATTGAAGAGGAAGCCAGGTTAGAAACGAGAGGGTTGGGATGATTCTGAAGAGGATTTTAGGAAGGATTTTGGATTGTAAGGATTGGATACGAGAGGAATTCGATGGTTTAGTGGAGACCCATAGCTCAATTCCCAAGTCCAAATATAGTCAAGTATATGAGTCTTTTGTAATTAATTGTAAGTTTAGAGCGTTTGTCTAGTAAGTGCTGAAGTAGTCGAAAACGTCGAGCGGTTTCTTGTCGTTTCAATCTAGTATGAGGAAAATGATAGATTATATTCAAATTTGAAAACTTTAGCACAAAAAAAAATTTCTATCAATATGCCTTAATAAACTTAATCAGCTAAAGATTTATAACATCTAAAATTAAAAAGATGGCACCACTTCACGAGGTTCATGCAGGGAATTTAGTACCATCAAAAAATTTAGGTTGCAAACAAATTAACCTCAAATGTCTTGATGATTTCATAACTTTATTGCCTAGTATTCACTGTATCTAAATTACATTTTAAAATGTTATTAAGATACCGTTTGACGTCAAACTAACAACAGTACAAGATGATTCGTAACTACTGTTTTGTTTGTTTCTTAGAAACGAACTGCGTAGTACATGTCATTAAATACCTAATAAGGCAATGTTTTTAATTCATTAAATTTTCCATAAGTTTCATTTCCGTTAATAATATTATAAAATAGAATAACATTTTTCCTTCTGACTCATTCACAAATATGTTATTCATATACAAATATTTATAGCTCATAAGAATCATGTAGATACTCCAGTACCCGGTACCCAGTACTAGATGAGAGGAAAATAAAACGCAATGACTTGCTAATAACATTGAGCGATCAAACCAATCTATAGTCTGTTGTATGTAACTTGATTGAGCGATGGCTCATTTCTCAACCTGAAACATCTGAACTCGATCTGTCAATGAGAAGATAAAGTTTGCTTCTAAATTTAAAATGTTTTCAAGACACCGCCCGGCGCATATGGTATTCCATCCCGCATAACAAATCAAGTAATTGCGTACAGGCTAAAGTTGGATAGAGGCGTAGAAAACGAAATTAGAAGTTTCTTTCGAAATATCGTTACTGATTATAACATAATTAAATGTAAGTATATATTATAAGAGGCGACCCTTTCTATCTTGATTAAAGAATACTTTTTTTTACCCGAATCCCGTAGCACAGTCCTTATCTAGCACCAACCATCTATACAATCCTTCTCGCAGGTTAAAACGGCAGTGGCTCCATGACCTTTTGTATGATGTATATATTGCAGTTCTGGCAATGGTCAGATTCTCCACTGAAGTCATGAGTGTCTGTGGTTGATGGAGAAGTGCAGAGATCTCCTGAAGCCTCGCTTTTCCCTACACTAATGAGGGAACAAGTTTTGGAGTTTCCCTGGCCGATTGTAAATAGTGTATATAGGTATGCCTGCGTCTAAGATGTTTATTTTTATTTTTTATGAACATTTCATTTAACTTTTTTTTGTTTCTATTTCGCTGTATATTATTTTTTTATTACCTTATTTATTTATGATTCTGTAAATATGGTGTTAATGTGCTCTCTGAACTTTATTATAAGTGTTCTTAATTAAGACAGATTGTAATATTTATCAATAAACAAGTAATCTAAATTAAAAAAAAAACAATGCTTTTTAAGCGAGGAGGTCCCTCATTCAGCTTCTTTTGAGCCTCCTTGTTTGTTGTCGGGTATGTTAAATGTAGCCATACTTTGTATAAGTGTGTTAGTATGCCCATGTAAGCTATAGTGAAATCTATTGTAGGGTGACCGTATGTTGTCGTAAACTGTTAGCATTTGAAAGTCTTTGAGTAAAGTAATATTGGTGACGTACCATGGTTATAGTCCTGAAAGTTTTTGATTGAAAAGTTTGTAATTTTCGTATGTGGTTCGTTTTGGCTGATCGCATTTATCTCTCCCCCCCCCCCACCCATCCCCTAATAGAAATATGTAGAGGGCGACAAGATAGTTTCGCTCCCCTCCCCAATATTTTGAAGAACAAAAATTTTAAAAAACAAAATCATTTGGTACTGTTTGTGACGTACCATGGAGATTTAGTTATGGTCCTAAAAGTTGTTTACTGAAACGTATATAGTTTTCGAAGATGTATCATTTTCGCTGTTCCGTGTATTTGTGAATCGTGGGTCCTTATAAGTAGTTATAGATAAGTATAAGTATTCAGCTTCTGTTTTAAATTTAATTTTGAGCGTCTTGAAAGAAGTGAGTAAAATAGTCGTAGTCTGAGGTTTTTTTTTTTTTTTTTTGGTTTTTTTTTTTAATTATTGAGTATTAATACAGTCTGCCACACTGAAGGGCATTGCTACTAGTGCTATAGTATTCATTCACACAATATGTACATAAGAAAGGAAAATAAATAAAAATAACCAAGCAAGAAAAAAATATATATATTTTTCTTGATATAATTTAAGATATATATATCTTTTTTTTTTTTTAATATAATCTCGGCATTTCGGCATTATCAAGGTAAATAGGAAGGCATGTTTCACGTCGAAGAGTAATAGTAATGATTTGTAATTTGTCTAATAACAATTAATCTACATGAATGAATAAAATGTATAAACTAAAATCAATTAAAATATAAATAGGTACCAAAATATTTTGCCACGTCCGATTATGTTTCTGTTATTGAAATTTTCGTTTACATTCGAATATAATTTTATGAATGAACGAATGAAAAAATAATTAATGTAGCAACATATCCTAGGTTTTTATGATTCATTCAGGAGAGCCCGAGCTGGTTCTAGTTTTTTTTTTTCAGGAAATTTTATCAGTTTTCTTTTTAATATCGATGATTTTTCTCTAGGATGCATCATTTTGGAGCTATACGCTACAAACTGAAATAACTTTCGAAATTTTATGGTGGTTGCCAAATCTAGTGGATAACTCGATTTTCAGATTCAGCATTCCAAAAAAACACGTAGAGCCGTCGAGAAGAATTCGTCAGCAATTTTTTCTTTTTCAAACTACCAAAAGACTGGACTGATAGTAGAGACGATCAATAGGGGTACTTTATAAGTGTATGCGGTAAGGAACTAGGACGCGAGATAAATACGAATTAGACAAAATATATGGTTAGCTGTAAAAACAGCGATAATACCGATGATATCGAAGAGAATGTGTTTGAACACGTACAGAATTTTAGGTATCTAGGGTCTATTAGAAAAAACGAAATTGAACACAATATTAAAGTTAGGTTGAAGCCGAAAAATGCTTGTTATTTTTCTTTGTCAGAACTACTTAGTTTTCACCTCCTGTCCCGAAATTTATTAGAATTAGAATTTACAAAACAATCATCCTTCCTACGGTTATTTATGGAAGCGAAACGTGGCCGCTTACATTAAGGGATGAGCAACGTCTTAAGGTATCTGAAATAAAGTATTGCACAAAATATTCGGACCAAAAAAGGACGAGTTAACCGGACAATTTAGGCGGTTACACAACGCTGAATTGCATGAACTGTATCCGGTTAATATAATTGAGTTGATTAAGTTGAGGCGAATAAAATGGGCATGTAAAATCGCTGGGCTTAGTAACGAAAGAATTCCTAAAAGTTAATATGCGATGTAAGGACTGGCAAGCCTCCAAGGGGTAGACCAAAGCGAAGGTGGGAAGATTGCGTTAGGGCTGATTTGGCGGGTTGGGTTTAGACGGAGACCGATGGATGAAAAAATATGGACATCCATTGGTTGTATCGGCATCGAACCTTCGGGTTCGCTAAGCCTTATTATTATTTATAGGCTTATGGGGAGCTAGTACACCCTTTTTTTCACAATTAAAAGAAGAAATTCACCGAATGCGGTAGCAATAAGATTTGATTTACAATGTTTAATCTTTAGGAATTAAATTGTTTACAAAGAAAACGAAAGAGTCAGAGGAATGTTTAGTAATATCTGCTAATCCGAATAATCCTTCGTTGACGTAAATTACAAGCACCTGGTATTAACAGGTAATAATGACTAAACCATTTTTTTTTTCAACGATTGAGGAAATAACACATTCTCCAGGTTTTAGTTTGCGTTAATTTTTTTCTGATGAAAAAATGTCAACTTTATCTGATATTTTTCTAAATATGTTAATATCTATTATACAATAACAGAAAGAAAATAATATTTATTATTTAACAAATACCATTATTCTGTATCTTTTTAATATTTTTCTTATTATTTATTTTTTTTTTTTTTTTGGTCCTTAGGACTATATTTTTTTGCTAATTGGAACCAAATAATTATATCAAAAGTAACTATAAACGAGGGATATGTACAGCATTTCATCCTCTTTATGATGAGACTATTATTTATAATTTATATTTCCTATTATTAGGGAATGCGGTAGCTAATGGTCCCAGGTTCAAATCCCGGCTCATGGCCGAACAATTATTTATTCTGTTTCATTGGGCGTGACAATGGGTATCGAGACCGGCCTAGGGCACATCCAGCCTCTATAAAGTGATTACCCTTTATTTTATATTGGGAAGCTCCGTAGTATAACTATACGTTGTGATACTTTTTATTTGTTAAAAATAACAATATCTTCAATTTAGCAGTAGAGCCCGTTTGACAGCAAGGCAATGTCGATACTGTATATATATTGTGTGTGTATATATATATATATATATATATATATATATATATATATATATATATTGTGTACTGTCTCTACGCGCTTGTAGTCCGTAGTACAGACCCCTTTTTATCAAATTATTAACATCCGGCTGAAACTTCGTAAATATCTTCATCTCATCGTAACCTAGAAATATTTTATTTACAAAAATTCTCAGAATTAGAGCATTTTCAATCTGGAGGTCGGCAAATTTTGTCTATGTAATTAGGTACTAAAAACTCGTAAATACCCATTTGCTTTCCACTTGAATCGTTAGATGACTTGAGCACAAAGTCGATAAAAAAGGTTGTCTTCAAAAAGATTGAGCCATTGTCAAATTGTCAAAATAATAAGGTTATATAGGCCAAAAGCTCCAATGTTTTGTAGGCCACCTTTTTTTTTTATTTGGTGTAAAAATTTTCTTACAATTAAAGTGGAAAGCAAATGGGTATTTACGAGTTTTTAGTACCTAATTAATCCGAGAATTTTCGTAAATATAATATTTGTAGGTTACGATGAGAGGAAGTTATTTACGAAGTTTCAGCCGGATGTTAGTGATTTGACAAAAGGGGTCTATACCACCACTAACGTATCCAGGATTTAATTTTGGGGAAGGCTGCAGCCCGAAAGATATTTTTTTTTTATAAATATATTATGATAATGACTTCGGAAGAAAGAAACTAACTACCTTTATGAAATGGTCTTTGAAGTGGTTGTTGAAGTCGTATTAACTGTAATTAGACGAACAATAATACTTTTTAAGATAATTTTTTTGATAAAACATCGTTATATTTTACCATTTTGGAGGGCTTCGGCCCGAAAGCCCTCCTTTCATTCTCCCCCGTGTGTACCACGGACTATTAGAATTCATCAGGCTTTTGGTTAGAACGCCTAAATTAGTAAAAAGATTTCAGTTTGAGGGAAACCATGTTTTGTTTTGGAATATTTCAGTAATAACTATACAGGTATATAATGATGTGTTTAGATATTATTCATTATTTAAATACTCTGACATTTTATATTTTTAGATTTGTCATTCTTTTATTAGCAGAGCTCATTTTAAAGAAGAACACAATGTATTTTTTATTATTTTATTTTTCAAAAGTGTATAATTATAATTTTTTCTACAGTACATAGTTTTAAGGGTTTTTTAAATAGATTTTTTTTTGTATATAGCTTCTTTAAGTAATATTTTCTCCACTTTCCTTTTTTTTTATTTTGGCCAGAGGTAGTCTTATAATTATTTTCTATTTTGTTATTTGTTAACGTTGTCTCAGAATAAATTTATTTTCTATTTCTATTTCAAAGGTATAAATGACAATTTTTTTCTGCTTCAGGTGTATCAGAACCGAAGAACACCTGGATAATCTATAAACTCTCCCTCCCCCCACAGGAGTTCCACTTCGCCGAAGTTGCTAACAGTGATGAATTAATATTGGGCAACTCCTGCCTGTCCTGTTCAACTCCAGCTTAAACGGCGAACTCCCTGCGGGATAACAGGAGAGAACAAATGGTCTGGTGTTAGCGGGATTTAATTAACAGTGTGGGCAGTATTCTGCACTGAGGGGAATAATTGTATCCATCTTATATGTTTCGTCTTTATTATAATATATAGTATGATTGTGTTACATATATCCCGAGTACTCATTGCCCTTAATTGAGGCAAAATGTATTTTTTTTTCAATAAAATAAGTTGAAATGATTATTATAAAACTGGTTTGCCCATTAGAAGAATAATTCAAAATATACTGGTTAGTGAACATATGACGAAATAATAAAGAAATCAGTTGATATAACGTATCATAAGATGAAGCATAGGCTCAGACGTTTGAATTTAATTGAGTGGGGGAAGAGGTGGGCAATGGACAAAATGTAAAAATTCAACATAATCATTAGTAGAAAAGGGCCTTTCAATCTCCATGTATAATTACTTTATTTCAAATTTATCTAAATTTTCGCCTTTTTAGGAATAATCTGATTTTATATATAATTGAAATTTACATCTGAAAAAAATATATACAAAAATATTTCAGAAGATTTACTATTAGACATTAGCCTATTTATAAATCCATGATAACCTTAAATATTCACCAGTTAACAATTGAACATAATTATTTTCTATTTAAAATATTTTTATAGAGGTATAACACATTGTACCACACTTGGGTAGTAGTGAGCATTACAGCTGTGAGGCACATTCACACCATATTTACAATATAATAAAATTAAATACGTAAAAATATATGTATAAAAGATAGTGAATATATAAGAAAGGTAAAAACTGGAATAAAACCAAAGAAATATAAATTAAAAAGAAATAATACAGACAATCCTTAAGAGGGAGAATAAAATATAAAATTAGATAAATAAATATTAATGATAATAAATTATTAGAAATAAATAAATATAGAAAACAAAGGAACGAAAATAAAACTAACAGTCATACTTAATTACAATATTTATTATCAGCCAAGGGATCTCCGAGTCCAGCCCTTTCCCCACGTGTAGAGAATAAGACGAGGCACATAATTATTGTAAAAGGAACAAATAGAGCATTGAATATTTAATATTAATTTGTTTAGATGTTTATATAGTTGTAAGGATTTTTATTTAATTATTTATTTTGTTTTACTTATTATATATACTTGAAAATATCTTTTAAAAAATAAAATTGAATATATAACGTATTTGTTTAGATCAAACAAACACAGGAGGGGATGGGGACCATACATAAATTGGTACATTTATAGAACTTTTTCAGCTAAAAATAAATAACGTAAAAAGGTGAAAAATATCTTTGATTTCTTAATTTGTACGCCCTCAAATGATAATACAACTTTTTCACAGTTCGACTACTTTTTTATGGAATATATGATAAGAATATTACGTGAAAATTGAGGGCTGATTAAATCATAACACCCTAGGATATGTTGATATATATTATTATCTTTGAATATAAATACCAATTTAAATTAATGTAACATGTAGGTATCAATAAAATAGTTTGTGAAATAAGCTTTAAAAACCGAACAAAAGCCCGATAAAACTGCTTTATATCTGTCGAAATATACCCGAAAATTTCGTGTTTAAATGGTACAGTAATAATTTTATTACGGCTAAAAACGATTGTAATAGTTAATAAACAGAATCGATTTAAAACTAAATGAAATTACTTTAAACTAAAAACATCGATAACGTCTTGTAATATAAAAACCTTTTAAGAATGATTTTTATGGATTTCAACCTTAATTATTAATCAATTTTTACTTCAGTGGAGAGGGGGGAGGGGCGATATAAATGCTGCGGGGCGAGAATACCGTTTCGCCAATCTTGTCCAATAATTAAAAAAAAATAAAAATGTAAAAAAAAATAAAAATCAAAAATGTAAAAAGGAATAAAAAAAACTACATGAATGAACAAAATGTAGACACTAAAATCAATTAAAAAAGTAGACTATGGCCTAGTATAGTAGGTATGTAGAATAGAATAGAATAGAAAATTAATTTTATTCCTTGAGAATAACAAAATAGAACAAAATAAAAAGATTACATCTGGCCAAAATAAAATCAATCGAAAAAAAAGAATAATGTAAGGAAAATATAAGGTAAACATTCTATATACAAAACAATTAATACTATGACAAGACACTTAAAGCTATTTGCACTGATATACCAGTATACACTCTTAAGAAAATAATAAAGAATTAAAAAATAAAAGTATATCAAATTCTCTATTAAAATCAGCTCAAATGGTTAGCAACTATCTGACTGCTTTTGGGATAGGAATTGGAATGTAACTATTTTATTTAAATTGTCATTTATATTTAAAGATAATTATATGTATCAACTATCTTAGGATTTTATAATTTAATCATCAATTTTCACGTGATATGCTTATCATATTTTCCGGGACAAACTATCCGGACTGTGAAAAACGTTATATGTTTATATGAGGTTGTATATACTAAGAAATCAAGGATATTTTACATTATTTATTTTTAGCTGAAATCTTTTATAATTAGATATTGTCTAATAAATTTATATAAGTATATATAATAAGTAAAAAAAAAAAAAAAAAAATCCTAACAACTTTACAAAATATAAACAAATTAATTTTAAATATTTAAAATTATATATGTTCGTTTCACATTAATTATGTAGAATTTTTACACGTAATGCAAATCCACGCCATTCATTTATTTTATTTTTTTTTTAGGCCCCCCTCAGTTCAATCAAAATCGAAAGCCTAAGCCTGTGGTTACAAGCGCACAGTTTTCTAATTTTAAAAGAGAAAATTCATCAAAATTCTTTTCATGATTTAAGGTTACGAAATGACACTTAATGGCTTTTTGCAATTAAACCAACAATATGGCTAACTTAAAGGTGCGTTCACACCTGTTGATAACAAACAATTATCTCACAAATTAAATTAATGGAAAATTACAGAATATATTTTAAGATAATTAATATATATAAAATATTAGTAACGAGATAATTTTAAACTCTTTTTATTTTTTTTTTATCCCATCAATCCGAATTTCAAAGATTGAGCAATTTCCTGAAAGCACGCTAGCGTGAGGCAGTTGCCGAACCTAGACATGACATCTCCACTATTCCATTTATTCTGATAATGGTAGTACAATTTACTTAGTCAAATCATTCCAAACCTATTACTAAAGTAAACGCGATAAGAATGTATTACTAGTAGGCCCGTGCGAAAAATTCGCACAGCATATTGTTATCAAATGCCAAATTAATAAGAAAAGAAAATAATGCAAAGTATCAAAAGATAAAGGAATCAATTGTTATTTTAACGATAAATATAATCGACAAAGGAAAAAAAATGTATTTAAATCTTATTTAAATTTAAATGTATTTAAATTTTTTGTGTGGAACCATCATTTTAGAAATTTCCATAAGCTGTATCTTTGCGAAAAATTGTCCAATTTCGACAATTTTTTTTTCTTTTTGTAGGGAATTCAGTAATCTTTTACGTATTTGTGGGCATAACCATAATGGGAAAAGTGTGTATTTTTTTAGTTATTGGCAAATAAAGTTTGTTTTCTATCATAATTTGTTTGCCTGAATTTTCGGGGTGATTGGACTATTTTGCTCGCCTGAAGGAGAACGAAGCCATCGAAATTGGTGGCTCAATCTAGAGATTTGGTGAAGAATTAACGATGATATGGCTTGCCGATCAAAAACACCATCGATAAATAATATAAACTCCTCCTCTCTCGATCATAGAGGCCTCAAATCGACGAAATGAGACATGTATTCAATGACAGTACCACAATTAACGTCAGGTTGTGTGGATCCGAACCCCATGCCTTGCGTTATAGGATTCAATAGTTCAGGAGGAACTATCCGGGTCTTGCTGTACGCATCAAAATCTTCTAGATCCAATTTGTCCCGCATCGATCTACAGACTTACCACCGTTCCAGTATTGAAGCCTAGCAAAATGTTTGTATCGACTTTATTTATTTTAGAAAGAAAAACAAAAGTGGAGAATACGATTCGCTAACCCCCCGTGAAATTCTGAATCCAACGGTACCCCATTCATGGTATTTGAGCATGACAGGAGCTTATATTTGGTACAAAACCGATTTCGAGCCTTACTGTAATGATATATGTGGGGATAACTTTATAATATTTGAACCGTTGAATGCACTAACGGATTTTGTATTTAATTTTTTTTGGGGGAGAGGGAGCTTCAGCCCGGAAACTTTTTTTTTTTTTAAATATACATTTATTAAGATAATTACTTTGGAAGAAAAAAAAATTAACTAACTACCTATATGAAATAATGTTTAATTAATTCTCAACTTCTAATAACCTATAATCAGACGAACAATAATACTTTTTAAAATATTTTTTTGTTAAAACACGGTTATATATTACCATTTTGGCGAGAGGGGCTTTAGCCCGAAATCTCCTCTTCCTCCCGTAGATCCGTTTGTAGTCGAATGCAAAAGTGCTGTAAGTCAAAAGTTAAAGCTCTGGGAAATTCAGCGCTTTAAGGGAAGTTCTACAAAGGTTTATATATTCATATAATTTACAAGCTACATATGTCATATTATGTACAAGGTACATACATCATCATATAATCTATAAGGTACAAACGTCATATAATGTACAAGGTATTTACGAGATACGGCTATTAAATGAGTCTGATGCCTTTAATTTACATTCCTCTTCTATCACTACGATCTCACCGAGTTAATTTTTATTTTTCATCGGCCCCTAGAAATTAATCTTGACATTCCCACTCTGGTAAATATGACTGGTACACTAAAGGTACCCGTCAGAGGGTTGGCAAAAAGGATGATGTGGCCCACATGAAAAAGTAGTACTTCTACCGGTACCAGTACTTAGCATCAGTATCCTTAAAATAAGTGTTATTACTTTCCTACCTAAAGTTTCGACGGATCTATACGTTTCAGAGCCCCTTCAGTCCGAAAAACATATTTTAGGGTTTTGAATGCTGATGCTTGCGACACAAATTGGATGTTCCATGCTCAATAGCGGCTGCACTATATCTGAAAATCATATTTTTCTCTCAGCTGTAGGGCCTTAAAATTAGTTATTTTATTTTTTGTTTTTCTTCTTCGCTTTTATTCTCTTTCTCCACATCCCTTTATGTCCATTATTTCATCATTTTTATCTTTTCTTCCAATCTCTTCTGTAGATCTGTAGAAGTATATTCACAATTGCATATATTATATTTTATTATACTACAACAATTGTTACCATGTATTTACTTCAGTTTAGGCTCTTGTTACTTAGCTTATTCTGTTTTAACTGTTAATATTTTAATATACCTACTGTTTATAATTTTAATAAGTTTATTCACATTGGTTATAATTTGTTTATCTAAATATGATGTAATTTCCACAATTTTCTATATATTTTTTTATCTTGTCCGTTCTAGCCCCGAAGAAGGCCTGCAAAGTCGGGTCGAAACGTAGGATTTTAATAAAATAGTTTTGCCAGTGTTTAGTATATTTATGACCGCCACCCCGGTCCATCTCCTTCCTTAACTAATCCTATAAATTATTCTAAAGTAACTAAATTACTTTAAAATCATTCATAATTAGAAAAATGGAGACGCCTCATGATCTAATACTCAGCTGTTTTCATTAATGACTTGAAGAGATTAGATAAGAGACCTCATACGTATCGATGGATTGATAGGTTTAAGTACCAAGATTGAATGATCTAAGATTTCTAATTAAGTGTTTTTAAAGATTATTTCTCAATTACCCGAAAACTCATTACATCATGCCCTATATCGGTCAATAATTGGAAATAGCAACTACACGATTGTAAAATCACGTACACCACAACTATTTTTTTACCTGTCGAGGCCGTCGTACATGTTTAAATTTTTCACCTGAAAACTTTGTTCCAGAATTTTTAGTTAAGAACATATGTTATCAAACACTAGCGGAAATCACTAGCCGACTTATGATAATAATAAAAGGCTTAGCGAACCCGAAAGTTCGATGCCGACACCACCAATTGCATATTATGGACCTCCCTCCACCGTTCGCCGTCCAAAAACCCTGTCCCTTTAGATCGGCTTTACTACAATCTTCTCACCTTCGCTTCGGTCTACCTCTCGGACGTTTACTATAGACTATAGAAAAATAACTTTATTCTGGGACACAGTCCCTTGAGAATATCAAAATAGAACAAAATTAAAATATTACATCTGGCCAAAATAAAATCAATCGAAAAAAAGAAATAATGTAAAAAAAATATAAGGTAAAAATTCTATATACAAAACAAACTAAACTATATACAAAACCATTAATACTATGACAAGACACTTAAAGCTATTTGCTCTTATAGACCAGTATACACTTTTCCTAAAAAAATAAAGAATTAAAAAATAAAAAATAAAAATGTATCAAATTCTCTATTAAAATCCGCTCGAATGGTTAGCAAGTATCTGACTGTTTTTGTGATAGAAATTGGAATAGGAGGGATTTGAATGTGGATATGGAGGGGGAATGTCGAATTTTGATAGGGAGGGAATTTCAGAAATTGACAGAGCGAACAATAAAGGAATTTTGGAATGAGGCAGATCTGTGAGAAGGCATGTAAAGGTCAGAAGGTCGAGATCTTGTGGACAGGGAATGGACTGAGGATTTGAATTGAAGAAGATTGTAGACGTAAGAAGGACAATGATTGTTGATGATTTGATAGAGGAACGTACCTAGGAAATATTGTCTTCGGAAGGAGGGGAAGAGCCACCTTAACTCAGTGTAGTGGTGAGAGACATGGGAGTGCATCGGGGCACCAATAACAAATCTTACGCAGCTATTCATTAATCTTTTCAGTCTATCACGGAGCTCCACCGAGAGGCCATCATACACCACACAGCTGCAGTCAAAGTGGGGGAAGATGAGAGAGGAAATTAGGAGTCTACGGATATGTTGAGGTAGGAGATGGCGGAAGCGATGAAATAGTTTAAGGGTAGAAATTATACCATTAGAAATTAAGGGTAGAAATCACCATTCGGTACAGCAAATATTAACCTTTTAGAAAATCTCCTAGACGACTTATCGACCCTTTAATACGGTCATAGACTAGAAGCTACCGACCATTTCATTTAACGGAAGGACTTCGGTCAATATTTGGTTGAAAGCTGTTGCTTTCTACGCGAAAATTTAAATTAAAGAGTTAAAATTTGACGGTTCATTTAACGAAGGAACTTATGGCTGAAATTTTGATATGATGTCAAGAATATGTCAGTGAAAGATAATTCACCTTGACTGACGACGTACTCTGTTGTGTTTTGAAATATAAAGCGTTGAAGCCATTGTATAGTAGGTTTCTCTTCGTTCTTTAATGTTTTTTGGGATGCTGAATCTGAATTTGATATTCCCAAAAAAATTCCTCCATTACGGTTCTAGGTATACAAAGAAAACAACCTAATTTCCTTCTTTTTTTTTCGGACATGACTCCGAAAGTATGCATTTTATTGAAATTATTATCATATAAGATAGAATAGAAAAATAATTTTACTCTGGCCAGATAAAAACAAACATAAAAAGTTAAGATAAAGATAGATCATTAAAAAAAAGAAAAAAAAAATTGGTTATACATACTATATACAAAATAAAAAAAAATCTATATAAAAAACACTTGAAACCATACTAAGATACTTAAAACTATGTACAATGTTAAAATATAAATAAACTCTTTTAGAAAAAATAAAAAATACAGAAAAAATAAATGTAAATTCTTCTTAACAGTAAAATCTGTTTCTGTTGAAAAAAAAAAGAAAAGAAAAAAAGAAAGTCGAATCTATAATAAGTATTTAGGTTATGAGTTATATGTGAATATTTTATTATAAATAATATGTAATTTTACATAAAAGATATACAAAATTAAAGTAGAATCTTTTTTTTTTCCCCATAGCCCCTTTTTATTTATTTTTTTCTTGAATCCTTGGATTTTCATTGTCTTCATAATAATCTTTTTACCGCTTAAAAGCAGTGTAAGGTGTATTTTTTGATTATTTTGTCGTTCAACTAAATTAATAAAATATCAATCTCATGTGAGTTGTTGCCAACGTTTTGGAATTTTGGCTGGTAATAAGTTGTGGAAAAGAGGGTTTGCCAATTGTTGAGGGTAGATAAAATCGATAGAATTTACTGTCAACTTTATACGTCGCTTTTTGGTATAGGCCGAACGAGTAAGGAGTTTTCTTACTTCAAAAAAATATCTGTTTTCGTCGTTTTTTCCCAAAACTCATAATATATGCATTTCTCGAAGAAATTCATTATAATCAATTTGTTAATATGTGAATGAATTAAGTGGCTGTTAACACGCAGGGAATCAAAGCCGTATTTCACTCCTAGTAGTTGCCGCTCTCAATTTAAGTACTTTTCATCTTCTTAATGAGTTTGATTCGGCTAATCTAACTATATTTGATCCATTCTGTTATAAATACAGTTAAATTCAGTTACTAAGAAACAAATTTAAATAGCTCAAAGAAATGGAAAATTGGATCCTCTGAACAAATAAAAAATAGACATGGTGTTCCTTATATCCGGGGTACAGAAATATAGAAAAAAATGTCTTAGTGTTTTTGTATAAATAAAAAGGCAACTTTTAATTGTTATCAGAAATGTTGTCCATAGAAAGTGTTTTGTTTTTTATTGTTCCACCATATTTGGTCTGTCGGTCATCATTTAAATTACTTTTTAAACTAAGTCCTAACCGACGTTTTTACTATAAAAAGTAAATTAAAAAATGCAAATTTACTCATCTATATTCATAGTAAAGTCATGAACTAAAAGTAAATAAACTAAGAAAGTTATATTAAAAAATTAATAAAACATAAAAGCTAGGCAATAAATACAAGATCACTTCGAAAGAACAGACCTCAGAAAGTTGAGCTTTCTCTTTAATAGGGTCCAGGACACGACTGACGTGGTTTTCTCAGAAATGATTTTAATAAGTAATAGTTTCTGAACCCGAGATCGAAAATACAGAACTGTTTGATCGTTTTCGAATCTCTCATTTGAAAATTACAGGACTCGAAGAGAAACACAGCCCATTACTCCGAGATCCGGGAGAGTGCGTGTTAAACAAATACATTTACCGACACAATACACATTTCTCATTGTGTATATAATGACAGTTGTTAAGCCCTCAAGGTTTTACGTGAAAACTTATAATGAACCTTAACTAAATATTAAAAAAAATGGAATGTGTAATATTGGACAAAACAAAACCTGGACTAATTATTAGATTTTCCACCACAACAAATAATAATAAGAAAAAATTAAATAAATTTTACATTTGATTGATAATAAAATAAAATAATATGTAAAAAAAATATAGTGAAAATAAATAATTATATTGTATTTTTGCCGATGTTTTGGCCTAATGTTCAGGCCTTCATCGGGGCTAAGAAAAACACAGATAACAATAGGCACTAGAAACTATAAACATTGAATAATAAAGAATTAAAATTAAAAAAGTGAAAGGTATAGACTAAAAAATGTATTTATGATAAACTTAAAAGTAAAATAAAGTAGACAGAGTGGACATTAAAGTAAAATGAAGTAAGTAGAAAATAGTAACAGAGAACTAAAAAATAATTAATAACGGTAACAAATTAGGGACTAGTGAAATAAACATAATCAAAATAAGGTAACATAAAAAATGAAAAATAAATTAACAACGAAAAGTAGTGGAATCTATAAGATAATAGATGCAAGTGTAGACAAAAAAAAAAATATATATATAAATGGGGTGAGATACTTGCTAAAATATGATGTTATAGTATGTAACAATAAAGCCACTAATGCCGCTATTAATTAAGTTAGTTAACATTGTTTTCCATATTTTGTGAAATTTGTATGTGCATATTGTGTGAGTGAATCTTGTAGCCTTAATATTAATGCCCTTCAATGTGGCAGAATGTATTAATATTCAATAAAGAAAGTAAAGGGATAGAAAAAAAAAGTTTGTGAAATGGCTAAACGCATTTTTCAGAATATGAACATGTCTGTGAAATGAAGTAAGCAGTATACACATGGAAAAAATTATGAATTTTTCACTATATTTAAATAAGACTATAATTTCGCTACCTTATTTGAAAATTTTGTAAGAATTCTTGGCCTGCATAAAATTTTAATTTAATGATATTTATTCTATTTTTTTTTTATTATTATTTTTTTTTGCTAATGGCTTACAGATTTATGCCTAAGAAAAAAGACGAAGTATCTTTTCAATCCAAAGTTTTAAGAATCATAATAGTTATTAAAGAAATCTCAGCAAATGATATGCCCATAATAAGGCAACGGAAAAAGAGCTGGATGAGAGATCTATTATGAGCCCAAAGAACTTCAGACCAGAAAGAGGTTCTGCTGGGTACCATTCTACCCCATACCTAAAATACCATCACCATTTTTCACCACATTTGCTTATTTTAGCTTCTATTTTTGTCATGATTGAATAATAAATATTTTATTTTATTAATTCAAATTAAATATTATATGTTTCGATATTAATGATGAAAGTCTAAAGCGTTAACATACCTTGAAACAGCAATAAATTTATTGTATTTTAATTTTCGATAATACTCCTAACAATGGTATCTTTTAAATTAAATCTAACCATTTCGACATGATTATAAAATATGTCTTCGTTATTTATACAGGTTAAAATCTAAAACCCCAAATTATGTTATTAAGTCTGATTACTACAGAAATTACAACAAAATCTAACAGAACTAAATGATTTGAGCAAACTTTGTAAAATTCGACTCAGCCACGACAAATTAAAACACATTACTTTTACTCTTAGACGAAAAACACGCCCGCCTATTTACCTTGAAAATGCTGAAATTCCTCAAACAGATAAAATACAATATCTTGGACTGACATTCGACAGAAGAATGACATGGGGCCCACATATAAAGAAAAAAAAAACGATAAACCTCAGATTACGACTATTATACTCACTTAATTCAAGACGCTCAAAATTAATATTAAAACAGAAACTGAACACCTACAATTATCTACTAAAGCCTAAATGGACTTAAGCTTCTCAAATATACGAATCAGCCAGAACTTTTAGGAACATAACCAAAGCTCCATGGTACGTCACAAACATTACTTTGTATAAAGATTTAAATTTGCCAACAGTTAACAGCCACATACGGAAACACTACAAAAAATTTCACAATAACTTACATGGACTTACTAACACACTGATAAAAGACTTGGCCTCGATTAATATGTCCGAAAACACGCTTAGGAGACTCAAAAGAAGCTGGATGAGGGATTTCCTCAAATATTAAACATAATATATTACAAATATATTAAAATCACAAATATCACAATGAGAAGATTTTTTGTTTAATTGATAACTTATTATTTTATAGCGATAGTTTATTAATTTAGCCTTCTTCGTATATTTTAACATCTAAGCAAATGCCTTTCTGTTATTACTTTTGTTATCTTATTATATTATTTATTTATTTGTATTCATCCAGGTTGTATTTTTTGTTTCTCTGTGTACCAACATGAGTATGTATGTATATATAGTTCTTTTTTTTTCAGTACACTACAGGAAATCCTGAGTTTTATTTTTATTTCCCTTAGTGCTTGCATATTATTATATAAATCACTGTAGATATTATCACATTTTGTATTAAGTCATTTTTTTATTAGTTAGCTTGTTTATAAATTTTGTAGTTATGTATATATAAATATGTAATTTCTTTTCTTTTTTTTCATCACAATAATAAGTAATTTTGAGAAGATCTCATGTTCATTTAATTTTTTTTTCTTTTTATTTTTTAATGATTACATACTATTTTTTAAATAATGTATATAATGTTTAGAATTTTATAAGTTAGTTTTTGGCCAGATTTGTACTTTCTTTTGTATTAATTCATCATTGTTATTCTAAGGGGAATTGTTCCCAGAATAAAGTTCAATTTTATATTCCATTCTATTCTTCAGTCAAGTCAAGAAGGGATACCGCTGGGATCTCCTTTCCCTCACCCTGATCAAGCCACTATCACTATTATTCCCGACAACAAACTCGCTAATTTTCTTTAATTCTGACAGGTATGGGTAGAAAAATAAAATGTCTGATTGAAATGTTTTAATTTGAAAAAGTAATGGTTTGGTGAAGAAGTTAATTCGCAAAGGAAAAGTTTCAATTTGTCTGACGAAGGATTTAAATGGACTTGAAAACACTATATCAGCATTCACTTCATAAAATAACATGTTGTCATAACTACATCCTACATTGACCAAATAATCGATATATTGAATCGCAACCCAAATTGGAAGGCCTGACGTTGGCAAACTTGGGCTAACATCTCCTTTATGTAGGGTTATAAATAACCGAGTATAAGAACATCGATATAATATAAACTATTACAGAATATATTTAGAACAGATAGAGTACAATACAAGTAGTGGTAATCTACTATCTTCGTATTTATAAGAATACAAAATATTTTTGGAAAAATATTTCGTTATAATAATTCTTTACTTTATTATTATTCTTTCAATATAGGCCAACGAATCTTTAATTTCAAAACTTTTGAAATTTATATTTTATTACTATACAACCCAGTTTATCAGCAATACAGATTTTTGGAACAAAAACTGCATGTCACTTCTAGCTTCTAACAATTCTTCGCTCTTCTAATCTGCTAAACTATTCATTTTTACTGAGGACATTAAAATTAATTAAAACCACTAATTCATGCCAGACTGAAACGACAAGAAACCTCTCGACGTTTCCGATTACTTCAGCACTTACCAGATAAACGGTCTAAACTTTCAATTAATTACTCATTTACATGACTATAATAAGCCCTATTTGGACTTCCGGAGTTGAGCTATGGGGCTCCACTAATCCATCGAATTCATCTCGTATCCAATCCTTACAATCCAAAATCCTTCGTAAAATCCTCACAGCTCCTTACCTTGTTACAAATAAAACCATCCATAATGACCTTAATATTTCAGATCTGGCCCAATCCAGATACCTATCCTTCCATAATAAACTTCGGAATCATCCGAACCCTCTCGTTTCTAAACTTGCTTCCTATTCAATTCCTGATGACCCTCCGAGGCGTCTGAAAAGAAGATGGCCCTGTGATCTCCTAATGTAGACATATTATTCTACCTACCATTGGGTAGTTTCTCAAGAAGTGTTTTCATGTCATTATATCCATATGTTCAAATTTACTAAATGTATTTAATAAAGTTGTAAATATCATTAAGAAATAATGAAAAAAACACTAATTGTTCTTCAATCCATACAAGAAGGCATTCAATAACGGATAATTATGTTTGCTTACTGGTTGATCGTCCTCTTAATGAGCGAAATCGGCCTCCGTAATAACGTTGAGTCCGATTTCCCTCAGTAGTTTGACCCTTATTGTATCAAAAGAGGTGCAGGACAAGATTTTTTCTTTGAAAACGTGAAGACCAAATGTGTCCAGTTCGAATCCGGGTTGGGTGGGTTGAACTTTATTTCGTGGTGGACAAAACAAAAAAGTTACCCACCCTTCATTCTATAGCTTAATGGTGTCCTTCCGTATTATTCTTTTTCAATTTATATGGAACTTTTACTAAACCAAATTAAATTCTAAAACAAATATTAGTCTTAATCAATAATCAATGGTGTCTCAATTTCTAAAAGACTTATTTAAAATGAGAAACAAAGCCAAAAACCTGTACTAATACAACCTATGAAGGATATTTTTGTGTTTTTAGGAAGGGTTCAGTTTTATGTAAAAAAGTATTGTTTCCTGCTCAACGGTATTTGAAGGAGGTGATTTGAACGAGATCACGCTCAACCACCAGGTTTTCCCTCTTAATCAATTATTTAATTAAGAGTCTCCACTTAATAAAGGTTGGGTGTGCTTCAGTGATTTTTCGATCCTAGGGTCGATCAACGCCCGACGAACCAGAACAACTATTTTTCTGCCATCAGCTTGACTCGAATTTGGAATCCTGAGCATTTGAAGTTTAGGCCATACCACTAAGATATCTCACTTTAAAATAAAGCTTTTAGCAAACAAAAAAAAAATGCTAACATCGATGTTATTTAAGAGTCGACTTTTCTCAAGTTGCTAAGATACATTCACAATATTTTCTAACCTGAATCCAATTTAAGAGTAAAGTACTAACCCATTAAAGATAAAATACATCCACTTGAGGAGACATGACAGAGAAAGCAATATGTATAATGAGGCTCGACTTGATGTGCCTGAAGTGAACATACAATTTGCAGAATACGTAATGGCCTGCAAAACCACTCCCATTGTAACCCAGAATCGATAAGGTAATCGAGAATCGATATAAATCTACATGAAAAGAGTTCTTTGTCAGAGCTGAAGCCTCAATCTAACAACTTTTTAGGGCTCATGTATTATTTATACCTATTCTATCTTCTATAAGGAGGAAATATTGCACAAACAATTTTCACAATTTAGGTTAAATATTTTCAATAGATATCCAAAAATATTAGCACTACAGATAATTAAAAAAGAAATCGCATGGTTTAGGCACTTACTGAATCTGATAGAACTGCATGAATTAAATTTCAACTTAAATTCATCTAACTGTGATGATGTTAAACTATGAAGAGCTAATTTATCTTTACTAAGAACTCGTATTCAGAAAGACATATATAATCAATATGTAGTTAAAGTCCAGAATTCTAAAACTTTCACTTTTTATCCTCATTTAACTTCAGTAAATTATATTGATGACAAAAGCTCATTGAAGGTGATCAGATGGGTAATTAATATTAGAGCTGATGTTTTGATCTTAAATTATAAACACTTCAAGCAAACAAATAATAATTGTAGCAGGTGTAATACAAACGAAACAAATTGAATTTAGAATTAAATGGTTAAAATCTAGAAATTTATCTCGGGATCAAGTAATAGATTTAATAAATTGAAACAATTGGATAGCATTGGTAAATTACTGCATGTCTGCTTTCTCCTATAGAACAATGCTCACCAGAGAATTTAACAATTAATAAATTGGAGAATTTTAGTACTATTCTTTTTGTAATTAAAATATTTATATAATTTTTACATTTTAAATATAATTGTTCTTATTTTCTTATTAATTACCGGTATATAAATGGATTAAAATATAATTTTGTTATAAAAGACTCCTCTGACGGTCAACGGACCATGTAGCACATCTGGTTTTCGGTTTTAAATCCAAAAATATTATTTTGTAATTTATATTATGTAATTTTGATAAATAAAAGGATTTTTTCTTCTTCTTCTATTTTCAATAATGAACCATTTTAATACATCATAATAAACGTTAAATTCTCTCTAAATTTAAGTAAATGAAGCCCAAAATCAGAAATATGAAATGAAAAAAAATTAGTTGACCGCAGTTTTTCTCCGAAGCTACTAGGCCGATTGTTTTGAGATTTAGAAAGTTAGGGGTCACACAAGGACGATACTCCCGATTTGAGATTACCTTACGTCGTCTAGTTTCAAAATGGTGGCCGAATAAATTGTGTTTGTTATAGACCATAGCCAAAAATCGGCTGTATCGACTTCAATGAAGTTTTCTTTAATTTTTGAAGACTGGAAAGAAGCTAGAAAAAAGTTAACGATAAACGCAAAATTTTATTTGCGAACCACTTAAAAAGTTGTTTTTTTTTTACGGAAAATTCTTTACTGAGATAAATTACAATCTGTCACAGCTAAGGATAATGGTGATAGTGATATAGGAGTATCTCATTCCCACTATTTACAATAAATAAAATGCAAAATAATAGTACTGAAAGTAAATATATATGAACTAAACTAAACAAATCAAAATAACTACTTAAATACACACATGCTTTTATATAACATTACAAAATTCATTCACTCAAGAACTCCGAGCTAAGCCTTTCTTCCCATTCGTGGAAGGAAAGGCAAGACTCTAGGAAATCCCAGCGCCTCTCACTCAGCCGCATTACTTAAGGACCAGTTCTTAAGAAGTAGACACTCTTCTTGCATGTTTAAAATATTATAAAATTGTCTATTCGACAACAAAAAATCGTAAACGGGCAGCTTGTCGGATTGAACAGCCCTGATGAAGGCCTGAACTTCGGGTCGAAATGTCGTCAAATATGAAAATAAATATAATATTAATATTTTTATTTTGTCTGATCATTCTATTATTTTTTAATAATATCGCTCTGCCACCTTCAAAAACTGTACGATATTTGTATCCCCACTTGGACAAACGACTGGCATGGACATAACACATAAAACAAAAAATAAAAGAACTTAATCAGCGATACGGACTTCTTTCTAGGCTACTTGACAGACGTTCTAAATTATCTGTGACTAATAAATTAACTATTTACAAAGTCCTCATTAAACCACAACAGCAAAGGAAGTCAAATATAAAAATCGCCAGTCAAAAGACCTTCAGAAAATTGTAGAGGCACCCTTTTATATTTCAAACCTTACGTTACACACTGACCTTAACATTCTTTTCGTCACTGCAACTGCCACTGACCGCTTTAATAATTTTCACGACAGACTGACTCTAAATTCCAATCCACTTACTCATGCTCTATCTACTGCCACAAATCCATATAATCCTTCCAGAAGACTGCTGAGGCGCTGGCCAAGAGACTTATTGCATTGAGCTACTTGCTGCATCATCTTTTTTTTTTTGTCTTTTTGTTTTGTTATTACTATTCTTTTTTTTTTATGCTATCATTAATTCTCCTTGATATCATATTTGCTGAACCGAGGTAGATGGGAAATTTATTGTGAGCCAGAAATATGTGTAACTAATAAACAAATAATCTATTATTCTAAAAATTGTACATTGTATAAGTGAGACGCAAAAATGGAAAAAGATAGAGTGAAAAACCAATGATATGTAGAACAATCGATAAACATCCTTCAAGAAGTAAATATAGATATATTGTTTTAAATCATCGGTAAAAATAAGAAATTTAGTGTTACTATTCGATTATCTGTTGCACTCAATATTGTTCCGATAAATTACTGAACCCCTGTTACAGAATTTTTATATATTAGTATATATTGTAAACTTTTTCTATTATTCGGGTTTTACTTTTATTCTTTTCACAAATTTCTTTTTTTTTTTTTATTCTTGCCATAGGACAAAAAATATATATTTCATATTATTAATACCACCTTGATGTTTTCACTTCTGTCTTAGTGGTCTCAAGTATAAACTGTATTTTTTTTAATATATGTTATTTGAAAATATATTGATGAAGTACAAAACAAAAAATTAAAAGCAACAATATAAATAGCCCCCCTGGTATTTATTTTAATAATAGACGCTGAGGTTAGCTGTGTTAATAGTGGCACAACGGGAATCGATATTTCTGTCACGAATCCCTCTCGTTTTCGCAGCAGTGAGACACGAACTCTGTTAACTACAGAATACATTTGGGAGTGCGTACATAGTACGATAAACAGCATTGATTACAGTCAGGCGAACCTTTGTATTTATATTTTAATTAACTTTAATAGTGTTTTATTTATTTACTTATTTGTAATCCAGAGTGAACTCACACATAAGACAGCCATCTCTCTTCCCATAATGCTTTCAGCATATAAGCGAAAACAGAGAAACGTGTTTATTATTCCTATATACAATATTATATTGTCTATTCAACACATAAATTTAAAGTTGTTAGTAAGTACATCAATGATTAGATTTAAATACTGAAAGACCAGTGCCTCAAATTCAATTTGCCCCAAATAAACAGCGTCTTCACAGGCGAACTATTCGCCATATATCAGGCCTTGTTATTACTAACAGAAAAAAACATAAAAAATGGCCTTATAGTTACAGACTCTTTAAGCTCATTAATGGCCATTGCCGAAGGGAAAGCCGACAATGCCATTTCCAAGAAAATCAAAAACTGCCTCTGGGAAATGAAGGAGTCGCCGGACAGAGACATCGTCCTCGCATGGGCACCCTCACATTGTGGCATATCTGGGAACGAAGCTGCAGACAGAGCTGTGAACCTGGCAAGGAGAAAAACTAATGTAACCACAATGATCAATTTAACGACCACTGCTGACTGGAGATTAGAATGCAAAGAAATCCTAAATGAAAAATGGCAATTCAAGTGGAACCAATCTACGAATAAATTGCAAGAAATCAAAAAAGATACCAAACCGTGGACGACCTCTTTCAGAAAGAACAGAAAAGAAGAAACAATTTTAACTCGGCTTAGAATTGGCCATGCAGCCTTTACCCACGGCTACCTAATGAGAGACCTGGAACCACCATTTTGTAAAACATGCAACACATCACTTACACTGAAAAACATTGTAACAACGTGCAGACTATACTCTGACACCAGAACAAAACATAATATACCTTCCAACATATCTGAAGCACTTTCAGATGACGAAGAAAAGATACAAAAAGTATTTGAATTTATAAAAGACATTAAATTTGTACACCTAATTTGATTACATGTAAAGCCGCTAATGAGCCGATCGGGTAGATGCGGAATGTAACAATAAATAAATAAATAATAAATAAAATGCTAGTCCCATTCAAGAATACCCTTCCAGATTAATTGTTAAGACAAATAAACAGCTATCATAGAAGTAATCCCTGAAGCTTGAAACTTCGTGAATAGCTTCATCTCATCGAAACCTTCAAATATTTTATTTACGAAAATTCTCAGAATTGGGGCATTTTCAGTGTGGAAATGAACTTCAGTGTGCGGCAAACTTTGACTATTTTGTGAGGTACTAAGAACTCGCAAGTACCCATTTGCTTTCCACTTGAGCTGTAAGATAATTTGAGCACAAAATCAAGAAAAAAGGTGGCCTTCAAAACGAGTGATGTGGCGTGACCTACGCCCCCAAAATGTCGAAATATCAAGATTATATAGGCTAAATAACCCAACATATTTTAAGGCTATCTTTTTCTTGATTTTGCGATCAAATTATCTTACGGTTAAAGTGGAAAGCAAATGGGTATTTACGAGTCTTTAGTAACTAATTACATAGACAAATATTGCCGACCTCCAGATTGAAAACGCCCTAATTCCTGGAGTTTTCGTAAATAAAATATTTGTAGGTTACGATGAGAAGAAGCTATTCACGAAGTTTCGAGTGGGTGTTAATGGTTCGATTAAAAAGGAGTCTGTATCAAGGACTATTAATTTGCTGGCTCAAGACCATTTGGTACAGAAGACGTTCGTATTTCTTTACTTACTAAGAGTATAAAAGTCTATTTCTAACAGTACCTCTATATATAGTCTATAGTCCATATATACCTGGATGTATATATTTTAATATACAAAAAGTTTCTTTCTAGGTAATCCGAAGTGCCCAAGGGAATCATAGAACTATTCTCTATATCAATAGATTTTGATTAGGTCGAAAACTAACATAAAAAGCGATATATTTACTTTCACTTACCTATAAAGGGTGTCCTGTAAGTAGAGGGAAATATTCAAAAGGTTGAAAGAAGAAAACAATATCTACAAAAAAGTTCAAACAAACAATTGCCAAGGAAGTTAACAATTTGTATTCTTAAGCGTAGCGTTTTTTTTAATAGAAAGCAATAACTACAAGAATTTTTTATTTAAATAATTAAACATTGCTCCACAGTCAACTAGACAAAATTTCTTTCAAACTAAAGTAGATGTTGTCATTTATAAAGCCATTTTAAGAGTACTATTGAGCGAAAAACACAGCTAAGTTTCGTTTAAAACAAAATCATAAATTATTTGTGATTTTTTTTATTATCCTTCACTGTATTACAGTTATCCCACTTTTAGAAAAACTTTCCCGTTTAAAAAGCTTCAAGTCCATATTAATTAAGGTTTATAAGGAAAATTTTGAGCTTACAATTGAAGTAGTGTAAAGAAGTGATTTTATTTTCTATCCAGTCACCTAAAAGAAATCGTGTTTTAAGAAGAGATGGATGATAATACTATGAGTACTGAGTACGAAGTATTTTACTCAAATACTGGTCTTTTTCGAGTACCAAAAAATTTAATTACTACTTCATTTGATGTCTAAACGTTTAAATGAAGTAGTGATTGAATTCTCAAAGGTGATTCAGTTTGAGTAAAATACTTGGTGCTCGATACTCAAAGTAGCATTTGTCCGTCTCTGGTTTTAGGCAAAAATGACTGTTGCAAAACTTTTATTTTTTGTTTTTCTGTGATATGGGACGTATTGTGATAAACATAATTGCCTAAAAACATATTTTAAATATAAAAATAATGATTTTGAAATATTTTTCATGTTAAGTATTTCTGACTAAAATTTACATTTAAAATAAAGAAACCTACTGATTGCTTCAATTATTTCCTTGAAAATCTAAATATCAGGGCTAAAAATATTAAGTTTGTCACTTTTAAATACGCATTAATTCTTATGACAGAAATGTGGCAATTGTTTATATGTACTTTTTTTGCAGATCTTGCTGTCTACTGTTACCATTTTAAATATTTTCCTCTACTTACGGGACACCCTGTATATGTAATATACCGTTAGAGAAAGCATTGCGATCGTGAAAATTTTGGAATGTGAGTTTTTGACAAAAATACCTGAATCCAAATAACCAAGTCACGAAAAATGGTCTGTGCATATATGAACAATCTAGCTAAAAAACTAAAAGCCAAACGAAACTAAAATTACATATTTAATTCAGTTATATGCCTGAGATGTTACAGCAACTTTTTTCTTAAAAGCAGCTAACCGGAAGTACCTCTTTATATTATAGATTTTACACATTTTTACAATTTTAACAAAAACGGCTCTAACGATTTTGATTAAACGCGGTGTATCAATGTACAATTAAACAGTCTTAAATAACAGCTAGGTCTTATCTAAATTCAGGTCACATAAGAGAGCTTAAATGCACAAATTTCAAAATGCCTTTAATTTTGTTTGTTTTAAATAATTAACTGTCTTTTATTGATAGTAGTAATGAAAAATGGCTCAATGTTAACTACAAAGACACAGCAACAGACTCATAAGCGACAATTATATAGTTGACATGCCCTATTAGGAGGAGACTGAAGAGTAGCTGGATGAGAGATCTGCTACCTTTGAAATGAAGAATAGGAAGAGGTACCGCTGGGTGATATCCTTCCTCATGCCTGAAATAAAATTAGCATCTTATCCCAATCAAATCTGCCAATTATCACTCTCATGACAGTAGCAGGTGGAGGTATGATGGAGAGTGTAAGGAATAAATGATTAGGAACAAAGGAAAGATAGCGTTTAACTTTTGTGTTCCAAGTTAAGAAGGAGTTAGTGCCAGGAATGAGAAGGAGAAGAACTGACTGAAAGGATCCAAAACGAAGTTAGTGCCAAATCGAATTGAACTGAGAACTGATTGTGGCTAATGCACTCCCTTTCTCAGTCAGTCCCTCACTACTGATGAATCCACTCTTGTTCCCAATACAAAATTCACTCTAAGTTACCTGAAGTTGATAATGGGGAGTATATAAAAGGTTTCACGTAGATAGCAAATCCATGATAGAATATTAGTTACATTAAAATATATCTGTTGTGTCAATTTTAAAGTTTCTTACCTGTTTCAGACGAATTGAAATTACTAAAAATTATAAATTAAAATATCCAGTACTGTGGTTGAAAATCGACTTTTAAAACAAAATATACGAGTCACAGAAAATTAATTACCGCAAAATGCCATATATAAATATTTTTCTTGCGTTAATAAAAAAGTATTTTAAAATCGCGATATCTCTACTAATAGTGCTTCGATTTCGATGAAACTTCTTTTGTTTTTTAGGCAATTTAAATAACTTTGAAACATCTTATCACAACATTCCCAAAAAAGTGTATACTTTTTGAGTTATTCGGAATTCAATTTTACCATCCCTCGTAACTTTTTTTCAGCTTCTTTTCGCTGATGAATGTTATATAGATAAATTTAAAGGGTGACGAGAAAATGACTTTAGCGAAGTTTCAATGAAATCGGTACATTCGTTTAGGGGCGGGCTACAGCCTATAGCTACGTTTTTCTGCATTTTTATTTTTTTTTCTCCTTTATTAACTTATCAAATTCTTTCAAAAGTTATATTTAGCATTTTTTCGTAACTCTGAATAATGCGAAATAATTATCTTTTTAAAATAAACCATATTAAAGGTACTTTAGAGGAAGACGTATATGAACATTGGGCATTTAAGCCCTGTAAAGTGACATCAATGTGGATAAGACCTAATTTATATTAAAGACCACTTAATTATACAATGATACACCGAGTTTAATCAAAATCGTAAGAGCCGTTATTGAGAAAACTATGAAAATGTGTTTCAGCGTTGATATAAAGTGGCACATCCGGTTAACCGATTTTAAGGAAAAAGTTGCCGTCACAACTAAGGCATATACCTATCTTAAATACGTGATATCAGTTTCATAGGACTTTTCGTTTTTGAGCTAGACTGCTAACATACAAACACACAGACCATTTGTCGGGACTTGGTCATTTCGACTCAGGGTACCTCAAAACGTTTAAAAATTTGATTCAAAAATTTTCTCGATCGCAATACTTACACTTACTATATATTACATATATACGTAAGTGAAAGAAATAATGGCTATTTTGGGATTTCTACGGGAGAATGGGGATCGGTAGTTTATTTCTGATTAAATGCTAGAAAATTTACCAATGAGATGTTTGGATTCAAATCGATAGATCGTGTATATTATTTGTCACATAATGTTTTTTTTTAACTCTTTGTTTATTGAATATTATAACATTCTGTCAGTTGTACATTAGTTCTAGTGAGATAGGATCACATTTACACTATATATACAAACAAATATAAAATAAACAAAAGCGAAATAACAAGCAAATTATTTTCCATGCAAAGTATACTTTTTGAGTTCATATATATATATATATATATATATATATATATATATTGGTTTTTCGGATCACTTGTTGTTTTTTTTAGTGTAACCTTCTTTAGGCGATTTTTGCACTTTTTTGTGGAGAGTGAATTTAGAATGAACCGTCAGATATCCGATGTGTAACGCAGGGTAAAGTCGACTGGTGTCGATTAATTGAAGTGTTTTTGCATATGCATTAAAATATCTCAAAAATTAAAAATCAGAGCTGCTATTGTTAGCGAGGGAAATGTTTATCGTTTCATCCTCTTTGTAATTAGCAATTATTCAAAATTGTATCTTAACGCGACACTGTATTAGAAAGACGAAAAGGAAAAAATGGATGAAACCCAAATGATAACAAGTTTTATGGAAGATATGGATTAAAATATCTCAGAAACTAAAAATCGAACCTGCATACTGTAAGCGAAGATAATTTTAAGCATTTCATCCTCTTTATAATGAACTATTATTTATGATTGATATTTCGTATTATTAATCTAGCCATGTTGATATCTTCACTTCTATTGTGTTGTCTAAAGCACACACGTTATTATTATATATATTTTTTAAAGGCTTTGAAAGAAGTAAGATGAGAAGTGTTTTTCACCTCAAAATATTTGAAATAAACTAATTCACCTTCCGGCAGAAAGGTGGGTTAAAGTAATTTACCATAAGGGCTTATATATCGAAGTGTTTATTTTATGTTGAACTTTAAATAAAATTTATTGAAAGCGCAAAGTATATATCAATTTTATTGCCTCGGAGAATAAATTTAATAGAATATATTTTTCAATTTAATATTCAAAAGCTTTACTAACAATAAAAATAAGTCTTTTACTATTTTCTTCTTATAATAAAACACAAAAACAAGAAAACCTTCGAAGGGATAAGAAAAGGGAAAATATGGTGGAAAGAGGGTTATTCCGAGGGCCGTTAAGATGAAAAACCCATCTGAGCCTCTCTCGGGACCCCCCGCAAGATATGAAGGGCCCTCACAGAGGATAGGGCTTTATTCCAGTAATGAAAATATACAAGTCCCTAAAATTTGTGAAGGTAGCCCTCTCAGATTACAGTCATACATAATTTATATTATGTATCTTAAATCTTGAAATCATATTATATGTATTATATCATATCATATGTCCTCGCTCATAAACAGTAAAAATTGGATCTTGCAGTAAGGCCAGATTAACTATGAATGTTAATGTGGTTCTGAAACGTTTTAATCACCTAAATTCAGTCTACAATCGCCCTTTTAGATTTGCATGGAACACTAGAGGATCTAGGATTTAATTTTGGGGGCGGGGCTTCAGCTCTAAGGAGTTTTTTTCATAAAAATGACAAAAATTACTATGGAAAAAAAAATTAACTATCAATATGAAATGGTGTTTACCTGATTCCTAAAGTCCTTTTAAATGTAATTACACAAATAATAACACTTTAAGAGATATTTTTTTCCATAAAACATGGTTATATTTTACTATTTTGGGGAGTGGGCTTCAGTCCCAAAGCCCCTCCCCGTAGATCTGCTCGTGGCATGGAGAAACAATTATTACAAGAAACCAAATTAAAAGAGGAATATTTCTTTTTTTAAAATTTAAGTACCAACATGGAATCCACACACTATATTTAAAAGACAAGAACTTAACCGAGGTTATGGCGAGCTATGTAGACTACTGAACAGAAAATCTAAACTTTCAATTGATAACAAATTACTGATATACAATACTGAAACCTATTTGGACTTACGGACTGGAACTATGAGGGAGAAAATTGTCTATCAAATGCATCCAATCCTTTCAATCTAAAGTCCTTCGAAAAATAGTTGATGCTCCGTTCCATGTAACCAATCAAACCCTACACAATGACCTTAATATCCCATTTGTCTAGCTCTACATATCCTTACGATCCTTCTCGAAGGTTGAAGCGACAGTGGTCCAGAGACCTGTTATAGGCATTTACTGGAGTTCTGGCATAAGCCAGATTCTCCACTCAAGCCGTGTATGTCTGGTTATAGTGCCTCTGCTCAGCCTCCATTGGTAATACCAGTAATGCGGCTGAGTGAGAGACGCTGGGATCTTCTAGAATCCTGTCTTTCCTTCCACGAGTAGGGAGGCTTGGTTCGTAGACCTTGAGTGAATGATTTCTTTAAATATTGTATAAAAGCATGTGTGTATTTAAATAATTATTTTGATTTTATTTTTACCCATAGCAAAAAAAAATATCTATATTGACTTCTGTTCTACATGTCATTCAGTTTTTCACTCTATCTTTTTCCATTTTTGCGTCTCACTTATCGTGTCAAGGTACAATTGTAGGAATAATAGAAGAGAAGCATGGTTAGAGTGATCAATAAAAATAAGTAATTATAATAATTTTCATATTTGCCGACGTTTCGACCAGAAGTTCAGCCTTCATCAGGGCTGTTCAATCCGACAAGCGTGGACAGACCACGATATGAAGTTGTCCGAATTGTGATTTTTTGTTTGTTATATAGACAATTTTATAATATCTTAAACAAGCAACAAGAGTGTCTACTTTTTAAGAACTGATAATTAGTACCAGTAATGCGGCTGAGTGAGAGGCGCTGGGATCTTCTAGAATCCTATCTTTTCTTCCACGAGTAGGGGGGCTTGACTCGGAGACCTTGAGAGAATGAATTTTTTAAATAATGTATGAAAGCATGTGTGTATTTAAATAATTATTTAGATTTGTTTAGTTTAGTTTCATTTAGTGATATGAATTTACTTTAGTATTATTATTTTGCTTTTTATTAATTGTACATAGTGTGAATGAGCTATTCTTTTATCACTATTACTATTGTCCTTGTTTTTTTTTTCATGGCCACTTTTTATTCATTTTTGACTTGAATCCTGGGATTTTCATTGTCTTCATAATAGTCCTTTTACTGCTTCAAAGCATTGTAAGGTGTATTTTTATTTTATTTTTTGTTGTTTCTGAGTACTTTGTTCTTCATCTGTAACATAAAAGATGATGGGGCTCACCTCAGGCTTGAGTTGACTTTATCCTCTAGAGCTTACAATTAAATTAATAAAACATCTTCATGTGATTTGTTGCCAACGTTTTGGGATTTTGGCTGGTAGTAAATTTTTAAAAAAAGTGTTTGCCAATTGTTGGGATTTTTCGAAAAATGATTTTTTTCGTTTTGCGAAAAATTCTTTTATAGTTGATAAATTTACTGTTGCTTGAATATCCACTGTCTTCTTTCTCTGCAGTGTGGTTACTTTTACAATTTTTCTAATTATTCCATTTTGGAAATATTTTAATCTTTTCCTAGTTGTTTTGCTGATGTTTTCGAACAGAGGTGCACCATACAACAGAGCCGGCCGTATTATACTTGTATAGACTGGAAGCTTTAGGCGTAAAGATAGGTCTGTTTTCCGAATTAAATTTTGGAGTCTGTACGTCTTGGATCTTACTGTTTTGATTTTTTGTAAAAATGTCTAATAAATTTTCAATCTCTGTCGAAGTGAATACCGAGATATGTTAAGTCAGTCGATAATTTAATACTAGTGTTGTTAATTTTGAATTCATTTGACATTTTCTTTTTTCCTTTTTGGTATGAAAATATAAGTCCTTTCGTCTTTTCATTATTATTATCATTCTTGGATGTGACAGATTGTAATATATCTCAATAAAGAATTTTCGCTTTCAGGAATGAAAATAAAATAATGCGAATGAAAAAAATATTGCCAAAGAATTGATTCGGTTTTACCTCATAATAATCTAGAATGGTTCAAATCTTCAAATTATAGATATCCTAAAATTAAACCTACTTACCCACATTCCTCAAAAACTGACATGGGGTCTATATATCAAGAACAAAACAAAAAGACTAAACCTCAGACTGCGACTACTACACTCACTTCTCTTAAGGCGGTCAAAATTAAAACTTAGAAAAAAACTAAATACATGCACTCACTTAATAAGCCTATTGGGATCTAGGCTTCACAGATTTACGGGACAGCCAAAAACAAAACACAATATTTTTAATCAAAAACTTTTAGGAACATAACTAAAGCTACCTAGTACGTTAGTAACATTGCATTACATACAGACTTACAGTATAGAAAACAGTCAATCGCATGCACAGTAAATTTTTCCATTCTAACCGCGTGCGCGACGTAGCTTTATGAAACGAAGAACTGTACAGCACATGTAGATGAATGTTATCTAATAGCCAAAATTCTTAATAGGAGAGATCTAATAAAAAAGATTAAACTAAAGAAAACTTTAAATCTCTATGTCCTGAGAACCTTGGTAAATTTAATAGAGGTCTCTCCTTCGCGAAAAAGGTATCTGATCCATCAGCATAAAAATAAAAGTTTTATATAAAATAGTTTATTTTACGAAACTCCTAAACAGAAGATAAAGATAGAGAGAGAGAGAAGAGAGAGAGGATAGGTAAGGCAGAAGCAGTTTGCTTTGTTTAACAGCGAGTGGGCTAGAGAGAGCTCTTGATTACTTTCCGCACAGTTAGCTTCTCTTTGGCCCACCCCAGTTGTCAACCCTCCCTAGATCTTTGTCGTTGTAAAACTTTAAAATAGCTACATCTTTATATTATAGTTTACATATTTGTATTCATTTAAAAAAATATTTTAAAAAAAACAACGTTGCTTAACAAAACATTCACTTACCACCCTACTTTCAACAGAAATCAATTTTTTTTATTTGATTTTTTTAGTTACTTGACAGACGTTCTAAATCGTCTGTGACTAATAAATTAACTATTTACAAAGTCTTCATTAAACCACTTTGGACATTTGGAATCGAACTATGGGGAACAGCAAAGAAATCAAATATAAAAATCATCCAGTCATTCCAGTCAAAAGTCCTTCGGAAAATTGTAGAGGCACCCTTTTATGTTTCAAAGCTCACGTTACACACTGACCTAGACACTCCTTATATCGCCGCAACTGCCACTGACCGCATTAATAATTTTCATGACAGACTGACTCTAAATTCCAATCCACTTACTAAAGCTCTATCTACTGCCACAAATCCATATGATCCGCCCAGAAGACTGCTGAGGCGCTGCCCAAGAGACTTATTGCTTTGAGCTACTTGCTGTATTATCTTTTTTTTGTGTGTTTATTTAGAAATATTACATTCTGTCACAATCAAAGACATTTATAATAGTGTTCAGAAAGCACACCCACACTCTATTTACAATAAATAATACAGAAACTAATAATAATAAAAATAAATGTATATGAACAAAAGAACTAAACTAATCAAAATAATAACTAAAACGCATGCATACTATACAATATTTACAAAATCCATTCACTCAGAAGAATTCTGAGCCTAGCCTTTCACCCCAATCGTGGAAGGAAAGTCAGAACTCTAGGAGATCCCAGCGCCTCACACTCAGCCTATTTTACTAATTTTTTTTTTATAATCACACATATTTGGTATTCTACTCCTAAATGCAATATCTTTAAACAGGAAGACATTATTAAGTATACCGAAACTAATGGACTGTATCTTTGTTAATAATTGTCCGAATTTCACCATTTTTGTTTTGTAGATAATTTAGAAATCTTTTTAATTATCATAGATACAACTAAGAAAAAATGCTTTTTGAGTTATTCGCAAATAAATTTTCTTTTCCTAAATAACTTTTTTTTTCGAAAATTTCGTGGGGATATGACCATTTTTCGCATATGAAGGAGAAGAATATCTACAAAATGAGTGGTCAATTTGGTGAAGAATTGACGAAGTTATGGCGTACCGACAAAAAAAAAAAAACAGCTTTTAGAAATAGTATATAGAACAAATGTTATATTCTTCATTTTAAAATAGATATTAAAAAAAAAAAAAAACACTAACTTAATTAGGTTTCTCGATGTATGTATCGACAAATTCCGACCACTGTTAAGAACCTATTTTTGGCAATGGAAAACCTATTTTTTCTTTAAATCGAAATCACTAGGAACGTTTTTTTAAAAAACGAGTAGTAAACGCTCTCATTTTTAAGACATTTTACATAAAGTATATTATAAATTTATAGAGTACATGCCTGACGGAAGGCCCTATTATAAGGCTCTAGCTGCTGATACCCTTTAAATTTCCGATTCCTCAAGATAAGTTTAAAAAAAGGATAAAACATAACCTAAAACACTTGAAGAGAAAAAAACTAAAATTTTGGGATAAATCGAAGTAGTTATAGAGAAAAAAGCAGTCCTAAGGTATGGTGCTCTTACCGATATCTGGTTGTTTCTGGGATACTAAGTGGAACGTGAGGGACTTTCCTAATTTGCCATTAATTATTTCAATTATGGTTTCCGGTACGACTGAAGCAAAGCAAACAAATATACAAGGAAAAAAATACAGAAATAAAAAATTAATCAAATAGGTGTCTGAAAGGTTGTAACCAATATTAAGAAAGCACTGGAAACAAAACAAACTCTACTCTCTTTTATTTCCTGAGTGAGATGACTTTTATTTCTATTTTAGCATGTGCATTTGCTCCTACATCTTATATCTCTTATATCTTGACTATCTTTTCTAGGTATTTAGATGGGGCATATTTTTACTATCTTAAATATCTTTCTATTTATCTTTAATTGTATATAGTTATTGTGTTTAAATTCTCTCTTTTTCTTGTATTTTATTTATTTTTATTGTGCATAGTATTAATTATGTAAATATTTGTTTCTGTGAATGGATCTGTTAACCTTTTTTGTTGCTTTATAAAAATATCCAACCTAACCCCTTCTCTCCTGAGCTAGCATGGTAGAGTAAATATTTAATGATGGCCAAATAATGAGTAAGTACTTTATGTTTTCTAGATTTATCTCTTTAGAGATGAAAGGCTGGTAAAACCAGGCGCCCAACAAATAAAAAAAAATCCTATGGAAAATTATATTCATTAAAAATTGTTTTATTATCTTTTCTATTTATCCTTTTTTTATCATAAGGTCCTGAATAAAATCTTTTTATTTCAATTTTTCAAACAGGATGTCAGGTATTGGTGATTTTATCCTAGTTACCATTGATTTATTTCTTTTGTTGTTCCTTAATTAGAAAAATGAATTCTGAAATTAAAAATAAACGAAATATAATATAATCTGTAAATATATTTATTTAGATAAAAAGGTATTGAGATGGAATAAAGTTAGATAACACAGAGAGACGCCCCTCCCAATTCCTTTAGACCATTACCTGTGTCAGGTAGACGACCCGACTTTACGGTACCATTTGCCCAACACCGGATTACACTCCCTGATAAAGCAGTTCTTTCTGTCTCTCACGGATTGTTATCAGTTGGAATAAAGGGTTTTAAGGTTTATAGTACCTAATAAATTGGCTAATAATAATAAATAACAAGGTATCTTTGTATAAACATAAATTGATTCTGAAAAAAAAAATCAACACTATCGCATTGGCACACCATAGTATAAAAATGCAACATAATTTCAACTTCAAAAAACCACAAATTATAGGCACGCAACAAAACATAAAGCACTATAAAACTACTTGAGGCCATCCATGTCACAAAAAAATAACAGAAAAGTGTAAATTTCAAAACGACAGATAATAATCAGACAAACTTAAAAAATAAAATCTGTCGAAAAAGAAAATGGAGGAGAATAGTCCTGATCGTTCTTATTCAATAAGTATATATATATATTGAAAACAAGTTACTGATCTACAAGACAATACTGAAACCTATTTAGACTTGCGGACTAGAACTGTGGGGAACAGCAACTTTTTCTAACATCAGGGGCATCCAATCCTTCCAGTCAAAAGTCCTTCGAATAATAGTCGATACTCCTTTCTATGTAACCAACAAAACCCTACATCATGACCTCAACATCCCATTTGTTCTAGGCCTCATACCAGGAAAATTCTCCAAATTTCACCAGAACGTTACTTATCATCCAAATCCTCTTGCACAAATCGTATCAAGCACCACCCATCCCTATAATCTTCCAAGAATGTTGAAACGGCAGTGGCCTCGCGACCTTTTGTATATTGAATATATTGGAGTTCTGGCAATGGCCAGATTCTCCTCTCAAGACATGTGTATGTGGCTGCAGTGCTCTCGAACAATCTCCGCTGGATTAAGTTCCAGTGATGCAGTTGAGAGAGTAGCGCAGGGTTCTCCTGGAGTTCCCTCGCCTGATTGTAAATAGTGTATATAGGTATGCATGTGTTTTTGCTTAGTTTTAATTCTCTTATTTTTAGGTTATTTTATTTTATTTGTTGTATATACTTTTTGATCATTATTTATTGTTATTTTGCTTCTATTTTTTATTTTTTTTTTTTTTGTACATATAGTGTGAATGTTATCCTACCTCACTATAACTAGTGTCCATGCGACAGATAGTTGTAATACTCAATAAATAAATAAAAAAAACAAAAAAAAATAAAACCAACAAACATACAATCCATATAAGAAGAAACAATAGATAATTAAGTACAAAGCGTAAAGGTAAACTACTTGATAAAGCAAATAAATTGTTAACCGAGAAATGAATTGCCCCAGACAAAATTTATGAAAATAATGTAAAATATAATTAGTTCAGTCAATGAATGAAAGGGGATATAGAAGAAAATGGCGGGGACACAATTTTCGACATTGGGGCATTGTTTGGACTAGTTAGGAGGTAAACATACTAAAAAGTCCCCACTGCTAGGTGGTGAGCTAGATGTGGGGGGAGTGGGGGACGCCAAGAAGTTCGTTTTTATCGGGTAATCGCTTACATCAGGAAAACTACTCATCGCATCGGCATAAACTTTCTGTACAAAATCAAAGCTGATAAAATTCACAATATGATTACTTATATACCCTTTATCGCTATCTTGCTAAGTTCCCGAGATATCAGTTGCTATTGCTAATATGAGTTAATTAATAAAACATCTATCTCATGTCAGTTGTTGCCAACGTTTCGGAATTTTGGCTGGTAATAAGTTGTTGAAAAGAGGGTTTGCCAACTGTTGATACTTTTTGAAAAATGACTTGTTCCTATTGCGAGAAATTCTTTTATTGTTGATAAATTTAGTGTTGCTTGTATATCCAATGTCTTCTTTCTCTGCATCGTGGTTCCTCTTACAATTCTTCTAATTATTCCATTTTGGAAATATTGTAATCTTTTCCTAGTTGTTTTGCTGACATGATCGAACAGAGGTGCACCATACAACAGAGCCGGCCGTATTATACTGGTATAGACTAGAAGCTTTAGGCGTAAAGATAGGTCTGTTGTCCGAATTAAATTTTGGAGTCTGTACGTCTTAGATCTGTTTTAATTTTTTGTAAAAATGTCTAGTAAATTTTAAATGTCTGTCGAAGTGAATACCAAGATATGTTAAGTCAGTCGATAATTTAATACTATTGTGGTTAATTTTGAATTCGTTTGGCATTTTCTTTTTTTTCTTTTTGGTATGAAAATATAATTCCTTTCGTCTTTTCAGGATTAACATCAATGTTTAGGATGTTTAGCTGTTCTGCAATTTTTTTCACAAGCTATTTCCTCTTTCCTGTATAGATTTTTTGGCATTCCTACTGCTACTTGGGACAGCTATGTCATTAGCAAATGCTGTCATAGAAGCATTTTGGTGTTTAGTTCCCACTATTTCGGCAGTATATAATAAGAAAAGAACTTTTAAGAATTAAAGAATTTAATAATTAGATTTTTTTTTCAAGAATATATATTATTTTAGTAATTTATCTTCAATTGTTCAAAAGTTACACCAATTATAACATGGTATGTAAATTCCGAGAATTTGCAGAAAAAAATAATTTTTGTAATATTCAGTATTATATTGCATTGTAAGAATAGAGTACAATAGTTTCGCTCTATAGTATAGAGAATTAGGACTTATTTATATATATATATATTTTAATAATGTTGGTTAGGACGTCAATTTTATATGTGATATTAATTAACAAATTTCTCTTTAAAAAAAAACGAACCATTACCACTACAACCCATCTTGGGTTTTTTTTTTTTTGTTCTTCCCTACCTCGCCTTTTAGGCTATACGGGATTTTCCCGGGCCGAGGGGTGAGGGCGGAGAAATTTAAAATCCCCTCCGGCACCGGGACGCGAACTCGTACTTTTTATATCATCTCAAATCTCTGTTATCCGGTTGCCAGGCAACTAGCGGTGCTGTTACACACGCTTTAGCCTATTCGGCCACCCCGCCCCCCTAATCCATCTTGGGTTCAGTAGTATAAAAGGAATTACTGTTTCTAGGTCAGAGGTTGTGCAAAGAGGTGATTTGACCGAGATCACGCTCATCCGTCACATTCCCCCGCTCAATTAATTAATTAATTAAGAGTGACCAATTTATAGAGGGTGGGCGTGCAGCAGGAGGGTCGATCCACAGACGATGAAATAATAAATAATTACCTACCATCAGTTAGACTCGAATCTGGGAATAGTGCTTTGAATGTCAATGCCTTACACACTGAGCTACCTTATTCTCTGCAACCTTAGTCTAACTTAATTTCTCTTTCTTTCTTTCACCTAATGTTCAAGCCCTTTTGTAAAAATTATAAATTTTCTTCCCTTGAAAATACTCCAGAGGTTTGAAGCGTTGTTTATAAAGAAATAAACATAAATTAGTAGGACTAAAAATGTGTTTTTTTATTATAACAAATATTTAAATTAATTGAAATAAAAAAATATATTTTGAAGATTACTAAACATACTGAGACAGACAAGTAATAATGAAAACTATTCGATTGCCTAAAATATAGTTTACACACACAAACAGGAGATGATTACAGAGCGAGGAAAGCGTTTGCTCTAAGTTGGCTGCCGACTGAGAATTAACCTCATATCTCATAACTCTGAGGACGGGCTGGCGGCTTAGCGGTTAGGGTGGGGAATAGTAATGCGAACGTGACAGGTTCGAATCTCGACCCGAGCAGTTTAGGTTGCTAACCGCGGAAATTAGGCGATCACCTAAATAATTATGGAGGCCTATCCGACTAGGATACAAGGGGAAAGGAACCGTCATCATTTCTATTTATTTTTTTATTTTTTTTTGTATATTGGTTTATTATTTTCAATAATCAACCATTGTGATCGACCGGAAAATTCAAAAACTTAACCCTCTCTCAAAATTTCAGGTTTCCGATGCGTAGAATTCGAAAATCGTATAATTATTTTTGGCCGTCCACCGTCCGTCCATTTTCACCTAAACTACTAGTTCGAGTTTTTTTTAACTTGGATTTAAAATCAGAGGTCACCTAAGGATGATCCTACTTCATGGACGTTACTTTCAAAATGGCGGCCGAAAAACCTGCGTTGCTACAGACTGTAGGTCCTAAACGAATGTACCAATTTCAATGAAACTTAGCTGAAGTCATTTTCTCTACGCCCTTTAAATTTATCTGTATAACATACTTCAACGAAAAGATGCTGGAAAAAAAGTTACGAGTGATGGTAAAATTAAATCTATAAGATATAAGTCAGTCCCTCCAGAAATGACGTAGGTGAAACCCCTATAGACCATTACAATTTAATGTTCACTAAACATATTATTTGCGGCATTAATAATGAATATATAACGGAAGACTCATCAAGGACTTGAGAATGACCCTTAGTATGGTCGAAACGTCGACTTAAATAACGTATCAATAAAATGTTTGGTGATAATTGGCCTCATTTATATAAATATAAAATACTTTTATTTCAATTAAATCAAAATCTGTCAGAAACTTCGTAAATAGCTTCTTTTCATTGTAACTTACAAATATTTCATTTACAAAAATTTTCGGAACTGGGGCGTTTTCAACCTGGAGACCGGCAAACTTTGTCCATTTCGGTATGTAAGAAATACTCATAAATACCTAGTTGGTTTCCACATGGATCTTCAGATAATTTGAGCATGAATTCGCGAAAAAAGGTGTCCTTCAAAAATATTAAGCTGTTTGGCGTGACCTATACCCCAATTGCCGGAATAAAGGCTGATTATATAAGATTGCGTGATCAAATTATCTTACGATCCAAGTGGAATGTAAATGGGTATTTACAAATTTTTACTTCCAAATTAAGGGACAGGGTAGCTCAGTGACTGACTTCCATAGCTCAAGTTCCCAAGTTCGAATCTGGCTAATGAATAGTGATTTTTCATCAGCCGTGGATCGACCCTGGATTCAGGAGAACCTCCTGGGGTACACGCAGCCTCTATAAAGTGGTTACTTTAAATTAAATAATTAATTAAGGAGAAAAACCTGGCGGTTGAGCGTGATATCGGCCCAATCACCTCTCTCTACAACCCTTGGCCTTGTAAAGGTCCTTCTCACATAGTACTACCGGTGGAAAGCAAATGGGTATTTACGAGTTTTTAGTACCTAATCAAATAGACATAGTTTCTCGGTCTCCAGATTGAAAACGCCCCAATTCCGAAAATTTTCGTAAATAAAATATTTGTAGGTGACGATGAGATGAACCTATTTACGAAATTTCAGGCGGATGTTAATAATTTGATAAAAAGGAGTCTTATTTAAGGAGAAGAATATATTTAAATAAATATATTTCTTATTAAGTATTTTATGAATGAAATAACAGCTGATCGTATAGGCTAATACGAGGTACACTACTGTGCTGCTGGTTAATATCCACTATAATTGAAGGAACTCTCTGGCATTGCTAAACAAAATTAAACACGGCCTCTCCTTATGATTTTCATCTTTCAATAAGTTATTCATTTTTCAATATATATATATATATATATATATATATATATATTATACTATAGAAAGTGGGATATCAAATTTTTCTAAGAAAGTTAATCAATTAATAATAAAAAAATAGGACCTTTTGTTCCATACCAAAAAAAAGAAGCGATAATTTTTTTAATAACAAAAAAAAAGTTTTAATTTTAATCCATATGAAAAAACACTTCAATCAATCGACTCCAGCCGACTTTACCATTGCGTTACACTTCGGAGACCTGACGGTTTAATCTAATTCACTGTCCACAAAAAAGTGTGAAACGCACTTAAAGAAGTTCCCACTTCAAAAATAATGGCATCAACTAAAAGATTGGTAGGTTTCAAAGCTCAGATGTTTTAAAAAGTTGACGCCTCGAGACGGGATGAATTGTATTTTTAAGATTTTGATGCTGAGATAGTTCATGTGAAACTATTCCAGGTGCTTCGTTTCGAACCGATACTGTTTTTTAGATAAATCGCAATTCTTCAACAAAATTCTCTGAACAAAAGGTGCTACGTTTACAATGGGAAACATATCGCATTTTTAGAAAGAAGCAATAATTTTTTTAATAACAAAAAAGACTAAGGTGTGTGCTTTAGAACACACGATAGATGTGAATACGAAGGAGAAATTAATAATATGAAACATAAATTATAAATGATAGCTCATTATAAAGAGAATGAAATGCTGAACATTACTCTCGCTTACATCATGCAGGTCCGACTTTAAGTTTCTGAGATATTTTAATCCATATCATCAATAAAACAAGTTATCATTTGGTTTTCTAAAATATTTCTTCCCTTTTTGCCTCTCTAACACAGCGTTGCGTTAAGCTACAATTTTGAATTATAGCTCTTTAGAAGAGGATGAAATGATGAAAATTTCCTTCGCTAACAATATGTAGGTCCGATTTTTAGTTTTTGAGAAATTTTAATCCATATTCAAAAACACTTCAATCAGTCGACTCCAGCCGACTTTACCCTAGCGTTACACAGCGGAGATCTGACGGCTCAATCTAATTCACTCTCCACGAAAAAGTGTAAAATGCGTCTAAAGATGCTTTTACTTCAAAATATCTTTATTAAGTAAATGTTAATATGTGATGTAATATTTATTTATTTATAACTTTTCGGACTTATTTTGTTTTTTGTGGTATTTTTGCCTAACAATGATATAAATATATTTATAATTTATCTTTGAATCATCTCTTTTAATAATATGTCTTTCAAAAAGAAAAAAATAATAAACTATGCGGAGAGGTTCCACATATATACATTGCTGACCTTAAAGAATTTCCCAATACAGGACAGGACAGCATGTAGTATATTTTTGAATTATTCATATGAAGAAGTAACTCTGAAAGAATTCATCGACATTATTTAATATAAAAAGAATTGTTTTCATTACAAAGAATATTTTTTTAGGACTTTTGAAAGACGTGTGTTAATAATCCCATGCTTTTGCTTAATAATACATGCCAGGAAATTTAAGATGTATAAGCTTCCAAAAAGTTGTGGCTTTTAATTTTATAATTTTGTTTGACATAATAGGTTTGCAAATTTTCGGTGTAGTTCGGTTTGCAATGTGGATAGTGTGGTAAACAAATATCATTTGTTAAGATAAGAGGTTTTAGTTCGTTTTATTCATGTTGTAATATTTAGGTAAAATTACTCTGCATACGATATAATTTATATGAATAAAAACGTAAATGTTCGTTTGTTCAAAATCTCTGAAACTTCTTCACCGATTGCTTTGAAATATTGACACAATGTTTCTATCGCATTCAAGAGTGCTTTTATATACATTTAATCACCCTCCGGTCTTTCGTTTCGGAAAATCGTGTGTCGCTATATACTGTAGCGCCTAAATAGCTGTAACGATTTTAATTAAACTTGGCTAAATTCTTCTCCTTGAAGCCCTTTCAATTTATTTATATAACATCCTTCCCCGAAAAGAGTATGAAAAAACAGTTACGATGGGTTCAAAACTATATTTGCGAATAATTCAAAAAGTACACAATTTTTATATTATTATACACATCATTATGTGAAAGTTTCCTTGGTTCCCTGCAAATAAAAAAAAAACTAAGTCCCTAAAATCGGACGATTTAGTGCAGAGATATAATGCTTTAAACATTTAGTAATTTTTCTTGGAAGATTTAGAGACCGATTGCTTCTTATATAGACAATTATATGTAGCGAATTCTAGAATAGGAAAACCAGACAATATCTATATCTATACAAAGAATGGAATGACAAAGAATATCGCATATTCACAACTATTGTTACATAAAATGTATTAGAAACATCTAATTTATTTTTTAATTCTTTTTTTATTTAAACAGAATGAGCCACAATAAGCCTTGCGGAACCCGAAGGTGCTCTGCCGATACGAACAACCGCTCTCCTTCTATTTATCTCCGTACAAACCCAAATCTGCAAGATCGGACTTAACGCAATTTTCATACCTACGTTCCGATCTACCGAACAGTCCATCCCCTGACGTTTAACAAAATATATTATCAGACTTAGAGATTTTCCATCCAACTCCTCTTCAGCAGATATCTTAAGATATTGATTAACCAGTTTCTGAAAGTAGCTCTAAATTTGTCTTTCTCTCCATAAGTTTGTACTTCCAGACCACTCCGGTTAACATACGTATGATTTTTCTCTCAAACTTTCAATAATTTTTTCTCATTATGTTGCAGACGACATCTTATATACTGAAAATGACTAACTATAATGGTTGACTGCAATTAGTAATTATAGGTCTCCAACAAAATATAACTGAGGGATAAATATATCCAGGAACAGCAGAGGAGATGAAGAATACTTAGTGGTAAAAAGAAAAGTTGTTAACAATTGATATTTCTTATTCTTTAACATTGATAAGAGGTCTATGAAAAAGAAGCCTTTTACCGAAATCTGTTTTGGTTGCCTAAGTCTTGACAAAAGATCTGTTGTGTCCTGAGAGTCCTTTCAGACAATTACTCTTAGACTACCAGAGATCTCTCTCCTTTGGGTTATGAGGATTATCAATAGATTACATCATCAATTGGGACAATTAATAAGTTTAATTGTTCAGTTGGGAATAAAATTAATATTATTATCACTTGTAACAAATTAAGTCCATTAGGCAATTTGTGTTTATTTCGAGCCCTATTTCTTTATCGGCTTTTATCAACTCCTATATTTAGTTCTAGAGCTTTGGCATCTTTATTTAAAATTGTCAAACCATGAACAATGTAAATTTTACCGATGTATTAGCCGTTTTATATATATATATTAACTATACTATACTAACTACATTAACATAAAACTAAACTATACCACCTAGAATCGGGGTAATATAAATGGTTAGTTTCTCTTTAAGTCTGTATCAGTCATATTATCAATTCGCATTTACTTGTAGTATTTTTAGTCGATACGGTTGCAATAATTAATTTTTTTTTAAAATCAAGAAAAAACTAATATGACTAAATACAATTTTATTAATTCTAATTAGACAAACAACAACATTCGTGAATATTGGATGGGACAGAGTTAAATAACGGCCAGCCGGAAGCTGCTAAAAAAGCAGGAGATTTGCCTAACGAAATATTTTATCATTTCAGCGAACCACTTCCGGCGAGCGAGGCGCTGCTAAGAGCAAATGGAATATTTACGAATGAGAGTGGGGCACGCCTTTTTTTTTTTTTTTTTTTTGTATGATTTGCTGAAATTTTTGCGCCATGCTTTTCCAGAACACCTAATAGGGTTTTATGAGCTGGAATTACGAGAGGAAAAGCACATTGGTTATGCTTGTATTTTATATTCAACTTACTAACTTAGCAAATAGAAATGTAATCACAGTCTTATTTTCGTTACATTTAATATATTTTCGATCTAAAACTTTCATGACTATCACCAAGGCTCCCTGGTACGTCAGTAACATTAAGACTTACAGATGCCAACACTTAACGACCACATACGAACATACTAAAAGAACTTTCATAACTTACACGGACATACAAACTCATTGATTCGAAGCATGGCCACAACTAAGATGCCCGATAGCACCCGAAGGAGGCTTAAAAAAAGCTGGATGAGTGATCTCCTCCACTGAATATAAATATTAATTCTGTTCATTTATCCTAATTTTGGTGTCTTGAGGTTTTATATTTATATAAATTAGGCCTATTATCACCAAACATTTTATTGATACGCTATTTAATTCGAGGTTTCGACCATACTAAGGGTCATCTTCAAGTCTTGATGAGTCCTCCGTTATATATTCATCATTAATGTCGCAAATATTATGTTTAGTGAACATTAAATTGTCATACTCTAAAGGGGTTTCACCTAAGTCATTTATGGAGGGACTGAAATGACGTAGGTGAAACCTATAGAGTATGACAATTTAATGTTCACTAAACATAATATTTGCAACATTAATTATGAATATATAACGGAGGACTCATCAAGGACTTGAAAATGCCCCTTAGTATGGGTTGAAACCTCGAATTAAATAGCGTATCAATAAAATGTTTTGTGATAATTGGCCTAATTTATATAAATATTAAATTCAAGAAAGGAAGGACGCCGCTGAGCACTCCTCTCTCTCACAGTTATTCCAAGACCTGTTAATCTTCTACATCTCGACATCACAATCGACTATCGGAACTTCTGACAAGTTTAAGTAGAAAAATTAAGAAGAAAAAAAATATACCCACAAATATTATTACAGTAAGGCTCGAAATCGGTTTTGTACCAAATATAAGCTCCTGTCGATACAAACATTTTGCTAAGCTTCAATACTGGAACGGTGGTAAGTCTGTAGACAAATTGGGCTTTGAAGATTTTGATGCGTACGCCAAGTCCCGGATAATTTCTTCGGTACTATCGAGCTCTGCGTTCTGAAGCCCCAAAACCTTACGTTAATTGTAGTACTGTCATTGAATACATACCTCAATTTCGTCAACTGTAGGCCTCTATGATCGAAAAATTAGAAGATTTAAATGCAAAAGTATATGGTTTATAACAATCGGCAAGCCATATCACCGTTAATTCTTCACCAAATCTCAAGATTTAGCCACCAATTTTGAAGGCTTCCTTCTCCTTCAGGCGGGCAAACAGTCCTTTTAGCAAATTTGTGTTCCCTTTGTCGATTATATTTATCGATAAAGTTACAATTGATTTCGTTATCTTTTGATACGTTGCATTAGTTTACTTGCTTATTAATTTGACATATGATAATATTATGCTGGGTGAATCTTTCGCACGAGCCTACTAGTATATATATATTTCTATAGCCACACTTCAAAAGCCTGTATTGACATTATAGATCATTATAGTCTATAGCCTGTATAGACTGTATTCTGACCCCACGAAATGAAATCTACGATGTTTTATTTCTTCTATATGGTCTTATGTAAAAAACTGTAATTTAAAAACCAGCAAATTTCATGTGTAAATTTCATAGAGGTATTGCTGTAATTTTTTAGATGGGAGAAACCGAACTAAGCCCGAATGAAAAATTAGATGATTTAAATGTAAAAGTATATTGTTTATACCAATTCATTACATATAGTAACTAAGATTGTCAAGTATTAGTAAATACTTTGCCTTAATTTTTATTTAAAAAATCGATTTTTATTACCCGTCCTGGTCTGGGTCTTGCAACAGTTAGGTGGCCTCGGTATTGGTCTTGCAAAGAACAAGACCAAGACCTATTTTGAAAAACACTAGTTGCCCGGCAACCAGATTAAAGATTTGAAAAATTAAAAAGTACGAGTTCGCGTCCCGGTGCCAGAGAGGATTTTAAATTCCCCGTTCTCACCCCCCGACCCGGAAAAAAACCGTATAGCCTAATGGGCAAGGTAGAGAACAATAAAAAATACTTGCATGCAACACGTACATATTTTAATTTACTTTACGCAACGTAATTTTGAATTTACTTCTTGACATTTATTTATTAGCACTTAATTTTATTATCTGACCTTAATATCCCATTTATTCTTGATCTTATCCCAGCCAAATTTTCCAAATTTCACCAGAACCTTTCTCATCACCCAAATCCCGTTATACAATCCCTATCAAGCACCACCCATCCCTACAACCCTCTTCGTAGGTTAAAGCGGCAGTGGCCACGAGACCTTTTGTAAATATGGATATTTTGGAGTTCTAGCAATGGCCAGATTCTCCACTCAAGTCATGAGTGTCTGTGGCTGTAGCGCTCTTACTCATCCTCGGCTGGTTTTAAATACCAGTGAAGTGGCTGAGGGAGAAGCGTAGGGATCTCCTAAGCCTCCCTTTTCCCTCCACATGTGGAGGGGACAGGATTGGTTCGGAGATCACCTAGCTAATTGTAAATAATGTATATAGGTATGTTTTATATAAGATGTTTGTTTTACTTTTATTTCTATTTTTATTTACTTATGTGTATATATATTTTTTTTTTCTTTCTCTTTTGTTCTTTTTTCTTATTCTTTTGTTATTACTTTATTTATTTATATTTTTGTATGTACGGTATGAATGTACTCTCTGAACTCCATTATAAGTGTCCTTAACTGTGACAAATTGTAATATTTCTGAATAAAGTGTTTAATAATCTAAAAAAAAAAAAAAAAAATATTATCATGGTATATTTTATTTTAATACTGTTTCATTGAGTTTCTGTAATTGTTATCTTGTCTTTTCTGAACCTTGATGAGGCCTGTTAGGAAGAAACTTATTTTGAGACGCTTTGGCATAAAATATTTTTTTTTTTTACTTTTATTTGTCCTCCACTGGTCCTTAATACCAGTGATGAGGCTGAGTGAGAGGCGCTGGGATCGCCTTGAGTCCTCCTTTCCTTTCACGAGTGGAGGGAAATACTTAGCAAAGAGCCCTTGAGCGAATGAATATTGTATAAAAGCATGTTTGTATTTAAGTATTTCTTTTTGTTTAGTTTAGTATCTTTTAGTTTATATACATTAACTTTTAGTATTATTATTTCGTAGTTTATTTATTTTTATTTATTATGCATTGTCTTTATGTATTGTCCTAAAATGTGACAGATTGTAATATATCTCAATAAAGAATTAATTAACTTTTATTTGTGTAATCGTACTCTGAACGCAAACTTCAAATAATTTTACAACGATATTATCTGCAGTCAACTATTTCTTTACCATTATAAATATACGAATATTCGAAAATAATAGTTATTATATTACAATCCTTATTATTTTCTTACTCTTCATTTACAATTTACTGTCTCTTTAAAGTTTTAATCTCATAAATCACAATCATTTGTAATTTATAAAGTTTCAAGGTGTTGACCACATTATCAGAATACAATTGCAGAAAATAAAAACATCTATTTTGCAGATATTGTCAACAAGCTAAAACTATAATAGTAGATAAGAAATTGGTTACTGTAGACAATATTTTTGGGAAATCGTTTAAGAGGTTACAGTTAAAGAGAAAATAAAAGTTTTTAATTTTTTTTTGTGCCGACGTTTCCGGTAAGTAACAGGCTTTCGTCAGGGCTGAGGAAAGACTGTTTATTTCGGTTGTTATCTTGTCTTTCCTCTGCCCCACTAGCGGATCTACTTCATATAGGTAGTTAGTTTCTTTCTTTCTTCCGAAGTAATTATCCTATTATATACGATAAAAAAAAAATCTTTTGGGCTGAAGTACCTCCAAAATTAAATCCTGGATCCTGCTCAGCTCTGATAAAAAATTTCAACTTAGGCCGAAACGTCGGACTAAAACAAATAAAAATCTTTTATTTTTATTTGTGTGTTCTCTCTGAGAGTAACTTCTCAACCATAAATATATATAATAAATCGACATAAATAAAAATAATTCTTAATGTATATTCGAATTTAACTGAGTTATATACAGACTAATAGGCCTTTTAATGGATATGTCATTAAGTAAAATTTTAAGAGACTGGCTTAAAAGATATCATATCTATAATAAATTATAATGACTAGGTATTATAACTTAATATTCTGAAGATGGGGGGAGGGTGTTTACCTGAAACTTCCTAAAAATGAAGATTAAATAATAAAATATATGATTAAATAAGATTAAATATAAAATATAGATATATTAAATAAGATTAAATATAAAATATATTTTAATTTTTAAATGAGGTTATTTATAATATCTTATGTGCTTTGCAGCTCTAATACTCAGAACCCTTAAGTGTGGTAAAATGTATTATATCTCAATAAAAAGATTTTATGTTAAATTATAATTTCTAAATGATCCTAGAAAAAAAAATTAACAGGGAGAGTTAACATCAATCAAAAAATTAATAATCAGAGGAGATCTCGGAATAATAAAATTAAATTTCAACAATTGATAAAAAAAAAAATACAACTTTTTAAAATAATTATATTATATAGAGAAACTGAAGCACTAGTATTGTTAAATATTACAAAATGTTTTGATTATAATAAGAATTTTTATAATAATATTCAGTCATCGTATTTAACAAATATGACCAAGTAAAGAACAAATGTTCGTAGTAATTTTATAATATAATTATATCAATACTAAATTATGGTATAAAAGAGATAATTATAACTTAGACAGCGCAATAGCAGACAGCGTGGTGAGGTCCAGTTCATTGAAGACAATTCATTGAGTTAAGACCGTTCGTCTCATTCATTCCATTAGGGGCGTAATACAGTAAATAATCAATTTAAAAAATATATAAATCGATATTGATCTATCGTGAAATATATTAACGATATTTATGAATCTTAATTAAAAAAGATCTTTAAGGAATTTATAAGACCGATTTAAATTTATTGAAAATATATACATTTTTTTAATGTTCTTATATTTAAAAAAAAATACAATCTAATGACAAAATTCAAAAAAATATATTTTAAATATTTGAATTTTAAAATGAAGCACGACTAAATATTTGATTCATGCCATTAAGCAAATTATTAAAATGATGAAAATAAAATAAATATAAGGTAAACAAGGTATGACAAATAATTAAAACAAAAAATAAATTTTTAAGAAATAATTTTTTTTTTCCTAAATTTTTCTGTTGTCAAATAAACTCCCCAGGACTCACCTTTTTTTTTGATAGCGAACTGACCAAGAGTGCAAGAGAAGGTTACATGTCAAGAACTGGGAAGGTACTGCCCCCCTCCACCGTCGCCCTAAAAGGATCAATACAGCCTCTGAGCGCAGGGCATGCTGTAGGGGGGAGTATCCCGATCGAGCCGACGAGCGGAGGAACGTCCTGGGGAAGAAGATGATGGAAGAGGAAGGCCTAGAAGATGGTATGCTGAAGAGGAGTCGTTAGGGTCTTGAGGAGGTGCGAGTTCAAAGGAGTTAAAAGAAAGTATATTCTTCTGGAGATGGTATAGTCTAACACGATTATAAATCGTCAAAGGAAAATGAAACTGTTTTTAAAATGGCTTGAATTAATTTTTTTTTATTTTTATTTATTCATGATATTTACAAACTGTATTAATAAATAAAATACATCAAGTAAATTTGAAAACAGAAAATAATAACATGAAACCACTTGTTGAGAAACTACCCACTGGTAGCACTCAAAAAACAAAATGTATTTACAATAAGAGATCTCGAGGCCATCTTCTTTTCAGATGCCTCGGAGGGTTATCAGGAATAGAAGAGGAAGCAAGGTTAGAGACGAGAGGATTGGGATGGTTCTGAAGTTTATTATGGAAGGATTGGTATCTGGATTGGGCTAAATCGGAAACATAAGGAACATTAAGGTCATTATGGATTATTTTATTGGTGAAAAAGTAAGGAGCATTGAGGATTTTTCGAAGGATATTGGATTGTAAGGATTGGATACGAGAGCAATTCGATGGCTTAGTGGAGCCCCAAAGCTCAACTCCGTAAGTCCAAATAGGTCTTATTGTAGTCACGTATATAAGTCTTTTGTAATTAACGGGAAGCTTAGAGCGTTTGTCTAGTAAGAGTAGTCGGAAACGTCGAGCGGTTTCTTGTCGTTTCAGACTGGTATGAGGATTCCAAAGAATTAAAATTTTAAATTTAATTTTCAATCACATTCAGTATAACTGAAATATATATATATATATATATATATTCAATTATTTGAGAACTATAACGTTTTCCGTTTCTGACGAGAACAATTTTCTATCTACCAGTGTATTAAGTAAACATGATATCAAGTATTATATACGATACCAAGGAGAATAGAACAAAACAAAAAAATCAGAAACCCCAGCTGATGTATAGGGTTAATGTTTAAATAACATGCTTTGTGTCATCCGACGGCACAATAATATAAATTTAAATAAATATAAAATTAATATCGAATATTGAAATTGCTAGAGACGAAAAAGTATAGATGCTTTCTCGAAGTTTATTGTCTGGATACGGAAGGCTCAGCGAGATTCGTAGACATCTTGGCATTTAGTGCAAAAGGAAAGGAGGCTGCTATAGCTCTTAGGGGGAGTATCCCTATCAAGTACCGGAGGAACGTCCTGGGGAAGATGATAATGGAAGAGGAAGGTGAAGAAGATGGTCTGCTCAAGAGGAATTGGTAGGGTCTTCAGGAGTCGCGAGTCCAAAGGAGTTAAAAGAAAGTATTTTCTTCTGGATATGGTATAGTTTGACACGAATATAAATTGTCAAATGAGAATAAAACTGTTTTCAAAATGGCTTGAATTAAAATTTTAATTTTTTTTTAATTTTTTTTTTTTTTTTTTTTATTGTATTGTATATATAGTATGAACGCGCCTTACTCAGCCTTAGTACTCAGTGCCCTTAAGTGTGGCAAACTGTGTATTATTTCTCAATAAACAGATATAAAACATAAAAAAATTCAATCAGTTTCAGTATAACTCATTTCTTTTTTTAGTTATTTGGGAATTAGAATGTTTCCCGTGGACACTTTTCTAATTTTAACTCACATATTTCTGTCGAGATGAATTTTCTATCTACCAGTATATTAAGTAAATATGATACCAAGCATTATATATGATATCAAGGAGAACGGGACAAAACAAGTCAGAAACCCTAACTCATTTATTGAACCAATCTTCACATAGCATGCTCTTTGTCACCCGACGGCACAATAATATAAACTATCGAATATTAAAATTGTTAGAGACAAAAAATTATATATGCTTCCTCGAAGTTTAATGTCTGGATACGGAAGGCTCAGCGAGATTCGTAGACATCTTGCCTTTAGTAAAAAAGGAAAGGAGGCTGTTATAGCTGTAAGAGGGAATATCCTTATCGAGTACCGGAGGAACGTCCTGGGGAAGATGATAATGGAAGAGGAAGACCAAGAGTTAAAAGAAATTATATTCTTCTGGAGATGGTATAGCCTGACACGATTATAAATCGTCAAAGGAAAATAAAACTGTTTTTAAAATGGCTAGAATAAAAATTTTATCTTTTTAAAACATTTAACTGAACGTTTTCCCTTGCAACTTTTTTAACTTTTACACACATATTTCTGTCGAGATGAATTTTCTATCTACCAGTGTATTAATTAACATGATATCAAGTATTATATATAATATCAAGGAGAACAGAACAAAACCATAGCGTAAAAAACTCCAGATCACGTATTGGACAAATGTTCAAATAACATGTTTCTTGTAAACCGACTGCACAATAATGTAAAGTATCGAATATTAAAATTAGTAGAGATGACAAATTATAAATGCTTCCTCGAAGTTTAATGTCTGGATACGGAATGCTCAGCGAGATTCGTAGACATTTTGGCCTTTAGTGCAAAAGGAAAAAAAACTCTTATAGTAAATACTATAATTAAATATGAGACGAACGATGAGCAGCATGATCTCAAAATACAAATTGAGGAGGATATTCCATACCTGAAAGAGAAATATAGAGAGGAATTTGGGGAGAGAACTTGTTTGTTTTTTTTATTTAGCCTTTAAGGTGTAAAACCCCTAGGACCATTTAAAACGCCTGTTCATTGGAGTTCAGGAACTCCTTATAACAGAAAAAAGGAAAAAGGAAATGATAAAAATAAATTAAATAATTTATTTAAAAAATAATTAAAAGAAAAACATAATGAAAGAAAATAAATAAATAAGAATTATAAATAAACAACGTGGAGAGAGAACTTTTTCAGTGGGAGGATTGAGGTTCGGAAGTAGAGGGGCAATTCCTCTTTCAACTGCTAGTTTTTTGGAAAAGCTAAGAATTAGAATAACTAAGTGTTGAAAAGAAATTAAACAATAAATGATACCTTTATATACAAATTGTATCAAGCGGAATTGTTAGATATTGTCAATCAGATGGATTAGTATTGACTAACTGTGTCAGTTAGCAGTTACACACAGTTAAGCAGCATTACAATTTTATTGTAGTCCTCTCTAATAATACGTTAATATAACAACAATTGTTTAATATTTGTCTATATTCGTATCCGTTAATTGTAATCATATCAATACCTTATTGTACAGTAGATCAAAAAAGTATTTGCATACTCCAATTTTTCTGGAAATCTCAATACGATTAAGATATTATTCAGAATTAATATTTATATAACAAAGTGGCCTTTGAGAATTATATTTTAAAAGAAATGAATGTTCGGAATTCGACAGCTATGTTTAAAGTAAACATAAAGAGTAAATTTTGAGGAGTCAAAAAAGTATTGGCACAGTTTTTAATATTTACTATTAGCTAGAATCAAAACAAATTGATACTTTTTCTTTCAAGAAATCAGAAACGAGGATTGATGATGGTACAATGAAAATTAAAAAAAAATCTGGTGTGTCATTTCACGCGACTTTCCTACCTATTTCAGAAAAGTTTTTATATCTGTCCATTAAGAAACAAAAATAATTGAATTAGATTTATTTTCCTGAAAATTGATCAAAGAAAACATTTGAATATGATTTATTTGATAAACTAAAGCAATGTAAACCAGCTTAAGGTAGATCAGAGGAAAAATTTCAATACTCTCTAATATTGCTGATCAAAAACTTCTTGCCATAGCTTAGTATTGCCAAACAATAATTTCCGTTAAAAGTAGCGGAAATAGTGAAGCTTGTGTGATGCCGGCAACAGATTTTCTTACTTTCACTTAGTTATCTTTTTTCTATGACACCAAGATATGAACCCGTAATATTACGTTGGAAATTGAATAGCTGCTACTTCGTTAATAGTTGTCCGAAATTAACAGTTTTATAGGGAATTTTATTACCTAATATAGGTAGAAAAGTAATAAATTAAAATAGAAAATAAAATAAGCTGTATCATCGCTAATACTGGTTCGATTCCGATGATTTTTTTTGTTTGTTTAATTGGTAATTTAATTACCTTCTTTAAGTTTTATTATATATTTTACCAAAGAATATATACTTAGCGAGTTGGGACCCAAAACATTTTTCTTTAACTTTTTTTTTCCTGAATTTTCTCGGGAATTTAATCCATATACGAAAATTGAAAGAACAATTATTAGAACATTATAGAAAATTTTCATCAAAATCGTTCGAGCCATTTTCGAGCTACAGTCTATAGAAAAACATGTTTTTCATTTATTGCGCAGCAGCTATTGGACATGGAGCATCCAATTCGTGTCACAGGCATTAGTAGTCAAAACCCTACAAGATAAAAAAGAAAAGAAGCAACAAAATCAATTCACTAGTTCCCGAGAAAATCTTGGCACAGACAGACAGACCAATGGTTAAAAAAAAATTTTCAGGACTGAGGGTGCTCTGAAACGTATAGATCCGTCGAAAACCGCGTGTCGGAAATTTGACCCGATCGCAATACTTTCCTTACCTAGTAAAGGTAGGAAAGTTAAAATCAATCTTTGCTGTATATTTTCCATGACAAAATGGGTAAAATCAGTCAATATTGCGTCAGTTTAAAAACCATACCGTTAAATTACATTGCAATGGGCTTAGCTACCGACAAATAGCGAATCAATTAGAAATTTGTTTTAGTAGTGTTCAAAATGTTACACGAAAATTTAAAAAGTTTTTAACATACTCCATTCAGAGCGGCCAATAAAATTTAATAAGAGGGCACAAAGGAATATCCATGAAATGGTTGAGCAAAATGACACTTTATCAGTCTATCAGATAGCAGAAGTGGACGCATTTACTTCAATTACCACCTTATTTTAGAAATATAACTCATAAATATTATTATTGACAGATTCCAAAGAAAAAAACTTTTAAAAAACAATAAACAATATCGACAAAAAGCTTAAACTTTTTGAGTTATTCGGAATTTAATTTTACCATCCCTCGTAATTTTTTTTTCAGCTTCTTTTCATTGAAGTATGTTATATAGAAAAATTTAAAGGGCGCCGGGAAAATGTCTTTGGCGAAGCTTCATTGAAATCGGTACATTCGTTTAGGAGTTACAGTCTGTAGCAACGCAGGTTTTTCGGCCGACATTTTGAAAGTAAAAGGCGGATGTCGATGAAGAAGGATCATCCTCGGGTGACCACTGATTTTATATCCAAATTTGAAAAAAAATCGGTCTAGTAGTTTCGGAGAAAATGCATGGACGGCGGACGGACAAAAATTCGAATTCTACGCATCCTGAAACGTGAAACTTTTCAAATTTTGAGAGGGGTGTAAGTTTTTGAATTTTTTGGTCGATCACAGTAGTTGATTATTGAATAAACCAAAATATTTTATAGCAGAAGTGAACCGCAAGAAAAGACTTGATTTAATAAAAAATAGAATTCTAGAAAAAATGTTATCATTTTAGATGAAAGTAAGTTTAACATATTCCATTCTAATGGCAACAAGTTCGTTCGTCGGACACTTGACACTGAGTTTCAAACTCTATATGTGAGGCCTCCTATAAAACATCGAGATGGAAGCGTCCAGGTTTGGGACGGTATGTCATGGGACAGCGTTGGAAACTTAATCTTTATTGACAATATTAAGAATACCAAACAATATGTCGACATAATTTAACGAGTAGAGCCGAAAATCTGAGGTTAAAGATGATTTTATCTTCCAAAAGGACAAAGACGTCGAGTACACAACAAATGTCCAATATCCACAGCCAATTGGAAATGCCATCACACACCCCGAATACGATTTGAAAATAAGGAAAATAAAATTTCTTTAAAAGAAACTTTTTCAGAGGAATGGCGTAAAATTGGACAAGACGTAACTCAAAATTTTGTTTTGTGAATACCAAGAAGATTCCAGGAAGTTATAGATCAAAATGGTATGTATGATGACAAAATATTAATAAATATCCAGTTCGTGAAATAAATCTCAAATTAAAGTGTGTCAATACTTTTTTGACCGTGTCGAAGTGATTTGTCGTTTACTGGACTTTTGAATTAAGTAAATTTAATTTTTTTTTCTGAAACGACAGAGCTTAAAAAAGTGACTGAAAATACTGTGGTCACTTTTTTCCAAATCAAAATTGAAAATCAGACAAAAACTCAACACATACACTGACCTACTCAAACCCATATGGACATACGCCTCACAAATTTACGGTTGTGCAAAAAAGACACACTTACAAAAACTACAGACATTTCAATCTAAAATTTTACGACTTTTAACAGGAGCTCTCTGGTACGTCAACAACAAAACTTTACACACCGACTTACGACAACCGACTATCGACCAACACATACATGATATCTGATGTGTAAAGAATTGGTATAACCAATATACTTTTGCAATTAACTCTTCCAATTTTTCATTCGGGCTTAGTTAGGTTTCCCTGTCTGAAAAAATTACAGTAATATATCTATAGTAATAAGCTAATAGTTTAATGAAAGACTGTTGCGAGACTCTTGCGCAAGACGAGGAACCGTCTTAGTCTCGCATTTGGGCAACACTAAACTCATCCATGAAGTTAAAAAAAAAAAAAAAGAGTTCAGCATTCAATGTAATTTTAAATTGAAAAAATTAATCGTTTTAAATTAAATGATGTAAATATATTGCAACTGGCCGAACATGATTTTAATACATTCTATTTAAAGAAAAATAAGTGTGGGATCTCTGGAATTATAAAAGGATAAAAAAAAAAAATTAACAATGGATAAGTAACTACAAAAAATCTGTAACGATTTAACAACAGAATGGAAATAAATAACCCAACCTTTATATTCAAGTCAGATAAATTCCTCCCCCCGACTGAAGTTAAAGCAGGTTTCTAAACTTTTTCTTTTATTCACCGCTCCATCATGAAATTTTCAACTTTATTAAATTAACCGCTTTCAAACTTTAAAATACAAGTTTCTGCTATAAACCATAACTATTGATATTGAGTCAATATGAATTTTCTTAGAATATAACACCTTTAAATTTTTTAAAAATATTTTATATGGATTTTAGATCTGGGAAAAACCCAAAACAATGCAAGAGCAATAGTAATTCAATAGCTAAAAATGTTTTAAAAACGTTATATTTGAAGGTGAGTTATTATATTGTAGAAATCATATCTATTAATAGTGATTAATTGTGTTGAATTATATATTTTGAAGTGAAAACTACTTTAGTGCACGTTTTGCACTTTTTTTGTGGGGAGTGAATTAGCCGTCAGATCTCCGATGTGTAACGCTCGGGTAAAGTCGGCTCGAGTCGACTAATTAAAGTGTTTTTGTATATGGATTAAAATATCTCAAAAACTAAATATCAGACTTGATTACTGCAAGGGAGAGGAACGTTCAAGTAGTAACAATAATGATGAAGATCTCCGAAACGTTGGTTTGATAATGTTTTTAGTAATAAAGAGACGTTACATATATAGATATGTGTATGAGCTATAAATCATGTTTCAAATACTACCAAATACAAAAATACTACCAACAAAATTCAAAGACTTACCTTTCAGTAGCGAAGTCAGGGATTAACTGGTCCTGTAAAAAAAAAAAAAAAAAATTATTAAGGTCTGTAAAATACATTTAAGTTAGTTGAAACAATAATTATTTTACGAACAAATAATAAGATATTATTATCCGATTTCAGGCCTGACTGTAATAATATATGTGGGGATATACAAAGTATTTGTAGAGCTTAAACATGAATGAACATGGCAAAAGTGAGTAGAATCATTAAACCGCAATGTTTACAAAAATTAGAATTTTAAGAACTAACATAAATTAATAACAAAAAGAAGATGTTCGTAAACTTAAAGCTAATTCGATCGATGAATTCCATCATTCGATTAAATACAGCACCAATGGACAGTAATTTATGTTGAGTTAGGAAACGACCTGGTAACATAATTATTAAACTTTAAAAGTATATAAATAGGGCAAATTCCTAAACTCTGCGCTGAGCTCATCGATAACGTCGTTACATCAAGCGTAGAGACGGATCCAATGTCATCGATGAGCTCAACGCTGAGTTTAGAAACTTGCCCATATAGACAGAAAGTAAACATAGATATACGTGAAGTATATTTAACTATAACGGTACTGAAGTTTCATCCGTCGGTGATTCAACTGATGATTAAATGAGCTCTCTAAATTCTATCGATTAATTTAGGAATTTTCCCGAATATTTATATCTTTGAGGGAAATAATATATTATATATTTCTTTAAAATAATGAATTATCTCAGTATTTACCAAAATTATATTAAACCCTAATTATAGTAAAAGTCAATTGTATTATTGTTAATGTAACTTCCTTTAAAGATAAAAATATGATGCAATTTTTCATTTTCTATAGAATTAGTAAACGAATTTTCTTTTTACTTTCACTTAGGTATATATGTAATATATAGTAAGGGTAAGTATTGCGATCAAGAAAATTTTCGAATCTGAGTATTCAACGGAAATAGACGTTTTGAGATACCCTGAGTCGAAATGACCTAGTCCCGAAAAATGGTCTGTGTGTCTGTGTGTTTGTATGTTAGCAGTCTAGCTCAAAAAAGAAAAGGCCTACGAAACTGATATTACGTATTTAAGATAGGTATATGCCTTAGATGTGACGGAAACTTTTTCCTTAAAATCGGCTAACCGGAAGTGCAACTTTATATCGACACTGAAACATTTTCACAATTTTCTCAAAAACGGCTCTAACGATTTTGATTAAACTCGGTGTATCATTGTATAATTAGTGGTCTTTAATATCAATTAGGTCTTATCCTCATTGATGTCACTTTACAGGGCTTAAATGCCCAATGTTCATATACGTCTTCCTCTAAAGTACCTTTAATTTGGTTTATTTTAAAAAGTTAATCATTTCACATTATTCAAAGTAATGAAAAAATGCTAAATATAACTTTTAGAAGAATTTGATAAGTTAATAAAGGAGAAAAAAATAAAAATGCAGAAAAACATGCGTTGGTATAGACTGTAGCGCTTAAACGAATGTACCGATTTCAACGAAACTTCGCTAAAGCCATTTTCTCGACACCCTTTAAATTTATCTATATAACATACTTCAACGAAAAGAAGCTGGAAAAAAAGTTAGGAGGGATGGTAAAATTACATTTAGAATAACTCAAAAAGTATATACTTTATTGTATATGGTTTTTTAAAAGTTTATGGAATTTCCTAAAAAAAAACAAAAAAAAAAATCGTTAAGATCGGACAACTAGGAGAAAAGATATGGTCTCTAGTTTTTTTCCCTGAAGAGGCGAAAATTTGGATAAATTTAAAATATACTTTATTAATTGTTGAGGCTAAAAATACGTTTTTTCCACAGATATTTAATAAAGTATCTTTCCTAAGAACATTTTTCATAAGAAATAAGTACCTAAATTTATACCTTTATTCTCAGTTTTATATTTCAACACTGCAATCACCACCTCCGGAATCAACTTACTCATATTCTGCATAGATAACTTTTTCAACTAAAAATATCACTAAAATGACATCACTTAAAAATAATGAAGTTGGAGTTAGTCATTCTGAAGTTTATAAAAGCAAACAAAGTTGTGTGTTTTATAAAAGCAGATGGAGTGACTAGATTTTTATTGCCTGTCGTCGATATATTAAATAGACATTTTGTAATTATAATGGTGTTAATGATTTGTTATCTGTAAGCTTTAAGCTTTAGCTCCGTTTAAAATGTACTTCAAAAGAATTTACAATAGCCCAGCATTGCCAGAAAATAATTTCTATTCATAGTAGATTGGTAAGTGAAAGTTGTGTGTTGCGCGCACCAGATTTTTTATTTTAAAAAGATAAACAACAAAAAAGTATCCCATACTACGTTTTCGGAGATTTAATAATAGGGAGGAACTTTTTATATTTATTTGAGAATGTTAAAATAGAGAAATGTCATCTTTACGTCTACTTGATCTACTAGAGTGTACTGCATTAGTTATGGCAATCGATAGTCGATATTATCGAAGTATCGATATTTTCTACTTCGAAATTATCTACTATCGATATTGTCCCTTCGATATTTAAATATCTTAATTTAAAAATTAAACCTATTGTTTTCGGAAAGTGCTAGGAATTATGAATCTGAGTGAATTAGCGATAAACCGAAAAAAAGTTAACTTTTTGCAGCGTAAATTCAATTTTTCGACTTGAAATCCGCGGGTATGGAGTAAATGGCTATATATATCTTAATACTGTAAATACTATAAATTTAAAGGATTGGTAGCTTTCTATATTTATAAGCCATATCTATATATACGTTAACTTCCTACTTAGGGTCTCTATCTATCTTCATCTGGTCGCCATTTTGTATTTCAGTGGCTATGTGCTGGCAGAAGTTAATTTTTCTTACCAGGCCAGTGGATACGATCAATTTATAAGGCTAAAGCTTAGTATGAAACATGACACCCTTTTTGCCACGAGCTTCAGGACTATTCCATTTTACGAAGATAAACGTGTTAAGTTTTTCAAGTCTGGAATACTGGATGAGAAAAGTGTGATAGAGCCGTTTTATCGATCTGAAACGAAGCCACACAGACAACCGTACTGGAAAAATCCCTTTATAGCGGACAGTAGCGAAATATTATTAAAATTGTCAACCAACTGGCGAGTACAAATTTACGAATGTCGCTCGCCTTTGATAATGGATCAAGATCTCACGAACACACTTTAAATGGAATTTCAAGATCGCTGCTTTCGACTTCCATTTTTCAATCTTAAATCGACTCCTTAACGAATAGTTCGATCACCTCCGTCTTCTTTGGACAATTATGTCATTTATAGTTGTAATGAAATTATTTAATGTAATAAAAAAAGAATTGTACTATATAGTAGTATATATAACTAGTAGGACCGTGCGAAAAATTCGCACAGCATATTGTTGTCAAATGCCAAACTAATAAGAAAAGAAAATAATGCAACGTATCAAAAGATAAAGAAATCAATTGTTAATTTATCTAGAAATATAATCGACAAAAGAAACAAAATTAATTTAAATATTAATTTTTGTTTGGAACCAACATATTTACAAATTTCAATAAGCTGTATCTTTGCGGAAAATTAACCGATTTCGTAGAATTTTTGTTTTCCTTTTATAGACAATTTAGTATTTTTTTTATATAATCATGGGAATAACCAAGGGAAAAGTGTGTAATTTTTTAGTTATTCGCAAATAAAGTTTATTTTCTTCCATAACTTGTTTATCTGAATTTTCGGGGTGATTGGACTATTTTGCCCGCCTGAAGGAGAAGGAAACCTTCGAAATAGGTGGCTCAATCTTGAGATTTGGTGAAAAATTAACGATGATATGGCTTGCCGATCAAAACCACCATCGATGAATAATATAAACTCCCCCTCTCTCGATCATAGAGACCTCAAGTCGACGAAATGAGACATGTATCCAATGACAGTACTGCAATTAACGTCAGGTTGTGTGGATGCGAACCCCATGCCTTGCTTTATCTCGAAAATAGTACGTTTTGGGGCTTAAAAACGCAGGATCCGATAGTTCCGGAGGAACTATCAGGGTCTTGCTGTACGCATCAAAATCTTTAAAGTCCAATTTGTCCCGTTTCGATTTACAGACCTACCACTGTATTGAAGCCTAGAAAAATGTTTGTATCGACTTTATTTATTTTAGAAAGAAAAACAAAAGCGGAGAATACGATTCGCTAACCCCCGTAAAATTCTGAATCCAATGGTACCCCCTCCCCCATTCATGCATAGTATTTGAGCATGACAGAGCTTATATTTGGTACAAAACCGATTTCGAGCCTTACTGTAATAATATATGTGAGGATAAATAAATACATAAATATATATATATATATATATATATATATATATATATATATATATAACTTATAATTCATATCTTAAGTTATAATATATACAGATCGAATTTAAAAAAAAACTTTGCAATATTAGATTATATATATATATATATATATATATATATATATATATATATATATATATATATATATATATATATATATATAACTTAAGATAAGACCTATCTTAAGTCATGAATGAATGACATCTTAGGTCATGAATGAATGACCTATTATCCGACTATAATTCATATCTTAAGTTATAATATATACAGGTCGAATTTAAAAAAAACTTTGCAATATTAGATAAATATATATATATATATATATATATATATATATATATATATATACGGATATATATATATATATATATATATATATATATATATCCGTCACCACCTTAAAAATGGCTATTCGCCAGTGTTTAAATTGCCTCCCGCAGTGCTACATGCTACGCCCTGAAGACGACCTGCAAAGTGGGTCGAAACGTCGGCAAAATTAAAATAAAATAATTACTATATTTTAATTTAGTATTTATCTGACCGCACCCCCGACTAACTCCTTCTCATTTTATATCAACGGTCAACCTTCTCTACATCATTATAACATATAAAAGTAGATTTAAAAAAAAAAAAGTAATAATAATAATATATATATATATATATATATATATATATACATACATACAGCACTAACGGATCCAGGATTTAATGATTGGGGGGCTTCAGCACAATCGATTTTTTTTTGGATGAATATATTAAGATAATTACTTCGGAAGAAAGAAAGAAACTAACTAACATATATGAAATGTTGTTTAAGTGATTCTTTAAGTCCTATTCAATGTAATTAGACTAACAATGATACTTTTAGACATAATTTTTTTCATAAAACATGTTTATATTTTACCATTTTGGGAGAGGGGAGGACTTCAGCCTGGAAGCCTCCCCCCTCCCCTAAATCCGCCTGTGATATACAAAGTGTCTCAGTCCTTAATGGCTAAACTCAGGGGGATGATTCCAGACAGAATTTCCATCAAAAAAGTTCATTTGATGCAAGGGCTTGTGTTGTTTTTTTATTAAATAAGAAAAAGTTTCTCAAAAACTGTTCAAGATAATAGAATTCTAAGTTCATCACCATAAAGTTGACAAAATGTTTTTGTAAAAAATAGTGATTAAATTTACTAAGGTCTGTGATAAAAGGGACTTTCAGGTCTAATGCACCAGTCATGAAAAACTCAAGACATCGGCTCAATCATTTTTTTTTTTTATTGAACTATTCAATAAAAAACAGTGAAACATGTATATTCTGCCAACTAAAAATATTCTCTGGAACTCCACAAGGTATCAATAAAACAGTTTATCTAGTTTTTGAAGTTCAAAATTAAAAAATATATTTAGCTGATGTCGTGAGTTTTCTCTTATTCATCTCACTGTGCAATGTACTGCTGCAGTTACAACAAACATGAGCAGTATATATCTGTACAGTGGCCGTATCAGAGCGCCTGAAACTCCCTTTCATTATTGACAATAATATATTGAATCACTGTTTTCTCAACAAAATTTTGTCTACTTTGCGATGGTGTACTAAGAATTTTATTACATTGAGCAATTGTTCTTGAGCATTTCCTTCATATTCAACCAAAACCGTGACCATCTTAAAAAAATGTATGGGTACTATAACAGCAGTAGTACAGCCGTTCAATTAAAATTATTCGATTAAAAACACCTTAAGAAAGACAGTAAAAGAGTAATGTTTCATCATCAACGGTTGAGCAACGAGGTCATTTGACCGATATTAAACTCACCTGCCAGATTTTTCCTTTTAATTAAATAAGAGTACCTACTTTATACAGTCTGGATACATAGGGACAGACTTTCAACTTTGATGGATCGAAAAAAAAATGGAAGTTTTTATTGTGTGTAAAAATTCTACATAATAATTGTGAAACGGACAAATATAATATGGAATATTTAAAAAAAAAATTTTAATGTTTGTAAATTTTTACTTTAATTTTTTACTAATTATATATACTTGAAAATAACTATTAAAAAATTCAATTGAATATACAACGTATTTGTTTAGATTAAATGCAGGATTTATCATATTTTTACTACAGTATTTTTATTTTTAATATTAAGAATTTTTAATATTATGAAAAATTTACATGCTTTTTTATTTTAATATTAAAGCAAGATAACTTTGTAAATTAATTTATTTTTAACTGTCAATTAATTATTCACAATCGCCAGAGAATTGTCATTTCTATGTTCATTGTAGTTATTCTGAGGTGAGTAAATGTACCAGAATAAAATTTACTTTCTTTCTATAAATAAAATATAACTAAATTAAATGTTTTCTGTAGTCAATCAAGGCTTATTATTCTTTGAAATCAATCATATCTTCTTTCAATGTTGGTTGAATGAATGAATGAAAATGAAATTAATAAAAAATTAATTTTATTCTGGAACTAAAGTTCAGCCATCATATTTATTGTTCTTCCGATATGAATAAAAATAATTAAATTTAAGGCTAATATTTATACTTATTATTTCAAACTTGTGTGCTAAATCGAGAGGAATGACAGCAAAATGTATAAAAATTAACTATTGGCATTATAGGATGGCAATCGATGACATGAGCCGTCTGATAAAACAGAATAATTAGCTGTCACTGCCAGATTCAAACCCAAATCTTATAAATTGGAACAAGGTGGAACCTTACTAAGCAGTACCAACGAAATTGAACCTTGAGGAAGTACAATACTACTTCACAAGTGTACTACTCTACCATGATGAATGGTCACAAGATTCATGATCACACTGTAGATGGAATTGCAAATATACTGAGTGTGCCAGAAAGTAGACAGAGATGATTAAATCGTCTGATAAGGCCACAACCTCAACTGAAAAGTGCCTATCAGAGGTTTACTTATCCCTTCTGAGCAAATGTAAATTGAAAGCAGCAGTGTAATCAAAGTTAATTAAAGTCTTATTGTTATAACTGATAAGGACTTCTAGGAGTTCGCCCAAGTCATAAATAGCAATCCGAATAAAGGGAATATATATTCGATCCATATATAGTATGATCATGAAGTCTTGTGCTCACACATCAACATGGAGCAACACTTTTGAAATAGAACCAGAAGAAGTATTGTTTCTGGGTCAATGGTTATGCAAGGAGATGATTTGTCCAGGATCGCGCTCAACTACCTATAATTAAAGGTATCTACAAAATAAAAACTTGACGTACCACTGGTGGGACTCCCAACCTATGTATCGTTCCACGACTGATAAAACAGAATAATTAGCTGTCACTGCCAGATTCAAACCCAAATCTTATAAATTGGAACAAGGTGGAACTTTACTAAGCTATTCCATTTGATATGCTATTTAAAGTCCAAATATTATGTTAAAATATCTGTTTATTTTATTATAGTGGCAGTTGATGTATCAATTAGTGAGATTGTGTTGTACGAGTTTTTACACTTTTTATTGACTCTGCACTTCGGCTAAGAAATCCTACATATCTTGTAAGGTTAAGTAAAATATAATTATGATTGCAGACCAAGGTGGAAAATTATTTATAAAAAAAATTAATTTAAAATAAAATTAAAATTTTCTCTCCCATCAACTTTTGTTATTTTCAATAGATTAATAATTACTTTAGGATCCTTCTAGTTATTTAATGTGGTTTTTTTTTTGGTACATTTTGGAAACGTAAATCAAAATAAGATACTGAATATTTAGAGAAATAAAAAACAAATGATTAGATGATTTCAAGGATTATTAAATAATAATTTGCATGATATATTTTAAATTTATATGATAAAATATATTTCATGAAGTATTTAATTTGTCATAAAAAAATGAACCTTGCTTGGCCCCAAAAGTGTAATATTCAAAATTTATTGTTATTCAAAAAAACGGTATAATATTTGAAAATATATAAACACACACACAGCAAAATGCACATATTAGTTTTATCTTTTCTTTGTTCACTGTCATAAGACTTCTATGGGAGAGGAATTAAATTTTTAAAGATGTACACATAAACTAAAATATGGATTTCTAGGTATCCACTAAAAATTTCTGTGTACCTAATCTCTATGAAAAAAAAAGCTTGAATTTTTATTTGTAAAAAAATGTGCTGGGGATAAGTAAACAAAAAAAAACAACAATTCTACACCCAATCAAAAAGTCCCTATAAAAATATAGTCTGTCACCTCCTCATTTCGATTAATAGTGGCCTTTATATATTTTTTTTATTAGTTGTTTTTATTTTTTGTCTACAATTATATTCTACAATACAAATGGCTTAAGTTTCTATTAGGTATCTATTGTATATAGCTATAGTATGAGTGCAATATTAAAACTTCTAACAATGTAGAAAATAAGTAAAATATTTTTGAGGAAGGCGGAAGATTTTTTTTTGCTAACTCAAAAAACTCAAATTTTCAAAACAATCAAAAAAAATTATTAGCTTTCCTCTATTTTTCTTGAAAAACCACAAGAATTGGGATTTCATAAAAATGACTCTATCAGTCTATTCAAAAATTGATGCAGAGTATCCTACAGATCGTGATTTTTTTGAAGATCAGGAATTATATTTGAAAAATAGCCAGTCATTGGGAATTCCAATTTTTGATTTATACTTGACAGCAAGTGTATAAAATAATTTGCCAAATTACAAATTATGGATAGTTTTATTAATTATTATTTATTTGTTAATATTCTAATTAACCAATTCCTCTATCTGAGACTTCAGTTATTAAATTTTTGCTCAAATATTTAATTGTTAAAATTCATTAAGTAGGTTGTAGCTGGCAATCTATATGGATTGAGAGCCCGCCAAGCAAACTAAAAGGTATTAAAAACACAGTAAAGCCGTAGTCAACATCAAACCGTCCTCTCCGCAGAGAAGAGCTTGTCTTAACCAGACTGAGAATAGGCCATACGAATCTGACCCACTCACATCTCATTAGTAAACAGCCACCGCCAAAATGACAATATTGTAATAGTACACTTACAGTTAGCAACATTTTTCAAGAATGTTCTTTCTATATTTCAAATTTAACCAGTTTCAGACTCACACCCCCAATTTCAAACATGCATATTGTTAACATGGAAAATGGCTGCAGAGAAGAGAGGATGGGAGAAGTGATCCTGGCTCCAGTGGGTCAAATCCACAAATAGTATTACCATCTTGGAAGTAGTGTTTGGGAGAACATTAGAAAGCATTTGAAGACAAATGAATTTAATGCAACAAAGGAAGAAATAGTATCTATAGAAAAAAAGGTTAGCTTGCCAATCCATACTAGAATTTATTATAAAATCAGTGTTTAATTTTAGTATAAATAGTGTAAATAATAATAGTTTTTCTGAGTTGATCTGATTGTCAGTAACCCATACCTGAGATAAATAAATATATTAATACTCTTATAATTTTGTTTATTATTTAACAACCTCTTATTTCTTTGGGAAGTATCCTAGCAGTAAGAAGTGAGCTTCCGAGGTTATATTATTATTATTATTTTAAAATATAAGAGGGATGTTACAATTCGGAAGATTGATGGCTAAGGAGATGGATTAATAATTGGTGTTTAAAAGAATTATAATTATTAGTGTTCAGTAATTATTATTCATATTTTTGTCATCACCTTCTATGACTTTATATGTTAGATATTAATGTTTCTAAAATCTTTTATCTTTAATATATTTACTATTATTACTGCCAAAACTTTGTTTCTGAACAAGAAAATTGTTTTTCCTTTTTTTAATCTCAAGTTAATTTTCTAATTCTTCCATAGTTTGTATTAAGCCATTTTTTATTACCATCAAAAACATTTATTATTTTAAATAAATCATATCAAAAATATTTTAGAGTTAGCCATTTTAAAAGTTAACATTTAAGCATTCAATTAGGATAAAGACTACATGATTTTAAAATGCTTATCCAGGTCGAAAGTGAATCTCTGGAAATAATAGTCAGAATGTATAGGCATAATGTATCGTTGAAAAGCAGAGAATTATAGAAAAAATAATATCTAATAAATAAAGTTGTAGAGGGTAACTGAGAATGAAGAAAAAAATAAATAATAATTTCTAAAACTAACATCATTTAAAGTAAATCTCATGTTTCTAAGGAAATTAAATGAGATTTTTTTACTAAATACAAACTTTTAAACTTTTTTAAGTTTGAAAAAAAGAATTTAAAATCCACCAAATCAAGGCAATGACATTGTTTAAAATACTATTTCATTGTACTTGTGTTAAAGAAGAAGTGAAATAAGAAAATACTTCATAGATATGTTTATAACCTTAAATACTTTTAGTATAGTTTAATAACTCTAGATCTGATATTATATTTAAATAATTAGGTATCAATCGTCCGTTTATTCTGAAAAATCATCATGTAAACTTTTAGAAAATTAAATTAGTGAATAATTTAATGAATTTTTCCTTTGTGAAATCCCAACCTTATCCGCTTACAATTAGTGTGACAACTTTTGACCTATTCATGGCAGGCAATGAAAATCTAGTAATTACATTTTAGTAAACTTCACAATAGAAAATAACAATTTAACACTAATCATACCAAGACTTAATATATACCTATTTCTACCATAGCGGGTCAAATGACCCGACTTTATGTTTCATGCTTGAATGTATGAAATATGGATGTTAGGAAGGAAATAAAAATATGAATTAAATTTATTATGATTAAACAAAATAGTATGTTGAGCATTTCTATTACAAAAGCAAAAAATAAAAACTTTTAATTCATAGTTCATCGCAGTGGTGCTCTTCCAGGTGTGCCACCTACTTGCATTTGTTGCCAAACAGATCCATCATTCGCAACATTTTCTTCATTTATTTCTACTTTATTTTTTTCCGAACTTGTGAGTAATCTTATTCTTTTTCGGCCACTACATACATTCACAATATTTTCCTCTTCATCGTCAGTATCTGTAGAATCAAACTCATTTTTATTTACAACCGATATATCTTCATTTTCAGAAAATTCATCTTCACTAATTTCTGAAAACTCTTCGCCAATATTATTTATATCTTCTAAGAACTTGTACTGTCTTGTTTGCTTCGACATTTTTCTGGGTAAAAAATGATCTGTATTACTATAGCTATTAAAATAAAATATAAGCTAGGTACTTATCAAGACTTTCAATTTTTGCCACTTTTTCTTACACTAAAAAGCTATTTTCAATCTAAAATTTGATATTTTCTTGAAATTATTTTGAGCTATTTTCGTTGAACTACTTTACGCAACAGTCTTAGGAAGAATGTGCAACTTACTGACTAAAAATATGACTAGATAATCTCATAAAACAAAAAAATTCTCTCCGGGTCAAATGACCTGTTGTGGTAGATATCGGTATACAACAAGGATTACTCAGAATAAACAAAACAAAACAAAACAAAAATATTTTTATAATTGTACATTAATTACTTGGAAAAAGTCATGAAGTCAAATGTGCAAACGCAATAAAATTTTACGTGCATTTTCAATGGAAAAGTTCAAAATGGGTCATTTGACCCGTTATGGTATGTTTAGTGTTAATAACTAATAGTCCTACAATCCATAATCATTTACAAGTTAAATATTCAGATATACTTTCAAATCTCTCTAGACATATATATTAGCCTTTTGGTTAACAGAATGACTAACTTCGATTTCAACATTCTTTATCATTAATTTTAGTTGTGTTTCTAGTGACAAAATTGATATTATTCACAATGCTATATTTCAGCACTGCAATCACCTACTCTGGAATGACAGAATGAAACCGATTTGCGTCACTCAGATACAGACTTCTGGGAGCTGACAGAATCCAAGTATGCAGAGCTACCTCCATAAAATGGCCCAACTTTTTGAACTTTATTAGAAGAACAAAATGGTTTGAGACAGAGTAGATGTACAATAGACAACCATTAGTAATATCAAGTTTGGGATTGGTAAAAAGGGCCAATAGGCCCACTTGCTGGACTAAGTCCCCCCACCAATACTAGTACCAGTATTTATAGATATAACTTTTCCAGCTAGAAATATCACTAAAATGACATTACTCAACAAATTTTGGAATTGGAGTTAGTCATTCTGTCAACTAAAAGACTCAAAGAGTGAAGTTGTGGGGTTTATAAAAGCAGACGGAATAACTAGATTTTTACTGCCTACTGACGATATAATACATAGACTTTTTGTAATTTTAATGTTCTTAATGATTTGTTATTTGTAAGCTTTAATCTTTAGCTCCGTTTAAAATGCACTTCAAAAATTTTATAATAGCTCAACATTGTCAGAAAATAATTTCTATTCAAAGTAGTGCGGTAAGTGAAAGTTGTATGTTGGGGGCACCAGATTTTTATTTTTGAAAATGTTTCAAACCAAAACTTATGCCTTCATCATGGCTAAGACAAGATAACCATAGATATGAGAAACTAGTAACGTAAAAAAATAATATTTAGTTGAAAGGTATATTATTATAACATGTAGATAGGATAAACATAACATTAATAAATATGTCGAAAGGCTTATAAAGGCTTCAATAATTGGAGTGACTAGTAGAACAATAGAGATAGACACATAGCCTATAAAAATAATGTTATTATTTATTTCATAAGTTCTTAACTTTGTTCCCGTTTTGTTAAATATCCTAACTTTGCTTATAGTTAAATAAAGATTTTAGAATTTTTTTATGTAAATAATAAATTAATGCAGGGCAGTCCCTCCACGCCCAGTGGTATAATAAAAGGCCTCTGGCCACAGATGCAAAGTACGCATACAGCGTGCATAGCTCTCTTACCTTAAAATGCCCTTGGGCAATAAAAGGAAATAAATAAAAAATTATGTATTTATAACATTTATATATTGTACTTTGTAATAAAGAAATTCCTGGGGGGTAGGAAAAAAAAAAAATTTCAGAGGTATACTTATTACTACAATTGAATTTCTGGGTGTCCATCACTAGTGCAAAAGGTGTTTTTTTTTTTTTTTTAAAGCAAATTATATCTGCATAACTGAATATTTTTTCAATTTTAAAGTGCTAAATGGAGACCGTTGAGATTTTCTCCTCGGTTTTTTATTTTTTTAAATCCTTTAAAGTTCAAGGGTATTTTTAGAAATGATTCATGTAGGTCTCAACTTTATCAAGGAACATTTAGGATTTGTTTATTATTCATTATTATTGTTCTAAAAAAAAAAATCTACTATATCTTTAGATATAACATAAATACACAAACTATTTACTATTTTATATCTTTTTCCTGTCTTATAAACTCTATGGGAGCAGAATATATATCATATATCTAATTATTTTTCAGGAACACTAAATGTTTATTCTTTTAAACATTCTATAACTTAAAGAAAACAGGTAACCTAATAACGTTATAGCTTCCTTAATATTTCTCATATGGTTCTATTTTATTATTGTTTATTGCATAAATTGTTAGTGGGGTGGCTCAGTGGTAGGATATTGAGCTTCCAATGCTTAAATTCCAGGTTCGAATCCTGGCTCATGGCAGAAAAATTATTTATTCTGTTTCATTGGCCGTGGGGCGACCCTGGATAGCTAGACCCTCCAGGGGCACACCCTGCCTCTATAAAGTGGGTATCCTTAATTCAAATAATTGTTTAAGGGGAAAAATCTAGTGGTGATCTTGGTCAAATCACCTCCTTGCTTAACCATTGGCCAAGAAACAATGCTTTCCCTAAATAGTACTGAACCCAGGACCCTTCATGGGTTCTAGTGGTACAAGTTTTTTTCTTTGCATATGTTACTAATTCTGTTACCCTTATTATTTATTTCATAAGGCTTTAACTTTGTAACTGTCATCTTATATATCCTAACATTGCTTCTGCTACTTTCTATTCCCAACTGAAATTTAAGAATATTTAAATATAATCTACTAACACAGGATGCTATATCAATTAAATGAATTATATTTAATGGATAACAAGTTATATTAAATAAATAATACTTGTTTCCTTTGTTTATGATATTTTAACACAAGTTTTATTGCATAAAATTTAATAGTAAAAGCAGATTTTAATGAAAATTTAGATGAGAAATCTATTTAGATGAGAACGAAATAGAGCCGATAGGATATTATGGTGCAAGACACGGCGCGGAAAAAGGTTTATCACACTTGCTACATGGAATGTAAAGGGAATAAGAGGAAAGGAGATGGAGCTAATGGAGGAATTAAAGAAGGCCCACGTATAAATAGCAGGCTTAACAGAAACAAAAAAGAAAGGAAAGAGAGAGGAACAAATTAGTGATTATGTGCTGTTGTTTTCAGGAATAAACCACCAGGAATTGGGAATAAAACCAGCAGAAAACACAATTGAAGAAAACAGGCTACGCTGGTTTGGCCATGTCAAAAGAAAGCAGGAAGGAAGAATGGCCAAAACTATATATGAAGTAAAAGTGGAAGGAAGAATGCCGAGAGGAAGGCCCAGAAAGACCTGGGAAGGTTCAGTCAGGGAGGATTTCGATAGGAGAGGAATGAACTGGAATAGACGCAGTCAGCTGGTGCGGGAACGAGATAAATGGATCAATCTCTATAAACAGGATCCTCTACACTGATCTAGCGGTAGAAGAGGAATTGATTAAGAAGAAGAAGAAGATAACAAGTTATATTAAATAAATAATACTTGTTTCTTTTGTTTATGAGATTTCAACACAAGTTTTATTGCATAAAATTTAATAGCAAAAGCAGATGTTAAAATAAAAAGGCAAATGAATGGTCTGTAAAAGGATATAGCGAAAAGAACTTCTATACTAAACCGCATTACATAGAAGTGTTGCATTGCTTCCCACAGTATCCAGTTTGAAAGGCTATCGAAATAAACTACATAAATATAGGAGTATTTTCTGTTTTTTAAAATATAAATTTTTTTGAAAGTTCATAATCCAAAAAAAGGTTACTCACTTATCGAAAAAATGTGTATTTCCAAACAATTATATATCAAAAGTAACATTACTTTACTTGTAACTTAAGAAAAAAATAAATAAAAGTTTATTCTTAATATTTTTTTATTTTATCATTAGTAATTTTATTAGAAAAATAAAAAACATTGCTTCACTTGATCTAACACTTTCAGAACATTAAAAACCAAAAAAAAAAAAAGTAAATTAGCTTTGCAATAGAACATATGAAAAATATTTTTTAAAAACCATATTTTTGCACCAAATCGTCCGATTTCAAGGTGTTTTTTTTTATATTTTAGGAAATTTTGTAACCTTTTATTTTTTGGAAATCTAATTTTACAATCCCTTGTAACTTTCTTTCCAGCTTCTTTATTTCAAGTATCTTATATAGATAAACTTTAAGGGTTTCGAAAAATGAGACTTTACCTAAGTTTCATTGAAATCTGTACATCTGTTCAGAAGCTACAGTCTATACGACAGGTCTTTCGGCTGTCATCTTGAAAGGAAAGTACTTTTCGGTGAAGTTCTAGAAATATATTTAAAGGGCATTGCGAAGAAGACCTTAGCCAAGTTTCATTGAAATCGGTATATTCATTTAGATGCTACAGTCTACTCAGGTTTTTCAGCCGCCATCTTGAAAGGAAAGGGCATATATTAATGTCGAGGTAGGAAGATCATCCTCGGGGGACCTCTGCCACAGAGAAAATGCACGTAGGACGGACAGACAAAAATTTTTTTATTGGATTTTCGAGTTCTACCAATCCTGAAACTTAAAATCTCAAATTTTGAGGAGGTTCAAGTTTTTGAATTTTTCGGATGATTACAATGATTCATTATTGAAAATAATAAACCAAAAGTACCAAGGGAAAGTGATCTAGTTCTGAAATAACAGAAAATAAAGATTCCAGTTATATCAAAACTGATTAAAAATAAGGGTTAAAATTTCATGTGAAGCCCTAGTATAGATGGGTCATGTTGGAGATGTAAGATAGAAAACTAATGAAAGTATTTAAGAAAAAATAAATAATCACAAATAGTCTCCTTATACAATAGTTCGTAACAATAATAAATGATAAAAATGCAGCTACAGTTACTTGATTTTAACATCTGACAACCATAAGACTAATATCGTTGACTTGAAAATGAGTGAAAGAGCTAGAAACATCGTCGTATAATGATTTGTTAATACAAATTTAATAAATTATTTTTTAAAAAGGGTTTAAATTGTTTCTCGAAAAGAAAATTAGTATTTAAAGTTGATACACCCTTTTGGAAAAAATACGAGTAAAAAAGATCTTTCAAAACTATAGAAGACAATTTGGAGATATATTAAAAAGACTATTATCCAACAGTTCTCATGAAGGTATGTCTACACAACATATATTGTTGTCTACATAACACTAATAGATAAGGCCAATAATTTACCATAATAGTCATATTATACAAGTATTCATCAGAGTTTTTAAAAAGTTAAATTCCTTAAAACAGATAAAAATCAGTTTCTTTTAAATTAAAGTGAAGAAAACAATGGAACGCAAATTTGTAACAGAATTGAACAAACCAATTTGGAAATAATAAATATTTAATCATAGTAGATCCAACATAAGAGATAATACATTGTACTATCATATTAAAACTCTTCATAGCTCTTGTATAATAATTTTGAAAAACAGTTTTAATATATAAATGCAATTAAGAAACCACATCAGGAAGTGGATCTGGACCGGACATGTAATCAGGAGGAATGATATAACATGGACCAGGCAGTTTATGGATTGGTATCCAAGATATAACGTGAGAAAGAGAGGACGCCCGCCGACAGACTGGGACAAGGAGATGAAGAAGACCAAGCAGCGTGGAAGAGAGTAGCATTGTAGAGGAAAGAGTGGAAACGGATGGGACAGGTTCATTACCTAGTGTGGTTGCAATAGAGCTAGGAAAAATAAAAAGAAAGAAAATCAAACTCAAAACCTCAACTAAAATGTTGGTTTTTTATATATAGGAATGTTAAGTATAAATCAAAACGTAAAGGTTTTATATATATATATATATTTTTTTTTTATCCATTTTTTTTTGCATTGTATGTACAAATACAGGTTATTAATATTATTATTAATAAATATGTCTATTTAAATAGAGGACACATAATTATCGACTACAGACAAACAAAAATAATACTATTATAAGTTGGGAAAAACACAATTAAATGTACAATCAAGAATTAATGCGATATTACAATACGATAGTAACAAGCACTAATAGATTCAAGAGTTATTGGCGCTATTGGCTGAAGTCCCTCCTCGACAGTAGGAAAATAATATTTGTTTTCATTGGTTTATATTTATTTTTATAAGTGTTTCAAGCCAAATACTTATACGATTATATTATCTTCTCTTTTTAGACTATAATGCACTTACTTAAAGGCTACAAAATATAAATAAAAACTGTGAAATTTTTAGAATATTCAATTTATTTAAGAAAAAATACTAGCATTTTATCTTTATAAGCACTATTGTTGATGTCATGACCATTGTCAGAAAAAGAAAAAGGTTAGCTCCCAAAATTAAATTCTGAATTCTCTATTACAAAGAACCCTTTGTTAAAACTTCTATCCCTTTCCTATAAATAATTATCTCTCAAAAACACTTCAGGAATTAATTTTTTTTATTATGTATATTACTTAAATTTTATTAAATATTATAATGCATTAACTAAACCAGCATGTATAATCATTATAATTTTCTTACAGATGCTAATTTTAATAAATAATTTTTTTTTTTAATGAACAATAACTAAATGTGTCCAATGTTGTTCGAGTCCAAACATAGCTAATAATTATTTATAACTATATATTAAGAATTTTTTTTTCATTAATTTCAATCTCTTAGGTGAATAAAATAAAAAAAAAGCTGGTGCGAGCACCACACTACTTTCACTTACCACTATACTTTTAATAGAAATTTTATTTTGGAAATGTTGGGCTATTATAACATTTTTAACGGAGCTAAAGCTTAAATCTTACAGCTAAGAACTCATTAATATCATTAAAATAACACAAACACTATTTATTATATCGATGGTAGGCAATAAAAATCTCGTAACTCTTCTGCTTTTTGTAAACCACATAGCTCCAGTTTCTGAGTTATGTATGTCTAGAGAGATTTGAAAATACATCTATATATTTAAACTATATTTAATCAACAAATTATCACGGATTTTATTACTATTAGTTATGAAACTGTAATTTTTCCATTGTAAAGTTTACCAAAATGGAATTACCAGATTTTCATTGCCTACTATCGATAGGTCATAAGTTGTCACACTAATTTTAAGTGGATTATGTTGTGATTTCACAAAAGGGAAAATCCATCAAATTATTTACTAATTCAATTTTCTAAAATCTTACATGATCAACTTCCGGAATAAACCGACAATAGATACCTAATTATTTAAATAAAAAAATAGATCTAGATTTATAAACTACAGTAAATGTATTTAAGGTTATAAACATATGGTTTACAAATCCATAAAATATTTGTATATTTTACTTCTTATTTCTCCCAATTACAATGAAATAGTTTTTTGTAGTAATATAGTAGTTTTTTGTAACAATAATAGTAGACAATACCATTGTCTTCTTGTGTTAAATATTTTTTTTTTTAAATTTGAATACAATTTTAAAAGTTTACATTTTGTTAGGAAATATCATTAAATTCCCTTGGAAACATGTTGTTTTCTGTTAAATAATTTTAGTTTTCAGATATGATTATTTAAAAAATTTTCATCACTCTCCATTACCCTCTACGACTTTCTATGTCAGATATTTTTTTTCTAAAGTTCTCAGCTTTTTAATGATATATTATACATATCCCTTTTGATTATTATTTCCGGAGGTTCATTTTTGACCTGATCAAACATATTTCCTTTTTTATCCTTTTTTCATTATTATTAGCAATGAGAGATAGTTAATTATGTAAAATAAATCAAATCAAAGGTACTTAAAAGAGAAAGAAATTTCAAACATTTGGCATTTAAGCCCTGTTAAGTGACATAAATGTGGATAAGACCTAGCTTATATTAAAGACCTTTTAATTCTACATTGATATACTGAATTTAATCAAAATTGTTCGATCTGTTTTTGAGAAAATTGTTAAGATGTTGATATAAATCTAAATTGATATAATGAGTTAAATCAAAATCATTGGAGACGTTTTAAAAAAAAATAAAAAAATGTGAAAAATCGATGATTAAAAATGACACTTCCGGTTATTATACCTACTTTAAATACGTAATTTTAGTATTGTAGACTTGGTTATTTGGACTCTATGGAACCTCAAAACATGTATTTCTATTGAATACCCAGGTTCGAAAATTTTCATGATCACAATACTCTCCCTTTCTATACACTACATATCTAATACAGGTAAGTGAAAGTAAAACCTACACATAAATATTAAAAATAAGCTTATTAACCTTTCAATACCAAATACAATAAAGAAACTAATAATTCAATTTGAGATAATATTTATTCCTTTTTAAAAAAATAACAAATAAAATACTAACAAAATAACACACACAAACACACATTATATATATATATATATATATATATATATATATTAAAATCAAATATTGTTAAAATAAATGTACCTATTACTATGTCTAATAAATATGAATGAATAGTTTAAATTAGTACCTGTTATCCACTAGGAGATGTCTATGATCCACAGCTGTAAATAAAATAAAGAATTCATTACTCAAAAGTGTATAAAATCTATTTTTCTAATAATCTTATTATACTTCATTATTGAATTTAATTTCTATATTTTCAATAAAATAGTTTAAGTTATTCCAAAAACATTCTTTGTTTATTAATAGATTTGCTTTGTGTTCTTAACTTAATTTTGCAATACTTGAAAATTAAAATATATTTGAAATTAGCTTATAAGATAAGAGTAAGTAAACAAATATAATTGAAAAAAAAATGGAAAAATAAATAATGTGACATGCAACTTACCCATGATTCCTCAGAGATATCGGATGTTTCTTTCTTGAAGTTCACTATCCGCCAAGGTCTTTAAACCCAGCAGATTTAGTATCAAAAAAACCGAATGTCCACGGCGGTAACTAAGAAAATTCACTTCAACACAAACTACACTTTTAAATATCACATATCGACACACCCGAACCGCACCACCGTACCAAAGTAATAGGAACTAAGCAACAAAGATTTATTTAAGGAAATTAAAAAAATCAAGCCACTGCTCTGCACCTATACAATAATAAGCATAATATGTTAATAAAAAACTGATGCCAATATTAATAATAATTAAATTAAAATAATTCTGAAACTTTCTTTTATGATGAGTATAAAATGATATTTATATGAATTTATAAACAACTCTACATAGAGAATTATAATGATTTGATGATTATAATAATGATAATGAGACTATAATTAAGAAAATTAAGATGACTAAATAAACTGAGTTTTTTGTTAATGTGATTTAATTAAAAATAAATCCCATAGAATTTTAATATTGCCAAAATATATCTGTACTTTTTTTTATTTTTCTTGAAAAATAATCAAAAACTATAATTAACTAGTATATTTAATTTAAGTATTAGGTATAATTTAAGTATTTAAGTAAGTATTAGGGTATCTGAGTGAGTAAGGCACTATCCTCCTCAGCTTGTGTTAAAATTTACCTGTTACATCAGCCGTGGAGTGACTCTGAGTTTGGGTACCCTCCTTGGGCACACCCAGTCTTTATAAAATGGGTACCCTTAATTAGGCAGAAAAACTTGGCATTTGAGTGCGACCCTGGCCAAATAACATCCTTACACAACCATTAAACTTGAAACAGTTCTTCCTTACAAATTTCTCAACCCAAGACTCTCTATGGGTTGCAGTGGTACATATTTTTTATTTAATTTAAAATACTCAAAGAGTTTAAATTGTTTTACAAACTAAGAAAAGCTGGTATTTCTCATTTTTTATTTTCTCTATGTTAAAAAAGTTTTAACGTATTATTTAATACCTATGTTATAATCAATTTGAAAAATAATTGTTTTTTAACTAATTCATTTTGCTACTGAGGATGTTTTTAACAGATATAAGTAACATTATAAATAAAATAATTGCTAATAAGAATTATTTAATTGTATATTTCAATAATATTTACTACAATCAAATCTGTTCCCTGCTAATAACTTATAAGACATCAGGCAATATTTGCAAAAAAAATAAGCATTAATATAGAAACTAATTTATATAAGTTGCTTAAATTGTATGAAAGTAGCTCAATATAAAGAGCAAAAAAAAAAACAATAATACATAAGAAAATGATTACCTACAGGCCAGAAACATAAGTCATCTCAAAGTCTGATGAAAGGGATCTCATAACATTTGAGAGAAATGTTATCTATGGCTCAGTGAAAAGTATACCAACATGAAGAAGGTTAACAAACAAATGCACTCCTTACTTAATGAGTATAACATTGACAGAACAGTCAAGACAGTAGGTTGTAGCCTTGATGAGGGCATATGGGACTATCAACAATGAAGAACTGATCTAGAGGCTGCCCATAGCTTTGGTGAGCAGATGGTGTTGAAGAAGACCTAAGAAAAAATTCCTGTAATAGATAATACTACCATAGTTTGGAATCGGAGGATACACTTCATTAAAAACTAAACTTCAACATACACCAATTAAAAAGGTGGGAACTGCATGAGAAAATCAGGACTCTGTAATACTAGTATAATTTAATATACTAGTAATAATGATGCTAGAATGAAGTAGAAGGTATTTTCCAAATTTCAAACATAACTTTAATTTTTATTATTTTTACCTTCTAAAAATATTATATCATGTCTAAAGGAAGACATAAAGTACAATGGATATCACACGTATAATACAAGGCTTAATATTGTTAAGTTTCTATAGAAAAAATCAAGGGCCATGTGCTGAAAAAATCAAAAAGGAAAAAGAGTACTGTGAGTGACCTTTTTGTATGAATGAGCTGGTACGTGTAGTGTTGTCAACAGAGAGTACTGTGTGAGTGTTCCCCCAACCTGGAGGACCAGCGGCTGATTGCAGCCTGAAAGCTGGACGATGGGGTCGCCACTTCCCGACGCCAGAATGAATTCACATAATCAACAGACCAGTTAAGAGGAGAAGAAATCTTATGCCATCAATGAGTTCAGCACTTAGATATTAGAGTAACTTCCACAATAATGGAAAATTCTTTGATAAAAAAATAATTTTAAGAAATAAAAAAGTATTACCATTTTATTTATATAAAATAAGTAATATTTAATAATACATAAAAAATATATCATTTCTAATATAAATGTTAATTTCATGTTTGAGCTGAACATCTGATAAACAATAATTCACTATTAATTAAATTAAATTATTAATTTAAGATATAAAAATTATTTACAATAAATAATTATTTTTAATAAAAAATGGACCAATAAATTCTAACAAATTGTTTAACTAAAATTTCATTAAATTGATTGCTGAATACCTTTGCGTATCATATTCCTAATTTGGCAATTTTCAAATATATATTTTGGTTAGCAAACAAGATGTACTAAAATAGATTACTAAGAGAAGTAGCTATCAAAAATATTTAAATGAAAGATATTTTTTAATTGTTTAAGACATGTGAGTCTCATATTTCCAAAGTGAATTCTAATCTATTTTTATGTAAATGGAGATAAGTGTCAATTCCTATGTAAAAACACCCAATGAATCCAATGGTGCAATAATTTTTGTTCAAAAACAAACCTAAATATTAAAAGTTGGTTGAAAATAAGTTCATTTCCAAAATTTGTCTTTTTTTTTAAGGAGGGTAATAAAACTTGTATTCTTAAGAAAAAATATTCATCAAAAGCTTTTTTAAACTGTTTTATGTAAATTAAAGTTAAAAATAAATTCATTTTATTGTACCATTATTGTGAACAAAAAGTAATTTTTTTAGTACAATTTTCATAACTTCCCCCATCAAATTATACACCATTTTTTCACTCCAAAACTATCAATAATCAATCTTCTTTTTTTTAATTGAAGTTTATTACTTTCTAAAAGGGGTCCTATTACATTATCAAAGTTTTTTAATTACTACTAGAATAATCAGTGATTTTCAGAAATATGTACTACAGATAAAGAATTTCTTAATCATTTTTTGGATACAATTTTGTTTTATATAATCTGAATAAAAAATATAGTTTTTATATTTCTTGAAAAATTGTTAATAATGATTATGATTCACTTTGGAAATAAGCAACTGATATTTAATAGGGACACTAGTAATACCCTATACAGATCAATATAAACTTAAACAAAACAGAAAGTTATCCTTAAAATTAATACCTCTCTATTACATATCTAATTTGAGTTGATTTCCTTTAGCACCTAAATATAAAACAATGAGCCATTCTATATAAAGCCCAAGTATAAGGGAGGTATAAAAATAATAGTTTAATTAATTATATAATATTATAGGCATAATTATAATAACCAAAACACTAAAAATGTATTAATTAATATATCGTTTTTACAATATTAAAACTACAACAAGACCTACTCTATAGATTTTTATATCAAATAAATTTAAATTAAAAGAAACAATGAAACCTTAAACCAAAGATCATGAAATTTTATATATTTTAAGAACAATGATACTAATTTATCCTCAAGGAACCGTAGAAAACCAAAGTTATAAAAGCCAATGTCAATCAGATCAAAAGAAAACAGTTTTATTAATTACAATGTATTAAATACATAACCCTGACAACAGGAATTCCACTAATTTTCAATTTATATAAATATTTCGGGCTGAAGCCTTCCCAAAATGGTACTAAAAACTATCTCTTAAAATATTCTTGTACGTTTAATTACATTTAATAGGACTTCAAGAACCACTTAAACATCATTTCGTATAGGTAGTTAATTTCTTTCTTTTTTTTTTTAATTAATCATATTTATACTTATATGAAAACAAATCTTTAGGGCTGAAGCCCCCCTAAAATTAAATCCTGGATCCGCTGGTGATTAATACTACTTAACTTACCAAATAACCTTGTAAAAAAAACAAATAATTTAAAATAAAACTATCATTTAATACTTTATACCCTTAATTTTAACCCCCCCATACCACTTAATTTTATATCTTCTTATCTCTCTTATAAATAGCCTCATAAGATAGTACCAATAAGATACCAAACAAAATCTATCCAAAAAACATTAAAACATACCTCACCTCTCTACTTTGTTTAACATGAATTGATTTAGTTTAATTCCCTTGAATAAGATTTCATTTTTATTATATGCAACAGGGGTGTCTAGAACAGGGGTTCATGGCGCAAATGGCCATTAAATTTTTTGAGGAGGCATATTATGACAGGTTTATGAATTTAAAAAAAGGTGCACATTTCGAGAGGATTTTGAATTAGATGAAATAAATGCAAATATTTGAATGGGTTTAGATTATTTACACTCAGGAAAGACCTACCAAATTACAATTTTAAAGAAAAATAATTACAGCAACACTCTATTATGCAATCATCCCATAACAATTAAATTTAAATACAAAGTCTCACAAGCTGTTTTCATAAGGAAACCAACCTAAGGACCCTAAAAAAAAAATTAATACATACCTCCCTACAACTTGATTTGATTTCCTTTAAGTATCTACTATGAGACAATGGCGAATTCAGTATATGCAAAACATATTATCAATTATTTTAGTTAAATACACCAACTTTAAATAAAAAGATGGCCACTTATTAGTTAAATTTAAATAGACATTTATTTATCTTTTAATGGTTTTACCTAATTAATCTCAGTTTCAATAGCTTGATTCTGAAATATCTCCTATGTTTTATAAGCCTATATGTTTTATATGTTATATAAGCCTATGTTTTCTTAATTACAATAGTTTTACTTGATTGAAACTGAGACGAGATTCATCGATAAGATTATTCCTAAACATAAATTTAATTAATGCAAATTGTCATATTTGCATTAGGGATTCTTTATTTTAACTCGGGAAAGACACACTGTAGAGAATTTAATAAAAAAAAGTTTAAAAATATCCCATTATCCTACCACCCCATACGACTTATTTTATTAAAATAAAGTCAAGAATAACATAATATTTGGTCAAGTACAATGGTATTTTAAGTCCCTACTATGAGACAATGTCGGATTCAGTATATGCAATAGTTATTATCAATTATTTTAGTTAAATACCCCAATTTTAAATAAAAAGATGGCCACTTATTAATAAAATTTAAACATTTATTTATTTTTAACGATTTTAACTAAAAAATCTCAGTTTCAACAGCTTAACTTTGAAATATTTAACATCTCTGAAATAAATATTCTCATACTCAGGTGCCAATAGAAAACCAAACCAAGCTATCCAAAAATTTAAATCCTCTCTACTGTGTCTAGTTTAATTTGGTTTCCATTAACTCCTTACTATGGAATATTGAAAAAAATTTAAAATAAGCTAATGTTTTCTTAATTACAATAGTTTTACTTGATTGAAACTGAGACGTGATTCTTCATTAACATTAATCCTAAACATAGATTAAATTAATGAAAATTGTCATATTTGCATTAAGGAATATTTATTTTAACTCGGGAAAGACATACTGTAGAGCATTTAATAAAAAAAAAAATTAAAAACATCCCATTATAATATCACCCCATAGCACTTATTTTATTAAAATAAAGTCAAGAATAAGTTAATATTTGTTCAAGTACAATGGAATTTTAGGTCCCTATTATGAGACAATGTCGGATTCAGTATATGCAATAGTTATTATCAATTATTTTAGTTAAGTATCCCAATTTTAAATAAAAAGATGGCCACTCATTAATCAAATTTAAATAGACATTTATTTATCTTTTAATAGTTTTACCTAATTAATCTCAGTTTCAATACGGTAATTCTGAAATATTTCTCATCTCTTAAATAAATATTCTCATACTCAGGTGCCGATAGAAAACCAAAGGAAGCTATCCAAAAATTTAAATCCTCTCTACTGTGTCTAGCTTAATTTGGTTTCCATTAACTCCTTAATATGGAATATTGAACAAAATTTAAAATAAGCTAATGTTTTCTTCATTACAATAGTTTTACTTGATTGAAACTGAGACGAGATTCGTTGATAAGATTATTCCTAAACATAAATTAAATCAATGCAAATATGACAATGGGATTCTTCATTTTATCACGGGAAAGACATGCTGTATTTATTTGAAAACGAAAAATTAAAAACATCCCATTATCCTATCATCCCATACCACTTATTTTATTAAAATAAAGTCAAGAATAAGTTGATATTTGTTAAGTACGTGTGTTTAGATCCCTACTATGAGACAATGTCGGATTCAGTATATGCAGTAGTTATTATTAATTATTTTAGTTAAGTACCCCAATTTTAAATAAAAAGATTGCCACTCATTAATCAAATTTAAACAGACATTTATTTGTCTTTTAATAGTTTTACCTAATTAATCTCAGTTTCAATACGGTAATTCTGAAATATTTATCATCTCTTAAATAAATATTCTCATATTCAGGTGCCAATAGAAAACCAAGCCAAGCTATCCTAAAATTTAAATCCTCTCTACTGTATCTAGCTTAATTTGGTTTCCATTAACTCCTTACTATGGAATATTGAACAAAATTTAAAATAAGCTAATGTTTTCTTGATTACAATAGTTTTACTTGATTGAAACTGAGACGAGATTCGTCAATAAAATTATTCCTAAACATAAATTAAATTAATGGAAATTGTCATATTTGCATTAGGGATTATTTATTTTAACTCGGGAAAGACATACTGTAGATATTTTAATACAAAAAAAACTTAAAAACAACCAATTATCTTATCAAACCATACCACTTATTTCATAAAAATAAAGTCAAGAATATGTTGATATTTGTTTATGATAGTTTTTTTATGTCCCTAATATGAGACAATGTCGGATTCAGTATATACAATAGTTTTTATCAATTAATTTAGTTAAATACCCCAATTTTAAATAAAATGATGGCCACTTATTAATAAAATTTATACATTTATTTATTTTTAACGATTTTACCTATAGAATCTGTTTCAACAACTTAATTTTTAAATATTTTCCATCTCTTAAATAAATATTCTCATACTCAGGTGCCAATAGAAAACCAAATCAAGCTATCCAAAAATTTAAATCCTCTCTACTATGTCTAGCTTAATTTGGTTTCCATTAACTCCTTACTACGGAATATTGAACAAAATTTAAAATAATCTAATGTTTTTTAATTACAATAGATTTACTTGATTGAAACTGAGACAAGATTCGTCGATAAGATTATCCCTAAACATAAATTAAATTAATGTAAATATGGTAATGGGATTCTTTATTTTAATTCGGGAAAGACACACTGTAGAGCATTTAATAAAAAAAAAATTAAAAACATCCCATTATTCTATCACCCCATACGACTTATTTTATTAAAATAATTTAAGAACAAGCTGATATTTGTTAATGTTCGCTTTTTTAGGTAATTACTGTGAGAAGATGTCACATTCAGTATATGCAATAGTTATTATCAATTGGATAATAGTTAAAGAGCCTAATTTCAAATAGAAAGCCGGCTACTTATTAGTTAAATTTAAATACATGTATTTATCTTTTAATAGTTTTACCTAATTAATCTCAGTTTCAATAGCTTAATTCTGAAACATTTTCCATCTCTTAAATAAATATTCTCATACTCAGGTGCCAATAGAAAACCAAACCAAGCTATCCAAAAATTTAAATCCTCTCTACTGTGTCTAGCTTAATTTGGTTTCCATTAACTCCTTACTATCGAATATTGAACAAAATTTAAAATAAGCTAATTTTTTCTTAATTACAATAGATTTACTTGATTGAAACTGAGATGAGATTCATTGATAAGATTATTCCTAAAAATAAATAAAATTAATGCAAATATGACAATGGCATTCTTTATTTTAACCCGGGAAAGACATACTGTAGAGCATTTAAAAAAAAAAAAAAATTAAATATATTTCATTATCCTATCACCCCATACCACTTATTTTATTAAAATAAAGTCAAGAATAAGTTAATATCTGTTCGAGTACAAAGGTATTTTAGGTCTCTACTATGAGACAATGTCGGATTCAGTATATGCAATAGTTATTGTCAATTATTTTAGTTAAGTACCACAAGCTTAAATAAAAAGGTGGCCTCTTATTAATCAAATTTAAGTAGACATTTATTTATCTTTTAAGGGTTTTACTTAATTAATCTCAGTTTCAATAAGGTAATTCTGAAATATTTTCCATCTCTTAAATAAATATTCTCATACTCAGGTGCCAATAGAAAACCAAACCAAGCTATCCAAAAATTTAAATCCTCTCTACTGTGTCTAGCTTAATTTGGTTTCCATTAACTCCTTACTATCGAATATTGAACAAAATTTAAATAAGATAATGTTTTCTTAATTACAATAGTTTTACTTGATTGAAACTCAGATGAGATTCATCGATAAGATTATTCCTAAACATAAATAAAATTAATGCAAATATGACCATGGGGTTCTTTATTTTAACTTGGGAAGCATTTAATAGAAAAAATTTAAGAACATCCCATTATCCTATCACCCCATACCACTTATTTTATTAAAATAAAGCCAAGAATAAGTTAATATCTGTTTAAGTACAATGGTTTTTTAGGTCTCTAATATGTAGAATTCAGTATATGCAATAGTTATTATCAATTGTTTTAGTTAAATGCCTCAATTTTAAATAAAAAGATGGCCATTTATTAATCGAATTTAAATAGATATTTATTTGTCTCTTAACAGTTTTACCTAATTAATCTCAGTTTCAATAGCTTAATTCTGAAATATTTCCCATCTCTTAAATAAATATTCTCATACTCAGGTGCCAAGAGAAAACCAAACCAAGCTATCCAAACATTTAAATCCTCTCTACTGTGTCTAGCTTAATTTGGTTTCCATTAACTCCTTACTATCGAATATTGAACAAAATTTAAATAAGATAATGTTTTCTTAATTACAATAGTTTTACTTGATTGAAACTCAGATGAGATTCATCGATAAGATTATTCCTAAACATAAATAAAATTAATGCAAATATGACCATGGGGTTCTTTATTTTAACTTGGGAAGCATTTAATAGAAAAAATTTAAGAACATCCCATTATCCTATCACCCCATACCACTTATTTTATTAAAATAAAGTCAAGAATAAGTTAATATCTGTTTAAGTACAATGGTTTTTTAGATCTCTAATATGTAGAATTCAGTATATGCAATAGTTATTATCAATTGTTTTAGTTAAATGCCTCAATTTTAAATAAAAAGATGGCCATTTATTAATCGAATTTAAATAGATATTTATTTGTCTCTTAACAGTTTTACCTAATTAATCTCAGTTTCAATAGCTTAATTCTGAAATATTTCTCATCTCTTATATAAATATTCTCATACTCAGGGGCCAATAGAAAACCAAACCAAGCTTACCAAAAATTTAAATCCTCTCTACTGTGTCTAGCTTAATTTGGTTTCCATTAACTCCTTAATGTGGAATATTGAACAAAATTTAAAATAAGCCTATGTTTTCTTAATTACAATAGTTTTACTTGATTGAAACTGAGACGAGATTAATCAATAAGATTATTCCTAAACATTAATTAAATTAATGCAAATTGTCATATTTGCATTAAGGAATATTTATTTTAACTCGTGAAAGACATACTGTAGAGCATTTAGTAAAAAAAAAAATTAAATACATCCCATTATAATATCACCCCATACCACTTATTTTATTAAAATAAAGCCAAGAATAAGATAATATCTGTTCAACTACAATGGTATTTTAGGTCCCTAATATGAGACAAAGTCGGATTCAGTATATGCAATAGTTATTATCAATTATTTTAGTTAAGTACTCCAATTTTAAATAAAATGATGGCCACTTATTAATAACATTTAAACATTTATTTATTTTTAACGATTTTACCTATAGAATCTCAGTTTCAACAGCTTAATTCTGATTACCTATAGAATCTCAGTTTCAACAGCTTAATTCTGAAATATTTCTCATCTCTTAAATAAATATTCTCATACTCAGGTGCCAATAGAAAACCAAACCAAGCTATCCAAACATTTAAATCCTCTCTACTGTGTCTAGCTTAATTTGGTTTCCATTAACTCCTTACTATCGAATATTGAACAAAATTTAAAATAAGCTAATGTTTTCTTAATTACAATAGTTTTACTTGATTGAAACTGAAATGAGATTCATTGATAAGATTATTCCTAAACATAAATAAAATTAATGCAAATATGACAACGGGATTCTTTATTTTATTACAAGAAAGACACACTGTAGAGCATTTTAAAAAAAAATTAAAAACATCCCATTATCCTATCATCTCATACCACTTATTTTATTAAAATAAAGTCAAGAATAAGTTAATATCTGTTTAAGTACAATGGTTTTTTAGGTCTCTAATATGTAGAATTCAGTATATGCAATAGTTATTATCAATTGTTTTAGTTAAATGCCTCAATTTTAAATAAAAAGATGGCCATTTATTAATCGAATTTAAATAGATATTTATTTGTCTCTTAACAGTTTTACCTAATTAATCTCAGTTTCAATAGCTTAATTCTGAAATATTTCCCATCTCTTAAATAAATATTCTCATACTCAGGTGCCAAGAGAAAACCAAACCAAGCTATCCAAACATTTAAATCCTCTCTACTGTGTCTAGCTTAATTTGGTTTCCATTAACTCCTTACTATCGAATATTGAACAAAATTTAAATAAGATAATGTTTTCTTAATTACAATAGTTTTACTTGATTGAAACTCAGATGAGATTCATCGATAAGATTATTCCTAAACATAAATAAAATTAATGCAAATATGACCATGGGGTTCTTTATTTTAACTTGGGAAGCATTTAATAGAAAAAATTTAAGAACATCCCATTATCCTATCACCCCATACCACTTATTTTATTAAAATAAAGTCAAGAATAAGTTAATATCTGTTTAAGTACAATGGTTTTTTAGGTCTCTAATATGTAGAATTCAGTATATGCAATAGTTATTATCAATTGTTTTAGTTAAATGCCTCAATTTTAAATAAAAAGATGGCCATTTATTAATCGAATTTAAATAGATATTTATTTGTCTCTTAACAGTTTTACCTAATTAATCTCAGTTTCAATAGCTTAATTCTGAAATATTTCTCATCTCTTATATAAATATTCTCATACTCAGGGGCCAATAGAAAACCAAACCAAGCTTACCAAAAATTTAAATCCTCTCTACTGTGTCTAGCTTAATTTGGTTTCCATTAACTCCTTAATGTGGAATATTGAACAAAATTTAAAATAAGCCTATGTTTTCTTAATTACAATAGTTTTACTTGATTGAAACTGAGACGAGATTAATCAATAAGATTATTCCTAAACATTAATTAAATTAATGCAAATTGTCATATTTGCATTAAGGAATATTTATTTTAACTCGTGAAAGACATACTGTAGAGCATTTAGTAAAAAAAAAAATTAAATACATCCCATTATAATATCACCCCATACCACTTATTTTATTAAAATAAAGCCAAGAATAAGATAATATCTGTTCAACTACAATGGTATTTTAGGTCCCTAATATGAGACAAAGTCGGATTCAGTATATGCAATAGTTATTATCAATTATTTTAGTTAAGTACTCCAATTTTAAATAAAATGATGGCCACTTATTAATAACATTTAAACATTTATTTATTTTTAACGATTTTACCTATAGAATCTCAGTTTCAACAGCTTAATTCTGATTACCTATAGAATCTCAGTTTCAACAGCTTAATTCTGAAATATTTCTCATCTCTTAAATAAATATTCTCATACTCAGGTGCCAATAGAAAACCAAACCAAGCTATCCAAACATTTAAATCCTCTCTACTGTGTCTAGCTTAATTTGGTTTCCATTAACTCCTTACTATCGAATATTGAACAAAATTTAAAATAAGCTAATGTTTTCTTAATTACAATAGTTTTACTTGATTGAAACTGAAATGAGATTCATTGATAAGATTATTCCTAAACATAAATAAAATTAATGCAAATATGACAACGGGATTCTTTATTTTATTACAAGAAAGACACACTGTAGAGCATTTTAAAAAAAAATTAAAAACATCCCATTATCCTATCATCTCATACCACTTATTTTATTAAAATAAAGTCAAGAATAAGTTAATATCTGTTTAAGTACAATGGTTTTTTAGGTCTCTAATATGTAGAATTCAGTATATGCAATAGTTATTATCAATTGTTTTAGTTAAATGCCTCAATTTTAAATAAAAAGATGGCCATTTATTAATCGAATTTAAATAGATATTTATTTGTCTCTTAACAGTTTTACCTAATTAATCTCAGTTTCAATAGCTTAATTCTGAAATATTTCCCATCTCTTAAATAAATATTCTCATACTCAGGTGCCAAGAGAAAACCAAACCAAGCTATCCAAACATTTAAATCCTCTCTACTGTGTCTAGCTTAATTTGGTTTCCATTAACTCCTTACTATCGAATATTGAACAAAATTTAAATAAGATAATGTTTTCTTAATTACAATAGTTTTACTTGATTGAAACTCAGATGAGATTCATCGATAAGATTATTCCTAAACATAAATAAAATTAATGCAAATATGACCATGGGGTTCTTTATTTTAACTTGGGAAGCATTTAATAGAAAAAATTTAAGAACATCCCATTATCCTATCACCCCATACCACTTATTTTATTAAAATAAAGTCAAGAATAAGTTAATATCTGTTTAAGTACAATGGTTTTTTAGGTCTCTAATATGTAGAATTCAGTATATGCAATAGTTATTATCAATTGTTTTAGTTAAATGCCTCAATTTTAAATAAAAAGATGGCCATTTATTAATCGAATTTAAATAGATATTTATTTGTCTCTTAACAGTTTTACCTAATTAATCTCAGTTTCAATAGCTTAATTCTGAAATATTTCTCATCTCTTATATAAATATTCTCATACTCAGGGGCCAATAGAAAACCAAACCAAGCTTACCAAAAATTTAAATCCTCTCTACTGTGTCTAGCTTAATTTGGTTTCCATTAACTCCTTAATGTGGAATATTGAACAAAATTTAAAATAAGCCTATGTTTTCTTAATTACAATAGTTTTACTTGATTGAAACTGAGACGAGATTAATCAATAAGATTATTCCTAAACATTAATTAAATTAATGCAAATTGTCATATTTGCATTAAGGAATATTTATTTTAACTCGTGAAAGACATACTGTAGAGCATTTAGTAAAAAAAAAAATTAAATACATCCCATTATAATATCACCCCATACCACTTATTTTATTAAAATAAAGCCAAGAATAAGATAATATCTGTTCAACTACAATGGTATTTTAGGTCCCTAATATGAGACAAAGTCGGATTCAGTATATGCAATAGTTATTATCAATTATTTTAGTTAAGTACTCCAATTTTAAATAAAATGATGGCCACTTATTAATAACATTTAAACATTTATTTATTTTTAACGATTTTACCTATAGAATCTCAGTTTCAACAGCTTAATTCTGATTACCTATAGAATCTCAGTTTCAACAGCTTAATTCTGAAATATTTCTCATCTCTTAAATAAATATTCTCATACTCAGGTGCCAATAGAAAACCAAACCAAGCTATCCAAACATTTAAATCCTCTCTACTGTGTCTAGCTTAATTTGGTTTCCATTAACTCCTTACTATCGAATATTGAACAAAATTTAAAATAAGCTAATGTTTTCTTAATTACAATAGTTTTACTTGATTGAAACTGAAATGAGATTCATTGATAAGATTATTCCTAAACATAAATAAAATTAATGCAAATATGACAACGGGATTCTTTATTTTATTACAAGAAAGACACACTGTAGAGCATTTTAAAAAAAAATTAAAAACATCCCATTATCCTATCATCTCATACCACTTATTTTATTAAAATAAAGTCAAGAATAAGTTAATATCTGTTTAAGTACAATGGTTTTTTAGGTCTCTAATATGTAGAATTCAGTATATGCAATAGTTATTATCAATTGTTTTAGTTAAATGCCTCAATTTTAAATAAAAAGATGGCCATTTATTAATCGAATTTAAATAGATATTTATTTGTCTCTTAACAGTTTTACCTAATTAATCTCAGTTTCAATAGCTTAATTCTGAAATATTTCCCATCTCTTAAATAAATATTCTCATACTCAGGTGCCAAGAGAAAACCAAACCAAGCTATCCAAACATTTAAATCCTCTCTACTGTGTCTAGCTTAATTTGGTTTCCATTAACTCCTTACTATCGAATATTGAACAAAATTTAAATAAGATAATGTTTTCTTAATTACAATAGTTTTACTTGATTGAAACTCAGATGAGATTCATCGATAAGATTATTCCTAAACATAAATAAAATTAATGCAAATATGACCATGGGGTTCTTTATTTTAACTTGGGAAGCATTTAATAGAAAAAATTTAAGAACATCCCATTATCCTATCACCCCATACCACTTATTTTATTAAAATAAAGTCAAGAATAAGTTAATATCTGTTTAAGTACAATGGTTTTTTAGGTCTCTAATATGTAGAATTCAGTATATGCAATAGTTATTATCAATTGTTTTAGTTAAATGCCTCAATTTTAAATAAAAAGATGGCCATTTATTAATCGAATTTAAATAGATATTTATTTGTCTCTTAACAGTTTTACCTAATTAATCTCAGTTTCAATAGCTTAATTCTGAAATATTTCTCATCTCTTATATAAATATTCTCATACTCAGGGGCCAATAGAAAACCAAACCAAGCTTACCAAAAATTTAAATCCTCTCTACTGTGTCTAGCTTAATTTGGTTTCCATTAACTCCTTAATGTGGAATATTGAACAAAATTTAAAATAAGCCTATGTTTTCTTAATTACAATAGTTTTACTTGATTGAAACTGAGACGAGATTAATCAATAAGATTATTCCTAAACATTAATTAAATTAATGCAAATTGTCATATTGCATTAAGGAATATTTATTTTAACTCGTGAAAGACATACTGTAGAGCATTTAGTAAAAAAAAAATTAAATACATCCCATTATAATATCACCCCATACCACTTATTTTATTAAAATAAAGCCAAGAATAAGATAATATCTGTTCAACTACAATGGTATTTTAGGTCCCTAATATGAGACAAAGTCGGATTCAGTATATGCAATAGTTATTATCAATTATTTTAGTTAAGTACTCCAATTTTAAATAAAATGATGGCCACTTATTAATAACATTTAAACATTTATTTATTTTTAACGATTTTACCTATAGAATCTCAGTTTCAACAGCTTAATTCTGATTACCTATAGAATCTCAGTTTCAACAGCTTAATTCTGAAATATTTCTCATCTCTTAAATAAATATTCTCATACTCAGGTGCCAATAGAAAACCAAACCAAGCTATCCAAACATTTAAATCCTCTCTACTGTGTCTAGCTTAATTTGGTTTCCATTAACTCCTTACTATCGAATATTGAACAAAATTTAAAATAAGCTAATGTTTTCTTAATTACAATAGTTTTACTTGATTGAAACTGAGACGAGATTCATCGATAAGATTATTCCTACACATAAATTAAATTACTGCAAATATGACAACGGGATTCTTTATTTTATTACAAGAAAGACACACTGTAGAGCATTTTAAAAAAAAATTAAAAACATCCCATTATCCTATCATCTCATACCACTTATTTTATTAAAATAAAGTCAAGAATAAGTTGATATTTGTTAAGTAGGTGTGTTTAGGTCCCTACTATGAGACAATGTCGGATTCAGTATATGCAATAGTTATTATTAAATATTTTAGTTCAGTACCCCAATTTTAAATAAAAAGATTGCCACTCATTAATCAAATTTAAATAGACATGTATTTATCTTTTAATAGTTTTACCTAATTAATCTCAGTTTCAATAGCTTAATTTTGAAATATTTGCCATCTCTTATATAAATATTCTCATACTCAGGGGCCAATAGAAAAGCAAACCAAGCTATCCAAAAATTTAAATCTTCTCTACTGTGTCTAGCAAAATTTGGTTTCCATTAACTCGTTACTATGGAATATTGAACAAAATTTAAAATAATTTAATATTTTCTTAATTACAATAGTTTTACTTGATTGAAACTGAGACAAGATTCATCGATAAGATTATTCCTAAACATAAAAAATATGAATGCAAATATTTCAATGGCTTTTTTATTTTAACTCTTGAAAGAAATACTATAGATCCTTTAATAAAAAAAAATATAAACATTCCATTATAATATCACCCCATACCACTTATTTTATTAAAATAAAGTCAAGAATAAGTTGATATTTGATTAAGTACATTTTTATAAAGTTCCTACTGTGAGACAATATCGGATTCAGTATATACAATAGTTTTTATCAATTATTTTACTTAACTACCCCAATTTTAAATAAAATGATGGCCACTTATTAATAAAATTTAAACATTTATTTATTTTTAATGATTTTACCTAATTAATCTCAGTTTCAATAGCTTAATTCTGAAATATTTCTCATCTCTTAAATAAATATTCTCATACTCAGGGGCTGATAGAAAACCAAACCAAGCTTTCCAAAAATTTGAATCCTCTCTACTGTGTCTAGCTTAATTTGGTTTCCATTAACTCCTTAATATGGAATATTGAACAAAATTTAAAATAAGCTAATGTTTTCTTAATTACAATAGTTTTACTGGATTGAAACTGAAATGAGATTCATTGATAAGATTATTCCTAAACATAAATTAAATTAATGCAAATATGATAATGGGATTCTTTATTTTAATTCGGGAAAGACACACTGTAGAGCATTTCATAAAAAAAAATTAAAAACATCCCATTATTCTATCATCCCATACCACTTATTTTATTAAAATAAAGTCAAGAATAAGTTAATATATGTTCAAGTACAATGGTATTCTAGGTCACCACTATGAGACAATGTCGGATTCAGTATATGCAATAGTTATTATCAATTATTTTAGTTTAATACCCTAATTTTAGTTGAAAAGATGGCCATTTATTATTCAAATTTAAATAGATATTTATTTGTCTTTTAACAGTTTTACCTAATTAATCTCAGTTTCAATGGCTTAATTCTGAAATATTTCTCATCTCTTAAATAAATATTCTCATACCTAGGTGCCAATAGAAAACCAAACCAGGCTATCCAAAAATTTAAATCCTCTCGACTGTGTCTAGCTTAATTTGGTTTCCATTAACTCCTTACTATGGAATATTGAACAAAATTTAAAATAAGCTAATGTTTTCTTGATTACAATAGTTTTACTTGATTGAAACTGAGACGAGATTCATCGATAAGATTATTCCTAAACATAAATTAAATTAATGCAAATATGACAATGGGATTCTTTATTTTATTATGAGAAAGTCACACTGCAGAGCATTTTTAAAAAAATTTAAAAACATCCCATTATCCTATCACCCCATACCACTTATTTTATTAAAATAAAGTCAAGAATAAGTTAATATATGTTCAAGTACAATGGTATTCTAGGTCACCACTATGAAACAATGTCGGATTCAGTATATGCAATAGTTATTATCAATTATTTTAGTTAAGTACCCCAATTTTAAATAAAAATATGGCCACTTATTAATAAAATTTAAATAGACATTTATTTATCTTTTAATAGTTTTAAATAATTAATCTCAGTTTCAACAGCTTAACTTTAAAATACTTTCCATCTCTTAAATAAATATTCTCATACTCAGGTGCCAATAGAAAACCAAACCAAGCTATCCAAAAATTAAAATCCTCTCTACTGTGTCTAGCTTAATTTGGTTTCCATTAACTCCTTAATATGGAATATTGAACAAAATTTAAAGTAAGCTAATATTTTCTTCATTACAATAGTTTTACCTGATTGAAACTGAGAGGAGATTCGTCGATAAGATTATTCCTAAACATAAATTAAATTAATGCAAATATGACAATGGGATTCTTTATTTTGACTCAGGAAAGACACACTGTAGAGCATTTAATAAAAAAAGTTTAAAATTGTCCCATTATAATATCAACTCATACAACTTATTTTATTAAAATAAAGTCAAGAATAAGTTGATATTTGTTTATGTACATTTTTTTTTTAGGTCCCTACTATGAGACAATGATTCAGTATATACAATAGCTATTATCAATTATTTTAGTTAAATACCCCAATTTCAAATAAAAAGATGGCCACGTAATAATTAAATTTAAATAGACATTTATTTATATTTTAATTGTTTTACCTAATTAATCTCAGTTTCAATAGCTTAATTCAGAAATATTTCCCATCTTTTATATAAATATTCTCATACTCAGGGGCCAATAGAAAACCAAACCAAGCTATCTAAAAATTTAAATCCTCTCTGCTATGTCCAGCTTAGTTTGGTTTCCATTAATTCCTTACTATGGAATATTGAACAAAATTTAAAATAAGCTAATGTTTTCTTAATTACAATAGTTTTACTTGATTGAAACTGAGACGAGATTCATCGATAAGATAATTCCTAAACATAAATTAAATTAAATTTTTTATTTTAACACGGGAAAGAAACACTATAGAGCATTTAATGAAAAAAAAAATTATCAACACCCCATTATCCTACCACACCATACCACTTATTTTATTAAAATAAAGTCAAGAATAAGTTAACATCTGTTTAAGTAAAATGGTTTTTTAGGTCCCTAATGTGTAGAATTCAATAAACATAATAGTTATAATCAATTAAATCAGTTAAAGAGCCTAATTTCAAATAGAAAGACGGCCACTTATTAGTTAAATTTAAATAGACATTTATTTATCTTTTAACGGTTTTACCTTGTTAATCTCAGTTTCAATAGCTTAATTCGGAAATATTCTCATACTCAGGTGCCAATAGAAAACCAAACCAAGCTATCCAAAAATTAAAATCCTCTCTACTGTGTCTAGCTTAATTTGGTTTCCATTAACTCCTTAATATGGAATATTGAACAAAATTTAAAATAAGCTAATATTTTCTTCATTACAATAGTTTTACCTGATTGAAACTGAGACGAGATTCGTCGATAAGATTATTCCTAAACATAAATTAAATTAATGCAAATATGACAATGGGATTCTTTATTTTGACTCAGGAAAGACACACTGTAGAGCATTTAATAAAAAAATTTAAAATTGTCCCATTATAATATCAACTCATACAACTTATTTTATTAAAATAAAGTCAAGAATAAGTTGATATTTGTTTATGTACATTTTTTTTTAGGTCCCTACTATGAGACAATGATTCAGTATATGCAATAGCTATTATCGATTATTTTAGTTAAATACCCCAATTTAAAATAAAAAGATGGCCACGTAATAGTTAAATTTAAATAGACATTTATTTATATTTTAATAGTTTTACCTAATTAATCTCAGTTTCTATAGCTTAATTCAGAAATATTTCTCATCTCTTATATAAATATTCTCATACTCAGGGGCCAATAGAAAACCAAACCAAGCTTACCAAAAATTTAAATCCTCTCTACTGTGTCTAGCTTAATTTGGTTTCCATTAACTCCTTAATGTGGAATATTGAACAAAATTTAAAATAAGCCTATGTTTTCTTAATTACAATAGTTTTACTTGATTGAAACTGAGACGAGATTAATCAATAAGATTATTCCTAAACATTAATTAAATTAATGCAAATTGTCATATTTGCATTAAGGAATATTTATTTTAACTCGTGAAAGACATACTGTAGAGCATTTAGTAAAAAAAAAAATTAAATACATCCCATTATAATATCACCCCATACCACTTATTTTATTAAAATAAAGCCAAGAATAAGATAATATCTGTTCAACTACAATGGTATTTTAGGTCCCTAATATGAGACAAAGTCGGATTCAGTATATGCAATAGTTATTATCAATTATTTTAGTTAAGTACTCCAATTTTAAATAAAATGATGGCCACTTATTAATAACATTTAAACATTTATTTATTTTTAACGATTTTACCTATAGAATCTCAGTTTCAACAGCTTAATTCTGATTACCTATAGAATCTCAGATTCAACAGCTTAATTCTGATTACCTATAGAATCTCAGTTTCAACAGCTTAATTCTGAAATATTTTCAATCTCTTAAATAAATATTCTCATACTCAGGGGCCGATAGAAAACCAAACCAAGCAATCCAAAAATTTAAATCCTCTCTACTGTGTCTAGCTTAATTTGGTTTCCATTAACTCCTTACTATCGAATATTGAACAAAATTTAAAATAAGCTAATGTTTTCTTCATTACAATAGTTTTACTTGATTGAAACTGAGACAAGATTCATCAATAAGATTATTACCTAACATAAATTAGATGAATGCAAATATTTCAACGGTTTTCTTTATTTTGACTCGGGAAAGACATGCTGCATATATTTAAAAAAAAAAAATTAAATCATTCCATTATAATAGCACCCCATACCACTTATTTTATTAAAATAAAGTCAAGAATAAGTTCAAAGTTCTTTAAGTACGTTTTTTTAGGTCCCTATTATGATACAATATCAGATTCAGTATATGCAATAGTTATTATCAATTATTTTAGTTAAACACCCAAATTTTAAATAAAAAGATGGCCTCTTATTAATCAAATTTAAATAGACATTTATTTATCTTTTAATAGTTTTACCTAATTAATGTCAGTTTCAATAGCTTAATTTTGAAATATTTCTTATCTCTTAAATAAATATTCTCATACTCAGATGCCAATAAAAAACCAAACCAAGCTATCCAAAAATTTAAATCCTCTCTACTGTGTATAGCTTAATTTGGTTTCCATTAACTCCTTACTATGGGAAATTGAACAAAATTTGAAATAATCTAATTTTTCTTCATTACAATAGTTTTATTTGATTGAAACTGAGACGAGATTCGTCGATAAGATTATTCCTAAACATAAATTAAATCAATGCAAATATGACAATGAGATTCTTTAATTTATCACGGGAAAGACACACTGCAGAGCATTTAATAAACAAAAATTTAAAAACAACCATTATCCTATCACCCCATATCACTTATTTTATTAAAATAAAGTCAAGAATAAGTTAATATCTGTTCAAGTACAATGGTATTCTAGGTCCCTAATATGAGACAAAGTCGGATTCAGTATATGCAATAGTTATTATCAATTATTTTAGTTAAGTACTCCAATTTTAAATAAAATGATGGCCACTTATTAATAACATTTAAACATTTATTTATTTTTAACGATTTTACCTATAGAATCTCAGTTTCAACAGCTTAATTCTGATTACCTATAGAATCTCAGTTTCAACAGCTTAATTCTGAAATATTTCTCATCTCTTAAATAAATATTCTCATACTCAGGTGCCAATAGAAAACCAAACCAAGCTATCCAAACATTTAAATCCTCTCTACTGTGTCTAGCTTAATTTGGTTTCCATTAACTCCTTACTATCGAATATTGAACAAAATTTAAAATAAGCTAATGTTTTCTTAATTACAATAGTTTTACTTGATTGAAACTGAGACGAGATTCATCGATAAGATTATTCCTACACATAAATTAAATTACTGCAAATATGACAACGGGATTCTTTATTTTATTACAAGAAAGACACACTGTAGAGCATTTTAAAAAAAAATTAAAAACATCCCATTATCCTATCATCTCATACCACTTATTTTATTAAAATAAAGTCAAGAATAAGTTGATATTTGTTAAGTAGGTGTGTTTAGGTCCCTACTATGAGACAATGTCGGATTCAGTATATGCAATAGTTATTATTAAATATTTTAGTTCAGTACCCCAATTTTAAATAAAAAGATTGCCACTCATTAATCAAATTTAAATAGACATGTATTTATCTTTTAATAGTTTTACCTAATTAATCTCAGTTTCAATAGCTTAATTTTGAAATATTTGCCATCTCTTATATAAATATTCTCATACTCAGGGGCCAATAGAAAAGCAAACCAAGCTATCCAAAAATTTTAATCTTCTCTACTGTGTCTAGCAAAATTTGGTTTCCATTAACTCGTTACTATGGAATATTGAACAAAATTTAAAATAATTTAATATTTTCTTAATTACAATAGTTTTACTTGATTGAAACTGAGACAAGATTCATCGATAAGATTATTCCTAAACATAAAAAATATGAATGCAAATATTTCAATGGCTTTTTTATTTTAACTCTTGAAAGAAATACTATAGATCCTTTAATAAAAAAAAAATATAAACATTCCATTATAATATCACCCCATACCACTTATTTTATTAAAATAAAGTCAAGAATAAGTTGATATTTGATTAAGTACATTTTTATAAAGTTCCTACTGTGAGACAATATCGGATTCAGTATATACAATAGTTTTTATCAATTATTTTACTTAACTACCCCAATTTTAAATAAAATGATGGCCACTTATTAATAAAATTTAAACATTTATTTATTTTTAATGATTTTACCTAATTAATCTCAGTTTCAATAGCTTAATTCTGAAATATTTCTCATCTCTTAAATAAATATTCTCATACTCAGGGGCTGATAGAAAACCAAACCAAGCTTTCCAAAAATTTGAATCCTCTCTACTGTGTCTAGCTTAATTTGGTTTCCATTAACTCCTTAATATGGAATATTGAACAAAATTTAAAATAAGCTAATGTTTTCTTAATTACAATAGTTTTACTGGATTGAAACTGAAATGAGATTCATTGATAAGATTATTCCTAAACATAAATTAAATTAATGCAAATATGATAATGGGATTCTTTATTTTAATTCGGGAAAGACACACTGTAGAGCATTTCATAAAAAAAAATTAAAAACATCCCATTATTCTATCATCCCATACCACTTATTTTATTAAAATAAAGTCAAGAATAAGTTAATATATGTTCAAGTACAATGGTATTCTAGGTCACCACTATGAGACAATGTCGGATTCAGTATATGCAATAGTTATTATCAATTATTTTAGTTTAATACCCTAATTTTAGTTGAAAAGATGGCCATTTATTATTCAAATTTAAATAGATATTTATTTGTCTTTTAACAGTTTTACCTAATTAATCTCAGTTTCAATGGCTTAATTCTGAAATATTTCTCATCTCTTAAATAAATATTCTCATACCTAGGTGCCAATAGAAAACCAAACCAGGCTATCCAAAAATTTAAATCCTCTCGACTGTGTCTAGCTTAATTTGGTTTCCATTAACTCCTTACTATGGAATATTGAACAAAATTTAAAATAAGCTAATGTTTTCTTGATTACAATAGTTTTACTTGATTGAAACTGAGACGAGATTCATCGATAAGATTATTCCTAAACATAAATTAAATTAATGCAAATATGACAATGGGATTCTTTATTTTATTATGAGAAAGTCACACTGCAGAGCATTTTTAAAAAAATTTAAAAACATCCCATTATCCTATCACCCCATACCACTTATTTTATTAAAATAAAGTCAAGAATAAGTTAATATATGTTCAAGTACAATGGTATTCTAGGTCACCACTATGAAACAATGTCGGATTCAGTATATGCAATAGTTATTATCAATTATTTTAGTTAAGTACCCCAATTTTAAATAAAAATATGGCCACTTATTAATAAAATTTAAATAGACATTTATTTATCTTTTAATAGTTTTAAATAATTAATCTCAGTTTCAACAGCTTAACTTTAAAATACTTTCCATCTCTTAAATAAATATTCTCATACTCAGGTGCCAATAGAAAACCAAACCAAGCTATCCAAAAATTAAAATCCTCTCTACTGTGTCTAGCTTAATTTGGTTTCCATTAACTCCTTAATATGGAATATTGAACAAAATTTAAAGTAAGCTAATATTTTCTTCATTACAATAGTTTTACCTGATTGAAACTGAGAGGAGATTCGTCGATAAGATTATTCCTAAACATAAATTAAATTAATGCAAATATGACAATGGGATTCTTTATTTTGACTCAGGAAAGACACACTGTAGAGCATTTAATAAAAAAAGTTTAAAATTGTCCCATTATAATATCAACTCATACAACTTATTTTATTAAAATAAAGTCAAGAATAAGTTGATATTTGTTTATGTACATTTTTTTTTTAGGTCCCTACTATGAGACAATGATTCAGTATATACAATAGCTATTATCAATTATTTTAGTTAAATACCCCAATTTCAAATAAAAAGATGGCCACGTAATAATTAAATTTAAATAGACATTTATTTATATTTTAATTGTTTTACCTAATTAATCTCAGTTTCAATAGCTTAATTCAGAAATATTTCCCATCTTTTATATAAATATTCTCATACTCAGGGGCCAATAGAAAACCAAACCAAGCTATCTAAAAATTTAAATCCTCTCTGCTATGTCCAGCTTAGTTTGGTTTCCATTAATTCCTTACTATGGAATATTGAACAAAATTTAAAATAAGCTAATGTTTTCTTAATTACAATAGTTTTACTTGATTGAAACTGAGACGAGATTCATCGATAAGATAATTCCTAAACATAAATTAAATTAAATTTTTTATTTTAACACGGGAAAGAAACACTATAGAGCATTTAATGAAAAAAAAAATTATCAACACCCCATTATCCTACCACACCATACCACTTATTTTATTAAAATAAAGTCAAGAATAAGTTAACATCTGTTTAAGTAAAATGGTTTTTTAGGTCCCTAATGTGTAGAATTCAATAAACATAATAGTTATAATCAATTAAATCAGTTAAAGAGCCTAATTTCAAATAGAAAGACGGCCACTTATTAGTTAAATTTAAATAGACATTTATTTATCTTTTAACGGTTTTACCTTGTTAATCTCAGTTTCAATAGCTTAATTCGGAAATATTCTCATACTCAGGTGCCAATAGAAAACCAAACCAAGCTATCCAAAAATTAAAATCCTCTCTACTGTGTCTAGCTTAATTTGGTTTCCATTAACTCCTTAATATGGAATATTGAACAAAATTTAAAATAAGCTAATATTTTCTTCATTACAATAGTTTTACCTGATTGAAACTGAGACGAGATTCGTCGATAAGATTATTCCTAAACATAAATTAAATTAATGCAAATATGACAATGGGATTCTTTATTTTGACTCAGGAAAGACACACTGTAGAGCATTTAATAAAAAAATTTAAAATTGTCCCATTATAATATCAACTCATACAACTTATTTTATTAAAATAAAGTCAAGAATAAGTTGATATTTGTTTATGTACATTTTTTTTTAGGTCCCTACTATGAGACAATGATTCAGTATATGCAATAGCTATTATCGATTATTTTAGTTAAATACCCCAATTTAAAATAAAAAGATGGCCACGTAATAGTTAAATTTAAATAGACATTTATTTATATTTTAATAGTTTTACCTAATTAATCTCAGTTTCTATAGCTTAATTCAGAAATATTTCTCATCTCTTATATAAATATTCTCATACTCAGGGGCCAATAGAAAACCAAACCAAGCTTACCAAAAATTTAAATCCTCTCTACTGTGTCTAGCTTAATTTGGTTTCCATTAACTCCTTAATGTGGAATATTGAACAAAATTTAAAATAAGCCTATGTTTTCTTAATTACAATAGTTTTACTTGATTGAAACTGAGACGAGATTAATCAATAAGATTATTCCTAAACATTAATTAAATTAATGCAAATTGTCATATTTGCATTAAGGAATATTTATTTTAACTCGTGAAAGACATACTGTAGAGCATTTAGTAAAAAAAAAATTAAATACATCCCATTATAATATCACCCCATACCACTTATTTTATTAAAATAAAGCCAAGAATAAGATAATATCTGTTCAACTACAATGGTATTTTAGGTCCCTAATATGAGACAAAGTCGGATTCAGTATATGCAATAGTTATTATCAATTATTTTAGTTAAGTACTCCAATTTTAAATAAAATGATGGCCACTTATTAATAACATTTAAACATTTATTTATTTTTAACGATTTTACCTATAGAATCTCAGTTTCAACAGCTTAATTCTGATTACCTATAGAATCTCAGATTCAACAGCTTAATTCTGATTAC